>CM069917.1:25757342-26357342 GCA_036172215.1 Camellia granthamiana | reverse complement strand
CTTCTTTGCCTTGCCACCGGCAAAGGAAACATTGGTTTCCCTTGAACTCAATCTCTGACCTGACAAAGTATATCGACACAAGTCCAGAGTACTTGGGGGATATTGGAGCCTTCTGAAGCTATGGTTCCAAGACTACCTTGCAAAAGGGAAAACAAACAGCATCTCAACCCAATTTCACTAGAATGGATATGATCACAGCTGAATGATTATGCTCTCTACTGAATTCTACCCCAAAACAGATACCAACTTGGCAACTGATATGCACATCCTTGTACAGTTTCACTGTAAAGCACATACCAGTTAAGTGAGAGCCAAAACACCCCTATAAGGGGATAACGTTACCCTGTCCTAGTTTCGTCAGGAGCTAAGGTTTCACTATGCACAACAAGCGGCTTCACACAATCTTGCATTTGGTTAAGCATCCTGTCTTAGTTTGGAACAATCTCTATGTTTTCCGATATGCAACTAGGCCAATTGGTCAAAAAGGGTACCTCAGCAAGACTACCTAATATACCTCTCGCACCTAACACCGAGATGTGAAAGGAGGATCAAACGGTACAACGGTAGTCCAGATCTAAAGGTTGTGTTCCAATCATGGCAGAGCTCGTAATCGGTCAGCCTTTTGGCAAGCTTTTCCAGGCAAGCTTTTCCAAGCAAGCCTCCAAAAAATCACTCAGGAATAGCAGATGGCAAACATTGTGACTTAGGCGCACCGATGCAAATGCAAATGCAAAGAAACACATAAGTGTAGATAAAATGTCATATCATGAGTTTGAGTCAAGTTCCCTAAATCCCAAGAAACTATGGACTCACCTTTTTCCACGCCCAGCCTTTCAGAAAGGTTTGAAAAGAAAGGCCTCACAGTTAGGACTCCCGCGGTTCTGAATCTAGTCACAACTGCAATGTGAAACTGATAAACACCAAAGAGTCCAAATCCGACAAATCTTTGGAAAATCTATTTTAAATCAAATAATGCAAAAATTGGACTGCTTTTCCAGATATAGAGTCGCCACCTAAATATTTTGTTTTGGGGGAAATTTAAAAAACCCTGACTCGTGCCAAAGGCCACGTGTCCATCATCACTAAAGTTGCCTCGGCTCGGAAACTTAGGTACGAAAGGGGAAGGTCCTGAAATGAGCACCCCCGCTCGCCTGATCAAAGATCGGCATCTACTAATCATGATATGCATTTTATAAACATTATGTGTTCTTATTCCGATTATTAAACTAGCTTTACTATGTGACACACATAAGCAAGTATAGACTAGTCGCAAGACTTGGAACAATTCAACTCATGTTTGCTTTCGAAAATGGTTTGAATTTGCCACCCTAAAGTGGGCTTAAAGATGCGGATTTGCCACCAAACATAGTGGGCTGAAAACATGATTTTGCCACTCAACAAAGTGGGCTTAAAACGCACATTCGTTGAATCGTTCCAATTCAAACAACAAAGCCTTCATCCACAGGCATTCAAGTAGTTAAGCATTTAAGCACATAGCTTCCTGGAAAGCATGCTAAATATGGGAATATGGCAATCACACTCATGCAAGTATGCTAAAGCATAAAACTCACCGAGTACTCTGAGCCAAAGAAGAAGCTAGTTAGAAAGATGCATGATCCTAACTATACAAAATGTCTAATGCAACACATGCAATATGCAATTAATAGGCTCGGCTACTAATATGACATACGAATCAATTTGAACAACATGTGATAAAACACGTATTCAAAGAAGATATTGAAAGTACAATGTAGTTTGAATGATGCGCCTAGCCTCGGTGCATGCAGTACAAATGAATGGATGCAAACATGCAAGCATAAGGTATGCTAATTGAAAATGTCCCTAATCTAACCATTGAAAGTGATTAAATAAAAGGGAGAAAGACGTGGGGTTGGAAGACATACACACACGCACGCACACTTATTACAACATCATGCCCTTATGAAGGAGGGTCCGACTGAATAAGCTAAGCTAATTAAACGAATTAGACTAATTATTACAAATCAAATGAATAACTAGCAAACCAATTACTAATTATTACAACACTTAACTAATTAGCAAACTAATTAATTAAAATGAATGCACACTAACTAAGCGTGCGAGATATTAAACCATGCTGCCACTGCTCTGCCTCGGGAAGTGGAAGATGCATGTGCTCAGTTTTCGTCCTGAAAAGTCCTCCGTTTTGCTCTTGAGAGGCTCTGTTTGTAGGGTTGAACACACTTCAGAACCTTTCTGCTCCACCTTACTAATTCCTTGCTGAGGGTTACACAGTGGCTTGCCAGCCATGAATGGTTGCTACCGGCCCTCTGCCGGCCAAGAGGGTGACTTGCCGGCCAGAAATGAAGCCTTGTTGGCCATTGGTGAGGCACTGCCGGCCACTGATGCTCTGGGTCACCATATTGCAACAGAGTACAAACAGAGCAAAATGAAGGTTTTTCCAAAGGTATATTTATACTGTACCCCTCCTTATCATCTCAAAACCTCAAAGGAGTGGCACACATGGATCCAAAACCACCAATCAAACAATTTCATTGCATGATGGCTAAAGACCCAAGTTGTACAAATAAGACTCAAAATGTCCATCACCCTGTCATGCATGATCAAGGGCAATGGAGACCAAGGAAAATAGCACATTTCATCACTTTTGAGTATGAAATGTCCCATTTTCCTTGTGTTCGAATTAACGTCCAATTCGAACACTTGCAATGCAACACAAATATGCTTATCTAGCTTCTTTTACTTGCCATTTTTGTTTACTCATTTTAGATTACCAATCCATTCTTTAATCGATTAAGTCCAAAGGTGAGTGTCCTCTAATGGAAAGAGGGCTTAAACCACAAGTTACTTTGGGCATGAAAGAGACCTCATGCCGTTGGTAATGAACCCCGAAAGGGATTAAACCATTAAGCATGAATGTCTCAATTTCACACTTAAGCAAACTAGGGGTTTAAAACCATTTTCAAAGCAAATAAAAGAGTGAAGAATGGAGGGAGGTTGCAAAAATTCCAGTGCTGAATTGGAGTACAAAACAACACTAAAACATGCTATTAACTCAAAACAATGATGATTAAAGCATTAAAACATCAAACTAGTGAAGGAATTAACACTACAACTATGCAATACAAGCCTTAACTAAATTAACCAGCCCAAAATAGAGCCAAAACAGAGGCAAAAACATGCTGGACTTAAGCTAAGGTAAGCTAGAAAAACATACTAACACATGAAGCTAACTAAGCATGCAAACAAGACACAAGGAGGGGAGGCTAACCCCTCCAATTTTGGACTTCAATAGTTGATTTTTACCACTGAAAAAACTCTGAGATTCAGTGGTTAAAAGGCCAAAAAAAGTTGTTTTTAAGGTGATGAATAATAGCACAAAAAGCTCAACAAACAAAGAGCAAGAAGGGTGGACCACCCCCTAACATAAAATAGTCTCAAACCACCATTTTTAGGTCATAAAAACAGAGGTTTTTACAGTTAAAAACTAGGCCAAAAATAGTAGAAAAGATAGGAAAATAAGTATGCAAAACAAGCTTAAAGAAGGTAAGTGTTATACCTTTAAAGCAAAGCACAACTTAGGCACAAATCCAAGCTGAAACCTCCTTCTATAGCTCAAACAAGACTCCAAGAGACCTCAGCCCAAAGGAGGTCAAGTTTGATTAAGGGTTGATAGGCAAACTAGAAGTGTATCTCTACTTGTATGCACAAAGGTTCAAGAGAGAGAGAAATCTAGAGAGAGAATTATAGAGAGAGAGAGGCCTCCAAAATCTTTCCAACCTTGAAAACAATAGAGAATGGCCTCTATATATAGAAATATATGACTTCAGGTCGAAAATATCAATTCAGAAACAGCTGGAGTAGTGTGGAGACAGCTGGAGGCAAATATCTGCACAAAAACTGATTTTTGACACCAATGGCTGGCAAGGCATCATTGATGGCTGGGAAGGATCATTTGTGGCCAAAAAAAACCATCAATGGCCGACACATGGCCGGAAAACTCCATCCATGGCCGGCACATGGCCGGCAAGCCTCATTCAGTGGCTGGACAGAAAATCTACTTTTTGGGTCCGACTTCAAATGGGCATATCTCCTTCATCCGGGCTCCTTTGCAGGTCATTCTTGAGTCTAAACTGAAGCCCCGGAAGTCTTCTTTCCAATGGTGCATCCTCACATCAAAATTACTAGTGTCCAAGAAGATATGCCTATTTTAGTGTAGACTGCTCAATTTCGGTCCTAACCGGATTGATGCCCGACTTCAACCAGCCATATCTCCCTCATCCGGACTCGGCTTTAGGAGATTCTTGAGTGTAAAACGAAGCCCCGGAAGTAAAATTCCAAATGGTGGTGGCCTCGTAGATGAAATACAAGTATACAAAAAGATAGGCCTGATTTAGCGAGGGCTGCTCGATTCTCTCTTAATGATTCATGCCCAACTTCTTCCCCAACTAGGTTTCTTCTCTCTCCTCTTATTTTCTTCAATTCCAAACCTCTAATAAGGTGTTTTGAAAGATTTTTCAAAAATTTATCCTCTCTTTCATGCATTTCCACTTTGTCCTTGCTCGGTTTACCGAAAAGTGCAACATTTAACGAAATGCGAGCCTCGGAACATCGTAGAAACTTTTTTCAAAATATTTTGAAAGAGAGGTTTTTAAAGTCTAAAATCATTTTGGTCAAAATCATTTTGGTCCAAAAAATGGGGTGTGAGATTGGGATTTAAAGCTCCCCTTGCCGAAGAAATCGAACCTTTGCATAGCATAGCCTTCACCATCAAGTAAGCAATCAATGGCGCCCAAGTCTTAAGGGCGGTCAAACCTTTGCCTCAGCCTCTGCTCTGTTTTGCAAGAAAAAAAACTCTGCCTGACTGAAAAGAGGTGGCCGGCCGGCCAGTAGAAGTGGTCGGACGTACAGTAAAGTAGCCAGACGGCCACTAGTTTTTGTTACTGCCTTGCTGTAACGAACAAGAAACAGAGCATTTTCAAGGGATGTTTGTCCACCCTGCCTCTCCTTATCATCAAACAGATAAAATAATTGATAGGCTTGATTCACAAACCATCAATCGACACAAATTCATTATGTGATAATCTATGGATCAAAGGACACAATCTCAATAAATGATAATAAAAGGCTCACAAACCTTCTCCCTATCATGGAATTGGTCAAGGGAAGTGGTAGACCTTGAATCTTGAACCATTTTCATCACTAAGAGTATGAAATGACTCAAGACTCAAAGAGTTCAATTAACATCCGATTGAACCCCAAACTTGATTTTATTCTCTTGTTACCACTTTTACTCAAATTTTATTACCTCTTTCAATTACCTTTCCATTCCTTGTTCATTTTAGTCTAAAAATGATAGTTAAGTCCACTAAATGGAGAAAAGTGTCAAACAAGAAGTTGTTTTGGGCATGAGAGAGAGGTAACGCCCTGGTAATGAACCTCTGAAGAGGTTAAACCATTTAGCGTTGTATGGTCCCTTCCTCAAGCTTAAAAAAGACTCGGTTGAAACAATTCCCAAGGAAATAAAAAACCAAAAAATGAGAGAGGTTGCAGAGATTATTATATGTGAACACAAGTAGGAAAAGCATGAAATAAATGCTATCAACTCAAATAGGTTGGTGGCTAAGGTCTAAACCACCAAACCTATGAGGACCACTATACTACAAGCATGTTATACAAAGCACAAAGGAAATAAACAACCCAAAGTAGTCCTAAAATAGCTAAAAATAGTGCTGAAAATTACATGGAAAAGCTTGAAAAAGTTAGCTAAAACAAAGGAGAAATTGAGCTAGTAACAAGCATGAGGGGTGGCTAACCCCTCCATTTTATGAACCTCAAAATGACATTTGTAGCCTATGAAATACTCTAAAAATCAGTAATAAAAAGTTGGAAAATAGTTGAGGAAGAGATGGGAAACACAAGGGCAAAAGCTTAGGAGATAAAGTTCAAAAAAGGGTGGTTAACCCCTCTACCTTAGATAGCTTTTAACCATAAGTTTTAGCCCATAAAAATAGTTGAAAAATAGTCCAAAAACAACAAATAAAGATAGGAAATAAGTAAGAGAAAAAAACTAGAAGTTATACCTCTTGAAGACGAGTAACACTTTGAGTTATAAACCAACAATTTCTCACCCTCAAGAGCTGGAATTCAAGCTCAATCTCGGCAAAGAATCCTAAAAATTTTGTTTATGAGGTCTAGGTAAGGTGTGTATGGGTTGCAAGGTAGAGAGAGAGAGAGAGAAATATTTTCCAAGAATTTGCTTTACCAAAATTTTCTAACCTAAATTTTAGAGGCGGGGTCAAGTATCTATAGAAAAATATGTTACTATATCAGAAATATCTGTATAGACACAGTTGGTGCAGAGCATGCACCTATGGGAACAAGTGACACAGCTAGCAGAAAATATCTGTTCTGTCGGCACACCTAGCTGGTTAGCCACTAAAGGGGACGGCCATACACTAATTCTGGCCAGCCGGCCACTAGTTGGCCTGCAGGCCTTTGAGTGGTCAGGCTTGGAAAAATAGTGTTTTGGTCCAAAAGTGGTGCAAGGTTTGTAGGCTTCTGAGACTCAAAACTGAGGCTTCCTACTGAATAAATCAAGCATTTGTCCAACGTATACATTCATCATTGGGTGATCAATTGAAGGCGCCCAAGTCTTAAGGGTGGTAAAAAATGGGGTGTTTACATCAACCAATGGAGCGCTTCGATCAGTCTGACCCATACCCTGCCGACCAAACTACATTATCAAGATTAATTTTAATTTTAGGTGTAAGAAATGACAAATTGTTTTGAATTGTTTATTATTCTCAAATGATTTCTTAATCTTTCATTCCCTATTAACTAATTTTAATTTATTGTGAAGGTATAGAGTTCCTGGTTTAAACTCGACCCATTTGACTTTTGGATTCAGGTTTTTTTCCTTGTATAGTTGCTCTTGCTTTGTTTTCTGCTATTCTCTCTTTGAGTTGAGCTATTGGGTCGCGTTGGTTGTGTTTGGAACAGGTTAGTAGCTTGTTTTTCAAAATTTTGTTGCCCAGCTTCTTGTCCCTTTGCTCGAGCAAAGCTTCTCGCGCTCGAGAGGTCTTTGTGAACATCTAGTATTTTTGCTGGTCTATAAAAATACTAAGGATTTGTATTCTTCGCTCGAGTGAAGCTTCTTGTGCTCGAGCGATGACCTCTGTCTGCAAAATTTCTAGGAGTGAGTATTCTGCACTTGAGCGAAACAACTTATTGTGTCTGGTTGCTCGAGCAACAACTCTTGTTCTCGAGTGAGCTGCGCGTATATCAATTCATAAATAGCCCATTTTAAGTCACTTTTTCATATCTCTTTCTCTCTAAACATTTCAAAAACCTATTTTCTCTCACTCTCTCTCTCTAAAACTCACTTATTTCCCTCAAATACACCTAGACTCGTTGATCTTTTCACCCGTGTGTCTTTGTTAAAAAGATAGAGCTTGGCGAGGGCTTCGTTCTAACTGGAGCAACGTTGGTTTTTGGCATCTTTGGGTTTCCCTCACTCTCTCTCTCTCTCTCTCTCTCTCTCTCTCTCTCTCTCTCGTGGTCTAGCTTGAGGTAGGGATACTTTCCGCACTTTTTTATGAGTTTAACTTAGTTATTTGTTGTTTCTAAACTATATTGCAAAAATTTGGAAGGTTTGGAACAAATCTAGGGTTTTGGATAGAAAAATCAAAAGAGGGGTTTTTTGAATAGTCTCTTGGAAATGGTTTTGATGTTGAAAATAATGTGGAGTTGGGTGGAAATGGTTGATTTTGAAGACTTAGGTTTGATTTTGAAAAGAGTAAGGATTTTACCCCAAGTGTCTCAAATATTTATTTTGTATAAATAAATGAAATTGATGCTGGAATAATGAAATTGGATTGGTATTGATAAGGATGGTAGAGATGGATATATATTATCACTCACCTCTTGAGATTTGGAAAGTTTACCTTTATGGAATATAAACTCTCTGTTTAGAAATATCTATTTTGAGCTATCGGTGGAGGATAGTATGATTGTTATAGAATTTGTATGTGAATTAGGAAAATTGAAATTATTTTCTCATTCATTTGCATTGAACATTATTTCACACTTATACATTGAAAATGTTATCGTTTTGAGAAAAATGATGAATTCGAAAAACATGAATTGTGTTGTTGAACTAAGTTGGCCTGAGTGTCCTAGGTGAAAGTCCCGAAAACTGCACGTATACATGGATGCCAATCCCACGGACGGAATTTTTATGAAATGGCAATAGTAGTACTTGTACGGCCTATGTTTACATGGGTCTCGATTTACGATTTCTTCTGGATGAAATTTCAGTGAAAGGTTGTATTGTTTTGAAATTCTCAAAGTGTAAATCACCACCCTATTTTCTATTGAAATGGAAATGAATTGTGGATCAAGATTTAACTTGGCATTGCATAGTTTTGAAAAGGGATATAAATGTGTTTTGGCAAGAACATGGCATATGCATTCACTTTATAGCTTTGTTAAGATTCATATACTGTGTTGGATTATTTCTACTAGGCTTTGGTTTACCTTATGTGGGAAAAGCATTTCAGGTGTTGATGATATGCCTCTGCCAAGGCAGTAGCTTGAGAGGACTTGGAGCAAAAGTTTCTTTTTGTTGTATTCATTTTTGTATAGCCAAGGGCTTTAAATGTATTGGACCTAAAGTCCACTTTTGCTGTAACCAATAACTATCTTGGAAAGTTGTAAGCCTTTAGGGCGTTTCTCATCTATTTAACTTCCATTCTTTCCTTTTATTTATAACATATGCTATAGATTCATGGCTAGGCATTATGAATGTATACCACATATGTTTCCCTTTTTGCAATCTCAATTAGATTTAACAGAAGATAATTACGTTATTATTGTTGTTGTTTATTAATAGTGTGGATGGATTATGGTAATTATTTCAGGGCGTTACAAAAGGGATTAGAAGTTTAATGACTCAAAAATTAAAATTAAAATTTGAGAATAATATATGATTGAAAAAAGATAAAATAATATTTTACATATGTCTAAATAAGTAATGCAAATTACCTACAAACAATAAATCTATTTATTTTAAAATTTAAAAAAATTCAAATAATAAATGCATTACCTAAAATAATAAATTTTAGATTATTTATGTAGTGTAAAATAAGTCTTATATTAAATTATTAGCATATTATCTAACATTAATTTTAGAGAGATTATTTATTTTCAAGTATTTTATCAATATATATATATATATATTGCATTAAATGATTTAATAATGTCTTAACAATTTAAAGATTTTATTTAATTTGCATGAAATTTAACAATTTTATTAAATAATGGTAAAATATGTATGAGTTTTTGATAATATATATATATACAAAACTTTAGAAAATGTGATTGAAATTTCTTATCTGAATAGATAAAGTAATTAATTGGCAATTTTGTCATTTTCGATATGACACCAGCAAATTTTATTAAAAAGCCTAAGAGTGGGGAATCTTGATAATAGTTTCAAAAATAAGGGAGGTTAGTGTAATTATTGAAACCACATAGAAGTTCCTCTAATTGTCAAAACCCTCAAGTGTAATTTACCCAATATAATATTTACATATATTTTTGTTAGTTTGGCTCTCATAAATAAAAATTCATTTATAAAATTTATGACTTGTATATAAAGTTATGAAAAGTTACAAATTTAATGCCACATGATTTATTGATTTTAAAAATGATCTGAATTGTAATGTTTTTTATTTAAATATTTTGTTAATCTGTTATTTGAGAATATAGATATTTTTAGTTACCATAATTTTTTAATTAATTTTATATGTATTTTTTTGTTATTTTATTTAGACTAATTAAAATTAGGAAGATGGGTGGAGTAGTTTTGAGAAAATGCCATGTAGAAGAGAGAATACTTAAGAGATTAGTATTAAAAGTTTGAAGAACTCTCATGCTCTGCTACATTTATATATATATATACATAAAATATTATTGGCTGTATAATTTGTAAAAGCCAATCACAATTTAACACGTGGCACAAAGAGGGCAATTTGGGGAGTTAATACAAGTTGCCAACCAAAGTCAGACACGTAGCAATTCGTATTGGTAATAATGGATCTGCGTAGCACTGGAACAATCGAGGGACACAAGATGATGTGGCCTAACGGTTACTCACAAAGTTTAAATTCAAAATCATGAGGGAAGCCTAACTGCAAGAGTGGCATAATGAGATTGATTGTGAGAGTGCATGTTCAGCAATCATGGGAGGACATTTCGACAGTTGGAAGCCCACTTCGACGGTTATCATTGAAGAGTATAAATAGCAGAGAAGGCCCCAGAATGAAGCCCCCAGACTCAGATCAAAAAACCAGTTTATTTACTTCGTTTTTTCCTTCAAGTTTTTACAGTTTTTTACATTTCTGCACTTCAATTCTTGTACTGCACTTCATTTCCTATGAATAGTTTCAAATACCTTGTTGCTGTAAATCTTTACGAGGCTCAATCAGATCATTGTAAGTTTTCATTTACTTAATGAAATTTAGATTCTGAAATTGTTCTTCACTTGCTGTTATTTACTAAATTCTCCTAAACAAGTCACCAGTAAAAGTCCTCTTCATTGAGGCTGAGAGAACTATAACACAATCGTTTGATAATTGGTTAGCAATTAATATTCTGTAAGGACTAATTGATCCTTACTGGCACATTTAAAATTACATTATTAACCTTCGAAAGCCAAAAAGCCAACATATATTTTTGGCACGCCCAGTAGGACACTAAAATGGCTAGATGTAGGAGACAATGAGAAAATGAACGCTTGGAAGAAGGTGTGGAAGGAGAGGTAGAAGTACCTGATCCAGAGGATAATGTGATAACACATCCTATGGAAGCACCTATTTCATCAGAACCTGTGGTCGAACAAACCAGCAACTTGGAACATGCACCACATGTTCAAACTATTGAACAAGGCCATGGAATTTGACCATCCACTGTTCCGTCTACCCAGCCAATGAATCCATGAGGAGGCTTGGTAGATGCCATGGGACAGCAGTTAATGTATACAATGGAAAGATGGGCAACATCCTTCATGGATCAAATGAATTCCCATCAACCAACTATCACAAGGCATATGGAGGAAAATTCAAATGTTCTTCAGCAAAGATTGGGTAGAGATAAACAACCTATGCAAAGTAGTGGACATACTAATGGTCAAACTAGTAATCAAAATTATGAAAAACCATCACCTATACCTCAGTCATGGTATGAGCCTCTTTCAAGGCCTGTGGTAAATCAAAATATCTTATTACCTAACAACGAAGCCATATAAATTGGTGGATCTGGGCCAACATAAGAAAATGGCATGAGAATGTTTCCAAATCCCATGTT
The DNA here is from genome assembly GCA_036172215.1 of Camellia granthamiana. Lineage (NCBI taxonomy): Eukaryota > Viridiplantae > Streptophyta > Magnoliopsida > Ericales > Theaceae > Camellia > Camellia granthamiana. The sequence goes on along the minus strand of CM069917.1, from coordinate 26,345,975 downwards.
CGAAACCATGCCTGGCACAAGGGGGTTCACTAACCCTCTGTTCGAATTCACACCTGGGGGATTGGAAAGGTTTCTTGCAGCTGGAAGAGAAACAACACCTGTTCCTCTTCTTGCAGCACCTTTCGCAGGTCCATTCACAGGACAGGTTCAGAGACGTCAATCATACCCTCAACAACAACCGATACCACAAGGACAACCAGTCCTAAATATACCTCCCTATGGACTAAGAGGACCTCAAGCACATGGGATTCTACCAAACCCTATGTTTGTTCCTCCAATAGTAGTCCAACAAGCACATAATATGGTTCTTATGGACCAAATTACTGATATTGTCAGAGAGATGTGTGGACCTATGGCTCGGGGGGTTCAGACTCCTGTATATAGAAAGCCATACCCAGAATTGGTAGATAGGGTGCATGAATACCCAAGGGGGTTTAGAATACCAGACTTTGCTCTTTTTTATGGAAATGGAAACCAGTCAACAGTAGAACACATTGCTAGTTTTACAGGCCAATGTGGTGAATTTACTAATAATGATTATATGAAGTTGAGACTCTTTCCAAATTCTTTAACTGGGGCAGCCTTTGTATGGTATATTAACCTTACACCTAGCTCTATCCAAATTTGGCAGCAAATGGAGGAGGCATTCCATGCCCAATTCTTCCAAACAGAGCTTGAAGTTTCCATGGCAGATTTAGCAAGGTTAAGCCAAAGGCCTGATGAGAAGGCTGCTCAATTTACTGCCAGATTCAAAAGGACACGAAACAAGTGTAGGGTCATTCTACCAGAGCTTGAATTTGTGAGATTGGCTCAAAATGGTTTAGAGTTTAGGCTTCGAAAGAAGTTAGATTCAACTGAGTTTCGAGACTTAGTGGAATTAACCTATAAGGTGTCCAGATATGAATCTTTACTTGAGGAAGAATAGGATCGAAGTAATGCATCATATAAGACTTATTATAGGGACCCTAATTATGAAATTGATATAGCAAAGATCGTAGGGAAAGAGCCTATGACCTGTGAGGCATTAATTCATAAGAACACTACAATAGACCAGTAGTTTAAAAAGAAAGACCTTCATAGGAAGTATTCTTTTGATTTAACAAAAGCAGATGACATTTTTTATCATTTGCTTGCAACAAATTTCCTAAAGTTACCAAAGGGAGTTAAGATCCCTACCCCAGAAGAACTTAAGGGGAAAATATACTATAAATGGCACAACTCCTAGTCTCATTCAACTAAAAACTATATTGTTTTTCAGGACAGGATCCAAGAACAGATTCGAAAGGGAAGTTTAAAGTTTCCAGCCAAAGCAGAGAAAGCTATAGAGATTGACACCAACCCGTTCCCAGAGATTGGGGAAGTTACAACCAATGTCGGCATGCCAAATTTCCAAAACCTATGCTTGAAGGAATTAGAGGAGGTTAATGTGAAGATGCATGTTGCCAGCCAGACTGCTTTCAAGAAGGATACCAGAAGTTCACCAGCAAATGGACAGAGCTTTGCGGACCAAAAGGATAACTCTAGTAAGGAAGCACTAGATGATGACTCTCTTAAGGAAGCTGTCATGCAATGGATGTGTCCTAGTTGTAGGTTAAGTTACAAATGGCTAAAGGGCTCCCAATTGATGGGCAACAGTATTACAAGGATGTACAGAGACGCCCTAAGCCAACCAATACCTACAACAAGAGGCCATACCCAATTGGTCCCAGACAGCAGCCATTCTTGGATGGACCTCCAGTTACTAGAATGCAATCCAAGGGTAAAAGACCTCTGCATGAATTCAGACCACCCAATTACTACAGGATGGAAGGCAATTATCCTGAGAGAAAGCCTGAATTAGGCTCAAGTCAAAGAATCAGAGCCAGTAATCGGCCTCCAAAGTCAACTTTGAACAAGATACAAGGCAATTTCCCTGAAAGGAGGTATGAATTAAGCTCAAGACAAGGTGTCAGGGCCAGTGATTGGCCTCAAAAGTTAGCTTCGAAGGTGGCTTCAAAGACTGGGAAAGAAAGTTCAGCATCTGAACTAGTGAGTTCATGGGTACCTGGGGTACCAGACTGGTTTGTCATACAGAACAAGCCTAAGGAAATACCTGTACAGAGAAGTGTCTTTGGAGACTAGGGTAGAATGATTAAACCTCCCTTGGTAGCTCCAAATAATTGGGTATTACTCAAGCACCAAAAAACAAAGGAACTAGATATGGTTCCAGTAATCTCTAGGTCTCAAAGGAGGAAGATCCAGCGAAAGTACACCTAGTACCAAAAGGATCTGAAGGAAAGTGGAGAAAGTTCTTCATTGGCCCAGTCAAAAGGCCAGACAGAGGGAAAAGAAAGTCCAAAATTGGCTCCTCATAACAAAGTAAGTATCAGCAGAGAACAGTTGGCTAAGGTTCACACTAAACTGAAAGCCAAGGAAAAATCCAGCTTAGCGGGTCTTGAAAAGGCCTTGATGGAGAACAACAGTGAGACAGAAGGAGAAGTCCAACTAGGCCAAAGGAAAGAAATGGATGAAGATAAGATGTTTGAAGCCTTCATGGCTGAACAGACCTTCTTGGTCAAAAAGCCAATAGGAGCAGACCACAAACGAGTTGGTTCGAAGGAAATCACCAATACTGAGGTACCAGAGTGCAGCATGGAAGATGCTTCCAAAATAACTAAACAAGTTGATTTGGAAAAGAAACAAATGTAGCCAGTAGTTCAGTTTAGCTCATTTCCTCCAGTGTCAGTAAACATGGTATATATATTGCCACAGGAGTTCCAGGTTAAAGATAGAAACCAAGAAGGTCAAGAAAATGACCTTATTCCAGTTTCTAGTGAAGATTCACAGGTTAGCATGATTCAAGATGAGTCTGAAGTGGCTACACCAATGGAAACTGAAGATGAAAGTGAGGAGGTGAGTATTAATCTCTCGTATCCCTTTAAGTATCCTACAACATCTATGACGCAGCAAATTAAGCCTTTGTTTATTAAGGCTTATTTCGATGGGATACAAATGAACAGGGTGTTCGTAGATAATGAGGCAGCAGTGAACTTGCTTCCGAAGTCCTCCTTGAAGAAATTGGGAAAAAGAAACCCCAGATTAATCCCAACCAGCATAACCATTGCTGGCTTCGCTGGGGATAAGTAGATGGCTCAGGGTATCCTGCCCATCAACCTGAGTGTGGGAACCAGAGATTGCATGACAACATTCTTTGTTATAGATAGTAATGCCAAGTATAATGCTTTACTTGGCAGGGATTGAATCCACACCAACAAATGTGTGTTTTCCTCTCTACATCAAATGATAATGATGGCCCTATGTAATAGAGAGACAGGGGAGATCAATGCAGACCCTCAACCCTTTATCGCTTGTGCTGACTTTGCAGAGGCCAAGTTGTATACTGAATGAGTGACATCACACAATATATTGAGAAAACTTGATGGATCAGCCAAAGTGACGGCTGATAAGAAAGTGGCACACCTGAAGCACTTAGTGCAGGAGAGTGCTGATGAAGAATTTGTCACCAAGGATGACAATGATGCCTGGTTATAGGCAAAAAGATGAGACCCAAGAAGCCAAACCCTTGACTTTAGTCAAGTTTTCAACATTGGACTTAAAATCAATAGTCCAGAAGGTTCACGAACAAGAGAGGGAAGTCATGGTGGTTGGCTGTAAGCAGGAGTAACAACAAGTCAGGCCTTTGACCCTTGATAAGTACTGTACATTTTGAAAGTACTGTGCATTGGATATTGAAACAAAAGTCTAGGAAATACAGGAAGAAGAAGCCTTATAAACAACTTTTGTCTATAAAGAAGAAGGCAAAGATGTTGAACTAGAGAAAGTGGGAGCTAAACAAAGCAAAGAAGTTGCTTCGAAGGCAGAAGAAGTCGAAAGAAAAGCATTAGTAAGTGCTCAAGTACAAGTCCCCTTGGAAGAAGTCAATTTAGGGGGAGGGTTCTGTATAGTAACCCACTTATATTAGTGCTTGGTTAAGTTCTCTTGATAGGAACCAATTATTGTGTAGCGACCCTAATTTTCTTAAGTCTTTATTTATTATTATTATTATTACTTTATTTTATTTTTGACTTTATTAATTGTGTGGATACATGAGAATTTAATGTGATATTTAATTACGTATATACACATATATAAATATTCAGATTAATTATATATAATTAAATAGCACATTAAATTAATTAAAATATCACATTAAATTCTCATGTATCTATACAATTAATAAAATCAAAAATAAAATAAAGTAATAATAACAATAATAAATAAAGACTTAAGAAAATTAGAGTCGCTACAATATACACACCTCAAAAGAATCTCGTACTAAGATTCGATAGGAAAGAGTACAAAACAAAAAGCTCCAGGTGCATACGCCGAACGTTCTGTTCCAATTCCTAAGTGATGTCATTCTCATCTTCGCTCCATTGCACTTTCACCAAGTTCACTTTCTTGCGCCGCAACTGCTTCACATCTTGGTCTAGAATAGTAATCGGTCACACCACATACTTTAGATTGTCACTAATCTCCAACACTTCTTGTGATACTACTTGGGAAGGGTCTTGCACACACTTCCGCAATAAAGATACGTGGAACACGTTGTGAATCATAGCTAAAGTAGGAGGTAGGGCTAATTTGTAAGCCACATTACCAATCTTCTCAGTGATCTCATATGGTCCCACAAATCTAGGTGCCAAATTTCCCTTCTTTCCAAACTGCATGATACCTCTCATCGGCGAGATCTTCAAAAACACAAAATCTCCAACATTCAACTCAACCCCCTTATATTTTTTATCAGCGTAACTCTTCTGACGACTCTGTGCAGTCTTAATAAGTTCCCGAATAATGTTCACCTTCTCTGTGGTCTCTTTCACCAACTCTGGCCCTAACAACGGCGCATCCTCTACCTCTATCCAACAAGCAGGTGATCAACATAGCCTCCCATACAAAGCATCAAAAGGTGTCATCCCGATACTGAAGTGATAGCTATTATTATAAGCAAACTCCACCAATGGCAAGTGTTCTTCCCAACTACCACCAAGATTGAGGACACAAGCTCTCAACATATCCTCCAAGATCTGATTTACTCGCTCAGTTTGCCCATCCGTCTAAGGATGATAAACCGTACTTAAGTCTAACCTAGCACCCAAAGCATGTTGAAAACTCTCCCAAAATTTTGCCACAAACAACGGATCACGATCCGAAACTATAGAAATTGGTACGCCATGAAGTCGTACCACCTCTCGAATATATAGCCTAGCCAGTTTATCCATAATTCAGTGAACAGTGATAGGAATAAAATGAGCAGACTTGGTGAGTCGATCCACTATCACCCAAATAGATTCATTGCCTCGCTTAGACCGCGGCAATCCATCAATGAAATCCATAAAGATGTACTCTCACTTCCAAGTAGGGATCTGGAGAGGCTGCAAAAGTCCAAACAGTCGTTCGTGTTCTGCCTTAACCTGTTGACACACATAACATCGAGAAACATACCCTCCTACATCCTACTTCATACCTTCCCACCAAAATGTCCTCTTCAGGTCATGATACATCTTAGTCCCACCAAGATGAATGGTATATGGGCATCATCCATAATCCATAATCTCTTTCCTCAATTCAACAATGTTAGGTAAACACAACATGTCCCTGAATCGCAATCCCCCATTTGAGTCCACAGACCAATCAGTAGGACAATCATCTATCAAATCCACTACAAGGTCATCAAGCTTGCTGACAAGAAACCCGTCTAAATTATGCATCTGATGAACTTTACTCAGTAACGTCGGCTGCACAGTCAAACTACCAATGTATGCCCTCTCAAAGTCTGCAATATAACTTTCAAGTGTTCTCTGGGTTCTTACTTATTCTTAGAATACACTAGGATATCATCTATGAAGATAATCACAAACTTATCTAGATACGGTTGAAAAATTCTATTCATCAAGTCCATGAAATAGATAGGAGCATTGGTCAAACCAAAAGGCATTACAGAAAACTCGTACAACCCATACTGAGTCCGAAAAGCAGTAAGCGGTATACTTTCCTCTAACACACCCATCTGATGGTGACCCGTTCTGAGATCAAACTGAGAGAACACAGTTGCCCCCTTCAATTGATCAAACAAGTCATTAATTCTAGGTAACGGATACTTGTTCTTGATAGTCACCTTGTTTAGCTCTCTGTAATCTATGCACATGCGGAGAGTGCCATCTTTCTTGGAAACAAAGATCGCAGGTGCCCCCCACAGGGAGTTACTTGAACGTATGAACCGTTTCTGAAGCATCTCGTCCAGCTGCTTCTTCATCTCCACAATCTCTTTAGGCGTCTTTCTGTATGCCGCTTTAGAAATCGGTGCAGTTCCCGGCACTTGGTCAAAGCGAAATTCTACTACCCGTCGAGGTGGAGGTCCAGGTATCTCCTGAAATACATCCTCAAACTCACGTACCATATCTTCCTCACTAATATCCTCCTTAGGGATTTCTACCAAGCACAAACTCGTCATCACCGACTCTTCTCCATCACTAGAAGTGTGAATAAGCCATAGCATACCGAGAATATTTATATTTACAGTCCTTCTAGCACAATCTAGAGTCAGAAAGTATTTTTGTAGCCAATCCACACCCAAAATAATTACAAACCCCTCAAACCCTAAAACAATTAGGTCCGCATACAAGACTCTATCTGCAAAATCAATCTCAAAATCTTTACACATCTCATAAAGAGTAACTACCCCTCCAAAAAGGGTCTCAACACGAATTGGTCTAGATAAGGAGGTAGTTACTGTCACGCCCCACTTTTTATTACTCGAGGTCATTACCAAGTTCATTAACTTAATTCAATTTCAGAGATAATATGTGGAAATAAACTCATACATTCAATCCGTAGAAATGAATAACAATACTCCCATTCGTATGCAAAGTTAACATTACATGAACATACATAATACATTGCCCTTGGGCTTACAACTTTTAAATAAACAAAAGAAGGGTGTAACCCTTTTACACATATGGCGTTCCGCCAACAACAAGAGGCCCCGTGGCCAACATTTAAGAAGATCCAAATCTTGTAGCTCAACCTGCTTAATACCTGAAAAAGATTCAACAACGTGGGATGAACATATAGTCCAGTAGGGATCTCAACATGATCCTCAACAATAACAACTTACAGATAGCTATGATCATGCACACTCATTCTCATACTAGAATAGTAATCTGACAGTTTATACAAAAATATATATGTATGAACCTTTCTTTGAAAACAACCGTTTCAATTAACGCTACAAGCAATCCATCTTTCCTTACTCCTTTCATTAATCCACATTTCCCCACTCTTTCATAATATTAACCACTACTTAGGAAAATAGTTTCACTAAGCCCAATACCCTCTTTCATTTCCTACACATACACAGATGTACCCTTTCAACATGTTTATTTATAAAACATTCATTTTTCTTCTCACTTTCCAAAAGACAAAAGACATTTTGGTTTGTTTCCACTACTATCATATCTATATGTGCATAACCTTGTAAAAACATGCGTTTACGACCCACCAACATGTATACAATCAATCACTGGAGTAACCCGGTTCTCCGAACTGTAACCAATCAAAGCTATAACATTTTCAGTTACAACCAAACAACAACCATATCCACTTTGCTCTACTAGCTATGCGCTTAGTAAGCCAAAGATTCACTACAATAACTATAATCAACCTCGCTCTACTAGCTATGTGCGTAGTAAGCCAAAACATGCTGCAATAGCCACAATCAACCTCGCTCTACTAGCTGTGTGCGTAGTAAGCCAAACTGCCAGTTTACCAGGCGCTAGCTGGAAGGGTATGGTGCCATATATTATTAGCGCATACAGTTCTCCAGGCGCTAGCTGGAAGGTACCGGTACCCCTGATTATTAGCGCGGCATATAACGCCAACAACCACCATGCACACCAAGCATATCCAACATGTATAATGCATATACATAAACTACCAAGGTAACAACAATGTGTTAAAATAGATAAACACATACGTGTAATGCATACACAACAATTCAATACAACCGTGTCATCCTCCACCGATGACCAAGGACAAAACCTCTAGATGCATATGTAATGTACATCTACAAACTTACTCAATAAACATGAGATTATCCACTTATCACAAATACTAACATAATAGTGTAAGATGCAACAGTTCAACATTCAAACTTATTCCAAAGTACCATTCCCATTCCACAAAGCCAATCCCGCTTCCTTTTGTTTTCACAAAACCAACTTCATCCCTTTGTTTCCACAAAATCATTTTCATTACTTTTGTTTTTCACAAAATCAGTTTCAAGGACAATAAGCCCTAACTCATTTTAATCCACTACATTCCTTTCAAAACTATTCCAATTTAATTATACAAATTAAATCATAAACATTATATATTCGGGTTTTCCTCCCTCTTTCTCAATATCGAACAAAAGCTTCAATCCTCTCCAACAACCAACAATGTTTTCATTTAAACTCAAAATACCCAAGTATTTACCCAAACATCAAACCCCTCTATTAAATTACCAAATTAACAAATATTAGGGTTTCCTCTCCTTTCAACAACAACTAGTTAATTAACACCCAATTAGCCCCAAAGCACATCTAATAATCATAGATTTAAAACCAACAACTAACCCAATGTTCAACCTCATGAATTTATACAAAAATCCAACATGATATAGTTTTCATGCAATACAAAAATTACCACATGTCTATCTATAGATGAAGTATTGAAAAAGAGCAAGGAGAATCCCTACCTCAAGAACCAAGCAAGAAACCAAACCTAGAGAAGAATCCTACGCAATCTCGAATTCCAATCGGTTGAAAAAATGTTCATCTCCTCTTGTTCTTCATCCTTGATACAAGAATCATGGTGGGTTGTTGATCAAAGTAAAGGAATTCAAGGGTTTGGAGCTAGGGTTTCGGACTTAGGAGAAGGGGAAAGAAGAGGGGAAAAGAAAATATCAATAACTGATCAAAAATCTCGTTTTTAAAGCTGCTGTCCCGAAACCCTCGCTCGAGCGTCCAAATGCTCGCTCGAGCGGACCTGTTCCAGCACAGATTCCAAAACTTCAAATAGGTGTAACTCTCCTATCCGGACTCCGTTTTAGGTCATTATTGTGTCCAAATTGAAGCCCCGGAAATAAGCTTTCCAATGGTTCTAACCTCATATCCAAATTCAAAGTGTGGAAAAAGAAAAGGGAAAAAGAGTGGCAGCTATTCGTAAAATAACTATCCGAATTAAATTCTTTGGTTCAATCATACATTACCATCATATTACCACCTCAACTAGAATCCCAAAATAAAATAAAGACGCTCCAAATACACTAATAGGATGTCAAAAATGAGTCCACATGCCTCAGAAATACAACTCATCCTGGAGACCCACTTGAGCGCCAACTCCCCCGCTCGAGCGGAAGGAGAAATTCTGGGTCATTACAGTTACAAGGTGTTCTCTTTTTACAAACTGCCTAGATATGAAAGAATGAGAGGCACCAATATCAAAAAGTATTATAATGGGTTCTTGAAAAAGATAAAAGATACCTTCCACCATCACCTTCAAGTTAAACACACAAAAATTCCTTCATAAATACTTGGAATAAACTCAACCACCAAACTAAACCAGCCAACCCATGTTTTCACAATCCGAGAATCACCTAAATTCTCACAAGTCTAGGGTAACCTAGAGCTCTAATACCAAACTGTCACGCCCCAAAATTTGGACAATTAAATATTAAATTAGGACTAAAATCCAATCAATATTCCATCATCCAAATCCTAGGGGTAAAACAAAATCTAAATATCTTCGTCTCCATAAGGTTTAAATAAATTCCCATGCTCAAAAGATAACAAGGGATTTTAAAAAACTAACAAAACACCAAACAAACCATCCACCATAATTTCATAACTAATCAATACCTCCAACATTAAAGTAACAATAAATAGTCAAAATAATTTAAATAATGTAAAGTTATAAACCATGCCAAATTATCAAAATACTAAGGTCATAAAAAAAATAAATAAATAAATACATAAACTAATATCAACCCTAAGCTCAAGAAAACAAAAGAAGTCCAAGAGACATGTCTAACAACTATAGTTATTCCACATCACCACCGTAGCCCCCAACTAATCCTATAAAGAAAGCTCAGCTATGCTCAAATAGAACGCATCCGATATGCCAAGAGACAAAGCGGGTCAATATACAAGTATACTGGTATGAGTACAATTATTTGGCACCCACGTGTCCACAAAACACAAATAAAAATACATTTAATTCCTGTTACGGGACAAGACAAGTAGTTCCATCCGTACCGAGACGAAGGGGTAGTTTCCTAATATACGGTGGCATTTAGTTTCTTACCCGTACACAACTAAATATAAATTGAGTATAAAATAAACAAAATAAAAATAAAATATGGTGGGTCAGCCCTACATAAAAAGATAGTAAAACCCACCATTCTGCAAAAACAAATAAAGTTAGTATAATTCAATCATAAGTAACTTGCTGGAGAAGTATAAAAATACACCGTTTCATGTTTAAATAATTCGAATTGACCAAAACTCAAAGAATAAAAATTGTACAGAATCAAATTTTATAAAAGTGAATGTGAACGATTTCAGTAGAAACTGAACAGGTTGAGAGAAAAACTTGATAGAAGAACCTAGACGGAATTCAACCGAAAAATCTGAAATTCAAAACGAATAGAAATTGCCCTAAGATGATTTTTTTCGAAAAAGTTCAAAACACGAAAAGTGTGCAGAATAATTTTTTACTTCAATTTTCACGAAACCAATAAAAATGAGCTCATTTTGTGGGTTAAAATAGCATCTAAAGTCTATTATGCTAAAATGAATAAAACTTATTGTAACCAAGATCATCCGATTACAAGTTCTAATCGATCTTTTTAATAAAAAGTTAAAACACAAAACTTGTCTAGAATCGCGTATACATACCTTTGCTCAAATTTCATAATTTATCAAGGTCGTTTACTATTTTTCAAGATGTACAAATCAATACAATTCACACTATAACAATAAACTCATATTTAATTCTTTGTACCTTAACTCCACCACTTCAGCCTCCACTTCCGGCCTACACATATATCCCATGTTCCTCCTATATACCTAGCACCGCTCCAAAGCCAAACTTGCACAGGGATATCGTCCCGAGTTTGACCCACACTCCCCGAATGGTTGGCATATACGTACGTGCGTAAATCAAAGCACTCGTCTACTCATGAGAACGAAGCAACAATATATATATATACACAATCTCTCATCTACTCATGAGAACAAACATAATAATGCCAAGCATAAGGCATTTAAATAAATCTCATAATCCTCACTTTTTTTTATACACTCTTTCTCACCAACACTCAAATAAAACAACAATCCATAGAGTCATGGTGGAGTGTAAGGAATTTATCTATGGGTTCCAAGTTTATTTTAATTATGAGGGGATGTCAATTAGGTTATAACCATGGAGTTTGTGACTTAGATAATAAAATAAAATAAAAAAAGAAAAAGAAAAGTGAGGGCGCTGTGTGAGGTTGTGCGTGTGCGTGTGCGTGTGCGTGTGTGTGTGTGAGAGAGAGAGAGAGAGAGAGAGAGAGAGAGAGAGAGAGTGCAAGCCGAGAGAGAGAGACGATGGAAGAAGGTGGAGAAAAAATGGAAGAAAAGTTTAGCGTTTTATTTTGGTGGCTTCATTAATTGTTTAAGTGATTCTTTGATCTTCAAAAAAATATTGTGAGTGCAAAATCCACTTCCCTTGATTTATGTTTAATTCATTATTTTTATTTATTTAATGTTGGTTTGATTTTGTATTTGCATGTAAATAATGGATTGATTTTAATTATTTTGATTAGTTATGTATGCCATGTTTAGGGTTTTTATATGGATTTATTTTATGGTTGTAATTACACTCATGAATAAATAAAATTAAAATAAACTTGGAACTCATAGATAAATTCCTTACACTCCACCATGACTCCATGGATTGTTGTTTTATTTGAGCATTGGTGAGAAAAAGTGTATAAAAAAAAAGTGAGGATTATGAGATTTATTTAAATGCCTTATGCTTGGCATTATTATGTTTGTTCTCATGAGTAGATGAGAGATTGTGTATATATATATTGTTGCCTCGTTCTCATGAGTAGACGAGTGCTTTGATTTACGCACGTACGTATATGCCAACCATCCGGGGAGTGTGGGTCAAACTCGGGACGATATCCCCGTACAAGTTTGGCTTCGGAGCGACGCTAGGTATATGGGAGGAACATGGGATATATGTGTAGGCCGCAAGTGGAGGCTGAAGTGGTGGAGTTAAGGTACAAAGAACTAAATATGAGTTTATTGTTATAGTGTGAATTGTATTGATTTGTACATCTTGAAAAATAGTAAACGACCTTGATAAATTATGAAATTTGAGCAAAGGTATGTATACGCGATTCTAGACAAGTTTTGTGTTTTAACTTTTTATTAAAAAGATCGATTAGAACTTGTAATCGGATGATCTTGGTTACAATAAGTTTTATTCATTTTAGCATAATAGACTTTAGATGCTATTTAAACCCACAAAACGAGCTCATTTTTATTGGTTTCATGAAAATTAAAGTAAAAAATTATTCTGCACACTTTTCGTGTTTTGAAATTTTTCGAAAAAAATCATCTTAATGCTGTTTCTGTTCGTTTTTAATTTCAGATTTTTCGGTTGAATTCCGTCTAGGTTCTTCTATCAAGTTTTTCTCTCCACCTGTTCAGTTTCCACTAAAATCGTTTACTTTCACTTTTATAAAATTGGATTCTGTACAATTTTTATTCTTTGAGTTTTGGTCAATTCGAATTATTTAAACATGAAACGATGTATTTTTATACTTCTTCAGTAAGTTACTTATGATTGAATTATACTAACTTTATTTATTTATTTATTTATTTTTTTGCAGAATGGTGGGTTTTACTATCTTTTTATGCAGAGCTAACCTACCATATTTTATTTTTATTTTGTTTATTTTATACTCAATTTATATTTAGTTGTGTACGGGTAAGAAACTAAATGCCACCGTATCTTAGGAAACTACCCCTTCGTCTCGGTACGGATGGAACTACTTGTCATGTCCCATAACAGGAATTAAATGTATTTTTATTTGTGTTTGGTGGACACGTGGGTGCCAAATAATTGTACTCATACCAGTATACTTGTATATTGACCCGTTTTATCTCTTGGCATCTCGGGTGCGTTCTATTTGAGCACAGCTGAGCTTTCTTTGTAGGATTAGTTGGGGCTACAGTGGTGATGTGGAATAACTATAGTTGTTAGACATGTCTCTTGGATTTCTTTTGTTTTCTTGAGCTTAGGGTTGATATTAGTTTATGTATTTATTATTTTTTTTATGACCTTAAAATTTTGATAATTTGGCATGGTTTGTAACTTTACATTATTTAAGTTATTTTGACTATTTATTGTTACTTTAATGTTTGAGGTATTGGTTAGTTATGAAACTATGGTAGATGGTTTGTTTGGCGTTTTGTTAGTTTTTTAAAATCCCTTGTTATCTTTTGAGCATGCGAATTTATTTAAACCTTATGGAGACGAAAACGTATAGATATTGTTTCACCCTTAGGATTTGGATAATGGAATACTGATTGGGGTTTAGTCCTAATTTAATATTTAATTGTCCAAATTTTGGGGCGTGACATGTTGGTAGTCCTAAAGAAATATAAGGATTGTTTTGCGTGGTCTTATAATGAACTGTCTGGATTGGATAGGTCATTAGAGGAATATAGGCTCCCTATGAAGCCTAACTTCAAATCACAAAAATAGAAACCAAGACGGATGAGCCCCGAAGTGGTTCAGAAAGTGCAGGAGGAAATTCTCTAACTCCTTAAAACAGTCTTCATTAGAACAGCCAGGTATGTTGAATGGTTGTCAAACAATGTATTTGTAGTTAAAAAGAATGGCAAGATGAAAGTATGCATCGATTTTAGAAATCTGAATTTGGCAACTCCAAAAGATGAATACCCCATGCCTATAGTGGATCTAGTAGTAGACAGTTCAGGAGGACACAGGATTTTGTCTATGATGGATGGGCATTCTGGTTACAACCAGATCTGCATTGCAGAGAAGGATGTCCACAAGACAGTATTCAGGTGTCCTAGGAATATTGGCACCTTTGAATGGGTAAAAATGTCATTTGGTCTAAAGAATGCTAGGGCAACATATCAGAGGACAATGAATACTATCTTTCATGATCTTATTGGAGGATACCTAGAGTGTTACATTGATGATATTGTTGTAAAGTCCCAATCCATAGAGGAACACTTGGTTCACTTGGTAGCAGCTTTCGAAAGAATGAAAAAGTTCAAGTTAATGCTTAATCTTCTCAAATGTGCTTTTGGTGTATCAGCTGGAAACTTCTTAGGGTATGTAGTGCACGAGAAGGGAATACAGATTGATCAGAATAAAGTCAAAGCCATCATTGAGGCTAAGCCTCCATCAAGTAAGAAAGAAGTACAAAAGTTCCTTGGTCAGGCTAATTTCTTCGAAGATTTATTTCTAACACTGCATGGAAAACTAAAGTATTTTCTTCTTTGTTAAAATTGAAAGATGAAGAGGAGTTTGTGTGGACAACAGAGCATCAAACTGATTTCAAATGAATTAAAGCCTACTTGGCCAAGCCTCTAATGCTGATGCCACCAAAGAGTGACAAGCCTTTGAAGTTATACATTGCTGCAGCAGAAGATTCATTAGGAGTTTTCCTAGCTCAGGACAATGAAGAAGGCAAGGAGCAAGCAATTTATTACCTTAGTAGGTTTTCAAATTCTTGTGAATATAAATACTCAACTGTAAAAAAGTTGTGCCTTGCATTGTACTTTGCAGCAATCAAATTATAAGATATTATCTTTTGCCTACTGTTGTCTTGGTAATTGCAACCACAGACTTGGTTAAGTATATTTTATCTAGACCATTGTTGAGAGGAAGAATTGGCAAATGGATATTAGCTTTGTTAGAGTTTCATTTAGAATATGTCCCCCAAAAGGCAGTAAAAGGATAAGTTTTGGCTAACTTCTTAGCAGATCATCCATGTCAAACAGAAAGCCAAGAGATAATGGATCTTGGTATGATCATGTTGAGCCATGGCAGATGTGGTTTGATGGATCAAAAGCTAATGGTTTGGTTGGAATTGGTGTTATAATTAAATCACCACAGGGGGTAGAAACCACACATGGTTTCAGAGTGGATGAAACTACTTGTTCCAATAATCAAGCTGAATATGAAGCTTTAATAATGGGACTGGAAATGCTTATTGGATTACAAGCTCATGCAGTTGATATATTTGGAGATTCTCAATTATTAGTCAACCAAGTGAAAGGAATTTTCAAATATCAAAGTGCAAGCATGTTACCATATTATGTTGTTGCATTACATTTGCTTTCTCAGTTTTAGATAGCAAATGTGACTTATATCCCAAGGTTCGTGAATAACAAAGCCAATGATGTAGCTCAGAAGGCTTCGAATTTCAGAATGAGGGATGACACTAAATTGAACATAAGTCAAGCAACATATCAAAAATTAATACCACCTTTAGCTAAAAGGAATGTTGTGTTAGAAGTCAATCATAATGACTTACAGGATCAAGATTGGAGACATCCAATCATGCAGTACTTAACTGGCCCATCTTCGAAGGCTAGCAGAAAGATTAAGTTACAATCTATGCAATACATAGTGTATGGTAATGCTCTTTACAAAAGGGGAGCAGATGAGTTGTTATTGGAATGTCTAGGGCCAAAGGAGACATTGACAGCCATGACTAAAGTCCATGAAGGCATTTGTGGTTTCCATCAGCCTGGTGTGAAGATAAGGTGGTTGCTTCGAAGGCTATTGGCCAACCATCTTTAAAGATTGTATAGAGTATGCTAGAGGTTTCCAGGCATGCCAAAAGCATGGTATGATAAGACATGTACCAATAACTGATCTGCATGCAGTTGTGAAGCCTTAGCCATTTAGAGGTTGGGCCATGGATATGATAGGGAAAATACATCCACCCTTTTCGAAGCATCATTGTTTCATCCCAGTGGCCACATATTACTTCACTAAGTGGGTTGAAGTTAAACCATATAAGGCTGTAGATTAAACTGAAGTTATTGAATTTATTAAAGATCTGATTCACAGATTTGACATCCCACAGACCATAACTATAGACAATAGGACTGTATTTGATGGGAAGATGGTAAAGTCTTTCACAGCAGAATTTGGAATTAGTCTTATTAATTTCACCTCTTATTATGCACAAGCAAATGGTCAGGCGGAATCATCCAACAAGTCCTTGAAAAAAGGAATACAAAGAGTTGTGGAAGATAATCCTAGGGATTGGCATAACTTGTTGTTGGATATATTATGGGCTTATAGGACTTCTCCAAGATCAAGTACTGGAGTCACTCCTTATGCTTCGGTATATGGGCATGATGTAGTGTTGCCTATAGAGATTAACATTAGGTCCTTAAGGGTGAAATGCAAGGACCAGTTAACTTCTGAGAAATATCATCAGAGCATGTTCTTGGAATTAGAGAATATAAATGAAGCTAGAATTCTAGCATTAAACAATATTCTGCTCCAAAAGACAAAAGCAGCCAAAAGCTATAATAAGAAGGTTAAGCATATTAGCTTCGATGAAGGTGATTTGGTGTGGAAAACAATACTCCCAATAGGAAGCTATAAATTTGGTAAGTGGTCACCTAATTGGGAAGGACCATATCAAGTCCATAGAGTTTTACCTAGGGGAGTATACCATCTGAAAAATCTAAATGGTTATGTACATCCCAAGAAAATCAATGGCAAGTATTTGAAGTCTTATTATCCAACTATGTGGGAAACACAAGAAGTGTGAGAAATGCTAAACAAAAAAGCATGAAAACACTTAAGTAATAAATAAGAATTTCATTTCATAAAGAGTTAAATACATGCAGCCATAGATTGGCCCAAAAATCAGTACAATGCTTCAATTGTTCCCTTATAATTGATTCTCTACTCCTAAGGGATGGGAACAATTGAATGGTTGTAGCCATGTCCTACCTACAGTTAGCTAGCCCTTGATTGGTGATCTGCAACTTTGTAGCAGTTCGATCCAAGGCTAAGTTAACTGCTGCTAACTCCTCTTCTAATTGAGCCTTTTTCTCTAAGAGTTGGATGCGAAACTAAGAAGCAAAAGAATGTTGTCCCTTCAATTCAGATACCTCAATATGTATATGGGAAACAAATTCATTGTCATTCAATAGCTTCTCTTCTGCAGCTTTAGCAATGTGGCAGATGTTGACATAGAAATCTATGGTAGCTACTGCCTAAGATAAGTGGCTTGAAATGGCCATATTAGATTGCTCAATAACTTTGTAGCATTGGAGGAAACCATTCTTAAGTATGGGTCTTTGTAAGGCTTCGAATGGGATCCTTGAAAATAATGTTGGCAATTCCAAACAAGTACCTAAGTCCAATGGAGGCAAAGAAGCTTTACTGATGGTTGATGAGCTCTCAAAAATTTCCAAGAGAGAGTCAGCAAGGGCCAATGGTTCAGCTTCACTGCTGGCTACTGGAACAGTTGAAGGTGTGTCAAAAAGGCTAGCCAGCCGGGCTTAAAAAATGTCCATCTCTTCCACTGACATTGAAGGTGCAGAGAGGTCTGGAAAAGATGGTTGCATAGGGATAGGAGAAAAGGTTGAAGTGTCCCTGGCAGTGTCTATAGTCTTGGCCACCAGCAGATCAAGAGAAGAGGGACTGGAGCTAGATGGTGGTGGTGGACAAGAAATTGGTAAGCTACCAGTATCTTCTCTGGGAGCACTAGCTATCACTGATGAGGTGACAACTAGGGCCTTCTCAGGGGATAAAGGAGCAGCCAGGACTGTAGAAAGAGTGAATTAGGCTGCGATAAATGTTAGATGAGGTAGATATGGAGTTAAGCCTAAGCATAAAGAAATAGGGATGCCTTGCCTCAAAAAATGTATGGAAAGTGTAGAGCTGAGAAGTGGAAGTATTGTCTGGATGGGCTCTACACTTAAGGGCACTTTGGCGTTGATTTTCTTCCTTCTTTTTGAGGCTGCCTCTAATGGTCTTTCAACTTCAGATAAGATTGAGGAAGCCATTATTGAAGGAGAAGGTCGGGTAACTGTTGCTGCAAGATAAGAAATAAGAAGCAATGTTAAGTTTTATTGCTGAAAACTTGGGAAAAGAAATTACTATGGAAACTAAAGGAAATTACCAGCCTCAAAAATGGTGGTGGTAATGGTTGGAGAATTGTGAAGAGCATAATGATCGGTAGTTTGTTGCCTCCTTGCAGTTTCCCTTTGAAGTATATTAGCAGCAGCAGCTTCATTCCTTAATATCTGTTGCTGCCTCCTTTTCTCATATCTCTGGAAAACCACCAATTCCTTAGATTGCTCCCTCTCTACTACCTTGGCGACTACCTGATGAGTAGGGTCATCATTGAAATCAGAGAGGGAGACTGTTCTTTTTTTCTTCCTCTTAAGTGGTGTTTCTTTAGGCACCTCATCCTCTTCAGGACCAAGCACAAGTTTTCTCTTCTTTTGTTGTTGTTGCTTGTCTTTAAGAATGCTTAGCGCTTGAGCCCTTTAAGGAGAGTCTACTTGTGAAGCTCTTGCATCAAAAGGAAGCTATAAGTAGATGAGCAAGGCATTATAAAGAAAAGAGAAAAGAGAGATGGAAATGCATGCCTCTCTTCGAAGCAGCCCTGGTGACTCTAAGAGGAGGATGAGAGGTAGCATGAGCAGTCTCTGTGGCAGCAGGAGTAGGAGTAGGAGTTAGGAGTTGGGATAGCAGTAGTGGAAGGAATGATGAGTCTAGTCCCCTTGGACTTGACCTGAGGCACATCCAGCTCCACTAACAAATCTTGAGGAGGGATGGCCAAATGCACCTCCATATTAACCATCCACCAATTCTGGTATCTTTTCAATGTATTGCCTTGAGGAATGAAGGGTAAGTATTCAAAATCAATTAAGTCTTGGATCAACTTGGAAGTTGCTTCCTCCAATCTGGACCTTGGAACTTTTAGTTCTTTGCTTACAAGATTTGAGTTGGATTGTCTGTAGAGAGGGATAGGAATCCCCTGAGTGAATACAAATTGCCTAGCAAATTGGGCAGGGCAGTAAGGCTCAGAAATACAATTATAAGCTCTAGGATTCACAGTGCTAATGAAAAGCTCCATCGGGATTAGAATGAAGGCCCACATATCTTTGTGTTGAGGCCTAGAGCAGGACTTGTCACCTAAAAAGGCCCTCAGCCAGGCTGGTCCAAGGTTGGTTTTAAAGGGACAGAAAAAGAGGCTAGAAGGGGAAGTTGGAAGCTTATGGAAAAAAAGAAAAGTAGAAGAGAAAATTGGAAAGGTAAAGAGAGACCCTAGCAAACTTCATGCCATAAGAGGTAGGATTTGGTGATAGAAATCTTAAGCATTTAGAGTGCAAGTCAGTGAAATATGCAAAAAGCCAGGTTAGAGTATCCAAAATGGGCCTCCTTGATTGGCATCCATGGGTTTTTCACAAAATTGGGAGTAAGTTCTGTAGACATGACCCAAAACATATGGAGCTAAAGCTACATTTTTATGCAAAACAAAAGCTTTAGCGAAAGGGGCAAACTCAAGCATAATCCCCTGAGAAGAGGTACAGAAGAGAAATTTACAAAGCCAATACAATAAGAAAGAAAAGAGTTTCCTATCATATATAGGACCTTCCCTTTTGTTCTCAGATTTGACAAAGTCACTATAGGATGAATTTAGAAAAGGAATAGAAAAAGAAACATTAAGGTTAGGATAGTCTGGGCCAAAGGGAGTGCCAGAAGGAGATAACCCTAAAATGTGGCAGATGTCAAGGATAGTATGGGCCATCATACCACATCTAAACTAGAAGACATTAAAAGCAGAGTTCCAAAAACAAAGAGCAGCAGGTATTAAAAATGGATCCTCCGAAATGGTGAACTTGGATAGTTAAAGGGCGTTGAAGAGGTAGAGTTCTTGGAGATCCAATGACTTGGCAGGAATAACTCTATCGTACCATTCTTCCTATTCTGGCCTTACTGTGGGCCAACAGCGATGGGGTCGGTTCATCCTCCAGCTTCCCCAATCTAGACCACCTTTGTAGAGGAGACAGTGGTTCTCCAAACGTGGGTATAAAGCAGGAAGCTGAGTAGGAGCCTCCCTAAAAATGGGCCCAAGCACATATTCTTGTTGCTCGTGACGACGGGGAATGAAAATGTGCCCATCAATGGTGCTTTGTTCGCCAGCTTTTTATTTCTCACACTCTTCAGCAATGACCCTCTTTAAAGCCACGGATGGGCTCGCGCGTTCCACAACTGGTACTTTCAAGGAAGAAGAAGCCATTAACAAAAGTTTTCGAAGGACGAAGCTGAGAAAAGAGTAAAGAGGAGAAGAGTTCAATAAAAATGAAGGTTTTGTGTTTGGGGCGAGAAAGTAAGTTAAAAGCGCAAAGGGAAAGGGTTTTTAAACCTTTATGTCCGAAAGATGCCCAATTTTTCCAAATGGGTAAAAAGAATAGATAAATTGTTTGGCTGATTTTGGAACCCCGTATGAGTTTAAGACTTTGTCTTAAAATTCGTAGAAGTCCTGAAAGTACAACGTGAAAAGTTTCTCTCAAGGGTGATTGTTTGGGTGGGAAACGTATCTCAAACAATCAGATTGGCTTCGAAAACAAATATTTGGCTTCGAAGTCAAGATTTGGCTCCAAAGCCAGATGTCAAACAACCAATTAAGGTTTCAAGAGCAGGAATTTGACTTCGAAGCGCATTTTATTCCCGAGAATGCAGGAATGTTTAGGTTTGGTTCAAAGGGATTGGAGACTTGCTCTTAGATTTCTTGTGAAAGATAAAATCCTTCGAAATGAACTTTGAAGTATTCTGTAACTGGAATTTGATTCTTATTTGATATTTTTAGACTTCAAAGTTGCAAAGCTAGTACCAAGTCAAGTAAAAGATCAAGATCCAAAAAGACTTGCCTGAACATGAAAAAAAAAAAATTGGGATTCTCTGTCAAAGCAAACTCTTTTAGAAAGTAGCATTGTTACTAAGTACTTTGAAGTACTTAAAAGTAACTTTGATACAAAGGTTGGTCAATTCAAAGCTGTTAAAATTATGTTGACCATGCGATTGGAATGAGAAGACCTAAGGCAAAGATTGTCAATTGTACTCCATATTTTGGAGATATGCAAATCAGGTTTCAAGTATTCCATTGGAAATGTTCAAATTAGGCTTCGAAGAAAAAAAAAATGGTAAATTCGAAGCTCTAATTTTATTTGAATTGTGCGAATAAAATGGTCACAAGCATGCAATTGGAACATAAAACCAGATGATGCCAAATAGAGAAAGAAAAACATAGTTTTATTAATATGTGAGTAATTACATTAGAAAGCCTACTTGGCTACGAATTCGATTTCATAATAGTAAGGAATAGAAAAAGTAATAAGTTCATTAAATTTGACCTAGCATTGTTCAATAAACTTATGTTCTTTCTTTATTCTGTCTTCTGTCCTATCAAAGCTAGGTTGTTACAGCTGGTATGCTCTTATTTGGTGAAAAAGTTGTTCAGCTTTCATCTCGAACTTTATCTCTTTTAAGCCTTGTTCCATTTCGTCCATATCTAAATCATCCCAGTACGCTGAATCCTTATTTTTGAAGTCATTATATTTTTCAATAAGGTTCTCTACTTCGTACTGAATCTGAATTGGATTGGCTGAGATTTCGTCCAAAGAGTTACTAGTAGCTAAAGAAATTTGGTACCAATGAAGAAGGAGTGGGAGTTAATCTAAAAAAGCTTAAAGCTCTGCCTCGACAATGGGGTTGAGGACATGACCCCGAGTCATAATATCACAGGCCCATTGGAAGTTCTTGAGAGGAGTCTCTTCTCCAAGAACATTAAAGGGCAAGTGAGAGAAGGCATCAAGCAGAAGTTGAGCTGGGTATCGCTCAAATGCAGTTGGAAGAGCGGGAGGTTGGTAGGAAGGAAGAAACTGATGCTCGAAAAGAGTAAGTTTCAATTCCTCCATCCAAT
The DNA here is from genome assembly GCA_036172215.1 of Camellia granthamiana. Lineage (NCBI taxonomy): Eukaryota > Viridiplantae > Streptophyta > Magnoliopsida > Ericales > Theaceae > Camellia > Camellia granthamiana. The sequence goes on along the minus strand of CM069917.1, from coordinate 26,323,894 downwards.
GAGGAAGAGGAGGTGCAGAGGGATCCATCCCGAAAGAAAAGGGGAACTGGGGGTTATTTACGCATTTGAGCCAGTCAGAAGAGCAAAGTTTTGCCCTCTTAGCCAAGAATAACAGATTATATCCCTGTGCTTCATCAGGATGAGGAGTTTCTCGCACTATCTTCGTGGACATGGAGTACGTGTACCATGCCACAAACAAGTTGTTCTCCAGACTGCGTCGGTGATCAATGGGTACATAGGGGTAAACCACGAAGCTCCAAGTAGAAAGGGGAACAGAAAGGGGATCATCGAATTCAACAAATCAATGGTGAATCCGCTCCCTTAATTTGGGTTCATCAGGTTTTGGCCAACTTTCCCAGCCAGTAGACCTGGAGGAAGAAGAAGCAGCTGTGTCCCATACAGAGAGTGGTGGGGCAGAAGAGGAGCTTCCAAGATCCATTTTTGCAAATGTTTGGTCCAAGGGTTTGTAGTTGGCAAATTTTTGGTCTAAATGTTGGTAATTTTCAAAAGCTTCCATGACTTGTATAAATGGAGGCGGATAGGTGTAACCAATAAATGCATTGAGGTTCTTTCGAGGCCTGCAATCATCTTCCATAGACTCCTCGTATGCTCAATCAATGTAAGAGAATGTGTGATTAGCCATTGGGAATGTACCAATCTTTTTGTCTACTCAAAGAATGGAAGTGCAAGATACAAGGATTTAATGAAGTTCACTGCTTCATTATTCAAAAAGCGGTTATACTACCAGAATACACAGAGCCCATGTACGTCTTAGAACATGGGTGGATTGCACTAGTTCACTAATATCACCAAGTATTGGGTATAGTAGTGCGGGGGGTAATTGGCTATATAATTTGCAAAAGCCAATCACAATTTAACACGTGGCACGAAGAGGGTAATTTGGGAAGTTAATACAAGTTGCTAACCAAAGTCAGACACGTGGCAATTCATATTGGTAATAATGGATCTACGTAGCCCTAGAACAATCGAGGGATACAAGATGATGTGGCCTAACGGTTACTCACAGAGTTTAAATTCAAAATCAGAAGGGAAGTCTAACTACAAGAGTGGCGTAGTGGGACTGACTATGAGAAAGCATGTTCAGCAATCATGGAAGGACATTTTGACGGTTGGAAGCCCACTTCGATGGTTATCATTGAAGAGTATAAATAGCAGAGAAGGCCCCAGAATGAAGCCCCCAGACTCAAATCGAAAAACCAGTTTATTTACTTCGTTTTTTCCTTCCAGTTTTTACAGGTCTTTACATTTCTGCACTTCATTTCCTATGAGTAGTTTCAAATACCTTGTTGCTGTAAACCTCTACAAGGCTGGGTCAGATCATTGTAAGTTTTCATTTACTTAATGAAATTCAGATTCTGAAATTGTTCTTCACTTGTTGTTATTTACTAAATTCTCCTAAACAAACCACCAGTAAAAGTCCTCTTCATTGAGACTGAGAGAACTATAACACAATCGTCTGATAATTGGTAGGCAATTAATATTCTGTAAAGACTAATTAATCCTTACCGGCACGCTTAAAATTATATTATTAACTTTCGAAAGTCAAAAAACCAACAAATACAAATACATATAGCCACTTGTGGAAGTTGTTTGGTGAAAATAAAAGTTGTTTGGTTGTTTGGTTATTAATATTTACTTTTATTTTATTTGATCACAAATATATTGTCATTCAATTCTAATTTTATCAGAGGTTAAAATAGTAATTGTAATTTGTTATTAAGGTCTGTCAATCAATAACTTTCACAATGAAAGTTAGCGTAATTACAAAAAAAAAAAAAAAAAAAAAAAATAGAAAATAGAAAAAAATTATATAATTATCAAATATCCCACGGATGTCTGTATAATTAACTCATTTCATTTTTATGTGTCCCGAAGATTGCTTCTTCTCAACCAAACTTGAGCATCAAGTCCGTCAATTGAGGGGGATGTTAATTTATGTGTAAAAATTAACATTATTATTTGTCGAACATGTTACAGTTGGATTGCAAAGCAGGACATAGGAAACTTTCTCAATAGGAATGACTTTACTCCAATTGGAATAGGAGATGTGTTGTCCGGGTTCGGCGGGCTTATCATCCAATTTGTTAATCTAAATTGATCATTTTATTGGGCTTGCCGAACATATCATCATTACAAAATATTAGATTTTTTTAGATATAGATAACACATGATTAGATGTCAAATGTGATTTTGATAATACATCATATATTTCTTCTTCTGTTTTTAAATATAATCTGATCATATAATTATCGATTTTCGACCAATTTAAATTTTTACATAGATGATAAACTTCATAAATCCTATAAGATGAATAATTTGGATTATTAAAGTGAGCCTCCCAAATCCAGATTTCACCTTTCCAGTTGGATCATCTAAAGAGAAGTTTAATCCTTTCCAGTCAACCTTGAAATGGTCAATCTTGTCCATTTCTCATCTTTTCTTTGGAGTATATAGAAATTGAATTGTAAAGTTGGACGCCTAAAATTTCTTAGCATGTAGTGTATAGATTTTCGAGTGGCCCTAATGTAGCAAACGTAAGCATTAAGTCAGTTGACGGACTTGAGCATTCAAGTCAGGAGTTAGGAGAAGATTACGGACGGTCCTGGCTTTTCTATTTCTGTAAAAAAATTTATTTGTCATAATATTTTTAAAAGTATATATTTTTTATTTTATAAATAAAATGATCTTTTAGTATAAAACATATACATTTCATTCTTTTCTTATCTTGTATTATCTATTTATTTTCTACCAAAATTTTTTTTCCAATTGTTTCCATGCTATCTGAATTTTTTATTTTTATCAACAAAGAAATTTTTTTACTGAAGTATGAAATTAAATATATAAGGAAAGTAGAATGCACAAGGAACGTATATATATAATTTATATATTGTATTATGCATACATGTGTGTTTGTATGTATAGTAAAAAAAATATTATTCTGACTTCTCCGATAATAAATTCTAATTCTGTCCCTACTTAAAACTAAACCACATATGAAAAGGAAATCACCTGGTAAGAGTATCTCCAACGGTTTATCAATTTTTTCATCAAATCTGAGTAAAAAAAAAGCAAGTTTCTCAATCTGATATCAGCTACTCCAACGGTACATTGTAGCTTTCATCAAAAGGCAGTAAATGTCTGGTGGTATGACCGGCCGGTCGACCGGACAAGCACTGAATTTTTTTTCCCCCCCTCCATGAAAAAGACCAGTCCGCATCACAGCTACAACTTATGAAAAAGACAAGAAACCCAACTAGTAAAAAGCAGGAGTAGCAATCACGATTAAAAATTCACTGAATTTTTTTTTCCCCCCTCCATGAAAAAGACCAGTCCGCATCACAGCTACAACTTATGAAAAAGACAAGAAACCCAACTAGTAAAAAGCAGGAGTAGCAACCACGATTAAAAATTGAGGCATTTCAAGACCCAATTATATGTATCTTTCAAAAATCCAAAGCTAAATGTACCCAAAAGCCTCTGCTTTTCAAAACACTTATTTTTGCCTTTGAATGCTTTCTAAAAGTATCTTTTTTTCTTTTTTTGCTTTTGAAAGCAAAGATACCCTTGATTAATAAAGCCTCACGATCCATAATAACATAAATCAAAGCAAGAAATACTTCAAATTTCACAACAAACTACAACAAAAAAGAACAATTGAACTGAACCAAGCCCGTAAATTTTCTCGGAAAAACAATCACTTGGGCAAAAAAGAGAGCATGTACCTGACGTAGCCATGAAAACGCAGATTGAACATAACCCATTATCAGAAACTCCTCAATCTTTCAGTGTCAGAGGTCCGTAGATTTATACAAAGAGTAGAAACCAGAAAACAGAAGATGAGAAAGCGAGTTCGCAGAAGACCCAGAGAGAGAGAGAGAGATATCTTCTGGTATTCCAAATGCCCCTATTTGTGTCCAAACCATGGCTGTTGCTCTTTATTTTCTGTGTAGTCCGGACAACCGGGGGACAACTGGCTGGACGTCCGACCGGTCGTCCTGTGGCCCACACCCAACAGTCACACACAGTGAATTGGTGAAAGCTAAGCCAGGTCTTCAGTTTGGTGCAAGATTTCAGATATTCTCAATTTGATATTGTTTTGTTGAAACCATTGGAGAGCTAAAAACTGTACTTTTTCACCAAATTTAAATTTGGTGATGAATGTGAGTAAACGTTGAAGATGATCTAAAGCATTACTTTTTCTTCCTCAAGATAGAGATAACTAAGGGGTTGGTTGGGTTGATCTAAATAAGTATATTTTTTGACTTTTTATTAAAGATATACAAAAAAAATAGAGAAGTAATGTGACCTAAATAGCTGCACTTATCTAAATAAGTACACCTATATAATGTCTCCATCGACTGACTTGCATATTGATTTCAGTATGACATCAAGCGATTCATAAATAATTTTTAATTGATTAAAAAAGTTTATTAAGTCGAATAATGCTATGCACAAACGGTTTCCTCACTAATTTTTTTTTACAATTAGAGACAACGATATTAGAGTTGACATTAATTAATATATGTATGTCTTTTTTTAAAGCCAGCAACAAACAGGAATGGAACAAAAGCAAGGCCATTAGGCCATTAGCTTGCCTCCAAATTGGAGGTGGTGTTATTTTTTGTAAGGGAAATTTTACGTGATTTGGTCAACGTGCAGATTATTTTCTTGACATACAAAAATAATTACATAATTGCTCTATTATTTATGAACTGAAACATTTCAGTCTGACATTAAAAAATGAGAAAAGTTAGGGATCATGAAAAAACTTTCATAAAAATAATCATGAAAGAATTATGACCCTTGGATTACCTTGATTAGTGTGTGGTGCTTTGTTTTAAGTGTAATCCAAGGGTCATAAATCTTTCATGATCATTTTCATGAAAAAAATTTCATGATACCTAGTATTGCTCTTAAAAAATAACCACATAACCACTATATCATTTATGGACTAAAACACACCACTAACTCTGTTAATGAGTAAAAGAAAATGACCTCAATGACCATTTATTCTTCTTTCCCTTATGTTCATCTTCTATTCTGAATCTTTCTCTGATATGGCTCGTCGACTGCACTGCCACCACCACATCCTCTATCCTTGTCCGCTACTGTTTGCCACCTTCTCTCTTATCTACGACCACTGCACAATCCCTTCCTCCACCCCACCACCCTCTTGTTCCTCTTCTCACACAATCAAACACTATCCCTAGTAATAAACAACAAATACACTTAAATCTATATATAAAGGTGTATATTTATTATTTTTGACATACATATGTTTTAAGACAAATAAACTCGTTTTCTCTTGCCAAGTTGAGGTACGCTTGACAATTTTTATGATGTCTTGGTTCCAAGTAAATAAAATTTAATGAAAAAATACTATCGAAACGAAAAAAAATCGAAGCCTAATCCTTTTCAACCTGCAACTGCTTTCTAGGGACAATGTAAATAAATTGATAATAAATACACTTTGTGATGGTTGGAAGTGGTGGTAGGTGATGTAGCGGAGGTAGTGAAATTTCACAAAGGTGTAGTTTTGGGATCTCAAAAAAGCTTAGTATCTTTAAAGCTAGCAATTCGTTTTAGTTGTCCTTAAACTAATAAAATCGATAGAATAAAGATCTAGTGAAAAAAAAAAACTAACTTTTAGACAAGAAACCAATCGCAAAACAACCATATACGTATTGTTCAAAAAAAAAAAAAAAAACAACTGACAAAATTTGAATTACATTCCCAATACAATTGATTTACATGAGTGTGCACAGCTTTATACAAGACGGTTAGAGTTTGTTATAACAAACTCTAACTTCCTCTAAACAAACTCTAACTTCTCACTCTTACTTATAACTAACTTTCAGTTACATGAGTGAACTAACTTTCAGGTATATCTCTCCTTGACTAACTGTCTGCATTTGGTTTGATGGCCTTCATTTGGGTTGATGGCTTAATACTGAAGTACTGCAGCAGAGTCACTGAACTGAAACACTGAAACAAAATCACTGAAGCACTAACAGAATCACTGAAGCACTTAAGAAGCAGTGAGCTTATCATCCCCCTGCAAACTGATGGGACGAGGGAGGACTAGCAGTTTGTCCTTAAGATAAAGAAACTGGGAAGAAGTTAAGGGTTTGGTAAAAATGTCAACGATTTGGTCGGAAGTGGGAATATAAGAGAGAGCTATTTGTTTAGAGGCAACACGTTCCCGAATAAAGTGACAATCGACTTCGATGTGTTTAGAGCGAGAATGGAACACAGGGTTGGAAGCCAGAGCCATTGCGGAAAGGTTGTCACACCAGAGAACTGGAGAAGAGGTGCAGGAAATGGACAAGTCTTTGAGAAGCTGTTGTAACCAAACCAGTTCAGCAGTTGTATTAGCCATGGACCTGTACTCAGCTTCAGTAGATGATCTGGAGACTGTGGGTTGCTTCTTCGCAGACCAAGAGATTAAATTTGGACCCAAGAATACACAGAAACCAGAGGTAGATCTTCTATCAGAGGAATCACCAGCCCAATTTGAATCAGAAAAGGCATGAAGGGTAAAGGGACCAGGACTGAAACTGAGACCATGATGAAGGGTACCCTTAACATATCTGAGGAGCCTTTTAACCAGGGCAAAGTGAGCTTGAGTAGGAGCTTGCATGTGTTGACAAGCTTGATTAACTGCCAAAGCTAAATCAGGCCGAGTAATGGTCAAATATTGGAGAGCCCCCACCAAACTTCGATAAAAAGAAGGATTAGAATAAGGCAGATGATCTGAAGGAGAGAGTGAGGAGTGAAGAGCTAAAGGTGTAGAACAAGGCTTACACTCAGTCATACCAGCTCGGTGAAGTAAATCAGTAGCATACTTCTGCTGAGAGAGAAAATAGCCATGGGCATGAGAATGAACGGAAATGCCCAGAAAGTAAGAAATGTCCCCGAGTTCTTTCATGGAAAAAACAGTGTGCATTTGATGAATTAAAGATTGGATCAACAGAGAGTCACTGCCAGTTAGCAAAATATCATCGACATAGATAAGTAAAATAGTAATGTGATGAGCAATTTTGCGGACAAACAAAGAAGAATCGGAGGGACTAAGATGAAAGCCTTGACCAAGTAAGAAAGAGGAAAAAGTGGAATACCAAGCTCTAGGAGCTTGTTTAAGACCATAGATGGCCTTCTGAAGTTTACAAACATGGTGGGGAAAAGTAGAGTCAATAAAACCTTGAGGTTGAACCATGTAGACTTCCTCTTCTAAATGACCATGTAAAAATGCATTAGAAATGTCCAGCTGTTTGAGAGGCCAATTTTGCTGAAGGGCCAAACATAGCAAAATACGGATAGTTGGTTGTTTGGCAACAAGACTGAAAGTGTCGTGGAAATCCACACCCTCCTGTTGAAGATATCCCTTTGCAACTAGCCGAGCTTTATAGCGGGCTATGGTGCCATCAGAATTCTTTTTAATGCGAAAGACCCACTTACAACCAATAGCAGGTTTGTGAGAAGGAAGAGGGACCAAACTCCATGTGCCTTGTTTTTGGAGGGCTTGAAATTCATCAGACATGGCAGCAGTCCAAAGAGGAGACTGCAAGGCTTGAGAGACAGTTGATGGTTCAGTAAGAGTAAGATCAACAGTAGGAGTATGGGTGAGATGACAGACTTTGGATCGAGTGACCATTGGATGAGTGTTAAGTGTAGGAGCTGGAGCAGAAGAGACTGGTAAATCAATGTGAATAGAGGAAATAGGAATAGATGATGAAGTTGGAGGAAGAGGATGGATATAATGAGAAGAAGCAGCAGAAGTGGAAGAGGGAGTAGGCAATTTAGAAGTAACTAATGGACAAGGGTCAGCTGGAACAGGTTGTGGTAGAGAAGATGGGGAGACAGCAGCAGTAACAGAATGAGGCAGAGAAGGGGGTAAGACAGCAGCTGGAACAGGTTGAGACAGAGAAGATTGAGAGGCAGCTGCAGGAACAGATGGAGGCAGAGAAGAAGGTGAGACAGCAGCAGTAACAGGCTGAGTTACAGAACTAGGCCTAGAAGCAAATGAGGGAGAGAAGGCAGAAGCAGAAACAGAGGAGGGAACTGATATAGGCCAGAAAAAGGACTGCACAGTAGATAAAGAAGAGGAAGCAGACTGGTCAAGGGAGAAAGGAAAACAAGTCTCATTGAAAAGAACATGTCTGGAAAGGAATACCTTGCCTGAAATAGGATCTAAACATCTATACCCCTTAGTAGTAGGATGATACCCTATAAAAACACAAGGAGCAGACCTAGGTTCTAACTTGTTAGAAGCATAAGGCTTAAGCCAGGGAAAGCATTGGCAGCCAAATACTTTAAGAAAATCATAGTCTGGAATGGTGTGAAAAAGAAGTTGAAAAGGAGATTTGTAATTGAGAGACAGACTAGGCATACGATTTATAAGAAAGACAGCAGTAGCTAAGGCTTCAAACCAATACTTAAGAGGAAGAGAGGACTGGTAAAGTAAAGCAATTGCAGTCTCAGTGATGTGTTGGTGCTTCCTTTCAGCAATCCCATTTTGTTCTGGTGTGTAGGGACAAGTGAGATGATGAACAATGCCATGATCAGCCAAATATTGAGTCATTTTGTGATTGACAAACTCTGTCCCATTATCAGTTCTTAAAACTTTTAGAGATGTGGAGAATTGGTTTTCAGCATAAGCTTTAAACACTAAAAAGGTAGGAAACACCTCACTTTTAGCATGAAGGGGATAAATCCAAGAAAACCTTGTAAAATCATCAACAAACAACAAGTAGTACTTATAACCAGAAACAGAAGCAGTAAATGAACCCCAAACATCACTATGAACAAGTGAAAATGGTTGGTTAACAGTAGAACTAGATAGTTTGAAAGGAAGTCGGTGAATTTTAGCAACACTACATGGTGTACAAGCAAACTTAGTACAATCCTTATTCTTAAATCTAGTAGACAAATGAGGAGTAATATGATGAAACTTCAAAGGTGAAGGATGACCAAGCCTTTGATGCTAGATAGACAAGGAAGTCTGTGATGAAGTGTGAGCAAGATTAGCATGAAACAACTGGGAAGGAGATGATGCAAAGTGATAAAGGCCATTCACATTAGGGCCTTTGTGCAGGACCTGATTCGTATGCTTGTCCTGAACAATAAAGGAGTTAGCATCAAAAGTAACTTTGCAATCATTATCCTTAGTTAACTGATGAACAGATAAGAGATTGGAAGAAATGGTAGGAACATGCAAAAGATTATTGAGCTGAAAAGAATATTTTGGAGTAGGTAATAATCCCTTACCAACATGCTGAATAGGAACATTCTAACCATTTCCTACAGTCACTTGATCTGGTCCTTGATATGGATGATAGAAATGAAGATTGCTAAGATCATTGGTTATATGACTTGTTGCTGCTGAATCAACATACCAAGGTGTAGAAGATGACTCAGCAGGAAAAGAAGTCTGGTTAGATGAGTTCAGATTGGTTGTAGTAGAATAAGCCTTCAGTTGGGAACCTGAATAAGTTGATGAAGAATGAGGTGGCTGATAGGTTGGATCCATGCGGAACCAACAATCAAATGCTGTATGAGTGAAACCTCCACAGATTTGACATCCAGAACCAGAATTAGAATTGGAATTATTGGTGTATCCTCCAAATCTGCCTCTGTTAGAGCGATTTGATCTACCTCCTCTATATCGTCCACTTCTTGAACCTCTAAAAGAATTACGACCTCTGTAACTTTGATTGCCAAATGAATGAGCCCTAGAATACTGAGAATAGGATTGTGAACCTTCAGAACTCTTAGTTGTGGAATAAGCAACTGGTGATTCATGTTGTAGAGCAAGTTTAGCTTTGTTTTCAACATGTATGGCCTCTGAACAGAGAAGAGAACACAAATCTTCCATGGAAATTGATTCTACACGAGCTCGTATAGCAGTTTTGAGAGCATCATACTCTTCAGGTAATCCATTTAAAGTGAGGAGTACCAGATCCTCATCATCAATCATTGAAGAAGCAAGACGAAGTTGATTAGAGATCTCTTTGATCTGAGTCAGATATTCCTCCATTGATGAACCTCTTTTTGTAACTGATTGTAACTGATTTTTCAATTGATGAATATGTGAGCGAGAAAGTGAAGTATATTTCTTCTCTAAAGCATTCCATACCTGAAAACAATGGTGATGATGAAGTACTGAAGAAAACACAGAAGGAGAGAGTGTTGCAGTAATGCAACTCAGAAGATGTGCATCTATAGTTTTCCATTGAAGAAATTCTGGATTTGACACTGTGTTTCCAGAGGAATCAAGAATCTCAGAGACTGGACAAGGTACTAAACCAGTGACAAAATCAAGGAAATCTGTGGCTCGAAGAACATTTTGAAGTTGGCTTTTCCAAATCAAGAAATTTGTAGAATCAAGTTTGACAGTAATCAAGGAATTGAAATTTGAAACAAGAAGACTAAGATTTGGAGGTATGGATTGAGAATTTGATGATGAAGGATGAGAAATCACCATTGTTGGACCTTGCTCGTAAGAGCTTCTACAGCTCTGATACCATGACAAAATTTGAATTACATTCCCAATACAATTGATTTACATGAGTGTGCACAGCTTTATACAAGATGGTTAGAGTTTGTTATAACAAACTCTAACTTCCTCTAAACAAACTCTAACTTCTCACTCTTACTTATAACTAACTTTCAGTTACATGAGTGAACTAACTTTCAGGTATATCTCTCCTTGACTAACTGTCTGCATTTGGTTTGATGGCCTTCATTTGGGTTGATGGCTTAATACTGAAGTACTGCAGCAGAGTCACTGAACTGAAGCACTGAAATAGAATCACTGAAGCACTAACAGAATCACTGAAGCACTTAAGAAGCAGTGAGCTTATCAACAACCATATACGTAGTGATATTGAACGTATGATGGCAAAAGACCAATCCTGTATAAAAAATTTCTTTCACCTTTCTTCGCTTTCAATCTAAGTAATATTTATTAAAAAAAAAAAGAAAAAAAAGTACATAATTAAAAGACAAAGCGCACACTTGCGCTCACAGTCACACGCATGCATACAAACAGACACGTACGCGGTTCCTTCCAACAAACATGGATCGATCATTGAAGGGAAATCAGGTATGGAGGTGGGGGGACAGGTATGTTCATGGTTCCTTCCAGCATCAAGATGACATCCTTGATGGAAGGGCGCATGCCAGGATCATCTTGAACACACAATAATCCCACCTTCACCATTCTTTCTACTGTCTTCGAGTCTACCCTCATTTCTTCATCCCCAACAAGCAGCTTATGCAACTCTCCCCCCACAAAGCACTTGTATACCCATGTCGAAAGAATCATCTCATCTTCATTGGAGACATTAACCTCTATGTTCCTCCTGCAACAGATAATCTCCAACAATACTACCCCAAAACTATAGATGTCCACTTTTACCGATATCAAGTCTTGTTTGCATCTCTGCTGCTGCTGCTGCCGCCACTCGGGTGCCAAGTAAGATGAATTCATATGATTTCGCATTAAAAACTTTGATAGACCGAAATCAGAGATCTTCGCTGTCCAAGAATCATTCATCAGTATGTTTTGAGGCTTTATACCGCAATGAATGATACAGGCTTCACACTCCTCATGTAGATACAGAATCCCTCTAGCGATATCAAGAGCAATCTTCACTCTTTCTTTCCAACCAGGATGTCGACTCGTATTGTCCTTGAACAAAACATCTGCAAGTGAGACAGTGGTTGATAAAGGGCTACAACAAGAGTCTCCATCTGATGTTTGGGCTCTTGGGATGATTGTGTTTGAGATGTTAACTGGGAAGTCTGTGTGGGAAGGGAAACAAGATTCAGAAGTTGAGGACATTTTCTCTGAGATTGGTAAAGGGCATGGACTGCTCAAACTACCCAATCAGAGTGAGGTATCAGAGAAAGCAATGGACTTTTTGAAGGGTTGTTTTGCAGGAAAAGCTATGGATAGATTGACTACTCAGATGCTCTTGAATCACCCTTTTGTGGCTGGATTGGGCGAGGATAGCGAAGACGATGAAGAAGAATTATCAGTGGAGGATTCCGAGGAGAACAATTGCTCGCCATCGTCGTCATTGTCATTGTCAGATTACCAGTCTGATGATTGGAACTTGAGGGTCAAGAAACCAAAGGTGGATGAAGAGGCAATTAGTGTTTGCTCGTTGTTGTCATACGAATACAATGCAGTGGATGATGATGAACACAGTTCTTCTTGCGTTTCGTATGATTAGAGCAACATGCCATTGGAGACTGAGGAATTGCAGAAAGTTGATAGGCCATTGTCACTGTCAATTTGGTATTAGGATGATGAACTAGTTCTTCTTCATGTATGTGTGTAGTCTACTATAAAATATGGAGAAATGCATTCTACCCCCAGCTGGGGGTGACACCCAGTGAGGTGTCAGCTGGGGGTTGGTCCGGAAAAAACAGTTTTTCTTTTTTTTTTTTTTTTTTTGATTTTCGACCAGTGGGGGCGCGCCACGTCACTGGGGGCGCCACCCCCACTGGGTGTATGAAGCAGTGCTCTCATAGGGTAGAAAATTTGTAGGACAAAACATTATTGCTATTTTGAAAAAATTAAATCAATCGACATTGGAATCCTTTCATTTTATACTAAAATATTTAGCATTGTGGCTTATAAATTTAAAAATGTGATTGTCATATTATTTTGATTGAGTTTTACAAGTAAAACAATGGCAAACAATTTCTATTAACAATAGCAGTCAGATGTGTATTTTAAAAATATATATGCCAAAGTAACAAATTTCTGTCCTCTATATGCCTTAAATTTTATTTAAACACAAATAGCTATCACCTAATTTAGCTGACAGTAATGAATTGGATCTAGTGAAAGTTTGTGTTTATTTCAATGGCTTGGCATATCTGTTGTACCAACTTATATTAATAGCCAAATTTCAACTTTACAATAAAATTACAATACAAGAAAACATCCATACAAATCCTCTGCTGACAAACAGAGGATAGTGGAAAACCTATATTGATTTTTGCCATCTCTGAATTAACGGTAATGTTAGGAATATAGAAACTAAAGACACAATCCTCTCACAATAAGTTTCACATATAGGTTCCACCCTTTATGAGAGTTCTGTGTCTCATTTTGTGTTTGATTTCTGTACTAATATACGTACTCCTGAATTAAAGCCTGTTATGATTTTGGGCCAACTGTTAGCTTCTAAACACTAATGTGCTATTTTTTATGTTTAATGGCCCTTATTGGCAAAAGCCACTAAGAATTTCCGCCAACTTCATAGGATTGACATAGGAATGCAGCAGTAACAAATTTTAAACCATTTCTATGTCCAAATTTCTCTCTCTGTTTTAATATATTTAGAATATATTTTACATCAGTAATGTCTAAATTTTGTCCCTTGTGTTATTTTGATTTTTATATTTTTAATTGAGTCAATTTTGATATTTAATTTTAGATTTTGTATCAATTTGATTCAATTGATAAAGTCATTAAGGATCTTGACAAAAAATGATCTTTCTCTTTTGGCCTTCGGCCGTTGGATCCGCTGCCACCATTCCATTGCCTAGGCTTGGGATTGAGGTTTTATTCTTTTCTGTTTCTGTATTTTTGTTGTTAGTTGTCTGATTGTGTAACTCAGAGTCCATTGGTGGTGATTTAAAGCTTATCCTCTTTGTGGTTATAATCTATAATTTATCTCATACATGCTTTATTGCTGATCTCTTATGCCTAGCTGTGCTTCGCAGTACGAGCATGAGCACAAGCTGTGCATCTAGATATTTTCATAGTTTTTATCATTTGTGTGTCTTGTAATATTTTTACTTTGTTTGGTGTAAGTGTTTTTGTTAAATAAACTCTTCTGTAAATGCCGTTTGGCTTACCCTAATGGATTTTCTACTCATCAAAAATAAATAAATAAATAAGTTGGTTGAGGCTAACTCATTAAGTTGAGCAAATTTATTATTTTGCTCCTAAAAGTATAACAGATATCGCTTATTTGTGTATTTTTCACAAGAAAATGCTAATTGTTATAATTAATTTGATTAAATTGAGAAAAAATCATAAATTCATGATCAAAATCGAACCAATTAGAATTATAAGGACTAAAATGATACAAGGACCAAAGTATATAGATTATCAATATAACTTGCCCTACTTTCAATTATTAGATCACACATCTCACATAATTTAATGATTGAGAGTTCATTAGAACAAAGTAATTTAGAGATAAAATATTTTTCACCATTTCATTACATTAACTTGTAACATATTTGTTCCCAGGGACGGAGCTACATAGAGACATGCCCCTCTCATTTTTTGAAAATTACACTTTTACCTCTAATTAGAAAAAGTTTTTCATTTAAGTCCCTTTTAAGCTTCAAATATGTTTCAAAATGTTTCTGTCTCATCTTTCTTTTTAATAAATTCCTTATAATTTACAATTATAAATGTTTAATTTTATCAAAATATTCTCTTATAATTATTTCTTTATCATTTCTCTCTTGTTTTTCTCCACATCTATCTTTTTTTTTTCTTTTTTTCTTTTTTTCTTTTGCCAAAAGTCAAGTATGTACCCAATCTTTTCCCTCTCAAATACAATCTTTTTTCTTTATTTCTTTCTTTTTTTTTTTTTTGTATGCATGTTATTACATTTTAAATTGTAATTATCATCATATTCATTAACTAAAATAGCAAATACAAAAAGCATCGGTTAATTAAAACATATCTAAGGCACATAATTTTGACATCATATTGATCTTTGGTTATTCAATCACCAAATGAACAATGAATTTCATTAAATTTTGTAATTGATATCTCTAGGATTAATGATGCCCTATGAATCAAAATCCTGACTCCAGCACTATTTGTTCCTCTCAGGTAAATAGAAATGGTAAGAAAACATATTTTACTTTTTATCTCTACATTGCAGCTATAACATCATTTTTTTTTTAAACTTCATTTTATTGATAAGGAAAAAAAAAGTTACTTAAAATAACAAGCAAGAACTGCAATCTTGTGAGGTGGATGAGCACAAAGAAGCATATTTTACCAAGTTTCTAAGAAGGTACCTAGTTTCTAAGAAGGTTTTGTGAAGTCATGCAGAGCCTTAGCTTGGCTGACTTCACTTGCAATTCAACTCCACAAGGCTTTACTTGTCATCAGTTTTATAGGGGTGTTAAAAAATATCAGCCAAAGCAAAAACGGATCTGAATTGGTCCAAATCATAAGGTTTAGTACGGTTTTTTAAGGGAACAGTTTGGTTCTGATTCCAAAAAAAATTTCAATTATTGATTAAGGTTCAATTCACTGATTAAGGCTTAAAAAGAATTAAAAAAAACAAACCGAACTGTTTCATGTTTTTGTTAATTTTGTTAGTATAGAATGTTCCACAAGGTATTTGATCTTCTTCTTAACTACTTCAAACCTCAATGTCATTCAGGCATCAATAAAGCATTTTTATTCATCCTATTTATCAAATACTTTCTCTATGTACAAAAATATGTGTATAGTTTTTCAGTAATTATATAATTTTTAAACTTGTTATATTATTTAAAAATGCATTTTTATGGTAATTACTAGAATTTGTTTTCCCTTTACAAATTTTATAAAAATTAGTTTGGACAAAATTCTAAAAAAATTGAAATTTTTGGAATGCTTGTATTGGTAAAATTAATTTTTATTCAACTACATAGTCTAATTATAGTGATAAATTTTCTAGGCTTTAATCGTGGTTCTAAACTGGATCCAAATCCCAGTGTGGTTTTGGTTCGATTCTAAAGGTGTCATAATTTGACTTGATTTCTAAATTTCTAAAACAGTAAGAACTAGTTTGATTTTTGAACTATCAACAGGCAGTTCTAAAGTTAGGACATTCAGGTTTTTGAAGGGAAAAATGGGTACTTAAAAGCTTAGGCTAAGCATGTAGTTGAATAAATAAATGTGTTGCTAAGTGCAAAACTTGCAATAACCACAAAACCAAATGAATGAAATTTAATAATAACTTAAACTATAGTTTCAAAACATAACCAAGATGAATAAGTTTGGGAATCTGTGCTATCCAATCATACCAATATGTATTTGGGTGGTGATGCTGGTGGGTGGTGATGTGTCAATTCATGAAAGATATTATTTGGTGTTTTTGAAAAAAAAAAAAAATTAATGTACTTTGATGATTTTTTTTTTTTAAATAATCATTATCTTCATATAGTTCTTTTTTGGGGTGGAAATAATTTCTAAAATTCATAAATATATTTTTAGCTATTTATTTTTGTCCAAATAATTTTTAATATTTCGAAAGAAAAAAAAAATCAGAAAATAGAAGTTCTGAAACAAACAAACATTTGCTTGGTCTCTGCTTTTGCTCTGTTTGGCCTTCCAATAAAGCATCTTTCTTTGTGAGGGTCATGTACTTTCATATGTAAATCTTTTCGTAGAGCTCCTTCTAACCGAAAATTATAGGATATATAGGAGTATTATGGGTCTTTACTTCCTAACCAATTATCATTTATCATGTCTTTTTATATTTTTTAATCACTTAATACAGTACCCTACCTATACACTTTTTCTTCTTTTTTTTCGGGTAAGTTTTTCCCTTCCCATTTCGTTAGTGTTGTCATATGATACATATGTATTTTAATAATTTATTTTGAAAACAAGTAACTCAATTATTAAAAAAAAAAAAAAAAGAAGCCCTTTTTAAGGGTTGTCAAGAAGTTCTCTTCCCTTCTTTGGTGTTTGCCCTCGGGCCAATTTTTGAATTTCTCGGGGCTTAAGCAAACTGTTAAAAGGAATCTTTTATGCATAATATATATATAACAATACTTGATAGCTTGAATTTTCATAATCCGAATAATTCAAATGTCTCAAAACGACATCATTTTTAGAGTAAAACGACGTCGTTTTGATATATTCGAGTTTTCGAGCTATTCGAATCATACAAATTCTAACTACCAAGCATTTTTCTCATATATTGTTGGCTTTTTGACTTTCGAAGGGTATTTTTGTAAATGCGAGCGTGCCAACAAGGATCAATCAGTCCTTACAGAAATTATAATTGCCAACCAATTATCAGACGATTGTGTTTTAGTTCTTTCAGCCTCAATGAAGAGGACTTTTACTGGTGGCTTGACTTAGGAGAAATTAAGAGAAATAACAATTAATATGAAGAACAATGGAAGCATTTCATTAAAATGAAAACTTACAATGGTCCAAACTCAGCCTCGTAGAGGTTTACGGCGACAATCTACTTGAATCTACTTGAAACTACTCCTATGAATGAAGTGCAATGTAGGTATTTAAAGTGCAGGAATGTAAAGAACAGGTATTTAAAGTACAGGAAAGGTAAAGACTGGAAATGTAAAAACTGGAAAAGAAAATATGTAAAGTAAGACTGGTTTGTATGATCTGAGTCTGGAGCTTTTTTCTGGGGACCTCCTTGCTATTTATACTCCTCAAGGATGACCATCGAACTGCACTTCAAACCGTCGAACTGCTCCTCCATGATCGCTGATCATGCTGCCTTAGAAGTAGTTCCACTACGCCATCACTTGCAGTTGGGCTTCCCTCCTGTATTTGAATTTGAATATGAGTAACCGTTGAAGCCACGTCACCTTGTATCTCTTTACTGATCCAGTGCTACTCAGATCACGTGAGAACCAATTTTCACTGCCACGTGTACGATCAGGATCGAAGACTTGAGTAGTCTCCCTATATTACCCTTACTCTGCCACGTGTCGAACTGTAATTGGCTTTTACAAAATATGTAGCCAACATTACCCCCCGCACTAATATACCCAATACTTGGTGATATTAGTGGATCACAGTTTTTTCCCGCACTTTTAGAACGTGCATGGAGTCTATCTTCTAGAAACACAACCGTCATCTATTTGGTGATCATTTGCATTAACTCTCTTTCAATTTGTTGAACATCCCAATACCTTAGCATTCGAACAGACCATGGCTAAATCAACTTCCCTTTCTATTGATCAAGCACATGAAGAGCCATTGAGTAATGTTGCTTCCCCTCAAAAGAACCTCCACGCATTCATTAGCCACCTTTACCCGCCTTTCTATATTCAGGTCATGGGAGCCTTTGTAAATTACCAACCTTTGGACTACGAACACATTGTCCTTAATCCTTCGATTCAACAAGTTGTAGACACAGATACAAGAAGTTCTTCCTCTAACTCCCCCTTGTACCTCGAACAAACTGCTCTCAAACCTTTGATTTGGCAAGTTGCAAATATGGACTTAGGAAACTCTTCTTCACAAAATTCTGCATGGGATAAAGCTACAACTTCTTCATCTTCTGGGGTTTCTGGCTGGACAAGCTGGTCAACACCTAAGACTTATGATTTGAGGGAACGAATCAACCATCATTTTGTTGAGTTCACTGACCCTTTGGAGTTCCCTTCCTATGCTCGAAGTTCAGTGGTCTACCCTTACGTGCCCATTGACCATCGACGTAGTTTGGAGGAGAACCTGCTTGTGGCATGGTACACATCCTCCATGCCTACAAAGACAGTGCTTGTTGTCCGACGCCCAGAAGAGGCACAAGGATACAACCCATCATTCTTGGCCCAGAAGGCGAAGATTTGCTCTTCTGACTGGCTCGATTATATTAATGCCTTTGTTCCTTCTGCTCCTGCACCATCTCTCATAATAGAAGCATCCGCACTTTCTTCTCCATCTTCTGAAGTAGAAACATCTACACCTTCTCCTCCACCAACTCTTTGCTGGACAGAGAAGCTGAGGCTTGCCCTTCCTATGGAAAAAGTCTTCCCACCTTACAAACCTCCACCTTCCCTCACTCCAGCTAAGCGGAAACAAGCTCAGCTTCTGCTTGCAGCTTTCTCTCATTTGCCCTTCAATGTTCTTGAGGACGAAGTCCCTCTCAAGAACCTTCGATGGGCTTGTGATATTCTGACTAGGGGCCATGTCCTTAATCCCCTTGCCCAAGCAGAACTTCATATGTTCCTGGACCAACTTCCAGTGCTCCTCTACTGGCATCGAAATTCCATGGTCACTACACAATCTTTGGATCAACTTTCGTCTCTGCGAATTCATGCCCAGTACAAAGCAGAGAACTTCATCGAAGAATTCGATGATTTTAAGAATAAAGATTCTGCATATTGGGATGACTTGGTCATAGACGAAGTGGAACAAAGATTGAGAGAGGAAGCTTTCGAAATAAAGGCTGAAGAGCTCTACTATGAAGTGAGAGCACATCAACTTGTGCAGCCAACGTTAGAAGAAATAGAAGATATAATAAAGAAAGAACAAAAATTCATTGATCACTGTTGGACCAAATTTCATGACCTTGCTATTTATTCTATTCCTTATTTTTATGAGCTTGAGTTTATACCCAGATAGGGTCATTCGATGTAATTGCTTTGGCTTTAATATAAACAGAATTCTTCACTTGGCATTGTTTGATCCTGTTTCCATTTGCCTTTTAAAGCCAATCCAGAGCTTCGAACTGAACAATCTTATTCTTCGAATATGGACTCAATTGTTTGAAAATGAAAACACTAAGAACCAACATGACTTTTCCAATTTATGGAATAAAGTTGACAGTTTTGGCTGATATCATCTTAGAAACAGTGCTTCGAATTTAACAATCTTATCCCTTGAATATAGATCCAATCAATTTCCAATAAGAATGTTGGGATGAATTCTCCAATTTATGGATTATGGTCATCAACTTTCGTTAATTCTTGTTCAGAATTGGTACTTCGAATTTAACAATCTTTTCCCTTAAAGCCTGTCTTAATCATAACCAAAATATGATCATGATTAGTATTGACTATTTTGCTTCGAAGAACAGTTCATACTTACAACAATATAAAAACTGTTCTTGGGGTTGCATTGTTTTAATCCGAAAAGACAATTTTCTGTGTGTATATACAAACCAACTATTGGTTTTAATGTTTCGAACACCCAAATATATCTTTAATGATCCTCCAGCTTTACCTCAAGGGTATTACTTTTGTTAAGAAACCTACTACAGGTCTTTGATCTCTTCAAAGTAAACAAACCCTTGAGTATTCTTACATTTTTAAGCATGTAGTATGCTTCGAAGCCGACTTATGTATTTCGAAGCCGTTGTTGTTTGATTTTTTGGCGCCAAAATCTGGTTTCGAAGCCAAATATCTTGCTTCGAAGCTGGCGTCAACATCCGGAATGTGCTCTTCCCTCTAAAAACTATCAATATTGGAAGAGGCTCCTCGTATTCGTACTTTTAGTACTTAACGACTTATGAGATATATTTTCCGAACACAAAGGTTTTTAAAACCCTTTTGTTTCGTGTTCTGAAATCACTTGCTTCTTTACAAACCCTTCTCTCTACCGATTTCTCTCTGCTCCCCTTTTACTTACTACCAATGGATCCTTCCTCGCTAAAAGTACTCGCTGGCAACCGTATCAGCCATACCATGGCTTTGAAACAATGTATCGATGAAGAAATCACCAAGCTAACATCTGGTGAGTCAAGCACCAAAGATGGACGTCTTTTCGTTCCTCGCCACAGCAACAAGCAAGAGTACGTCCTAGGTCCTATCTTTCGGGAAGCTCCTGCTCAACTCCCAGCTCTATACCCTCGTTTGGAGGACCATTTCCTTCTCTATGAACGAGGGCTTGATTGGGGAAATTGGAGGGTGAATCGTCCTCATCGTTGCTGGCCGACATTGAGGACTGAATGGGAAGAATGGTATGACAGAGTTGTGCCTGCGAGAGAAGATGACCTGCAAGAGCTCTGTATCCTCGATGCCCTTCGTCTTTCCAAGTTCATTATCCCTGAAGACCCTTTTTTGATTCCTGCTGCCTTATGCTTTTGGAATATGGCTTTTAATTTCTTCCAATTTTAGTGCGGCATGATGGCCCCCACCGTTCTTGATATTTGCCATCTCTTAGGGCTTTCACCCCATGGTTCTCCTTTTACTCCCAACTACCCGGATCTTCCTGTCAAATTTTCTCTTCCAGCCCTAAACTCTTCTTACAGTGACTTCGTAAAGGCTGAAAATAAAATGGAAGGTCCTGTGAGGGACAGAGAACTATTTTCCTTCATCTTATACTGGTTGTGCAAATTCCTCTTTTGCACCTCATCTCAGAGGATTATGCCTGAGTTTGCTCCACTTGCGAAGGCACTTGTCTTGAAAAAACACATAGCTCTTGCCCCTTATCTTTTAGGTCATGTCTACAGAGCCTGCTCCCAATTTTGCGAAAAACCTCTTGATGCTAACCAAGGAGGTCCCCTCTGGGTGCTCCAACTCTGGCTCTTTGCCTATTTCACTGACCTACATCCCAAGTGTCTAAAATTTCTTGTTCAGGATCCTAGTACTTACGGGGAACAGTATGCTAGGATTGCCCTTTATCCCGCTTCCTTTGCTTATTACTTTACCTTCTTTTACCAACTCCCTATTTCTCCATCTGCCTCCTTCTTTTGTCTTTTCGAAGCCAATAAAGGACCAACCTGGCTGCAAACTTTTCTGGCTGATAAAGAATACTCCATCTCTCCTCATAAAGATATGTGGGCCTCTATACTACTACCAAGGGAATTGTTCATTGGCACTTTAAACCCTCGAGCCTATAAATGCATATCTGAGGTGTATTGCCCTTCTCAGTTCTCCAGACAATTTGGACTCACTCAAGGGATACCAGTTCCTCTTTGCAGTCTCTCGAATGTCTACCTTACTGCTAGAGACTTGAGAATATCCAAATCCAAGCTAGAGACGACAATACTCAAACTGTTGAAGGAATTGAATGAGTTCCAATTTGTCCCATTTCTTTCATCTGGCTTAGTTTTGAAAAGATTCCAAAACTGGTGGACAGCCAATATGGAAGTGCGTCTATCTGTACACCCTCATGACTTACTAATAGGGTTAGGAGTGCCTTCAAAGGCTAAATCAGTAACAGCTGAGAACATTTCCCCTCTTTCTGAAGCTGCCACAATTGCTCCTGCAACTTCACCCCCTCCAGCTAGAGTTACCAGAGCTACTTCGAAGAAGGGTAAGCATTTTCAGATTCTCGTTTTTTTTTCTTTTGAATCTTTTGTTTGTTTCCTTTACACTCACGTTCTTTGGTGCAGGGTCTTCGCAAGAAGAATGCCCTAAGAGAGCTAAAACTTTAGCTACTCTAAAAAAGAAACAACAACAGAAACAAAAAAAAGGAAGCTGATCCTCCCTCCTGAGGAATCTGAATCTTTGGCAGAAGAAAGAGAGGTTGAGCAAGAGCCAGAAGTGCCTTTGCAAAGAACAAAGAGACAAAAGATGGCTGTCTCTTCTTCTGATATAGTCGAACATCCTACTCTCGAGGCAATTACCACAATAATGGGGAAAGAACTTACTTCTGAAGAATCTGAACCCCAAGTTGAAGAAGGGGAGGTTGAAAAGGAGCCGGTAGTATCTCTGCCAAGAAGGAAGAGGAAGAAAGTGACTGTTCCTGCTACTGACTTGGTTGAAGACCTTATTCATGAAGCAGCTACTAAGGCAGTAGAGCAGGAACATTCCAAAGCTATGATTGTCTTTGAGAGAGCTGAAAAGAGACGGCAGCAACAATTTCTGAGAGATGAAGCTGCTGCTGCTGATGAATTGCAAAGGGAAACAGCAAGAAGGCAACAGACTGCCGAACATTATACTCTTCGCAGCTCTCCCACTATTGCCAACATCTCTGAAACAAGTAATATCTTTCATGCTTCTACTATTTTGCCTTATCGAATTTTGACACTAGAGCTTGACCTTACGCTTCCTCCTTTTTGCAGCAACAACCATTGAGGCTATACTTCTAATGAGGACTCCCTCAATTTCAATTGAAGTTGATCAGATGCAGAATGTAAAAGCCATTCAAATAATACTTCCACTTCCTAGGCCCACATTTCATGCACCCCCTTTAAGTCCTAGCATCCCTTTAACTCTTTCTTTTGGTTTGACTCCATATCTTCCTCACTTGACCCTTGACACTTCTCTTTCGAGCCTTGCTCCTCCTCCTTCTTCCAAAGAAATTCCAACTGTTACTCCATCTATGATGGTAGTTAATTCCCCAATCGAGGGTGCTGGTAGTTCTCCCATTCATATTTCATCACCTTTGCCTACTTCCAGCCCCTCCTCGCTTGATTCATTGGTGGCTAAGACCATAGAGGCTGCAAAAGATGCTTCATCCATTTCTCCTATCCCCATGCAGTCCTTTACGCCTTCCACCACAACTCTCTCTGCACCCCTCATGTCTATGGATGAGGTAGATGTCTTCGAAGCAAGACTAGCTAGTCTTTTTGACGTACCTTCTACCTCTCCAATATTTAATGTTGAAGCTGAGCCACTAGTCTTGGCTGACTCTTTGCTAGAAATTCTCGAGAGTTCTTCTTCCAGCAGTAAGCCTTCTGCACCTTCAATAGACCTGGACACATGTCTGGAACTGCTGATTTCCTTTTCGAGAATTCCCTTCGAGGCTCTACAAAGGCCTATAATCAGAAATGGGTTCCTCCAGTGCTGCAGACTTGCTGAGCAGTCAGGCATGGATGTTTCAAGTCATTTATCTCAGGCAGCAGCTACTGTCGATTTTTATATCAGCATTTGCTAAGCTGCCAAGGCTGAGGATGAGAAATTGGCTGGTGACCAGAGTTTTGTTTCCCAAGTACATACCGAAGTATCAAAGCTTAAGGAACAACACTTCTCTGCCTCCCACTTTCGAGTCCAGTTGCTGGAGAGGAAAACTCAACTTGAAGAGGAGCTAGCTGCAGTAAATCGAGCCTTAGTCCGAACTGATACAAAATTGCAAATCACCAACCAAGGACTGGCTGATCGAAAGGAAGAGATGGCTGCAGCTATTCAACTAGCTCCCTCACTTAGCAATAGGAAATCTATTGTACAAAAACAATTAAGACATTGTAATGAATTTTGGGCCAATTTGTGGCAAAATGTACTTAATTCTTTATGAAAACACAAATTTTTGTCTATCATTTGAGCAGTCTTGTGTTCTTGTATATAGTGTTTATTTTATCCCTTCTGTTTCCCAAATGGTTAGAAAATAAGGCTTTAAATATCTGCCATTAATCTTTTTGGGATGCACATAACCATTCAAATTTCTCAAATGGTATGCTCCAAAAGGCAGAACTCTATGAATCTGATATGGCCCTTCCCAGTTAGGTGACTATTTGCCAAACTTATGGCTCTTAATTCCTATTGGGAGTATTGTTTTCCATACCAAATCACCTTCATCAAAGCCAAGGTGTTTGACTTTCTTATTGTAATTCGTGGCTGCTTTCTTCTTTTGGAAAAGAATGCTATTTAATGCCAAAATTCTAGCTTCATCTATGCCCTCTAATTCCAAGCACATACTTTGATGGTACTGCTCAGGATCTAACTAATCTTGGCATTTTACCCTCAAAGATTTAACATTAATCTCCACAAGTAACACTGCATCATGCCCATATACTAAGGCATATTGTGTAACTCCTATGCTTGATCTTGGGGAAGTTCTGTAAGCCCACAAAACATCCAACAATAAGTTATGCCAATCCCTTGGATTATCCTCCACAACCTTTTGTATTCATTTTTTCAAGGACTTATTGGATGATTCAGCTTGACCATTGGCTTGTACATAATAGGGTGTGGAATTAACAAGGCTAATTCCAAACTCTGCCACAAAAGATTTCACCATTTTCCCATCGAACACAGTCCCATTATCCACGGTTATGGTTTATGGGATGCCAAATCTATGGATCAAATCTTTAATGAACCCAATGACTTCTGTCTGGTCTACAACCTTGTATGGCTTGGCTTCGACCCACTTAGTGAAGTAATCAGTGGCCACTAGAATGAAACAATGATGCTTCGAAGAAGGTGGGTGTATTTTTCCAATCATATCCATGGCCCATCCTCTGAATAGCCAAGGCTTCACTACTGCATGTAAGTCAGTTATAGGCACATGCCTTATTGTGCCATGCTTTTGACATGCCTGGCAACCCTTTGCATATTCTATGCAGTCTTTAAGAATAGTTGGCCAATAGTAGGAATGCTTTCAAAGCAGCCATCTCATCTTCACACCAGGCTGATGAGCACCACAGATGCCTTCATGAACCTCAGCCATAGCTGTTAATGCTTCTTTTGGACCTAAACATCCTAGCAACAAACAATCTCCCCCCCTTTTGTAGAGAGCATTACCATATATCATGTATTGCATAGACTGCAATTTAATTCTCCTGCTGGCCTTCGAAGATGGACCAGCCAAGTACTGCATTATTGGATGTCTCCAATCTTGTTCTTGTAAGTCATTATGATTGACTTCCAAGACCACATTCCTTTTATTCAAAGGTGGTATCAATTTCTGATATGTTGTTTGGCTTATGTCCCTTTGGGCATTATCCCTTCTCTTGAAGTTCAAAACTTTCTGAGCCACATCATTAGTTCTATTATTCAAGAATCTTGGAACATGAGTTACATTTGCTATTTGAAATTGAGAAAGCAAATGTAATGCAACAACATAGTATGGCAAAATACTTATGCTTTGACACTTGAAAATCCCTTTCACTTGGTTAACCACCAATTGAGAGTCTCCAAATATGTCAACTGCATGTACTTGTAATCCAATAAGGATTTCTAGTCCCACTATTAAGGCTTCATATTCAGCCTGGTTATTGGAACAGCTAGCTTCATCCACTGTGAAACTATGTGTGGTCTCTACCCCTTGTGGAGATTTAATCACAATACCAATTCCAATTAAGTCATTGGCTTTCGATCCATCGAACCATATCTGCCATGGCTCAACACTAGCCATGCCAAGTTCCATTATCTCTTGGCTCTCTGTTTGAGATGGATGGTCTGCCAGAAAATTGGCCAGAACTTGCCCTTTTACTGCCCTTTGAGGGACATATTCTAAATGAAATTCTGATAAAGCTAGTATCCACTTGCCAATTCTTCCCCTCAACATAGGTCTAGATAACATGTACTTAACCAAATCTGTGGTTGCAATTACCAAGATAGTTGTAGGTAAAAGATAATATCTTAATTTTATTGCAGCAAAATACAAAGCAAGACACAGCTTTTCTACAGCTGAATATTTACATTCACAAGAATTTAAAAACCTACTAAGGTAATAAACAGCTTGCTCCTTGCCTTCTTCATTGCCTTGGGCCAAGAAAGCTCCCAATGAATCTTCTGTTGCAGCTATGTACAACTTCAAGGACTTATTACCCTTTGGTGGCATCAGCACTGGAGGGTTGGCCAAGTAGGCTTTGATACCTTCGAAAGCAATTTGATGCTTTGCTGTCCACACAAATTCATCTTCATCTTTTAGCCTTAACAAGGAAGAAAATACTTTAGTTTTCCCTGCAGTGTTAAAAATGAACCTTCGAAGAAAGTTAACCTGTCCAAGGAACCTTTGTAATTCTTTCTTACTTGATGGAGGCCTAGCTTCAATGATGGCTTTGGCTTTATTCTGATCAATCTGTATCCCTTTCTTGTGCACTACATAACCCAAGAAGTTTCCAGATGATACGCCAAAAGCACACTTAAGAGGATTGAGCTTCAATTTGAACTTTCTCATTCTTTCAAAGGTTGCTTCTAAGTGAAACAAATGCTCCTCCATGGATTGGGATTTAACTACAATGTCATCAATATAACATTCCAAATACCCTCCAATGAGGTCATGAAAGATAGTGTTCATAGCTCTCTGATATGTAGCTCCAGCATTCTTCACGCCAAATGGCATTTTAACACATTCGAAGGTGCCAATATTTCCAAGACATCTAAATGCTATCTTGTGGATGTCCTCCTCTGCAATGCAGATTTGGTTATAACAGAGTGTCCATCCATCATTGATAAAACTTGATGCCCTGCTGAACTGTCTACCAACAGATCCACTATAGGCATAGGGTACTCATCTTTTGGAGTTGCTAGATTTAAGTTTCTGAAGTCAATGCATACCCTCATTTTACCGTTCTTCTTGACTACAGGCACAATATTAGATAGCCATTCAACATACCTGGCTGTCCTAATAAAGCCTGCCTTGAGTAGTCTAAGAATCTCTTCCTTGACTTTCTGAATTACTTCTGGACTCATTCTTCTTGGTTTCTGCTTGTATGGCTTGAAGTTAGGCTTCATAGTGAGCCTATGTTCCACTAATGACCTATCCAATCCTGGTAGTTTATTATAAGACCATGCAAAGCAATCTTTGTATTTCTTTAGAACAACCAACAACTGGTCCTTGTCCAGAACATTCAAACAAGCACTTATATAGGTGGGCTATTGTATAGAACCTTCCCCTAAATTTACTTCTTCTAAGGGGTCTTGTGTCTGAGAACTTATTGAAGCTTTTCCCTTGGTTTCTTCCACCTTCGAAGCAACCTTCTCGCTCTGTTCTGCTTCCAAGCTCTTTAATTCAACATCTTTGCCCTTCTCCTCATAGACAAAATCTATCCATAAGGCATCATTTTCCTATATCTCCCGGACTTTTGTTTCAATGTCCAATGCACAGTATTTACCAAGGGTCAAAACTCTGACCTGTGGCTGCTCCTGTTTTGCAGCCAATTATCATGGCTTTTCTCTCTTGCTCCTGTACTTTCTGGACTATTGATTTTACATCCAATGTTGAGAATTTAATTAGAGCCAAAGACTTGGCTTCTTGTTCTTCATCTCTTTGCCTACAACCAGGCATCATTGTCATCCTTAACGACAATCTCTTCATCAGCACTCTCCTGGACTAAGTGCTTCAGGTGTGTCACTTCCTCATCAGCCGTTACCTCGGCTGAGCCATCAGCTTTCCTCAGTATACTGAGTGGTGTTACTCCCTCAATATACAGTTTGGCCTCTGCGAAGTCTGCACAGCTTATGAAAGGTTGAGGATCTGCATCAATCTCCTCTGTCTCTCCATTGTCCAAAGCCATCATGATTTTCTGATGCAAAGAGAAAGGCACACATTTGTTAGTGTGGATCCAATCTCTCCCAAGTAAAGCATTGTACTTAGCATTACTGTCAAATACGAAGAATGCTGTCATGCAGTCCCTGGTTCCCACACTCAAGTTAATGGGTAGAATCCCCTGAGCTATCTGTTTGTCTCCAGCAAAGCCAGCAATGGTTGTGCTGGTTGGGATCAACCTGGGATTCTTTTTCCCTAATTTCTTCAAAGAAGATTTCGGTAGTAAGTTCACTGCTGCCCCATTATCCATCAGGACTCGTTTCAATTGTATTCCATCGAAGAAAGCCTTGATGTACAAAGGCATGACATGTTGTGTCATAGAATTCGAGGGATATTCAAAAGGATATGAGAGGTTAATGCTCACCTCCTCTTCACTCTCATATTCAGTTTCCATTGGGGTAGCCATCCCGGAATTATCTTGTACGATACTCACTTGTGAGTCTTCACTAGAGACAGGGATAGGATCCATGTCTTGGTCGTCTTGGTCCTCATCTCCAGCTTGGAACTCATGAGGCGGTATGTGTACCATATTGACTGATACTGGGGGAAATAAGCCAAACTGGATGGCTGGCTGTGCCTGTTTCCCCTCTTGGCTACCTTACTCAGTTACTTCAGAAGCATCCTGCATGCTGCATTCTAGCACTTCACTGCTAACAGGTTCCTTCGAATGGTTTTCCTCGACTGGTTTTTCAACCAAAAATGTTTGCTCAGCCATGAAGGCTTCGAACATTTCTTCTTCCACCATTTCTTTCTTTTGGCCTATGCCAATCTCTTCTTCTGTCTCGCTACCACTCTCCATCAGAGCCTTCTCCAACCCTGCTAAGCTAGCCTTCTCTCTGGCTTTTAGTTCAGAATGAACCTTGGCCAACTGTTCCCTGCTGCAAACCACTTTGTTCTGTGGAATTGGCTTTGGGGCATGGTCTGACTTTGGATTCTTCTTTCTTTCTGTCTTGACCAGTGAAGAACTCTCTCCACTTTCTTTCAGATCTTGTTGGTACTGGGTGTACCTGCGCTGAATCTTTCTCCTTTGTGATCTTGAAATGACTGGGACCATATCTGGTTCTTTTGTCTTTGGGTGTTTAAGCAATACCTAATTGTTCGGAGACACCAAAGGAGGCTTGACCATCCTGCCTTGGTTTCCAACATCTCTCTGGGCAGGCATTTCCCTAGGTTTGTTTTGCATTACAAACCAGTCTGGGACTCTAGGTACCCACGAACTTACTGATCCAGATGTTGAACTGTTTCCTTCTACCTTCGAAGCCATCTTCGAAACTAGCTATAAAGGTAAGTGCTTGGCTCTGACCTCATGTTTCGAGCCTGATTCAGACCTTCGATGGAAGTAGCCACTTTCTGTCCTGCATGAAGTTGGTCTAGGGGGCCAATCTCTGGCTTTGCTCCCATAACCTGAACTCCTCTCCAGTCTTCTTTCAGAATGACTGCTCTCCATTCTGTAATAGTTAGGTGGCATGGACTCATACAAAGGTCTCTTGCCTTTAGCATGCATTGTGTCCACTCCAGGCTCAACCACTAATGGCCGCTGCCTGTCACTAGCCGGATATGGCCTTTTGTTGTAAGCATTGGTTGATTTAGGACGTCTCTGTACATCCCTGTAATATTGCTTCCCATCGACTGGAAGGCCTTTCAACCATTTGTAACTCAGTCTGCACCTGGGACACATCCTCTACATTACAGCTGCTTCTAAGGAATCATCATCCAGTGCTTCTTCATCAGAGTCTCCCCTCCGGCGTGAGAAACCTTGTCCAATGACTGGTAGATTTCCAGTGTCCTTCTTGGTAGTTATCTGGTTGGCAATATGCATCTGCACATTGACCTCTTCCAATTCCTGCAGAGATAAATTCTGGAAGTTTGGTACAACAACATTAGCTGTACTTTCTCCAACTTCTGGAAATGGATTACTGTCAATCCCCATGGCCTTTTCTGTTTTGGCTGGGAATTTCAAACTTCCTTTCCGAATTTGTTCTTGGATCCTGTCTCAAAAAACAATGCAGTTTTTAGTCGAGTGAGACCAAGAGTTATGCCATTTACAATATACTTTTCCTTTAAGTTCATCTGGATATGGCATTTTTACTCCTTTTGGCAATTTAAGGAAATTGGCCGCAAGCAAATGATCAAAAATGTCATCTGCTTTAGTTAAATCGAAAGAGTACTTCCTGTGAAAGTCTTTCTTCTTAAACTGCTAGTCAATTGTTGTATCCTTATGAATTAATCATTCACAGATTACAGGTTCTTTGCCCACAATCTCTGCTACATCGATCTCATAATTAGGATCTCTATAATATGTCTTATACGATGCATTATTTCGATCTTGTTCCTCCTCTAATAATGCTTCATATCGAGACATCTTATAAGTTAATTCCACCAAATCTCTAAATTTAGTTGAGTCAAACTTCTTTCGAAGCCTGAATTCTAAGCCATTTTGAGCCAATCTTACGAATTCTGGCTCTAGCAGGATGACTCTACATTTATTTCGAGCCCTTTTAAATCTGGCAATAAACTGCGTGGCCTTTTCTTCAGGCCTTTGACTCAATCTTGCCAAGTCTGCCATGGAAACCTCTGGCTCCGATTGGAAGAATTGGGCATGAAATGCCTCTTCCATTTGTTGCCAAGTTTGAATGGAGCCAGGTGTAAGGTTAATGTACCATACAAATGCTCCCCCAGTTAGAGAATTTGGGAATAATCTCAGTTTCATATAGTCATGATTAGTAAATTCACCGTATTGAGCAACAAATCTAGCAATATGCTCTACTGTTGATTGATTTCCACTCCTATAGAAAAGGGTAAAATCTGGTATCCTGAAACCCCTTGGGTATTCATGTATCCTATCCACCCACTCTGGGTATGACTTTCTGTATACAGGAGTCTGGACCCCCCGAGCCATCGGTCCACACATCTCCCTAACAATATCAACAATTTGGTCCCTAGGGACTATTTTTTGTGCCTGCTGAACCACTATTGGAGGAACAAACACAGGGTTTGGTGGATAAACTTGTGCTTGTGGTCCTCTTGGTCCGTAAGGTGGTACATTTAGGACTGGTTGTCCCTGTGGTGCAGGTTGCTGTTGGGGGTATGGGTAACCCCTTTGAGCCTGACTTGCAAAGGGACCTGCGAAGGGTACTGGAACAGGTGTTGTGTCTCTGCCATTTGCAGGAAAACCCTCCAACCCCCCGGGTATAAATTCAAATAAGGGATTAGTGTACCCCCTTATGCCAGGTATGGCTTTGAACATGGGATTTGTAACCATTCTTATGCCGGTTTCTTGTACTTGACCAGATCCACCAACTTGTGTGGCTTCATTGTTGAGTACTAAGGCATTTTGGCCTGCTACAGGTCTCGAAATGGGTTCATACCAAGACTGAGGCGATGGTCTTTCATAATTTTGATTACTAGTTTGACCATTAGAATGCCCATTAACTTGCATAGGCTGTTTATCTCTAGCCAATCTTTGCTGAGGGACATTTAAAACTTCCTCTGTGTGTCTTGTATTTGTTGGTTGGTGGTTATTCATTCAATCCAAAAAGGATGTTGCCCACATTTCCATTGTGTTCATTAATTGTTGTCCCATGACATCTACTAGGCTATCCCATGGATTTGTTGGCTGAGTAGATGGAACAGTGGATGGTCCAATTCCTTGGTTTCGTCCAATATTATGAACATATGGTTCTTGTCCAGAAGTACTGGTCTGTTCGATCATAGGTTCTGATAACATGGGAGTTTCCACAGGATGTGTTACCACATTATCCTTTGGATTAGGTACTTTTACCTCTCCTTCTACGCCTTCTTCCAAGCGTTCATTTTCTCCTTGTCGTCTTCGTCTAGCCATTTTAATTAGTCCCACTGGGCGTGCCAAAAATATATGTTGGCTTTTTGGCTTTCGAAGGGTATTTTTGTAAATGCGAGGGTGCCAGCAAGGATCAATCAGTCCTTACAGAAATTATAATTGCCAACCAATTATCAGACGATTGTGTTTTAGTTCTTTCAGCCTCAATGAAGAGGACTTTTACTGGTGGCTTGACTTAGGAGAAATTAAGAGAAATAACAGTTAATATGAAGAACAATAGAAGCATTTCATTAAAATGAAAACTTACAATGGTCCAAACTCAGCCTCGTAGAGGTTTACAGCGACAATCTACTTAAATCTACTTGAAACTACTCCTATGAACGAAGTGCAGTGCAGGTATTTAAAGTGCAGGAATGTAAAGAACAGGTATTTAAAGTGCAGGAAAGGTAAAGACTGGAAATGTAAAAACTGGAAAAGAAAATATGTAAAGTAAGACTGGTTTGTATGATCTGAGTCTGGGGCTTTTTTCTAGGGACCTCCTTGCTATTTATACTCCTCAAGGATGACCATCGAACTGCACTTCAAACCGTCGAACTGTTCCTCCATGATTGCTGATCATGCTGCCTTAGAAGTAGTTCCACTACGCCATCACTTGCAGTTGGGCTTCCCTCCTATATTTGAATTTGAATATGAGTAACCGTTGAAGCCACGTCACCTTGTATCTCTTTACTGATCCAGTGCTACTCAGATCACGTGAAAACCAATTTTCACTGCCACGTGTACGATCAGGATCGAAGACTTGAGTAGTTTCCCTATATTACCCTTATTCTGCCACGTGTCGAACTGTAATTGACTTTTACAAAATATGTAGCCAACATATATATATATATATAAAATAATTGTTGAAAATTCCAAATTAAGGTGAATATAAATTATTAGGTCTAGTGAATATTTTTTATTGGTGAGAGGTTTACTCTTTATGAAATTGTTTGGTGATAAATTCATTTGTTTGTTTTGAATGACTTTTTGTTTTCAATTTTACTTCTTAATTTATCTGTTGACTTTTTGACTATCTATTGAAATTTATATCTATCTTTTCAAATTATTTTCTAGCTGTTCAAATTTATATCTATCTGTTTAATTTTTTTGATTATCTATTCAATTTTCCCCCTTATCTATTTAAATATCTGTCAAAATTTTATTATCTATTCAATTTTTTTCCCTTATACGTTGAAATTCTTGTCCTAATTTTTTTAATTTTATCTATTAAAATAGCAATTCAATTTTTTTTTAGAGAGATTTGGTCAAAGTCCCATCATAATAAATTTTAATGCATCAAGGACAATCAAAAAAAAAATTCTTGGAAAATCCAACATATACCATTATTATCAAAATATTAAACTTTAAAATAATATAATTTTTATCTAGATATCGATTTTTAATAAAATTAATATTTTTAAAATTCTCTCGTCAAAATCTATCAAATAAGATCCATCTTGACTATGAAATTTTTAAAAAACTAATAAAAAAATTATTACCGTCAAAATTGATGTAAACATGTTACTCTGTTTGATTGTAACATATTACACTCTGTCTCATAGTAATATATTCAGAGTAACATATTACTTTGACAATATTGTTCAATAAAAAAAAAACATATTTTATTTTGTCCTTACTCAATTATGCATCTCCTCCTTAGGGGGTTTATGACACAAAATAAATTGGGTTGTCCTTTTCACCAAATAAGGGTTAATGGAGGGGATTTGGCTAAATTTTTCCATTTTTTTATCTGTTAAAATAGATCTAATCTGTAGTATATTCAACAGATCAGATCTATAGACATCTTTCTCTCTCCCTCTCTCACATCAACGAGAACAAATTCATCATCCAAATTTGTTCAAATTCAACAACAATAACAAACAACAAAATTTAACAACAAAATTTTTTTTACAAGAAGAATTCATAGAGTTGAATCTTCGTTGAAATCAAGACTGCACTAGCCAAGTCGAGCAATGAGAATCGAATATCGAACAAAAGAAAGGCTTCGAATTGCATTCTGAACTTTAAATCAAGTTCATAATGGTGAAATTGCACCAAGTTCGAAAGATCACAAACCAAATCTAAGATGTTATAAGTTGAAAGGTCACAAACCAGATTGGAGAAGATGAATACGATGCGATCGTCACCAAACACTGTGACGACGGAGAAGCAGAGGAGAGCGACACCAAAAAAGAGTTGCTGGACTTGGAGGAAGTGCAGAAAACCGATTTCATGGTCTTCGTCATTGGTTGATCTGCGCTTGAACCGATTTCTAGATCTCTGAACTTGAAAACTTCTCCAAATCACTGTAATCACCCCTTCACCGCCGCCATCACCGTCATTGATCTTGTGAAACCCTAACCCTAGGGATTTCAGAACAATGATCTTCAAACAATGATCTTCAGGTCAAGCCTGAAAGAAACAAAAAGCAACGGAGTCGCCATCGAACTTGAAGAATCAGTACGACGGCGAATCGTGAAAGAATGACACATGGAACTCGTTGATGATAAGGAATCAATGCTATATACTCGTTGACGATAACGGTGGAGACGGTGGATGTAGAGGTGGAGGAGGGAGAATGCTAGTGGTGGAAGCATAGGAGAGAGACGATGGTTTTTAAGATTACTATTGAGTTCTATCAAATTTTAATGTGAATAATTAAGTCATATTTGTGATAAAATATTCCAAAAACATTCATTATGAGTAATTCTACTTGCACTATGAAATGGACTCTTTACATCCATTTTTTTTTACACTTTTTCTATAAATCATTTTTTCTCATTACACTTATCATAATACCAAAATTATCCTCATTTTTCCAAACCCAAACCCTAGCTTCCACCCCTAACCACCACTGTTGCCGCTGTTAGGGAAAATCGATGATTCCCCACAAGTAAATCAATCAATGGGAATAAAAACTAATGCGGAAAAATTAAATCAAAGGCAACACAAGAATTTTACGTGGTTCCCTCAATGTGAGGTACGTCCACGGGATCAAAATCCGATTCCACTATCAACCAAATAAGTTCCAAACGATTACAAACGAGACACTAATGATCTCACAAAACCACCCTTATGTGAATTCCAAATAATCACAAATAAACAAGAGGAAATACCTCACCAAATAGATGAACCAAAATCTTCAGAATCAGAATTGTAGAAGACCCAAAATAACGAACCAAATCAACTTCCACACAAAAAAACAAAAACTTGAACAAATCAAGCACTCTTGACAAATCTTCCCAATTGTCAATTCACTGGCACTATTACCGAAGCAGTATATCACGTATGGCAGCCGCCGTCCACTTTTTGTGTGTTGAACAAAAACGATGCCTCCAATATTATGAATCTAGGGTTTATTATCAAACCTTAGTTGTTTCCAAATTAGATTGGGTCTCCACAAATTAAATATAATATATAAAAATATATTATAATTAATACTAAACCAAATTAAACTTTTTTTCCAAAACTAATTGGGTCCCACACTCCAATAAGGAGGTATACCCAACAATTCTCCCCCTACCGACTTAGGTGGAGACATCAACCATACCCACCAAAGTTCGACACTTTAAATGTTTGTCCCTCGACAAAGTCTTTGTCAACATATCTGAAATATTATCATCTGTGTGAACCTTTTCGAGTTGTAACAATTTCGAATCTAACACATCACGAATCCAATGGTATCTCACATCAATGTGTTTCGATCTCGAATGAAAAGTAGAATTTTTACTCAAGTGAATAGCACTTTGACTATCACAATAAAGCACATACTTTTCTTGCTTTAAACCCAACTCTTGTAAAAATTTCTTCAACCATAACTCTTCTTTGCAAGCTTCCGTAATGGCAATAAATTCAGCTTCGGTAGTTGAGAGAGCAACACATTTTTGTAATTTAGATTGCCATGCCACAGCTCCCCCTGCAAAAGTCATCAAATACCCCGAAGTAGATTTCCTAGAATCAACATCATCAGCCATGTCAGAATCTGTGAACCCATCAAGCATCGGCTTACCATCCCCAAAACACAAACACACCTTCGAAGTCCCTCGAAGACATCTTAGAATCCATTTTACCGCTGCCCAATGTTCTTTACCCGGATTAGAGAGAAACCGACTCACCACACCAACGGCGTGAGCAATATCCGGCCTTGTACAAACCATGGCGTACATCAAAGAACCAACTGCTGAAGCATAAGGAACTTTCAATATTTCTTCTTTGTCTTTCTCACTTGTAGGGCATTGATTCGAACTAAGCTTGAAGTGACCTGCAAGTGGACAACCAACCGGCTTTGCTTTATTCATGTTGAACCTCTCAAGAATTTTCTCAATGTAGCTTTCTTGAGACAACCAAATCAGCCCCTCTTTGCGATCACGAACAATTTTCATACCAAGTATTTGCTTTGCCGGTCCCAAATCTTTCATAGCAAAAAATTTACTCAACTCTAACTTCAACTTGTTAATCATGGTAGAATCTTGACCCACAATTAACATGTCATCAACATAAAGCAAAAGAATAATAAATTTACCATCCGGGAAATTTTTCACAAACACACAATGATCCGAAGTGGTTTTAGAAAAACCATTATTAATCATGAAAGAGTCAAATCTTTTGTACCATTGCCGCGGAGCTTGCTTGAGACCATATAAACTTTTCTTCAATTTGCAAACAAATTTCTCTTTCCCTTTCTCCACAAAACCTTCTGGTTGCTCCATGTAAATATCTTCTTCAAGATCACCATGAAGAAATGCGGTCTTCACATCAAGTTGTTCAACTTCAAGGTTCATACTTGCAGCCATGCCACGTACAACCCGAATAGAAGACATCTTCACAACCGGCGAGAAAATCTCGTCAAAGTCAATGCCTTTCTTTTGCCCAAAGCCTTTCACAACAAGACGTGCTTTGTACCTCGGATTCTTGCTATCATTCTTCAATTTGAAAACCCACTTATTTTTCAGAATTTTCCTCCCCTTAGGCAACTTCACTAAGTCATAGGTGTGATTTTCAAGTAAGGAGTTCATCTCCTCTTCCATGGCCTTTTTCCAATCACCTTTCTTTGCATGCTCAATTGCTTCTTGGTAGCTCCCCGGCTCCCCTTGATCATAAATCAACACAAATTCATTGGGAGGATACTTTCTTGAAGGTTGTCGGTCCCTTGTAGATTTTCTCAACTCAAGTTATGGTGGCGGTTCTTGAGTTGGATGCTTTTCCTCAATTTCTGGCTCAACTTCATTAGGATTAGCATCATCCTCTACATCTTCATTAGGTGATTGCATATCTCCCCCATTTTCATCATCAACTGAAGATGAAGGAGATGGATCCATGTCAATGAGATCACTAGTTTTTTGCTCCAGTTGATCACCTTTACCAAAGTCTTCAATTGTTTGGTCTTCAAGAAACACAACATCACGGCTTCTAATGACTTTCTTGTCGATCAGATCCCATAATCTATACCCGAATTCATCACGCCTATAGCCAAGAAAAATACATTGTCTTGACTTACTATCAAGCTTGGACCTCTCATCCTTTGGAATGTGAACAAAAACTCGGCAGCCAAACACTCTCAAGTGCTCATAAGACACATCTTTGCCAGTCCAAACTCTTTCAGGAACATCACCATTCAAAGGATAGCAAGGAGACAAATTGATCACGTCAACCGCTGTACTCATTGCCTCACCCCAAAAGGATCTTGGCAATTTAGCTTGTAAAAGCAAACACCTTGTTCTTTCTACAATGGTGCGGTTCATCCTCTCGGCAACGCCATTTTGTTGAGGAGTCTTCTTAACTATCTTTTGGTGCCGAATACCTTGGCTGCGACAATACTCATCAAATGGCCCAATGTATTCACTACCATTGTCTGATCGGATGCACTTCAATTTCTGTCCTATTTCTCTTTCAACCATGGCCTGAAAATGTTTAAATACTTCTAGAACTTGATCTTTAGTTTTTAGTAGAAAAGCCCAAACTTTCCTTGAATAATCATCAATGAAAGTAACAAAATAAAGTGCACCACTATGTGTTCTAACTTTTAAAGGACCACAAACATCCGAATGAATCAACTCCAAAACATTTTCTTTTCTAGAAACAACATTTTTATGAAAAGAAACTCTATATTGTTTACCCGCCAAACAATGAACACAAGTTTTGAGATGTGTACCTTTCAAACCGGGTAGAAGCTCTTTCTTGAACAATACTTGCAGCCCCTTTTCACTCATGTGGCCAAGCTGCTTGTGCCACAATTCGGTAGAAGTATCATCTTTAAGTGCATTGACAACACCTTTACAAATTTTTCCTTGCATCGAATAAAGTGTATGAGTCTTCTTGCACTTAGCCACCACCAAACAACCCTTTGTGAGCTTCCATATTCCATCACCAAATTTGTTGTTGAAGCCTTCATCATCTAACTTCCCAGTAGAGATCAAATTAAGGCGAATGTCGGGGGAACATGCCTCACATCTTTAAGCAACAATTTGCAACCCAAATTTGTTTCCAAGCAAACATCACCCATACCAATAATCTTGGACAAACCTTCATTACCCATTCGAACAGAACCATAATCTCCTTCGGTATAGGTAGTGAAAAAATCAACTCGAGAAGTCACATGAAAAGAAGCACCAGAATCAATAACCCAATTGCTCTCTTGGCCCACAAAATTGATACAATTATCTTCACAAATGACCATGAGATCATCGGTAGTAACTGCCGTTGTGTCTTCTTGCTTCTTATCCACACTTTTGTCACGTCTTTTCTCTTTATTCTTGAGCTTTCGGCATTCCCGCTTCATGTGCCCTTTCTCATGGCAATAATAACACTCAACGTCTTTCTTTGAAAAAGAATCATCTCTTGACTTGTCACGGCTTTGATCACGACCATGAGGAGTCTTACTCCTCCCCCTTGTTTTGCTTCGGCCTCTCACAACAAATGCTTCCGAATGAGAGGAACCGGCTGATTTTCTTCTAGTTGCTTCATTCAACAAGCTACTAGTGACTTGGCCCATTGTGACAACTTCATCGGGTGCCGAATTACTAACTGTCACAACCAAAGTCTCCCAACTTTCGGGCAAAGAACTAAGTAACATCAAAGCCTGCAACTCATCATCAAAAATAATTTTCATAGAAGCAAGTTGGTTAACAATACTCTTTATTTCATTCAGATGTTCGGGAATAGGGCTGCCTTCTTTATATTTTAAATTAACCAACTTACGAAACATAAAAGCTTTATTTGTGGCTGATTTTCTATCATAAAGACTCTCTAATTTTTTCCATAAATCATGTGCTGAAGTTTCAGTAGTAACATGATGAAACACACTGTCATCAATCCATTGACGGATAACACCAACGGCTTTTCGATTAAGCCTCTTCCACTCATCATCTTTCATACCTTCGGATTTACCACTATCACCCTCAATGGGTCCATACAAATCTTTACAAAATAATAGGTCCTCCATTTTAGTTTTCCAAGTTACCCAATTGCTTCCATTGAAGCTAGACATACGACCCACATTTCCCTCCATTGATTTACACAAATAAATAAACCCAAATAAACCGTAAGCTCTGATACCAGTTGTTAGGGAAAATCGATGATTCCCCACAAGTAAATCAATCAATGGGAATAAAAACTAATGCGGAAAAATTAAATTAAAGACAACACAAGAATTTTACGTGGTTCCCTCAATGTGAGGTACGTCCACGGGATCAAAATCCGATTCCACTATCAACCAAATAAGTTCCAAACGATTACAAACGAGACACTAATGATCTCACAAAACTACCCTTAGGTGAATTCCAAATAATCACAGATAAACAAGAGGAAATACTTCACCAAATAGATGAACCAAAATCTTCAGAATCAGAGTTGTAGAAGACCCAAAATAACGAACCAAATCAACTTCCACACAAAAAAACAAAAACTTGAACAAATCAAGCACTCTTGACAAATCTTCCCAATTGTCAATTCACTGGCACTATTACCGAAGCAGTATATCACGTATGGCAGCCGCCGTCCACTTTTTGTGTGTTGAACAAAAACGATGCCTCCAATATTGTGAATCTAGGGTTTATTATCAAACCTTAGTTGTTTCCAAATTAGATTGGGTCTCCACAAATTAAATATAATATATAAAAATATATTATAATTAATACTAAACCAAATTAAACTCTTTTTCCAAAACCAATTAGGTCCCACGCTCTAATAAGGAGGTATACCCAATAGCCGCTCTACCAACAAATGCCTGTGACCACCATTCTTGCTATTTCTGATCACTACAACCCACTTCTCGCTCCCTCACTTTTTTCTTCTTCCTCCGAATGGATTTTGTATGGCTGACAGGGCATAAAAATTAAAGCACCAAAAGTGTTAAATAACTACTTCCAAAAGAGTTGAAATTACCTTTCTACTCGACCCATGGCCTCGACCATTTCTTTGCAAAGCTTCATTGGCGATGGAAATGGCTTTGGATCACAACCCAAAATAAAACCAAAATCAGCATGGAAAAGGCAACCATCATCCCTAAGGAGAAGATTATCAAGGTGTATATAGACCATGAAGATTAATGGATCAAAAACTGCTCCACAATTTAAATGGTAATAATCATCCTTTGACCCCATATGTGAGCAACTGAAACATGTTTGATATTTGATAAAACCAACACACAATTAATCTATCCCAAATGTGTCGCATAAAGCTATTGCTGCATCAATATACGCACCATTTTATGAAGCTGTCCCAAAAGCTAAACTGCACCTCAACAGAGTACTTGTTGGGGTGTTTTTAGCCACCCTAAAATTTCATTTTTGTTTTACAATTACACCATTTATAACTAAAATAGAAGTCTTTAGACAAGAAACAAATGGCATATGGATTAAACTAGATGTCAAATCACCTGTCTCCAATTCCCAATATGTATGTGATAACTGAATAACCAACATAGCTTGTTATAAATGTTTCGAGATAGGTGGCTGTAATTCCAAATGGTCCTTCCTCGTCAGGGTGAAACTTCTGCAGATAGCTTATAATACTTCGGTGCTCTGAGAGAATTTGGAAATCAAAAGGATTAACCTCTATTAAACCCATTGCAAGATGGCAGAACAATCCACAACACAGCTAAAACTACACCCAGTTTAATCCTCATTTGATGACATTGTAATAAATCACGAACACTGTGATCAGACACTGCAATTTAACCTATCTGGTGGCACATGAAATTATCTAGGTGAATTAGTTACAAAGCTACTCATTCATCCTCAACAGATTTACATCATACAAAAAATTTAGAATCCATATTCCTTTCATTTTTAATGCAACTAATACTCGTCAAAGCAATCAATATTCCTGGTAATATAAATTTATAACAGAAATGAAATGCCTAAAAGTATTCTATTAGTGTAACTTTTCTCCCAAAGCCATTTTCCTAATGAACTAGAAATGCACAAGACATAGTTGCACAAAAAAGTAATTTGCACAGATGTGAGTAGGCCTTCAGGGATTAAAAAACTCAATACTTCAAGCAAAGAAAAAAAAAATTCATGTCATCCTTGAAATTGAAAGTTTGATTCCACAAGACCAGGATACTTGAAACTCAAGATTTCAAATATTTGAGAAGCTAAATAACAATAATCATGTTATGAAGAACTAAATGCATGTCAACCGAATTAAGCATTGAATCTGTTAATATAGAGGTAACAGTGATGTTTTGCAACTTAATTATCAATAAGAGCTATGCAAACTGTAACTATAAGCTGTGACTCACTTGCACTGTAACAGAAGCATCTCATACCTGTGCTAAAGAACTAGATGGTATAAATTCCAACATGCCTTCATCATGTCCAGTTGCTAGCACCCTGTACGGAGTTTAGTGCAGATCAAGATTCTCCAATTTAAGCAAGCGATCCATAAGCGATACCATTTGAATAACCTACAATGACCACAATCAATATATCAAATCAACTGATCACTCTGTTGGACTTTGTGTATGTGTTGCTAATGCTTTGGTGGGGCTGCTACAGTTGCTTGTATTTATGAGCTTGCAGTTTGGTTTCTGAAGGGGTTATTATGGAATTCTCGGGGGCTTGTTTTGTAGCCTATTGTTGGTATTGATTTGGAATTGTTATTGCTGCTTTGTTCAGTTTTGGGACTTTTTCTTCTTCTTCTTCTTCTTCTTCTTCTTCTTCTTCTTCCCTATTCTATTATGTTTTTCTCTGGTTTAGGTTGGAATGTTTCCAGCATTGTTTGTCTATTGGGTGGCATTTGAATATGATTTGCTCGTGTTTTTGTGCCAATCTATTTCGGATGGAATGGCTTTGCTATGATGCACTTTTGCACTATCATTTTTCTTTATTGATATTTATATTAGTGTTTTGTATTACCCTATTGGCTACATCAACAAAGTTTTATTTTGCTAATGAAAAAAAAAATTTTAAATCCATAATATCCATGCATACTAGGTTGTTGACAACGGAGGGAGGGGTTGCTACAGTAATCCGAACACTCGCTGATTTGATATTCACTTCATATTATGCTTAACATCAATATCAACCAACTTTCACTTTTGTGCATAACCCATGAATAGTGGAATCCCAAATTTAGAAGTGAATTGCAATGATGCTATGTGTGTTCATACAACCAGATGGTGAGAATGTGGAAGAAAATTATACTTTCATTTTCTCTCTAATTTTAATTTGAATTATAAAACCTCATAAC
The DNA here is from genome assembly GCA_036172215.1 of Camellia granthamiana. Classification (NCBI taxonomy): domain Eukaryota; kingdom Viridiplantae; phylum Streptophyta; class Magnoliopsida; order Ericales; family Theaceae; genus Camellia; species Camellia granthamiana. The sequence goes on along the minus strand of CM069917.1, from coordinate 26,281,439 downwards.
AGGTAATTTACAGAATAGTTACTCAATGTCAATGGGTTATATTTATGTAACTAGATAAATTCAATAAATCAATCTATTTTTTTGTCTCACTCTACATTTCTCTATACTCTAACAAGCCCAAGCCAACAACTATGAGAAACATTTTATCTACACAAACAAATGAAGAAGAACCAGTTCATCTTCCTAATACTGACCAGACAGTGACAATGACCAATTAACCCTCCCAGTTTCTACAATGTCCTGTAATTCCTCTGCCTCCAATGGCATGTTGCTCCAATCATCCGAAAGGCAAGAACTGATTGTCTTTGCATTGTCTTCGTATGACAACGATGAGCAAACCCTAATTGTTTTTGTTGGACAATCTTCATTGTAATTAAATTACTTAATTCTGTTTGGGTACTAAACGATAAACAGAATATAAAAGAAAAATATGAAAGGAGAGAGAAAGTTTGATTACAAAAATCAAACTAGAAATAGAATTAAATAAATAAAAAACAGATTTTATTTTGTAACATAAACAAAATTAAAATCTAATTTAAATAAATAATAAAACAGAAAATAAATAAATAACTTACTTGATTAATATCTTGAATATTATTCTGATCAAGTCCAGTGTTCGACACTGTCTCCTTAAGACAGATTCGTCCTCTCTACGGTGCTTTTCAGAATATGGACGTCTATCTCCCAGAATGAAATGATCAACTATAAATAAATGCAGTACTACAATTTATTTGTTCAACGAACACACTAAGTGTTTACACTCTTTCTCACAAAAATTAAATGCAGCAAAATAAAGAATAAATTTGCAGAGGAGAAGTACGAAATTTCTGAATGAAACATCAAATGAGGGCTGTCCTATTTATAGATGGATTGGTGGCTGCTGGTTTTGAATTAAACAGGTGCAAACCTGTTTTGAACAGGTACAGTATCTATTAGGTTTTGAATTAGAACTGATTAGGTTCAAATTTGAACAGATAAAAAACCGAATAACCCAGATTTGAATCTGTCCGGGTTATTTGAATTTTAAACAGTCAATTCTGTTCGGGTGGGAGAAAACCGGACCAGATTTTGAATTTAAATTCCGAAAATCAAATTGGAAAAATTAGAATTTAATTTTAGAAAATAAAATTCAAATGTTTTTTGCCCAAAAAGATAGGTATTGGCCGAACAAGCCCAACCAAACCACCACACACGCGCGCACGCGCCACTGCCGCTGTCCGTCCGGCCAAGCCGAGCCATTCCGAGAGCGGGTGTGGGTTATGGGTCGGGTCGGTTCTTGTATTAATTTTTTGGACAAAATTCATTTGAATTTTTTCAAAAATTATTACGGGAATTTAATTCAAAATTGAATTTAAATTTTTTCCAAACAAACTTTTTCCTGTCTAAATATTCCACAACAGATTTTTCAGTCCAAATAGTTTTTCTAACTATTTAAAACCGGACAGATTCTTAACTGTCCAAACAGATTCAAATCTGGACAGTTTTGTTGCAAATCTGTTTGAATTTTGAATGATATCTATTCATTTCAAAAGTGCACCTGTTCAAGTTAAATTCATACCTGTTCGGACAGCAGTGTTTGCCTATAAATACCTTTCAATTCCAACAGTCTAAAGATCCGAAAATTAGTCTGCAAAATTCATTTTGCTATCCTATTTGCTCATTTGCATTATATATTCTTCATTCTAGTTTTAGAATAAAATAGAGAGAGTATAGAACACAAGGTTTTGTTCGTCGGACAAATTTGTTTGAAGTGCTACTACAAGTTTATGAAGATCATTGTATCTTGGGAGATAGACGCCACTCAACCGTAAGCACTGTAGCAAGGCGAATCTGCCTTCAGGACAGAGTATCACACACTCGACTTAGTCTTTTATTTTTCCATTTGGTTCAACAAAATAAATTCTGTAAGTTTTATTTTATTTTATTTAGTTTGATTTAGTTTCAATTTATTTTATTTACATAGAAGATTGTTCCAACAGTTTTTGCATCAAGCTTTAGTTTTTTTACCCTCAATTCCTAATCATCTGGAAAGTAGGATAAACTGCATTCATCATTAGCCTCGTAATCTAACAATGACAATATAGATGTCGCACAACACTTCTCCTCAGAATCCTCCACTGGTAATTCTTGTTCATTGTCTTCGTTGTCCTCGCCCAATCCGGCCACAAAAGGGTTTTTCAAGAGCATCTGAGCAGTCAATCTATCCATAGCTTTTTCCAGCAAAACAACCCTTCAAAAAGTCTATTGTTTCATTTGATACCTCATTTTCATTAGGTAGTTTGAGCAGTCCATGCATGCCCTTTACCAATGTCAGAGAGAATATCCTCAACTTTTGGATCTTGTTTCCATCCCACAAAGACTTCCCAGTTAACATCTCAAACACAATGCAACCAACATCCTATACATTAGAAGAGGGAGTCTCTTGTTGTAGCCCTCTATCAACCACCGTCTCTAGCGACAAATACCGAATATTTCCTCTCAATTTATAAGATTTTGACGTTGTCATCATTTGCTTTTCTGTGTTTGCCAACCCAAAATCACCATTCTTAGCCACATACTCAGTCCTAGTACTAGTACTAACTGGAACAATTATGATATTATCAGGCTGTACAGCACGGTGAACATAACCAGAGCTATGAACACAATCAAGATCTTCAAGAATAGGCCTTGTATAGCGCCTAACATCAGATTCAGGCTAGGAAACATAGATATGGATACGAGATACGGATACGATGATACGACAAAACTTAAAAAAATAGGATACCGGTACAGTTAGGATGTTTTGTGAAAAATATATTTTTTAAAATTATTAATAGTGAGTTACACATAAGCTAAAGAATATAGAGAAACCACAATGTAATTTTATAATGCAAAATACTAACATTTAAGAATTTTGTATTAATTTAAGCTAGTAGCTTGTTTAATTTTTAAATTTTTAATAGGTCTTGCAAATATTTCATTTCAATATCAAGTTTAATATATTTATATTACAATAATAGAACAATTCGCAACTTGTCCCTATGCTTTTTCCTTTGACATTAGTGAAAAATATTGTGTTCAAGTTTACTTGCTTATTTATTTAATGATATTTAATTTTACCATTGTTATATTCTCCTGTTAATTTTTATTTTCTATGTAGTTATAGTGGATATGCATGAAATAATTAGGATACATCAATTTGATAAATTCTATTATTTAACTCACTATGATTTTCTTATCGAAGAACTTAACAAAGTATTAGAAAAATATTTTTATATTTATACTTGCAATTATATTATATTATATTACTATCAAAGAAATGCTACAATTCTAATTTCATAAAACAAGTAAACATGACTTGGAGTATCCGATACTTCAAAATTAAGTATCCGATACTCCAAAATTAATGAAAAAATAATTAAGAAGTATCCGATACTTTTAATAAGTATCTGATACATATCTACGAGTATCTAGAGAGTATTGATATCCGATACGAATACGATACACATACGTCACCCTATTTGAAGTATTCGTGCTTTATAGGATTCAAGCAATCCTCTACCACCACTTTTCTTGATCAAATCAGCTACGGTTCCGCCTAAGCCATACTCCAAGAGAAGGTTATAAATGATGCGATTGCAATCACCGATCATAATTTCTTCCTCAAAGCAAGGATAGATGTAGTGACAAGAATGGAAATTGCTAAGAACCATTGCTTCTCTCTGAAGCATAGTAGAATCAGAAACCTCTGCAGACTTCACAACCATTAGTATAGGCAAGTGGGTGAGTCTCCATTTGGGTTTCTTCAGAGTCGCCAAACAAACCGGTCTGCTGCTTGATTTTTCGATGATGGGTCCTCTGAACCACAGTTTCCATAGCCAGAGACACTTTTCTTGATCTCAAGCTCCTCATGCTTCCTCATGATCAATACCATCTTCACAAAGACTGCTTTCTTGTTTGTGTTGTTTAGAGAATATTGAATTGATGTGAATTTTTCTTATTACTATGTAGGTATTTATAGGATTTGGTCTTAGGGTTTTGGAATTCGGTAGATAATGTGGAATTTTGTTTCCAAATTGGAATAGGTTTTCTGTAAACAGGGGAGAGTGAGTGACATGACGGTCAAGCCAACTCTCATGTGGTGTGGCTTGTCGTTTAAGAAAGTATTTGTTGGGTCGGTGGGTTTGGGTTTTTTGAGTTTGGACACCGAATCCAACCAGCCGCATTTGGATTTAATTTGGAAAATTCTATTCCCACAAAAATTTTATACAAATATAAAATAAAGAATAATATTTCATTATCATTTTTATATGGATAAATTATATCACCTAATTTGTCTTTTATGTCAATTTCATCCTTTTGTTCTAGTTGCATTAATTTTATTTTTAGTTTGTCACAATGTGTCAAATCAATACTATTTATGTTTATAGTCTACTTCATTTGCCTTTTATTACAGTTTTAATTGCATTAATTTTACCTATCAACTTTGCACAAAATATCTATCGGATAATAAACTCAATTAAAATTAAAGTCTAAAAGTTAATTCACTATCCTCAAAGTAATTAAAAATGGTCCATTCACTTTTAAATGAATCATTTTGTCTAATTTTTTAATCGGTATTATCAATTGAATTAACAGATTATAAAGATTAAAGGAGTTGATGAAATCGGGTGGCTGTGGATTGCCTGAATCGGATGTAAGGTACTACGCGAGGTCTATTCTTCGTGGTCTCAATCACATTCACCAGTGTGGTTATGTTCACTGTGATTTAAAGCCTGAAAATATACTCCTTGTGCCTAATACAACTGGTTCTGGTACCAAATTTAAGGTGAAAATTGGTGATTTTGGATTGACGAAGAGAGCGAAACAGATTAAGAAGAGAAGAGTGGATCCTTACTGGAGAGGAACTCCAATGTATCTTTCTCCTGAAGTAGTTGTCGATAATATTCAAGAGCCTCCCTCTGATATTTGGGCTTTTGGGTGTGTTGTGCTTTAGATGCCGTGGGTTGGGAAGGAAGATCTTGATGCTGAGATTCTTCTTCGTCAGATTGGCGAAGGTCATGAATTGCCTAAAGTTCCGAGTGAGGTATCAAAAGAGGGGAGGGAGTTTTTGAAGGGTTGTTTTGCGAGGAAGTCTATGTATAGATTGACAACTGAAATGCTCTTGAATCACTCATTTGTAGAAGGGTTAGTTGAGGATGATGGAGAAATTGAAGAGGGTGAAGAGATTTTAGTTCCAGATGAGGTTGGTTTGTCGTTTATGTTATACGAGACTGATGAGGAGTGCAGTTATTCCTCATCTTCAGATGATTGTACCTTCGTATCAGAAGAGTTCTTTCTTTCTTCTTGGTCAGACGAGGCATATGAGATTGACACTCAAGAGTTTTCTGGTTTTGCAGAAGAAGGAACGTTGGAAGATCAAGAAAAACACGGACACTACAAGCTCTACCATTGCTCTAACAAGTCAAAACAGGTTTCAACAAATACAATGCAGCAGTGCCCCATTACTTTTACCATTCCAGCCGGTGTTTAGTATTCATCATGTATGTGTTTTAGAAGAGATCATTTACATGAATTTTTTCATTGTAGATATTACATATTGATAGCAATTAATGAGATATTTCATTTTGACGTGTCATGTTTGTTGAATTTCTATTAAATTTAATTACTTTGCTATATTATTAATGCAAAGAAATTGGTTTGTTGCCCCATTTTTGAAATACAAGGAGTTATACAATTTAAGTGTTAACTGAAGTGGATGTTGTGATCTCTAGTTACATTGATGATTGCTGGTTTATACTCTCTCTGTTCCATTTTATGTGTCCTGGTTGACTTTGCTAAAAAAAAGAAAAAAAATCCCTTAAATTTTGAATGGTTAAATTGCAAGGATGCCAATTGTAATTGAAATTAAATATAGTTTGAAATAAGGAAGTAATGGTTAAAATTTTTTAACTTCTCAAACTAGGACACATAAAATGAATTTTCAAAAATGGGAAGTTGGAAACATAAAATGAGATGGATAGAGTATTATAAAATTTTAATTATCACTTTTCTGGACAAAACATCTATTTTTCTTGCATCCTAATTTGCATTATTCTGAACAGAGAATAATGTTTTGGTGTTTCCCACTTTTGAAGTCTTGTCAATTTTCATTTTTCCTCAAAGTACAATTGTCTCAATTAAATTATTTGGATTATTGCTTCTGTAAGGGGATTTATCGGGTTTGTAATCAACTAAATTTTTTAACTTGAGCTCCTGTTTTGTTGCAAATAGAGAGAAGTTGGGCATTAGTTAACCGATTGGCTTGTGCATTAACTCTAGTACTAATTAAGTGTACCCATTTGCATTTTTAAGTAGAATTTAATATGGAAGGACTCAAGGACTTCAGTTCACCAATATTGATATACCATTTTTTTAATGATGCTAACTTGTTAAGTGTTTATCTCACTGGGCAATTTTGAAAATGGTCATTTCAGTGATGCTACATACATGTGTTATTTGTTTTGTCCTAGTTAAATAGTTAACCAAATTGACGGTGTTAAATTTGAGAAAGAGGGCATGAATGATCTAATCTGGTACAATTGCAGACCTTATAAATGTCGAGATCTGCATTACAAGTCCTGAAACTCGGTCCTTATGGACCTGTGATGTAAAGAAATTTGTTTGGTCTGGTTCGGTCATCCACAGCCAAGAATTACTAGATTTTGAGGTCTGATGGATTAAAGTTATCAGGACTTAAAACATCCTGCTATGATTTTTGTCTAGCAATGTTAGAGCACTTCATCCAATCAAATGCTTCATCTTTTATGTTCTCTTCTCATCTTCTTTGTGGCATTTCATAGGAATTATGAGATCCCCTTTTCATGTATACTGCACTTTCAAAGAAAAAATGCAGCAAACTGCTATCTACTACATTATCATGTTCTTTTTCATCCTATTGCTAACCCATATGCTAACCCTCTAAGGCTCTAGTTGATTGCTGAGAAGACACAGTAAGAGGAAACTTGTTCTGAATCTTAATGAAAATGATAATGAAAGGCTCATAGAAAGGTTCCATGCTGCGCTTTGCCTTCCTTCCCAACAAATGGTCCAAATAACCTCAAGATCAAAAGAAAAGTGGAAGAAATCTGTCAACAAATGAACAGAGGACACAACAACCTATTGTTTCTTATTCATCGTTAGGAGGTAGGCACAGGAACTATTCTGCAGACCTTATGCATAAACCTTCTCTCTCTCTCTCTCTCTCTCTCTCTCTTGTTTTGTTTTGTTTTGTTTTGTTTTTGTTTTTGTTTTTGTTTTCGAAGGGGTTTAGGAAAATCATTTATACGTTCTCAAGAAATGGGATCAGTGAGGTTTCATCAATGAAATTTGCAACATGGTCTGTCATATGGGATTTAGTTAATTGTAAATATTTTGGCCTGTGTGTGGAGTCATGCCCGAAGGAAGTAGTCTATTACTGAGATAAATCTGCACTTGTCTGACCTTATGCTACATTCAGTGGCGAAGAAATGGTGAAGACACCATGGATCTTTCTTTGTCTCTTTCTTTTCTAATTGCTACTAGAACACACGTATCCTCATAGAAACCATTCCTACCCCAAGTGTCTCCTATATCCTGCCCCCCCACCCCCCCCCCCCCCCGCTTTAAGTGCAACCGAGCTGATCATGGATTTAATGTTACATAATTTCATAAGTTAGTAATTTGTAGCCTCATGCATAGTTTTGTTTGAAAAAGATTCAACTTGCTGGTAGAGTTTCCAACTGAATTTATTATTGTTCATGTGTGATACTATTATAGTAGAGGTCATTTAAGGAAAGAGTTGTACAAGACTTTCATATCAACTCACACATGGCATATCAATTTTGTAAACCAGCCTCAGCATAGTTCTTAAAGTGAGTTGCATCTTCTTTGTTCATTTCTTATTTCTGTCAATAAACTTGTCACTTAAAGAGGCCTGAAAATGGAAACGGGCAGTGGTAGCCCTGGAACACTGGCTTGGTTAACAGGACGGATGAACTAAAACTATTCTCTCTCTATCTATCTATCTCTCTCTCTCTCTCTCTCTCTCTCTCTCAAATCTTGTAGCAGAGATCATTAGGAAGTCCCACATTTTATGTTTAAAGTGAAGTTGCAGCTGACGGTAGTAAAGTGGCATTATATTTCAGACTAGTATGGTTGTAAATCTTTCTGTGTCCTGCTATAGAAATACTTGCCTTTAGCCAAGGACATACCTTAATGGTGAATCACTTTCTATGTTGGCCTATTGTAGGTAAGAGCATGCCTTTATACTTTGTTTAATTTGCCTCCATATCAGTTCTTTATTACTCATTATAGTCTACTTCTGTTTTTTCCCCATTATGATTTGCATTGTGATTCACTGGTTGTGGTGTATGCGGGGGCTGACCTCTTATGCATTCTTCTTGTCTTGCACATCATCTCTGAATTATGAATAACCAGTGGTTTTCTCTGAAGACAGTTGTAAACTAAATTTTCTGGTAATACAGGTCATTGCTGATCTGGCTAGAAAGTTTCCTTATTCCTCTCTCTCTCTCTCTCTCTCTCTCTCTCTCTCTATTCCAATGGAGGAGCAATGGCAGTCAAATCTAATGAATATTATGTAGCTTTACAGCATCACTTCTTCTGGCAGCTTTTAATTTTAAAACTTGAGATTGAGAGGTATGCTTCTAATTCAGTTTCCTGTTTACCAAAGTAATTTTTCTTAGGCTATGTTTGGATCATGGATTTGTGTAGGGATTTGGAAAGGGAAACAGAAAAAAAAATGGTGAAATGTGAATGAAATATAGTTATATTTTACCTACATTTCATACACCTTTTCTCTTTCCCTTTCCAAATCCCCACCAAAATTTATGATCCGAACACAGCCTCGGGGTATTATATTCCTTTCAGTTTCAACTATAGACCCTATAATTTGTCTATGGAATAACAACCACTTGGCAATGGGCAAGTTAGCATGGCCATTGTTACAAGGTGCCATAAGAAACCAGAGGTGGAATGGCCTCCAAGTTAGGAGTTCTACATTTTATATGTAAGGAGGCTCCTTTGCACAAGGAGATTCTGTGTACTTGATTTTTCAGTTTTTTCTTTTATTGAATTAGAACTTACTTATACTCTTTTTTTGTGTGCAATACTCTCTATATTCTAAATATTTTATAAATATGAATTTGGTGTACAGATTACTTTTTAGGTTGAAGTGAAGGATCAGTAGATGCTTGAATTCAGGGATGAAAGTTCCATTGATGTGACATGTCTTTAGTGTTAAACTTACCTGGTGAGTTCAAGATGGCTATATCATTGATCCTGCATAAGTAGATGATAATCTTGTTAGGATCGATAGTTTCAAAACCACTAATTTCTATTTGTCATCACAAGTAGCTGTACTAAAATTAGTAATAAATATGATTGAAGTACCTAATTTATGCCATCCTTGTTGGATTTTAGCTTGTACTTTGACTATAGAGTAAGTTTTCCCATCTAGTTCTTCATAGCTCTAGAACATCATGGACTCCATGAAATCTAATACTATATTGTTAGAGGTGGTTTGGCAAGGTGACAGAAAACAAGGTAGCATCGTGCAGCAACAGTAATTTCTGAATTGGTACCAGAGACAAAACAATACATGCAAAGCTAAATAAGTAAATAATGATTGAAATTTTGAATTAATGCGAAAGATGAAGAAGATAGGCATCATTTCATTGTAAACAATTTCCAAGCATGTTGACTATTTCTACATTTTAAGGCTCCATTGGTGGTGCAATGATAAAATTATGCTTTCATGGTGCACTTTGTGTTTTTTGAAAATAAAAAATAAAAAAATTGTTGTTGGCTGCATTTTTTACTCCCACATTTCAGACTACATTTTGATGCTGAGATATATTAGAAATAAAATGCTGCAGATAACCATTAGAAGACAACTTGCTACATTTTGGCAGTGAGAGGCTACGTTTTGATAGATTAAAATGTGCAGTTTAACCAAATGAAGACAAAATGCTGTATTTTCATTGAGGGACCAACCAAAATGTCAAATTTTGTTTGTTGGGAGCTAAAATGATATGCTTTTTTTTGGCAGGAGACGCTAACATGTTTTTTTTACTTGAGCAAAAAATTCTACGTAAGTTTCTTCATTTTGGAAGTAGAAAGATAAGATGTATTCTTTTGTCTTTGTATGTATATGTATGTTCATTCATATACTAATGTTATACTTCAGAAGATTTAGATAATACCACTAGTTAATCTATTTTTTGCCTATATGGAGGTCTTTTTTTCTTTTCTAAATTGGTGAGATACCAAAAAATGAACAAGTTAAAAAGCAAAAAATGAACAAGTTAAAAAGAAGGAAAGAAGCCTCGTGAAAGTAAGAACTAGGATTTCAACCCTGATAGGATTTCACCCCTGTTGAAATGAGGACAGTGGCCAAGCGGAGGAGGATGGGTCCCAACAGCAATCCAAAGGTGATGTTTGGCAATTGATATTTATTCTTTTTTTTTTTTTTTTGCTTCTTTAGAGTCTAAAAAAGTTGATGTGTAGTAATTGCTGTTTTTTTTTTTGCTAGTGGGAAAGTTGAGTGAATCCCTTGTTTTTTTTAGCCGAAAACAAACAGGTTTTTGTCTTTTGATTTATTTAACTAAAAAACAACTTTTTAAGAGTTTGTCACATGGCCAAACAATTGCTAATTTGATATCTACCTCATGTTAGTGATCAGTAACTTTGATTTTTCTGCACTATTTATTCAATGAATAATGGAGTCCTAATAGCAACGATGCTACATGTATTAATACTACAGATGGGGTGAATGTGAAATTTTTTGTATTGTCTGGTTCTTCTAATTTTAATTTTACACCATACCTACTCAATATGTCAATGGGTTATATTTATGTAAATGAATTAACTCAATAAACAAAACCATTTTCTTCTCTCACTATACATTTCTTTCTAACTCAGCAGGGCCAACACTATTGAACACATTTTATGGCAGTACACACAGGCGAAGAATAACTAGTTCATCATCCTAATAATGCACTGACAATGTCAAACAAACGCTCCCAGGCTCTGCAATTTCCTCCAATTCCTCAGCCTCCAATGGCATGTTGCTCCAATGATCCGAAAAGAAAGAACTGAGTCCAGCGTCATCTACTGCATCATATGACGAGGACGAGCAAACCCTAACTGCCTTTACATCCACCTTTGGTTTTTTGACCACCCTATAGTTCCAATAATCTGGGAAGGCATATGAACTGAGTTCATCATCAGCCGCGTAGTCTGACAACGATGGTGAGCAATCCTTCTCCTCAGAATCCTCCACTGATAATTCTTCCTCATCCTCTCTGCTATCCTTGCCCAATCCGGCCACAAAAGGGAGATCCAAGAGCATATGAGCAGTCAATCTATCCATAGCTTTCCCAGCAAAACAACCCTTCAAAAAGTCCATTGCCTCGTCTGATACCTCAGTCTTACCGGGTAGTTTGAGCACTCCATGCCCTTTACCAATCTCAGAGAGAATGTCCTCAACTTCTGAATCTTGTTTCCCATCCCACACAGACTTCCCAGTTAACATCTCAAACACAATCAACCCAAGGGCCCAAACATCCGAGGGAGGCTCTTGTTGTAGCCCTTTATCAACCAGTGTCTCCGGCGACGAATACTGGAGACTTCCTCTCAGTTTATATGGCATTGTCAATATCTTCCTCGCTTGCTTTGATTTCTTTGCCAACCCAAAATCACCAATCTTTGTGATATATTCAGTGCCAGTACTAGTAATGATCGGAACAATGATGATATTCTCAGGCTTTAGAGCACGGTGAACATAACCAGCACTATGAACACAATATAGACCTTCAAGAATATACCTTGTGTAGCGCCTAACATCAGATTCAGGCAATCCGTTGCCACCAGTTTTCTTGATCACGTCAGCTAGGGTTCCGCCAGAACCATACTCCAACAGAAGGTTATATACCATCTGATTGCGATCACTGGTGAAAACCTCTTCCCCAAAGCAACGATAGATGTAGGGACAAGCATGGAAGTTCCTAAGAACAAGTGCTTCCCTCTGAAGCAAAGCCGAATCAGAAACCTCAGCGGACTTGACCGCCATTAGTACAGGCAAGTGGGTGAGTCTCCACTTGGGTTTCTTCAAAGTCGCCAAATAAACAGGTCCGCTGCTTGATTTTCCGATGATGGACCCTCTGAACCACCTGTTTCCATCGCCATAGACACTTTTCTTGATCTCGAGCTCCTCATGCTTTCTCTTCATAAGTACCATCTTCACAAAGACTGTTTGTTGTTTGTGTTCTTCACAGAATATTTTTGTGAATGTTTTGTTAAAGTATTGTATGTATTTATAGGACTAGGTCTTAGGGTTTTAAGGAAATATATAATCAGAGAGAGAGAGAGAGAGATTAGGATTTGATAGATAATGTAGGATTTTTACAATTTCGACTAGGATTTGAACTCTGGGTAGAGTGAGGCACAGACAGAGGCCAACTGTGTCATGTGCCTTGCAGTTTAAGTAAGTAAACAAATCTTACAAAATAAAATGGATTTTTATTGGGTCTGTGGGTTTGGGTCTTGGGTTGACTTGGAACCATTTTTCAGTTCGGATTCATTATCCAGCTACCTGCATTCGGATTATTGCTTATATTGGGCTGCAATATGTTTCATAAACCTATAATTCCCATAATATTAAGCCGTGGAGAAGACAAATACCAATTTGAAAGTTCTGTTCTAACATAAAATTTATATAAAAAAGTACAATAAAATTAATGTGACATAGTTGTTTTTGTAAGGGTAAATTATACTTATGATTCTTGGAATTTGCTTCTTGTATTAATTTGATCCTCTTAATTTTAATTGTATCCAATTTTACTCTTTAATTTTTTTGTGATGCCTCAATTTGGTCAAGTTATATCCATAACCCATGTAATTTGCATCTTGTGTTAATTATTCCTTATAGTCTTAATTGCACCTATTTTACTTTTTTAACAATTTTTATTTTTTTTATTTTTGTTAATCAGGAGGGAAGTACTTTACAACCTCCCTCAAATTAGGAAAGAAATAAAAAATATATACACAACCTCCATATTAGGGAAAAAATAAACATCACAGAGATTATTATAAACTCCTCTCTATAGGAGTTGAACCCGTGACCTTACACCACAGAGTGGTGCTACTGAACCACTACACTAAGGGCATGTTTGATTAGTTGGATTATAGCATAGGATTGAGATTGTTAGTCTATGGACTCACATTTCTATATTTGATTGCAAATTTTATTAATTGATTATATGTACGACATATATTCAATCTGATGACATTGGCAAATATTTAATATTGAGAGGAGTTGGGGATCATAATTTCAAGTATGAAAGAAAAAAAAATAATGAATACATAATAAATGGTTATCTCACTAATTTAATTAAATAACTAATCATATACTAATTCATAAAATTATTAATCCTTTCACACTATTAATCATGTTAATCAAACAAGGCCTAAAGGTCCTGATTACCCTTTTGATTTTTCACAATGCTTCAATTCAATCCAATTGATAATATCTGTTTAGAAATTGGATTAAAATCAAGATTAAAATAGTCAATTTATTATTCTCAAAGTAATTAAGGGATTAGTGTAAGTGATTTATTCCCTTTTGAATGAATTATTTTGCATTTGATTTTGGTCTAATCTCTTAATAGATATTATCCGTTGCACTTAATTCATGCATTGTGTAAAATTAAAGGATAAAAGTTGATGCAATTAGAGCTTCAAGAATCAAAATGATTTGAGACAAGAAGCAAACTGCACGACTAGGGATTCAATTTGCCTTTTATTACAAATGAAAATCTACATTTTTTTTAGGGGAAAGATCCATATCAAATCCAAAAAATTTATACAAATTTTGTCTATATATATCGCTACTCTATTAATTATTTTTTTTTTTAAATTTAATCTTCAATATCAAATTTTGAATTTGTCTTTCTTAAATTTTAAGAAAGAAGTCCTAATAATTGGGTTAATTTGTCATGACCCCATTCCGCCCCTAGTAGGATGGTGCTATGATGGCCAGTAATCCGAGATTACCGAAGGCCAACTTTCAAAATTCACACACAATCAGAGTATTATATATAGGGCTAGCAAGTACGGAAGCAATAAATTTAAATCTAGCTAGTCCATAAGAGCCGTGCATAGATTAAATGAAATGACATACATCAAACATAGTCTTACAACTCGAATACAATTAAAATAAAGTACATTTTTACATCTTGACCAAAAGGCTTCTCAGGCCGACATATACAAAAGAAATAGAATGTAAAGCCGAGAAGCATGATCTTCAAGATGACGCAAAACATGAGTCCAAAAACACATCGGCAAATACGTCTAGGCGTCACCGCCTTCTAGCTCGTCACCTACATATATATACATAGAGAGGGTGAGCTTGGATACTCAGTGAATGATATTAGAAATAAAGGTTTGCATGAATGATATTCAAGATCTCTTTTCAAACAATACATAGCATAACATATACAAAATCAAGGAATGCTCACTAGCATCAATACAATATAAAGAATGACATTCCGAGCAAACCCACGCGGAAAACCGTCAGTGGCAAAACAAGGGTATCGTTGCATTATAGTCCCCGACACTAAGGACTTTCAAGACAAGGGTATCGTTGCATTATAGTCCCCGACACTAAGGACTTTCAAGACAAAGGTATAGTCCCCGACACTAAGGACTTTCAAGACAAGGGTATCGTTGCATTATAGTCCCCGACACTAAGGACTTTCACCAAGAATGTCATCAAGCAAATATGGCCTTTAATACAAAACTAGGAATAATCATTCATGATCAAATACTTTTCCAAACAAATGAAACAAGGCTTTTATCAAAACTTTATAATATAACTTTATTAAAAATACCACTCACATAGTTCTTCGGGTGTGGAGGTTTCAGGCAAGGATCCAAGGCCTACAAGCACATAATAATTCCCATTGAATGCATTTCAAGAAGACGAGAAGAGATACTCAAAGATGGATATGAAACGTAATGATCTCGGCATTCATTAAAACTAAGACAAACCAAAACAAGGCACTGCTTCACACCTCGGAAAACAAGCTGGGTACCAACCAGGCCTAGGCCGAGGTCACACACCCCTTGGCCGAGGTGCGTTCCCGACGACCATACTCAAGGGAAAGAAGTCTGGGAAAATCTGGGTTTCCCTCTTAAAGAATATGAACATGAAGAAGATGAATGCAAAGATCAAACTTGTTATTACGAAATCTGGGTTTTCATGAAATGAGTTCGAAAACATGGACCTGGGTACCCGTACTTAAAGATTTCATGAAAACAAACACAAAAACACGGAGCTTGGTGTAAGTTTTTGGATCAAAACACGATTTTTCTTCAAGAGCCCAAGAACACCATTTCTCTTTCTAAAACCAATCTTTAAAATCAATGCATGGCTCATGAATCATGCTAGATCGTGCAATGCAGCTAGATGGACATAAAGAACCACAAGAGCAGATCAAGAATCTAACCTCAAGATGCGAATCTAACGGTTTGATCTCTAGGAATCAAGCTCGAAAGTCCTCTCTCTCTCACACTAAACTTCTTCCTCTTCTTAGAGCTTCTCTCTCTAACAGCAAGGATATGATACAAAATAATGGGTTCTCTCAATTTGTTTCAGACTCAACCCTCAGCTGGGACACGTGGCAATGGCTGGTTGGGTTTCTTTCAACAGGTGGCTGACAGACAAGACAAGAACATGACAAAGGGTGTTCTACAAGTAAGACGGTATGGGCTTTCTGGCAAGGTGATGACATCAGGTGAAATCATCGGCTCCGACGACAAGGTATCAGTGATCTCGGCTAGGAAGGACAACACTTGGCCCAGCTGTGCCACACCTCGGCCTAGATGTGCCACACCTCGGTCTAGGTCGTACCCGTCCAGGAACAAGACCACTGGGTGTAAGGATAGCGTTCCGGCCTAGACAAAACACACCTCGGCCAATATGCCGGGGTGAAGATGGAGGTCAACCGAAATGGTTCCAAAGTGATCCTAGGTGCGAGAGGTTCAAGGGTGTTACCTCGGCTTACGACGATCTCGGCTAGACTCACCAAGAGGGAACAAGACTAACAAACAATTTCACATAAGTGTAAAGCAAGACAAGGATCTCACTCTAGGTTAAACAAGTCAAAGTTCACTAATGCAAGCTTAGCAAAACAAGTGCATGCAATTGCTCATGTACAAGGTTGAGGCGGGAATGAGGGTCACTACATAATTACTTAAAAGTTAATGTTCATGTTCCATTAAGTCCTCTTTCTTTTTTGTTAACTCATAAAATCTTATTTTCAAAATATTTATGTATATATAACTGTTTTTCCTTTATTAAAAAGAAGAAGGAATTGCATTAATTCATTGAGTGTTAGTAGAAAATTATTAGGTGTTACAAGTACACCACATGACAATGTTATCTACTAATCACCAAGCATTATACCTCATGCCCCAATACAAAATTGTAGGCCCTACCATCTCCATCAATCATAAATCTTTTGAAAATCACCTAATTGCCTCAAAAGTACTAGATATTTTCTATTATTCAAATAGTATTGCTGATGTGGCATTTTACTCTCTTTTTTTTTCAAAACTTACAAATTTCATAATTTTTATTATACACATTTATTTTTAATAAAATTTATATTTTTGGAGGCTACACAATGAGATTTATCAAACAAGACCAATATTAAATATAAAATTTTATAAAAATAAAATATTATTTTTTTAGTTATACAAAACTAACAATTTCTCAGTTTGCAAAATTATCCAATAAAACTAAGAAAATTTTCAATTTTTTCCAGTATTAATTGAGAATATTATCCAATATGTTTAGTTTCAGTTTTCTGAAATTTGAGTTTTTTTATTTTTTGTATTTTTGTATTTTTGTATTTTTAGTGAATATTTTTAAAATTTTAAATATTTTTTTACTTTTTTAAATGCACCTTACTTAAATGTACCTAAAAAGTAAAATATTTGTGAAAAAATATTTTAAAAATTAATAAATACACAAAAATAAGAAAAATATACTGAATTTTCGTAATTTTTTTTTGTAGTTTTGGTATTTAGTGAATTTTTTTAAAGATTTTTTTCATGAAAATTATACTTTTAAAGTGTATTTATGTTAGATGTGTCTAAAAATTAAAAAAAAAATTGCTTAAAATATTTAAAAAATTCAGTAAAAACAAAAAAATACGAAAAACAAAAAAGTAAAATTTTTTGAAAAGTATTTTTAAAAAACTGGAAACAAACATAGTGATTAGTTTTTGAGCAAGTTCTTAATTTTTGTTTTCTAGTTTTAAAACTAACTAAATTGGGAATATTCTCAATTTTAAATCTGGAAAAAATTGAAAAAAATTAGACCAAAAGAATATTGTTAGTTAAGTAAGTTAAAAAAACTTACTATTAAAAATGATTTAAATTGTAAATTCATAATAAAAAAATATGCTTTATTTTTATATAATTTTGTATTTAATATTAGTCTTGTTTGATAGATTTTGTTGTGTTGATTCTAGAAATATATATTTTATCAATAATAAATATATATTATAAAAATTATGATGATTTAAAATTTTGAAAATAAATGCCACATCATCATATGTTTTTTATAAACAATTACAAATGATGAATAATTATTGTTTGAAGGATAATTTTATCTATTAAAAATTAATAGGAGTTGAAGGAGGAAAAAATGTTATCTAGCACTTAATGGGACTTGTGTGTAAATACCCCTATTAATTGAATAATGCTATATGCACCAATTAGTGTACCAATTGATGATGTAGCATAATTTAAGAGGTTTTTGATTTTTGTAATGTGATTAATGAATGGGGTCAATAATAAAAATAATGCTATATGTACCAATTGATGTACTAATTAGTGTACCAACTGATGATGTGGCATAATTTAAGAGATTTTTGGAATGTACAATGTGATTAATGAGTGTGGTCAATAATAAAGTCATAATTAGTGTTCGTACTCTAGTTAGTATACTAATTGGTGCATGCTGCCTTACTGCAATAATAATGTCATAACTAGTGTTGGTACACTAGTTAATACATTAATTGGTACATGTAGCACCACCGCTATTAATTTAACTAACCCTATCTAAAAATAATAAAAAAAAGGACAAATTATACTAATAGTTATTGTAGTTTGGGACTTGTGTCACTTTAATCTATGATCTTTCAATTATGATACCTTTGACTCTGAATTTTGAATATCGTTCAAAATAAGGACAATTGAAAATGTCATTTATTTTGCTATTCTAAGGGCAAAATCATCAATTTGATAAAATATAAATTAGTTTGACAAAAATAAATATCAAAAAAGATATTTTTAAATTTTTAAAAATTATTTGCATCCACCAAAGATAAAATTATGTAAAAATAATAGATCTTTTAGATTTTTTTAAAATTCTTTTTTTACCAAACTAATTTTTAATATATGTTTGGATGATAATCATGTAATAAGTGGTTTTATTTATTTATTTATTTATTTTTTATAGTTATTATGTAATGGATGGTTGTTTTTGTTGTTAATATATATTTTTGGATAGTTTTCATATAATGGATGGTCAATGCTACTCTTCATTTTTCACTAGCTAAAGTACGAAAATAGTATGCTCTTTATTTTACCTAACTAATTTTTCATTTGTGTGCTCCAACGCTACTCTTTTATTTTACATATTTATCCACACAAACTAATTTAAAGAGTCTCCCAATACTCTTCAAATGTAGCTAGCCTGCAAAAATTTTGTTCAAATAGCTATCATACTAGCTAGCCCATTGGAGTGAGTAAAATAACACCAAACTAGTTATAATAGCTAACAAGCCTCTTTTAAAGAGCATATCATCTCTAAGGAGATAGCTAAAAAAAGCTTGTTAGACATTTTAGCCAATGTAACTTTAATTTTGGGTCTCTAATGGACTGGCTATTGGCCTAGCTACTTTACTATCTTACCTTTTCGCTTGCTACAATTGAAGAGCCCAGAGGCTCTGCAAACAAATATGTATGTATATGTTTTTTGTATATTTATGTCTTGGATTTAGATTTTATATATTTTATATATGTATATGTATATGTAGCAATTTTGTATTTCTTTCAATTATGTTTGATGAATTACGGAAAAACTTATTTTGTATTTTGTATTTTTTTTTTCTCCTCATTCTACATGTTTTCTATGTTTGTATGGGCAAATTTATTATTATTGTAAATTTACATTAGTAAAATATCAACAATTAGTATTTTTTATTTTAAAAATTAGTTAAGTTAGTTTGAATGATTAGCTAAAATAAAGAGTGTGGTTGGAGAACACAATAGCTAAAGTAATTAGGTAAAATAAAAAGAGTACTTTTTTCGTACTTTAGCTAGTGAAAAGTAGAGAGTGTGGTTGGAGTAAGTAAAATAACATAAAACTAGTTATTGGACTTTTAATGTATAATCGATTTTTTGATTTAATGACATCAAAATTGTTGTTATGTTTGAATTGAGTTTTTGATATAATTTTTAGATATAATTTTTTGAAAAAATAAAAACTAATTTAACAAAAAGAAATATAAAAAAATTAAAAAAAATATTTCTACTCTCCCGAAAGATAAAATTATATAAAAATGACTAGTGTTTTTAATTTTTTTCCACCAATTTAATTTTTAGTTTCTTAGAAAAAAAATTCTGAAAATAGATTCTGAAAATCAAACCAAACAAAACTTTATAACTAAGAAAGTACCAACATTATTTTTTTAAAAAAAGACTATTACATTTCAAACAACATATAAGTTAACCAACACAAAATAAGTTGCATGACAACTTTACGCTTGAAATGGAGAATTTTTCGTTTGCAAATGAAATATATTTGATTGTCTTTATTTAGAACATGATTCAAAATTCATAATTAAATGTATCATAATTGAAAGATTAGGGATCAAAGTGATACAAGTCCCGAAGTACATGACTATAAGTGTAATTTACCCTTAAAAAAACTAATTAATTAAGCCGCACCTTAATTAACAATTGCAAGATTGCTGCATTTCTCAGTCTCTCTCACACATTAAAACACTTTCACATATCACGCGGCTTTAAAGCCAAAAATCCTTGATATCCTAATTAAAGATGTTGGCTGTAGATATCTGAGCTAAACAACCAAGTTTCTAACAAGATTTTGATGAAGTTGTAAATAGCCTTAGCTTAGCTTGGCTCACTTCACTAGCAATTCAACTCCTAAGGCCTTGTAGCATCTCCAATTTAAATAATGTTAAAATGATTTATTTTAGTAATGTTACGTCAATATGTTAAAAAAATTCAAAATTTCTTTTGAAATGTCAAATCAAAATATTATATGTAGATCCCTAAAAGAAAGATGTAGACACGAAAATTATCTATAATTAAATTTTGTGCTATATTTGATACAATGTTACCTATATACAGATAATAGATAGCAAGCCATATTGGAATGAAGATTTGAGAATTTTAAGGCAAAATACAACAATTACAAACCATATAGTTCACCATTGTAGAAGCTCTTACTTCTCATCAATTATATTTTGTAGATCTAAAGATAACGTAAATTAGTTACAAAACAAGGAAAGTGTATTGGGAGAGGTTGAACAATCATAAGTGTAAATTAATAAATAAGAAGATACAAAATTTCTGGAATAAATAAATTAATTCAGAAAAAGAAAATAATTACAGAAAATAAATAAATATAAGTCACAGTAGTAAAGACTTTTAGAGAATTGAAGTGATCCTGTCTAGTGTTTAACACTATCTCCCTAAGACAAAATTCGCCCTCGCACTGGTGCCTTCGAGTATTTATGGCGTTCGTCTCCTTGGATACAACAATCAAACTCTCACTGAAGTAGCACAACCATGGTGAGCCTGACGAACCGAACTGTGTTTATATCTCTCTCTAACAGAATATAGAAACGAAAGACAAGAAAAGAAGAACAAAAGCAAGAACGAAAATTGAAATGCCTAGAATGGCAAAAGGAGAGACTATTTATAGAGAGTATGATGACTGTTTGGTGAGGTTGCATCGCTTTAGAAAAACTGTAACAGTAAGGAAGAAGGTGAAAAGAGGCAATGGTTCGGGAAGGACCATATTGCAACATTTCAGAAAAACGTTGAGGTCATTTCAGAAATATTTTGAATTCAAATTTCAAAATAAAAAATTTCCCGCAAGATTTTTGGACTGAAAATTCAATTAAATTTGGCCCAAAAACATAAGACTTAGGTTGGACCAACTCAACGCACCACGCACCCAAACCCGAGCACGGCACAGCACGGCCGGGCATGCACACAGGATTTTTGACATAAACCCACTTGTCCATGGTCTTGAGTCCAAGCCCATCCATAACTCCTCCCTTCACAAAACTTGGATGCCCCGTGGGGCCCAAACCCAAATGACAACTTGGTCTATATAAACCATTTAAACTTCTTATGTTCTAGCAATATGGGATACTCATTTATTGCATCAAGACTTTCCATATTCATGGAGCTCTTTTTGGTGTCAATTATTTACCCATTAATGGCTTTGACAAACCAACTTCAAGGTATTATTCACCACATGGCATACTGTACGTCATTACTTGGGCCCACCAAAAAAGGTATGTAGATCCCATTTTTATTTTGACTTAAACTAAGCCAAAACTATGGGTCAAAACCTAATTTTTCTAACAATCCCCCATACGAATGAAATTGATAAGATTCAAATAAAACGCTAAATTTGCAGAGAGAGTATAATGAGGAACTACACTATATAGGATAGGTAGCTTGCGACCTTAAACCTTCCCTTGTGAATGCCTATCGAATTTACTAAACGATTAGTGAACTAAAAGCCTTGAACTGTTAGCCGTTTGGTAAAAACCTAGACAACAGAGTATACACTGAGTAGCTCTGACACAGTTTGAAGTTCTCACTGTTGTGTTCATTTTCGCCCTGAACAACCCCTAGTTTTATTGAGGGCTTTAGTGAATTGTGCCTAATTAATTCTCACAGAAGCAGCCCCACTTTACACTTACATTGGTGATTCCTATAACGAGTATCCTTTGTACTCCTCTTAGATTTCCGTATCTCAAGAGATAGGTAATCATTAAAAGCATAGCTTACCTTGGTTCCTACTGCATACAACACATGTTGCAGTTTATTACTATCTCATCCTAGAAATGAGTTAGAGTTAGACTCCCTAGTGATTTCTATGAGCCACGCATAATTTAATTTTCCCTTTTGAACCTAGTTCTTAGGAGCTTCAGTTAGCATAGGTTGGGTTACCATTATGATGACTCTTATGTAATAGGCTTTAGTCCCATTCCTTTTGATGAATTATACGCTTGCTCCTTGGCTAGCCTTTTTGTGAATGGATTTGCTAGATTATCCTTAGACTTCACATATTCTACGAAAATTGTTCCACTTGAAAGCAAGAGTTTAATGGTATTATGTCTACGATGGATGTGTCGAGACTTACCATTATACAAATGACTTTGTGCCTTGCCCATTGCTAACATACTATCACATTGTATACAAATGGCAGGCACAGGTTTAGGCCATATTGGAATGTCCTCCAAGAATTGCCGAAGCCATTTTGCTTCTTCTCCAGCTTTATCTAGAGCAATAAATTTTGATTGCATTGTTGACCTAGCGATGCATGTTTGTTTGGATGATTTCCAAGACACCACTGCACCTTGTAGGACAAAAGCATAACCACTAGTGGATTTTGAATCCCTAGTATCTAATATCCAATTCGCATCGCAATACCCTTCAAGTACTGCAGGATACCTAGTATAGTGCAATCCATAACTTTGTGAATACCTTAGGTATCTAAGTAACCTAGTCATGGCTTTCCAATGGTTTGGTCCTAGGTTGGTTGTATATCTACTTAATTTATTTAATGGGAATGCTAAATCAGGATGAGTACAGTTCATTAGATACATCAAGCTTTCAATTATCTGGGCATATCTCTATTATGATATCTATTCTCCTTTATTCCTTGATAAATGTAAACCTATGTCTATAGGCATTCTGGCGATATTATCATCTTCCTTGCCAAATTTATCAAGAACTTTCTCAACATAATGAGATTGAGACAACACATAACCGTTAGTTATTCTAGTTATTTTCATGCCTAATATAACATCTACAAGTTCCATGTCTTTCATGTCAAACCTTTTGCTTAACATGGTTTTAGTTGCCTTTATCATCTCATTATTACTACCAATGATCAACATATCATCTACAGAAAGACAAACAATGATGTAGCCTTTGTTAGTGTCTTTAATGTAGACGCATTTATCACATTCACTGATCCTAAACCCATTTGACATCATTGTAGTGTCAAATTTTTCATGCCACTGTTTAGTTGCTTGTTTCAAACCATACAATGACTTGATTAATTTAAACACCTTTCTTTCTTGGCCTAGAGCTATAAACCCTTCGGGTTGTTCCATGTAGATTTCTTCTTTTAATTCACCACTTAGGAATGCCATTTTGACATCCATTTGGTAAATTTCAAGATTATGCGAGGCTGTAATAGCGATCATCATTCGAATGGATGTTATTCTGGTAACCTGTGAGTAGGTATCAAAAGAATCTAATCATTCCTTTTGTTTATACCTGTTGGCAACAAGTCTTGCCTTGTATTTGTCAATTGTTCCGTTTGCTTTCATTTCCTTTTAAAAATCCACTTGTATCCTAAAGGTTTACAATCTGGTGGAAGATCCACCAAAATCCAAGTATGATTTTGCAGTATGGAATCAATCTCACTATTGACTCTTCTTTTCACAAAGTTGCTTTTGGTGAAGACATTGCCTCTTTAAAGCTGTGGTTCATTCTTTAACAAAAAAGTCAAAAAATCTGGACCAAATGTTTTCTCTGTTCAAGCACGATTACTACATCTAGGTTTGTCTTTTTCTTTATCATTTTGACCCAGACTACTACTTGCAGCAGATTCAATTGGTCTTTTAAGAGTAGTTAACTCTTTTTCCTTGTAAGGAAAAAACTCCTCAAAGAACGATGCATTCCTTGATTCAATAATAGTATTAACATGTATATCGAAATTATCCGATTTATGAATTAAAAATTGATACGCATTACTATTAAGTGCATAGCCAATAAATACACAATCAATCATCTTTGGTCCTATCTTTCCTTTTTAGGGATAGGAATCGCCACTTTAGCAAGACACCCCCACACTTTTAAATAATTATAGGTAGGCACTCTACTTTTCCATTGTTCGTGTGGTGTCTTTCCAGTTTTCTTATGGGGTATCTTATTTAAAATATGATTTGCAGACAATATTGTCTACCCCCACAAATTCTAGGGTAACCCAGAACTAATCAACATAGAGTTCATCATCTCTTTAAGAGTTCTATTTTTCCATTCAGCCACATCATTTGACTGAGGTGAATAAGGTGCAATAAGTTGGTGTATAATACCATGTTGAGAACAAAAGTCAACTAATAGTGCCATATATTCACCACCTCTATCACTTCTAAGCACCTTAATTTTTTTGCTAAGTTGATTTTCAACCTCACTTTTATAATGAATGAACATTTTCAATGCTTCATCTTTGCTGCTTATCAAGTATACATAACAGTATCTTGTACAATCATCAATAAAAGTGATAAAATAATTTTTTTATCCCCTCTAGTTTGCGAAGATTTAAAATCACAGATATTGCTATGAATTAAATCTAGAGGTTCAGTGTTTCTTTCTATCGAATGGAAAGAACTCCTTGTTAACTTCACTTCAATGCAAATCTCACACTCATGATTAGGATCAATATTAAATTTAGGCAAACATTCTAAATTAATCATTCTACGAAGAGAATCAAAATTTACATGTCCTAATCTACCATGCCAAATATTTGAAAAATCAACAATATAAGCAGAAGATGTGATATTATTATTAATAGCAATTTTAGGTACAATAGTCATTACATTCATCTTAAACAGACCATCATTCAAATATCCTTTCCCTACATAAACCCCACTTTTAGTGAGTGCAAACTTATCAGGCTCAAAAACCAACCCAAACCCATTTTTACTCAGCAAAGACCCTGACACAAGATTCTTCCGAATTTCTGGCACATGCAGTACATTGTTGAGGGTAAGCTCTTTCTCTAAAGTCATTTTTAGAATCATCTTTCCTTGTCCTTCAACTTTGGAAGTCGAGGAGTTTCCCATAAAAAGCTGCTCTCCATTATCAACTGTTTAATAAGATGTGAACATTTTCTTGTCTAAGCAAATGTGGCGTATGGCTCCAGTGTCTACCCATCATTCTTTGGGATTCCCAACTAGATTTCCTTCAGATACTATTGTGGAGAGATTGATGTCATCAACACCATAGGCGATAATGTCTACTTCAGTTATGTTGGCTTGATTTCCAGTCTTCTTGCCTTGCTTCTTTCCTTTATATGACTTCCTTTTGTTCTTTGGTGGACCACGACAATCAACAGCACAATGACTAGTTTTGCCAAAGTTGTAGTATATTCCTTTGAACTTTTGGATTTTGCCACCACTCTTAGGATTGTCATTGGAAAATTTCTTATTGTTTGAACTTTGTCCTTGTTCCACTATATTAGCCTTGGATTCCATCTAGTGATTGCTACTTTTCTTTTCAGAGCATCGGTTGACTTCCTCATTTCTCAGCCGAACAATCAAATCATCAAGATTCATCTTCTTAAAATCCTTCCAAGCGGGTGGCAATTTTTCAATGATTGCAGCCACTTGAAAAGATTCCCCGAGGATCATCCCTTCAGCAAGAATATCATGGAGAATAACTTGGAGTTTCTAGACCTGATTAATCACGGTCTTCGAATCCACCATCTTGCAGGAGGTATATTTTTTTGCTACTTGAAGCCACATTTTCTTAATCTTTGTAGTAACCATCTGATTTGTTGTATCAAAGAAGCTTCTATTGCATAACAGGAATGACATGCCTTGTCATGTTAAATTTCCCGTGTCATTCATTTAGGGTGTTGTTTTTGAGTTTCTTATTGCTTTGATTGTTAAGTAAGTGATGGGATTTTGTTTGTATATGTTAAGATCCCTTTTATCCAAGTTGAGTATATAAATACTTGAAAGTTACATTTTCTCTAAGGTAGTGTTTGGTTCATTGGAATGATGGTGGAATAGAATGATCACTCCATCATAATGTCTATTCTCTTGTTTAATTCACTAAAAAAAGAACGAAAATACATTGCAAATGGACTCATCATTCACCATTGTATTTGTAGGTGAATGTCATTCTATATGGAGGCTAAGGAATGAGCATTCCATTCAATTCCACTTTCATTCCAATGAACTAAACACAGCATAACAAGTTAAGATTTTATAGTAATTGGTCAATCTCACTGCCTACCATATAACTGTGCTACATCCATGTGTTTG
The DNA here is from genome assembly GCA_036172215.1 of Camellia granthamiana. NCBI lineage: Eukaryota > Viridiplantae > Streptophyta > Magnoliopsida > Ericales > Theaceae > Camellia > Camellia granthamiana. Next base: position 26,255,016 of record CM069917.1, on the reverse strand, counting down.
ATTTACTTGTGCAAAGGAGTCTGTCCACACACGAAGGGTTTATGTTCAGTATATAAATACTTAAGTTGCACTTGCGCCCTTTCTAAAGCTTAATCACTTTGAGCAGTTGTTTGTTCCAACAATCTACTGGGGGCACTTTGTATAACACTTCAGGTTATTTGGAAATTTAGTGTCCCAACAGAGGTTGCATTTCTTTGTTTGTATGGCTTCTTTAGACTCCATTCTTACTATTGATAATTTGATGAAGAGAGAGGATCTGGACTTCTAAAGAGGTGTTACATGTGTTGTATAGTATAGGGGATAGTAGATGATTTGTTAATGCATTGTGACGATGCCTTGGAGTTATGGTTTCTTATATTTTCTACTTTGATATTCATTGGTTGATGATAGTTTCCATTCTCAAAGTTATTTGAGTTCTGGGATGTGGACATAGGATGGAGAGAGAGAAAAAATAATGGATGGTAGCGATTTTGTGTGTAATGTGGTGCTTGTGGAGAGAAATGAATATGCGAACTTTGAAGAGACAGTTGGAGGTGCGAAAAGCTATGTGTATTGCGTACCTACTTCTCAAGAACCAAAGTACACCTTTATGTTTGGTTACTTGTTAGTAAACAAGTGGTTTTCATTTTGATAGTACTATTTCTTGTAAAAGCAAAGTGAAAGAAACAATTAGTTCATTCTTTAGTACTATGATTTAGTTGTCTTTGTACAACTTAGGATCCCGAGGTTTCAAATGCATATAGAAAGCATTTATTTGGTAAATTCTTGTTGTTTGCCATTTTTTTTTTCTTTCTCAATTCAGTTGTCTAGTATAGAATTTTTTACAGCAAATTTGATTCTCTTATGTTTTCATTTTAAATTTTTCTATAGGGTTTGGTGATCTGTTACCTATGAAGCTAAAACCCTTTGAATTCCTACAAAAGAAGAGGCACTAAATTCTGGACTTAGATGGCAAGTGAGGAATGTAGTGTCCCGGGTCTTAATCCCGACTTGTTTATGTTAAGTGGTAACCATTACTCTGTACTTACATTTTTTTTGGGGACTTTTGAAAAGTTATGGTTGCATTTGACCTTTTAGTTATTATAATTGGGACCTCTTCCTCATTCTTTGGAGCCTTGATTGATGAGTTAACTTGTTGGTTGGGCAAAATCAGACCAAGAATGCCATATTCGAATATTTATTTTGAGTAGTGTTCACTCTTTTTCCTTTTTCTTTCTCCACATTTTGAATCTTGATGTAAGGCTAAAACCGTTGGAAAACTTATTTCCGGGGTTTCAATTTAGACACAAAATTGACCATATTCCGTTTCTGAACGAGGGAGATATGCTTATTTGAAGTCGCCCAGCAAAAGTTGTCTGGTGAAATCTGCACGAGCGGAAATTTGAATTCTGCACGAGCGGATCTCGTAAGAAAGCCATTTTTTTCCTAAATTGATCCGCACGACTGGTTTTAAAATCCACACGAGTGCTTTTAAAATCCACACGAGTGGATTTTGCACGTCTAGACATCGATTTATGTGTTCTCTTCACTCAAATCGGATCTCTCTCTCTCTCTCTCTCTCTCTCTGACCATTTCTCATCACTCTCTCTCTAACTTCTCTTTTCTCTCCCTTCTCTCTAAACTCACACCAAATTTCACATTTTCTTTGATCTACAAAGATCAAGCAAGATTTTAATACTAGTTCCTTATACAAAAATGACAAGCATCCCAAGGGCTACGTTTTGATCGACGAAGATCAAATTCCGACGAAGTTGATTTTTAGAGTTTTCTCCTCTTCTCTCTTTAAGGTGGGGATTTCTTTGCTCTTTTTAATACCTCGTTATAGATAGACATGTGACAGTTTTTATTACATTAAAAACTTGATTTGGTGGGTATTTTTGAAAAGCAAGTGATGAGGATTAGAATTTTATGATCTAGAGTTAAATCTTGTGTTTTGTTATGAATATATGAGATTGTAATGTTTGAGGAATATGTTTAAAATGATTAGAGTAAAAAGCCCTAATTAATTGTTTTAGGTTATGAGAAAGAGAAGAAAATTGGTGATTTGATTTTATTTAAACCATATATGGTATTGTGTATTAAAAATGTGAAAATGGATATGTAAGACAATAAAGAAAGTCATCATGAATTTAATTTGTGTTAATTGTTATTTATGATTTTATAATTGTTAAGTAGTAATAATTGTCGAAAAATTAGAATTTCAAAGAAATAAAAAGGGTATTGGTAAATGTTATTTATATTGAAAGATTTGTGAATTGGTTAATCTCGTTTGTGAGGGTTGTGATTAAAAGTCCCAAATGTTTTGGTTATTTATTTGTTTGAGAGATGGGATTAATTTGTGTTACATATGTGTTGGATTATGCAAATAAATTACTAGTTGAGTTTTGATAATTAATGAGAAAGATAACAATTTGTTATGGGTATTGGGAATTTGGAGAGAATGAAAAATAAATTTTGGAAATTAATAAAAAATTTATATACTTTTGTGAAATGAGAAGTAAGCGGAGCTGACAATTTTTCTTTTAAACAAGTGAATAATTGTATTTGTGACGAATTACTATTTGTTGAACCAAATTTGAATATTTTGAATTGAATCATAAAGATGGGATGGTAGTGATGGAAGAGACTTTAATTATGACTTTTGAAAATGGCGTGAATTGGAAGTTAAATTAATTGGAGTGAAAGATGAAAGTTATGTAACGTATAAATGTTGATAAAATCTAAATCAAGAGGATGAAATTAAATTCATAGATTTGGTACCTGTTGTTTATGAGGCTATGTCCTTGGCCATCGGCAGAGGATAGTATTAACGTTGTTGAATAATTTGTGAAACTTAGAATAATGTGTCAATTTTTGAGTTGAATGAAATTGCGCATTGATATAGGCTTCTCTCCCCTCCGAATTTGTGCCCGGTAAAGTTTGGCGCTTTGACATGGGTTCCTCTCACCCTCCGGTTCACGCCCAATAAAGTGTGAACAGGTTCATCTCCCCTCCGGCTTGAGGACCGGTAAAGTTTGGTGCTTTGAAATCTCTCCCTTCTGGCTCGCGCCCGATAAAGTGGGTTTTGGTGGTTATGGCTTGACGAAGCCACGGTCCGTTATTTGTGAATTACACGTAGTGTATCTTCATACTTGTGTTGTGATGAGAATGGATGCATTATTTGCTTTCCGTGCTTGTGGCCGGTAAAATATGGTGATTCATGTTGATGCGGTATATATGTATTTGTGAACGTTCATTTTACACTTGTGCTTAAGGCTATAATATATAGTAATTGTCCTTGTAGCCGTAATGACTTGGAATATAGGACGAGTATGCTGTTTAAATCGATCTTAGGATATCATGGTAATGTGATGAATGGTTGAGATTTTTTTAAATGCAAATGAAAATTTTTGAAAGGTAAGAACCGGTCTTTGTTTCTTATTATGTTAAAGAGGATCTTTTGGAAAATTGTATTTATGTAAGAATATTTTGAAGTATGAAATGTCACATAAATGTATATATATATATGTAGAGTATTCATGATCATAACTATCTATATATTGCTATTATTTAGGATTATTGGAAGTCCTATTGGACTTTTGTGTTCATCACACGTTGCTAATCATTTTTCAGGTATGGAGTGAAGAGTTGCTCGTGACTTGAAATCTGTTAATTGTTGGCCATGGGGCCTTTTAAATGCAGGTGGAATGCCAATGTGTTGTAAAAAGGGTTAATCCCTTTTATATAGTTTGTTATTTTGTAATTGATGACGTAACTATAATAACCCGACCCTCTTATATGCTTTCTTGTATGCTTTCACTCTCTTATTATATGTGTAATTATATGTTTAATGAGAAATTCCATGTAAAATTAAGTTTTACTGTGTGAATCGTATAATTATGGGTTTATATCTGTCAATTGTCTGAAAAATCTATTACAATTGTGACGTTTGGATTACTAATTGGAAGCCTTATAAGCACGATAACCCAAAATTGATTCTATAATTGTGATGACCATGATTTTTAGATCATAATATGAATTTTTGTAAAAATTTGATTCATAGTGATTAAATTGATTAATTTGGGTCAAACCTTAAATAGTTCGTTAAATTCTTGACTTAGCAACTTCTTATCATAAAAAATATATATATATATATCTCCTAAGAAGGAAAGAGTGATAGAAAGGGAGAGAAGAGAGAGAAGGCCTCAACAAAGGTGAAGATTGAAGGAATTGAGAAGAATTGTAGAGATTGAGTTCAAGGTAGGTATAACCCACCAAGAATATCCTCCCTAATTGATTTGAGTAGGAACTTTTTACATTCATGTAAGCTAGGGTTTATGATAAAGGTTTTGTTCATGATGGTTGGTTAATTGGAAGGATGTTTCTTGTCTTTTGGTTGTTTTGAATTATTTTGAGCTATATGGAGGAGAACTATATCTTATTCTTTAGTTTTACATGTTTGAACTCACCTATGCAACTAGATGGTTATACATATTTGATAAACCAAATAAAGCTAGAGATCCAAGAGAATTGAGTTGTGTATATGAATTGGAGGGGATCATGACCTAGTTAAGCTTGTGATTCATGTTTATTGTGGTGTTATAAACTTGTGATTCATGTTATTGTGATGCTGTACCATAATACTGAGTTGATTCCCCCTATTTTGCACCTTATAATGTGTTTACCTGGTTCGATGTTTGCCTTGGTTCGGACCGCTCAAAACAGGGGTTACGACCGCACGTACGGGGCTCATGGCCGCACGTACGGGAAGCACCACCGCATGTGCAGGGCTCACAGCGCACATGCGGAAAACAAGGGAGTAAAACTTGAGTTTCTGAAATAAATGCACGTGCGATGGAGGACTCCCACACTTGCGGCCCACCTTCCCACACGTACGGTGGAGGACTTCCGCACGTGCGGCCCAAGAGAAAAAATTATGTATGCTCCTTTTCTTCTGTTAAACCCCTAGAAGTATTGAAATGTGCATTTGAACCTTTTAGAATGCTTATAGTTAAATGAAAGTTGAACAAATCAGATATTGAGTAAAAGAAAAAGACTAAAGAAAAGTGACTGACTTATGGGTTGCATGCTGTGTGTAGTTCACATACAAGAAAGGACTATTGCTCCTCCACAACACTATGAGTAATAGTAGTGTCATGTTGCGTTTCATTTACTTCCGATAGTTATCGCTGACATATCGCTACCCGTGGATGGATTGTGTTCTCGATATGGTGCATAATTAAAACACTTGTGTGGTAATAGTTGAGCAATGATATTGTTATGGACCCGAGGTCGTTCTGTTTTGCTACCAATGGGCCCGAGGCCGTTCGGATATAAGTTACTTGTTATTGGCGGCCCTAAGGCTGAGAGAGGTGGGGACATGCCGATGTCTCATCAACCCTATTATGATATGAATTGGTTGTGACTCGTGGCCCATGGCCGAAGCAGGTAGAGGCATGTTGATGTTCTACCTACCCTCCAATGTTCCAAATAGCTGTTGATGTGTTGGGCCTAAGGCTGTTCTGCATAACATTGGGCCCGAGGCCGTTTTGGGAATGTATGCAAGACCAAGATAAGCATATGAATGATAAGTTTATGTTCAATGTGCCTTATGCTGATATATATATATATTTGCTTACATTGCTATTGTTTACTGAGCATCGCTCACTCTATTATATGTATATCTATGTAGGTAATTAGCCTGGAGGCCAATCCTAGTTCAGCTTCAGCAGCTCTTTTGTCAACCCCGTGGTGTCAAGTTATTTAAAACGAAACCCTTTTGCTTTTGTAGAGATCTCTCATAGCATGTAATGTTGGGTCACTTGCACTTTTGTCAAACGTTGATTAAGATGTATAACTTTTCACTTTTGAATGTTTTGGTTACACCCCCCATTTATGGGGTTGGGATTGTATATGTATGTGTATAGATGTGACTTATGTATATACTATGTTATGTATTGGGTTATGTGATGGAAATGTTTTGTGATCCTGGCATTTAAACATTGTTTAATGGATGTCATATTTGATTATTAATTGCTTCCGTTTTAAGCCCCGGTATTATATAAGATGTTCATGCAATATATGACTATCTAGTTCTGAGGCCCGTCTTTGGGCCAGTCATGCCCAAGCTTTTAGGGGCGAGTTTGGGGTGTGACAGTAACGCCTATGGGCGTGTATTGTATTTCATTACACGAGAGAAGACATTGACATTGTCATTTATTCCTTCCTAAATACCTTTGATGTTTATTGTTATTGAAATGAACTGATTTAAAAGGAAAAAATAACATTATCCAAGTAATAAAAGTCGGAGCATTACAAGGAAGTTAGGCCACGCTTGTTTGGCGGATTAGGTTGGATGGGATTATTAGTGAGAGGATTGTTAGTGAAGAGATTGTTAATGTGTGGATTGTTAGTGAGGAAATTAAGTAAAAGTGTGTTTGTTTTGATGATAGTGTGGAAGGTGATTAGTGATGGGATAGTTAAATTATTTTTATATAAAATAAATAAATAAATTATTTCTATATTAAAAAAAAAAACTAAAAATAGGTGCACTTGGTAAAAAAATAAATTAAAAAAATAAAATTTTTATATAAAATAAACTCAATCCCCTCACTATTTTTCTAATCTCACCTAAAATTTACCCAAGCTAATCCCCTATATAGGGGAATTATTAAGCCCCCTTCACTACTAATCCTATAACATTTTGTTGTATTCAAATAAGGATTTGATGGGTCCCACGGACTGGTAATCCAATCTACCCTCCCAAACCCCCCCACCAAACATGGCCAGGGTGTTTTCAAGGTTCTATTTTCTTTTTTAAAGTTGCACATGGGTCAGAAGGGTTTATCTGCATCATCTTGTTTCCGTGTAGAAATTTGCTTTTCTTCTCAGGTATTTATTTTTTGGATTTATTAAAGTTTTCCATTTTTTCTAGTTTGATAAAAAGTTTTAATTATACATTTCTAGAAAGCACTTCACTATTTAGTGGTCTATTGTGTTCCCATTATGGTGGCCATACCTTGGACTTTAGTAATTTATTATTCTCTAGCTAATACAGTTTACTCTTATATAGTAAGCTTTTGATGTGATTGCGACATCTTGGAGGGTATAATTTCATTAATATCCCAATGCAGTCATGCTCTTTTACATCTCATTCATATTTAATTAATTGGGGAAATTTGAATATTTTATCTAAAATAGTCAATCAGTTACATTTCACATGAGCCAAAGTTTTGTTGTTTAAAATATTAGTATAAAAATACACCATTCGGTTTCCTAATTTTGCGTTGGTCTTTTCTTCTTTATGAAAGAGCAATTATGTATATTGACTTAAGATGTTGTGGGACTGGGTCTTATAGGCAGTGGTGTGGTTGACTAAGTGTGTTTAATTTTTGTTCATATGTTTATTTCCAAAGTAAGGAATTGTAGAGAGAGATATAAGAGAGTTTCAATAGGCATTAGAGAGTGGTTCACCTTTCTTGTTCCCTTGAAATCCAACTGTAAACCATAGACCCTATGTTGTAATAGTAAATAGTTTCTAGGTTTTGTAGAATTGAGTACAAAGAATTTCTCATGGAATTTTGAAAGATAAGTTTGTATTATCTTCTTTTAACATCTTCCTTTGATAGTGGAAGTTTACATGTGGAAGTAAATCAAATGCCATGCCATGTAAATCTCGTGATTGCTTGTAGTTTGTGTTTATTATTTCTTCTTTCTAATTCTTGATTAAATTTATACTAAATCCTTCTAACGGGAGCCTCATGCATTGGGTCGCCCTTTTTTAATCCTTCTAGGTTATGTGGGTTTCAATGACCTGATAAAACGAAAGTATATGTTATTGAATGATGATTTTAGCTGTGGTCCATTTAGGATTTCAGCATACACGGCTTTGTTTTAGGTTTGGCATCAACATTTTAATAATTGTAACAAAGTGTTCCTCATGAAAGTCTTTTGCCTGCTGTTTTTGGCCCTTCTGGGAATGTCACCTGCCCTGTTCATGGACATCATTGGAGCAACTCCAATTCATTCCAGCAACATCCCTTAAGTCCCATCGTTTGGCCAAATTCTCCGTTATTTTCCAATGGTGTCAAAGCTCCTTACCCTCAACAACTGACTGGATTATCTGGAATGCCACTTCATATGCCGAACACAGTTTATCAATTGGGGAGCATGCAGAGCCACACCTGGAACCCTCCCACTTTATCAATTGTAGATAGGAGGTAGGTTTTGGAATCAGACACCGCCTCAGCCCCTCTCTACGTGGCTTGGAAGGAAAATGTTGTACATCCCAAATTTTTTATCAAATAAATTTGTGGACCCCACACTCATATAAGACATTTGATAGGGCTAGGCATAGGGTTATCTAAACCACACAATTTGTCCAATCCGAACCGATCCGCATACAAATAGGCGGTTTCGTAGACACAATGCAAACGGATGCGGTTTGGAATATGGCATTATTGTTGGTTGCGGGCTGGTTGCGGGTTTTACCGGACCTGCAAGCACCTGTCCGCACTTAGACTTTTTTTTTTTTTTAACCTGGACCATTGATTTCATTCATCTTATCATATTTTTGCCCAACAAACATACGCATGGAATTGGAATTTTTTAAAGTTGGATGTGATTCATGATGGATTTTGTGAGTTTGCAAATGTTTTTCTTTTATTTAATAGGTTTGAATTTGATAAAGTTTGACAACAATTTATTGCTATCTTATTATTGCATTTTGGATGAATGTAAAAGTTAATGAGGAATTACTTTTCGGTAAGTTTAGGATTTTGAATAGATTTACTTTAATTGTATCGTTGGATAGTGAATAATTTTGATGATTTAATTTAGGATTTTGAAAGATGTGCTTGGGTTAGTTTATGATTTTATTAAAAGTTTAGGATTTTGAATGATTTGCTTGTGTTAGGAATTGATTTTGTTGTGTTTTTAATTTTATAAGTTTTAATTCATTAATTATTAATGTTGAGCATTTTAGAAAATAGAGGGAAAATGGCTCAAAATAAATATTTACAAAAAGGGGGAGGAAAAAAAAAAATTTGCCCACACATCCGTGAACTCTATCCGCACAAACCGTAACCTGCATTGCAGGCGGTTGCGAATTCAATTTTCCGCAAACCACACATATGCGTGTGGGTTCAAACTGCAAACCGAATTGTCCAAAACTGAACCGCGAGCATCCCTAACATTTGATCATTTATTTGGTAGAAAATTTGGTATTCCTAGCATTACTCGGCTTGGAAACCCATAAGCGTTCCAACAAATGCTGAGGAGTGATGAATGAAAGAGAGCTTATTTAGCTCAGTGCACATAGATAATGAAATATTATTTTAATAACAATTATACCTTAAATTAAAATGATCATAATGGACATCTACTAACACCCATAATATTATATGAAGATATTTTCTATACACATCTTTTAAAAACAAAAAAAATCTCAATGTACACCTTTTGAGTAAAAAAAAACTAAACCCTATTTTTTTTCATTATTATCACTTTGCTTGTTACACACTCTATACTCCTCTATTACTTGCAAAGCAATACTCTTATAACAACTCTCATATTGTTTGAATCTCTAGATTTATACTCTATTAGTTATGAAAATGTTAGTTTTTTTTTTTTTGCAGAACTTTTTTTTTTTCCTTTCGCGGTTTTTAGTCGGACAACTAGTGTCGAATTATTTCATTATATTCGGACATCAACTGCTATTTCATTATATTCGGATATCAACTACCAAAAGTTTTTTTTTTTTTTTTTTTTTTTTTTGGTAACAAATTTGTCAAACTAATCACTTTTATTCAGAAGTTAAGTTTCAAATTAAATGATATTAGATTTTTATTCTTGGCAATCATGTTTGAGAAAACTCCTTTCAGTTGTAATTTTATTTGATCTTTTATTTCAGTGAGGCTATGAGTTTCAGATGCGAATTCAATCCTAATTGTGCCTATGCAGAGGAGTATATGATGTCTATTCTTTCATGTTTGCCACTTCGCTGACTATGTTGGGGATTGAGCTGCTCGGTCAGCTTGCAGGGGTCCAGAGGGCAGTGCTCATTGGTGGGTCCAGGGCAGCGCCCAGGTGGGGTCGATGGGCAGTGCCCCCGAAGCAAAAAGCAAAAAATGCAGTCAAAGTTGCTTGTCCACTCGAGAGTCCAATTATGCGCTCAAGCGGAGAACGTTTGGTTCCAGAAGTTTGACCTGTCTGCAAAAGTACTGGATGTTGGGATTTTACGCTTGAACAAACTTTCCTGAGCTCAAGCGAGGTCCGCTCAAGCGACCATTCTTGCGCTCGAGCAGAGATCGCAGATTAGTTTTCTATAAATATGTGGTTTCATCCGTTTTTAGGGTTACATCTTCCAGATCTTCTTCTTGGATATTAGGGTTTATATCTGGAGCTTCTTTGCTAGTTTCTTTGATGTTTGTTTGAGTTTAAATCTGGTTTGAAAAGTATACATCAAAGGACTGTTTGTTTATTCTATACAAAAGAGAGAGTTGTTCCTCGGTGGATTCCGTGGAATTTGGACTTGAAGCTTTGGTGGATTCTAGAGTGGCTCATCGTCATGGATTCGACATCGGCGTTGTGGATTCAACATTGGGCAAGACGATTCCAAGGTGAAGACCGTGGTGGAAGAGGCATATAGGGGTCGGTTCAATTCAGGCATGGATTCGCTAGGTAATTGAGAGTGCACTTGTGTAATTCCTTTTGTCTTCTTAGTGGATTGTTTTGTGGCTTTTACCCGTGGTTTTTTTATCACAATTGGAGGCGCTCCAATTGTGGTTTTTCACATTAAAATCATTGTGTCGATTTGTCTTGATTGTTTGATTGAGATTGTTATTTACTACTTAAAATTGGTATATAATCACAAATCAATATCTAGGGGATTACTATGTTTTTCAATTGGTATCAGAACAGGTCGCTCTATTTTTAAAAAAAAAACTTTTTGAGCGAGATCTTGTTTGATTTATGATAATGGATTCAATTCGTGAGAGAAATTCTATGGTTCGACCACCCCTACTTGACGGATCCAATTATTCATTTTGGAAAGCTCGGATGAGATCGTTTTTAAAATCTATTGATGAAAAAGTTTGGCAATCTGTCATGTATGGGTGGACCGAACTAACAATTACCATTGATGGAGTAACTTTCCCCAAACCAATTGATAAGTGGGACACAATTGATTACCAAAATAGTAACTGGAATAGTAAAGCTATCAATTCTCTCTTTTGCGCCGTCACACCTGAAGAGTTTAGTCGTATTTGCAATTGTGAAGTCACAAAAGAGGCTTGGGATATCTTACAAACTATTTATGAGGGCACTCCTTCGGTTAAATGCTCAAAACTTCAAAGGCTCACATCTAGTTTCGAAAACCTTTCAATGAAAAATAGTGAGACCTTTGATGAATTTTATGCGAAGTTGAGTAACATTGTAAATTTCAGCTTCAATTTAGGTGAAAAAATACCTAAATCCAAGGTTGTGGGAAAAATTTTGAGGTCCTTGCCCGATCAGTTCCAACCAAAAGTTACGGCTACTGAGGAGGCTCAAGATGTTGACAACCTCAAGTTGGATCATTTGGTTGGAAATCTCCAAAGTTATGAGGCACATAGAAATTTCAAAAAGAAATAAAAAGACAATATTACTTTGCATAGTGCTCATACAGTTGGAAAAGATTCTGATGAGGATTGTGAGATTGACTCCAAGATTATGGATGCTTTTGTAAAACAATTTAAAAAGTCTTTTCTAAAAAAGAATCTTAATCTTTTGGAGCCAACTCATAAATCCAAAGGCAAAGATAAATTCAAAATTAATTCTATAACCCAGAAAAAGAAAGGAAAGACACAAGGGAACTCTGAAAGAGTCCAATGCTATGAATGCCAAAGATTTGGCCACTTGCTCAAGAATGCCTTACTCGTTTGAGGAAGAAGAAAGCCCTCGCTATCACCTGGGATGATGAATCAAAAACTGATAAAGATGAAAGTGACAACGAAGATCAAGGTGAAAAGGCACATGAACAATTTCTTGCTTTCATGGCGGCTTCCGAAACTGAAGGACGAATAGAGTATTCGAAAAAGCCGGTTGAGAATACCACTGATAATGAATCCTCGAGGAGTGATGATGAAAAGCTTCAGCAATCTTATGAAAAGTTGTATAAGGAATCTTAACTTATCCAAATTGAATGACAAACTCACTACGAAACTCAAAGCATGTGAAATTGAGAATGTCAAACTAAAAGAGGAGATTTCCGAGACTAGGAATGATGCCATCAAGATATCTAATGATTGACAAGTCCTTTGTGCAAAACTCTTGACTTGTAAGACAGAGAGGAATGAGCTACAGCAAATCTATACAACATATGAAGAAAAGATTGAAACTCTTGAGATGTCTCAAGATGCCTTAGAAGAGCTAATCATCAAGAAAGAGGAAGAGCTCGAGTGTGATATGGAAACCATTGGTCTTTGGAACAAAGGATCAAAGACTTTGGACAATATCATTGGGTCTCAACAAATTTGTTTTAACAAGAGTGGCATTGGCTTTGGTGGTAAGAAAGAGCAAAAACAAAGTGCATCCACATCTCATGATATAAGAACTCAAGGGCAGGGGGAGCACAAGATTCAACGAGAGGAAAGACTTCTCAATCTTCCTAGAGTTGGTAAGGTCAAAGAAAAGAAAGTACACCCTGTACACCTTGTTTTTGTTTGTCATCATTGTGGTATGTATGGTCATATTTGCCCTTATTGTTATGAGTTGCATGGGAGAGTGTCTCATAGAGATAGAAGAAATTCCAACATCTCGTGGGATAGGAGACACTTCATTGGTCGTAATGAGGTTAAGGGTCATAATAGACCTTGCTATTTTGATTTGCTTGAGACCAAACATGGGGTGAGTTTGCATTTGCCTAGACCTAGGAATAGGAAGTTGGAAACCACGTCGAGACGGGTTCCCATTGAAAGGAAAGGGAATCATAACGTCAAGACACCACCCAAGAACCGCAATTCTCACAACTTTGTTCATACTAAAGCAATTTGGGTAAGAAAACTTGACTTGTGTTAATTTGTTTATTTGTTTTAATTTTTGGATTTCTGTGTGTTTTTTCTTTTTGAGTTTTTTAATGAGTGCCTGTTCATTTTCTGTCTTGCTTTGTTTAAAAAAAAATGTGTGCCTATTCGTTTTTTGTCTTGCTTTGTTTTAAAAAAAAATCTAAAAAGATTTTCTTAGTATGGTTTTACAAGATTGAAATTTTTGAGAAGTCCTTGGTACATATTGGAATTGATGAGACTATCCATTATATGTTAATATGTGTGTGCTTTCTGTGGTCATTACTCATTCTGGAGTGTGTATACTTTGATTAGTATGTCTCATTCTATACCCACTCTTGGATTAGCAAATATCGGAGTCTTCCGCTGTAACGCCCCCTCCCCAAAAAAAAAAAAACAATAAATACAACCCAAACATATATTAAAAACAACATAAATCAGAGTAAATGGTCCTTTCATTACATGAAGTTAATAATACAAAAGAGTTTAACATAATTAAATGTCTTATTGGCTTACATCTTTCTAAGCCTTGACTTGGTTACACAAAAGGAGACTAGCTCATACACATTTAGCCCTAGGCTTTACAAAAATATATAATTCAAATTAAAGAAGCTATTGCCTTGGTGGAGGTAAGTCACCAACACCTGAAAATGTTATTCCCAAATAGGGTGAGCCACAGCCCAGTAGAAATCATTTAGCGCAATATATGAAACTTAGCAAAGGTATAAGTACAATATGCATACACAATGTCAGTGATAGGGACATCCACAATTTATATAATCATAAGGTACCAGTTTCCACTCATTTCATCATATGGACCGGTTTCATTATCTCTTTAACAATCCAAATGAGACTTCAACTCATCCATTCTACCATCACATCAACAATGCATAAACACTTCAAACTTTTCTTTCACGGAAATTTCGTCCACGAGCAGCCATTAAAGGAGACCCATGTAAACGTAGGCTATATAAGCACTACAATTGCCACTTTACGGATATTTTGTCCGCGGGCTAGACACCCATGTATAATTTCAGGACATTCACCTAGGACACTCCGGCCAACTTAATTATAATGGAGTCTATCCCCTTTCTCCTCCCAAACAATCATTCATACATATGCAATGTATTTAAACACGACATCAAACAATGGAGTACATCTCATTTTCCACTTCCACATAATCATACATATACAATGTATATAAACATAGTCATATTCAATGACAAACAATAAGAGATTAGTTTCAATTCACCTAATTCTCATACAATTTCTACAACAATCATAGCTATCCTCCACCGATAGCCGAATACAGTTATTTCTAAACAAATATTCAATCCCATGTTAGATAATTTATTCAAATTTCCAAAGAATGAGTTAATACATAACTTATCCCACCATTCATTTCAATACTCTCACAATTTCACATTTTCAATGACAATTTCAATTATCTCTATAAAATAATCATGATAGTCATTTTAGGGAAGAACTTCACCTTTTCTAATTATCAACCCAAATATTGTTCCCAACCATTGTGATCCAACATCATTTCATTTTCAAACTCACATTCATATATTTCATGTTTATCAACAATCCCTCTTTCAATATATACCCAAACCCTAGGTTTGCTTACAACACTCTCAACTCACATCATTGTCATGCAAGATACAAATAACTAAGCTAAATAACATGTGAAGTTGTAGAAAAGATCCCTACCTCAAAGGAAGAAGATGAGTCAAACAAGAGAGAAACTCCAAGAACACCGAAACTCACTTCTATTCGGATCAAAATGTAGATCTTGACGAGCTCTACCTTTTTCTCAAAGTCACTAGGGTCAAAAGATCAACGGATCTAGATGAAATCTAAAAGAAAAGGTTAATTCTAGAGAGAAAGGCTCAAGAACAAGCTTTTTGGAAAGTTTTAGAGAGAGAGAGATATGAAAAACTGACTCAAAATATCATCTTCTCGGACTGTTATACACACAGTCCGCTCGAGCGTGGAAAGCCTTGCTCGAGCGTCAGACACAAAGTTCCGCTCGAGCGTGAAAGTTGGCGCTCCAGCGTGGAATACACATTTCTAGAAGTTTTGCAGACGAAGGTCCTTGATCGAGCTTGGGACTGGATGCTTGAGCGTCCAATGCACTTTCCCAGTATTTCAAAACTGCAAAAGAAATGTTGAGAAGTGGCAAATCCCGCTCGAGCGCAAGAATGCTCGCTCGAGTGGAAAAGCTAAAATTTGGGCAATAAAAGTTTGGAAAAACAAGCAACCAACCTATCCCAAACGCACAACTACAACCCAATAACTAAAATAAAGGAGAAAACAAGGGAAAGAGATATGAATAACTATTCAAAACCATACCAACCCAAGTCCGAAATACAATAAGTAATGGGTTAAAACCAGAATTGCTATAACCTCCCCCCCTTAAAGAATTTCGTCCTCGAAATTACAAATCAAGTTCAACATCAAAATTAAACCATTCACAATAACGTTATTCCCACAGGTTCAATACCATGAACCATCCTCCAATCATCCATTCTTATCGACTCAATACACAAGTCCCATATTAGAGTGAAATTTACAATTTTCTTGAAACATTTACAATGTTTACTCAAGATTCAAATTTTTGAAATTTTCACAACATATACAGTGTTTCCAAAAGTGATACAACATCCACAACATTCCATAATTCTCAAAGCATATACAATACTCATGTTGAATACACGTTTCCAAAATGCCCATAACTTCTACAATGTTTTCATAAGTTAAAACATATACAATGCTTATATTTCTTATTAACACAATCAAAACCTCAATACATGTTCAAGCAACCAATAAACAAGTCTGGATACTTCTCTCAGACTTCCAATTCTCGTTCCCAAGTCGCTTCCTCGACCCCGTGATGTTTTCACAATACCTTTACTAAGGGAATTGTCTTGCCTCGCAAGACTTGGTCCCGCCTATCCAAGACTCTCACCGGTCTCTCTTCATACGAGGCATTCTCATTTACCTCGAAGTTGGTCCAATCCAACACGTGCGATGGATCCGGCTCATACTTTCGAAGCATACTAATATGAAACACGTCATGCACTCCGGAAAGTTATAGCGGCAACACTAACCGATAAGCAACCTCTCTGACCCGCTCAAGGATCTCAAAAGGCCCAATGAACCAAAGGGACAACTTCCCACTCTTTCCGAATCTCGTCAAACCCCGCTTAGGTGATACTTTCAAAAACACATGATCTCCCGCCTCAAAGGACAAAGGTCTCCTCCTACAATTGGCATAACTTTTCTGACGACTCTGAGCCGTAACCAACCTCTTACGAATAAATGCCACCTTCTCTGTCGTTTCCCGAACCAATTTTGGGCCTAACAAAGGTGCATCTTCCACCTCGGCCCAACACACCAGGGATCTACAAGGTCGGCCATTTAAGGCCTCAAATGGTGCCATGCCAATACTCGGTTGAAATATGTTGTTATAGGCAAACTCCACCAAGCGCAGGTGCCTCTCCTACGACCCCTTAAAATCAAGCACACAACCTTGAAGCATATCCTCAAGGATGCTCGGACTGTCCACCAATCTGAGGATGGTACACAGTACTAAAAGTCAGCCTAGTGCCTAAGACACACTGCAAGCTCTGCCACAGTCGAGCTGTAAAACGTGGATCTCTATCCAAAACTATCGTTACAGGGATCCCGTGTAATCTCACTATGTCCCTAATATAAAGGTCGGCAAGATAGTCTACTGAATCACTTACACGCATAGCTATAAAGTGCGCCGACTTGGTCAACCGGTCAACTACTACCCAAATGGCATCGCTACCCCGTTGAGTCCTCGGAAGGCCCACAACAAAATCCATCGTGACGTGCTCCCATTTCCACTCGGCTATAGGCAAGGGTTGCAACAAACCTGCTGGCCTCTGATGCTCAACCTTCACTTGCTGACAAGTAAGGCACTTCGATACAAACACCGCCACGTCCTTCTTTATATCTCTCCACCAAAACTGGCGATTAAGGTCGTGATATATCTTTGTGCCTCCCAGATGCACCACAAGGTGTGAATGATAAAACTCTCGGAGTACCTCCTCTCGACAAGACTCCAGCACAAACAAATGGTCACAGTATCTAACACTCAAGTCTGGATACACATTCAAGCCCCGTTCTACTTTCCCACTAGAGATCTTCTCCCGGAGGGTCTCTACTTCAAGGTCGTTCTTCTGTGCTTCTAATACTCGTTTCACAAGTGTAGGTTGTGCAGCTATGAAAAACAAGGCCGCAAATTCAACAAACTTGCCAAGGTGCAAGTCAAACTCACCAAGAGTACCCAACATCTCCCATTCCCGGATGGCGATACAGACCACACTACTAATAGACTTCCTACTCAAAGCATCGGGCACTACATTGGCCTTCCCGAGATGATAATGTAACTCGAAGTCATAGTCCTCTATAAACTCCATCTACCTCCTCTGCCTCAAATTCAAATCTTTCTGAGTAAACAAATACTTCAGACTCTTGTGATCAGAAAATACTTCAAATCTCTCACCATATAAATAATGCCTCCAAATCTTCAAAGCAAAAATCACCACTGCTAACTCTAGATCATGAGTAAGGTAGTTCCTCTCGTGTGTTTTCAACTACTGCGAGCCATAAGCTACTACCTTCCCCTCTTGCATCAAAACACAACCCAAACCTTCTCGTGAGGCATCACAATATACAGAATAACCTAAACCTCTCTCCGGAATAATCAAAATTGGAGCAGTGGTAAGTCAAACCTTAAGCTCTTGGAATGACTTCTCACAAGTCTCGTTCCACACAAGCTTAACTCCCTTTCTCGTCAGTCTAGTCGAAGGTAAGGCTAGTTTGGAGAAATCCTTCACGAATCTCCGATAATACCCGGCCAATCCCAAGAAACTGCGAATCTCGAAAGCGTTCTTAGGTTGTGCCCAATCTTACACTGCCTCTATTTTGGATGAATCCACAGTCACCCCTTCCCCAGATACCACGTGGCCTAAGAACTTAACCTCTTTCAGCCAAAACTCACACTTCCCGAACTTAGCATACAACTTATGGGCTCCAAGCAACTCAAGCACCACTCGTAAATGTTCCTCTTGCTCCTCCTCAGAGGGTGAGTAAATCAAGATGTCATCCACAAAGACGACCACAAATCGATCTAAGAACTCACGGAAGATTCGGTTCATTAAGTCCATAAATATAGTTAGAGCGTTGGTTAGCCCAAAAGGCATCACTAGAAACTCATAATGGCCATACCGCGTATGAAATGCCATCTTCAAGATATCCTCCTCCTTTACCCTCAACTGACAATAACCCAACCTCAAGTCTATTTTAAAAAAGTGACAAGACCTTTTCAACTAATCAAACAAATTATCTATACGAGGCATTGGGTACTTATTCTTAACTATAACCCGGTTCAAACCCGGTTCAACTTTCGGTAATTGATGCAAAGTTCGGTAATTGATGCAAAGTTGCAAGGTTCCATCTTTCTTTTTAGCAAAGAGGGCCGACGCTCCCCAAGGTGAAGTACTAAGGCGAATGAAACCCTTATCTAACAGTTCCTGGAGTTGAACCTTCAACTCCCTCAACTCAGCAGGTGCAAACCGATATGGTGCCATAGAAATCGGTGTCGTGCCAAGCACTAAGTCAATAAAGAATTCTATCTCTCGGTGAGGTGGTAAACTAATAAGATCTTCGGGAAAGACATCCGGGTATTCACAAACTACCCTTCGCAACTCAACCCGGCCTTTATCATACTCACTACTCAAGAAGCTAGCAAGCAAACAACTAAGCTCACTCTGCCCACGCGGATCATACACCGATGACAAAACTCTATCCACCTGGTACCCCAAGAAATAAAAGCAGTCGTCGCTCGAGGTATATACAGTAACCCTCTGACGGTAGCAATCTAAAACAGCCTGGTATGACGATAACCAGTCCATACCCAAAATGACATCAAAACTAGACATATCAAGCAATACAAATGCAAATGAGAGTCAACGACCAGCAACCTCTATGTCACAGCCCCGACACCCTTGTTTCAAGGTGACCTCACCACCAATCGGTGACTTTACACATATAGGGGATGCTAATTATGCCAACTCCAACCCCAAAACTGATGCAAATGAAGACAAGATAAAAGAATGGAATGCACTCGTAACAATCAACACATTAGCAACTGAATTGCAAAACAAAAAGGTACCTCTCATAACAGATGGAGCCGGTACAAGATCTGGCGTGATAACAACATATACACGCCCTATTGGCCTCTGATCTACCTGCTCACCCCTTGGAGCATAGGCCTGCTGCACTGACTGAGCCAATAAAGCTTCCTGATTGGCCCTCAAGGCCTGTGCTAACTATGCTGGCTAGTGACTCTGTGTTTGCCTCGAGCCAAACGCACTAGATGTGCCACCCAACTGTGGGCAAGACCACTTCAAGTGCCTCGCCTGACCACACTGGTAACAAGTGGGCGGGTGTCCCCTACCCTGACTCTGGCCTTGAGAACAAGCGGAAAACGAAGCTACTCGCTGCCCTCCTCCCCTCTGCGGGCAAGCTGGAGACTTGCGACCCAACTGGCCACATTTGAAACAAGTCACATCTCCCTGACCACCTATTCCAGAACTCGAGTTAGGTATTGGAAAGGTAGACCTCAACTGAACTCCCGGGACTGTTGAGGGTTAGAACCCATCTGCCTCTTACTGTCCCTCTGACTATCCTGACTCCTCCTAAAGCCCTTCATCCTCTCCTCATCTGCTTGCATGATAGTCTCGAGATGGGCCGACGCCTCTACAAGACGCCCATAATCCCTAATCATGGATCCGGCCACTCTAAACATGAGTCTGGTCCTCAACTTCTTCTCAAACTCCAGACAACGGTGCTCCTCAGTCGCCACTAACTCAGGTGTAAACCTAGACAAGCTAGTGAAGGTGGCTTCAAACGCAGCCATGGGTGTGTTCAACTGCCTAAGCTGAGAGAACTGATCCCTCAACTTCTCCCTAACTGTGGGAAGTAGAAACTTCTCTTGGAAGGTGTCGACGAAGGCCTCCCAAGTCTCTCCAATGCGTCCCCGCGCATACTTCCACCACTGACCTACGTCTCCCCTCAACTGGAAAGACGCCAAGGTCACTCTCAAGCCCCCATCTTCAATGCTGAGCATCTCAAAAATCTTCACCATCTGCTCTAGCCACTCATCTGTCTTTAGTGGCTCCTTTGGGTCACCAAAAAACTCATCCGAGTTCAATCGGAAAAACTCTCTTTTTAGAAAAGAAAGCCCTGCCTCGGCTACCTGGGTCTGGACTTGATTCTTAGCTCTGAGAATGTCCATCGATTACCTCAATGCTCCGCCATCTCACAGGCTAAGGCGCCCATGGCCTGCTGACCTACTGGCTCGGCCACATTTGTCTGACCAACTCCTTCCTCTTATGCTGGAATTTCATCCGGTATAGGCATCTTGTGCCTCCTAGGCCTACCACGCCTACCTCTACGACCACGTCCTGAGATCCTAATAAAGGTAACAAGGATAATTAGCACATTTACAATGTGCCAAAGCTAAGTCACTCACGTCCTAATACATTGGACAATAGTAATTCACTCCACATAAGCACATAATCACGTAAACACATATGAATTTCATCTCCGAATAATGACTGTCCCGCGGCGTTGCTAGAGTTCCAATTAGAAATAGCAGTGATCAAGTGCCTTTCTAACAAGACTCCTAGAAACCCATAGACCCAATCAACATCCAAGAAATTCCATTCCGTACCCAAATAATCACATAAGCATATCGTCATATAAGCACATACTGTCTATACTAAAGTCTCTAATAAGTGAGACAAGCCTATTGTGGTGCTAACCACTACCTACGTACCCAAGTATTCAAACCTGGTACGCTCTGATACCAAGTTATGGACTTTTGGCATTGTATCTTTTGCTTTTCTAGAGGAATTGACGTATACTAGCATATTATGGGTCATGTTGAGTCTCTTAACCTTCTTCCATCTTTTTGCATCTCCACAGCTTTCCCTTCAGTTCTTTGTAATTAAGGCATGAGGAAAAGGCTACCTCAGAATCACCAACCAAGCTATCCTTATTGTATCCATGCTTCTCTGGTTCGGTTTCTATACTCTTGAGCGTGTCAACTACCAATGAGTGTGCAAAAGAAAGAAAAAAATGTGCACAAAAAAGAAAAGAAAAAAATGTGCAAAAGAAAGAAAGAAAGAAAAAAAAAAAAAAAGATTCATTGATTGAGGGGGAGCCTCCGCTTTTTCTCACCAAATACCCCTTGATTCCTAGTGGTTTGACTTTCCTTAGTTGTGCTTAGATTCTCTTGTCGAAGGTCCAACTATCAAATCACTACTAGGATTTGAATCTTGTGTTTGTCGAACTCCAAGAGTCACACACACATTTTTACATGGGATCTATGCTTTTCACATAATGCATCACTTTCTTTCATGAGGAATCTTCTACAGGCTATGTACATTGTGTTTTCATGTAATTGTGTTTCTTGGATAATCTTGTGTGTTTTTAAGGTACAAATCTGAAATTCCTTACTTGTTTTACCATATTTTGTTTTTTTTGTTTTTTTCTTCTTGTTCACTATTTTTAGTGTTTGTGTTTGTGGTTGTTTTTAGTGAGGGGGAGTTTGGTTCATCTTGGATTGGTTTGGTAAGAGAGTTTGGCATTAGTTGGTTTGTGTGTTGCTCTCCACTGCTTGTTTATTGCTTACTTCTCGCAAGTTATTAATTTTTCCATCATCTTGTCCCTGCTTGTGTGGTTTTTTATCTTGTTTTCGTTGTTTGAGCTTCCTTTGTCAATTCGTGACAAAAAGGGGGAGAACTGTTGTCGGGTGCATGCGTCTTAGGATTTCATGTATTCATGCCATTGTGTCGGGTACATGTGTCAGGTGTATGTTTTCATGTATTCATATCATTGTGTCGGGTGTATGTGTCTTAGTTTTTATGTTTTTATGCTACATGTTCTTAAAATCTCCAATTTATATCTATTCCTATTTCCATCTCATGCTTCAAGATAATCTTGTCATATGTCTATTGCTTTTTCATATACTCTTGTGGCACTGATAGTTGTTTTGGAGATTGTGGCACTAATAGCTGTTTTGCAGATCATGACTTTAAGAGAGAAGTTTGTTTGTGTTGGCTGTAATGGGTTGGGGTGATTAGGATTTTATTTGTTAGGTGTGTTTTGTCACAGCATTACCAAAGGGGGAGATTATTATGTTTTTATTCTTGGCAATCCCGTTTAACAAAACTCCTTTCAGTTGTAATTTTATTCGATCTTTTATTTCAGTGAGGCTATGAGTTTTAGATGCGAATCCAACCTGAATTGTGTCTATGCAGAGGAGTATGTGATGTCTATTCTTTCATGTTTGCCACTTTGCTAACTGTGTCGAGGATCGAGCTGTCTGGTCAACTCGTGGAGGTCTAGGGGGCAGTGCCCCTTGGTGGGTCCAGAGCAGCGCCAAGGCGAGGTCAAAGGGCAGCACCCCTGAAGCAAAAAGCAAAAAATGTAGTCAAAGTTGCTTGTCCGCTCGAGCAGCTAATTGTGCGCTCGAGTAGAGAACGTTTGGTTCTAGAAGTTTGACCTATCTGCAAAAGTACTGGAAGTTGGGATTTTACGCTCGGGCAAACTTTCCTGAGCTCGAGCGAGGTCCACTTGAGCGGCCATTCTTGCGCTCGAGCAGAGATCACGGATTAGTTTTTTATAATATGTGGTTTCATCCGCTTTTAAGGTTACGGCTTCTAGATCTTCTTCTTGGATATTAGGGTTTATATCTGGAGCTTATTTGCTAGTTTCTTTGATGTTTGTTTGAGTTTAAATCTGGTTTGAAAAGTATACATCGAAGGATTGTTTGTTTATTCTATACAAAAGATAGAGTTGTTCCTCGGTGGATTCCGTAGAATCTGGACCTGAAGCTTTAGTGGATTCTGGAGTAGCTCATCGTCGTGGATTCGACATCGGCGTTGTGGATTCAATATTGGGCAAGACGATTTCGAGGTGAAGAACATGGTGGAAGAGGCATATAAGAGTCGGTTCAATTCAGGCGTTGATTCGCTAGGTAATTGAGAGTGCATTTGTATAATTCCTTTCGTCTTCTTAGTAGATTGTTTTGTGGCTTTTGCCCGTGACTTTTTTATCACAATTGGAGGCGCTCTAATTGTGGTTTTTTCACGTTAAAATCGTTGTGTCGATTTGTCTTTATTGTTTAATTGGGATTATTATTTACTGCTTAAAATTGGTACATAATCACAAATCAATATCTAGGGCATTACTAGGTTTTTCAAATGTATAATTTTGGAAAACCAATGCCGAAATCCCCAAACCGAAAAATATAAAAAAAAAAAACAATTAAAAAAAAAACAAGGGTTTTATGGCAATAGAGTGCACAGAGATCTAAAAATAGTAAATGCAACAACAAAATGGAAAGATGCATCATCTTCAACAATATTTTGAAAGATTTTCAATGATATTTTTAATGGATGTTCAATAGGATCTTCAATAGAGAACTTTGTCTTTATTTCACACTGTAGCCTTGAATGGTTTTCACGTAGGTCTACAACGGGTCTACAAATATAGAAGTAGGGTCACTTAACAAGTGTGTAAAAATGAGAGTTGAGTTGTGTGTGTACAATGATTATGAGTGAAGTATATAATTGTAACTTTTAGTGAGTAGATTAAGAAAATTAATTAATAATCAAATTAATAAATGTGTGTACTGAGAGAAAATATGCACTGAGATAATTAAGTATATAAAAATAAAATTTCTTTCCATTTTCTATCTCTCAAAACAAACAGAAACTATTACTAATTCACTAACTGTTAAACAAACATAATTTTTCTTAATTCTTTTAGTAACAGTCCTCTCATCGACAATCGCACCAGACCTTCTGAATACAAACAGCCCTTAATTCCCTACTCATGATCATGGCGAAGTGGAAATTTATTCCTTTTTGGTATTTACACAGGTATTGGTTTTCGATTAAAATTGCTTCGAAGATAATTTCTTTTCCAAACTTGATCGGTGCCCCGAATTTGGGGGCACTAATGCCCCCCGAAAATCCAAAAAAGGCAAAAAAAAAAAAAAAAAAAAACACAAGGCAAAGAAAAAAAAAAAAAAAAAACAGAATTACCAAAATTGGAAATTTAGGGGCATTAGTGCTAAAATTTTTAGTGCTAAAAAACATTTCTCATTTCTTTTTTTGGAAGCAATGAAAAGTTCAAGACACCCCGGGCGTGTTTGTTTTGAAGGATTAGGATGTGGGATTGGACTAATAGTCTCACTGAATTAATAGTCCATTGTTTATTTTATTTTTTTTGTTCCGGACTAATAGTTCCCCCGAACTATTAGTCCCATATTTGTGGGACTATCCTATCCCATGGGGGTGGATGGGATTATTTTCATGGGATTGGTATCTCATGGGATTAGGCTCTGAAATGTCCATTTTATCCCCATGCTATTACTTAGCAAATAATTAGAAAAGGGTAAAATAATCTTTTGAACATTTATAAATTATTTTTTTAGTGTTGTTAACTTAAAATTATATATTAAATAAAAAATTTTAATTATAAATTATAAATTAAATTTAATTAAAAATAATAAATTATAAATTATGGCCTTATAAATTTAATTTTTTTAGTGTTGTTAAAAAATTAAATTTACATATTAAATTAAATTATTTTTTTAGTGTTGTTAATTTAAAATTATATATTAAATAAAAAATATAAATTATAAATTAAGTTTGTTTAAAAATAATAAATTATAAATTATGACCTTATAAATTAAATTTTTTTAGTATTGTTGAAAATTTAATTTATATATTAAATAAAATTATTTTTTATTGTCGTTAATTTAAAATTATATATTAAATAAAAAATATAAATTATAAATTTAATTTAATTAAAAATAATAAATTAAAAATTATGGCCTTATAAATTAAATTTTTTTAGTGTTGTTAGATTATAAATTATAAATTATAGATTACAAATTTAAAATTATATATTAAATAAAAATTATAAATTACAAGGGTAAAATAATCTTTTGCACATTTATCCTTATCTAGTCCGTCTAACCAAACATTGGATTCACTAAAAATAGTCCAATCCAGACATCTAATCCCATGACTAAACAAACATAAGATACAAATCCAGTCCAACCAAATAGTCCAGGGACAATATATCCCAGGACTAACAGTCCGATGAATTACAATCCCCCCTTATCCAGTCCGTTGTGTGTTTGATTGAACAGACTGGATAAGGGGGGATTGTAATCTATTGGACTGTTAGTCCTGGGATATATTGTCCATGGACTATTTGGTTAGACTGGATTTGTATCCTATGTTTGTTTAGTCATGGGATTAGATGTCTGGATTGGACTATTTTTAGTGAATCCAATGTTTGTTTTTAGTGAATTCAATGTTTGGTTAGACGGACTGGATAAGGATAAATGTTCAAAAAACTATTTTACCCTTATAATTTATAATTTTTATTTAATATATAATTTTAAATTTGTAATCTATAATTTATAATTTATAATTTAACTGCACTAAAAAAATTTTAATTTATAAGGCCATAATTTTTAATTTATTATTTTCAATTAAATTAATTTATAATTTATATTTTTATTTAATATATAATTTTAAATTAACAACACTAAAAAAATAATTTTATTTAATATATAAATTTAATTTTTTTAACAACACTAAAAAAAATTAATTTTTAAGGTCATAATTTTTAATTTATTATTTTTAATTAAATTAAATTTATAATTTATATTTATATTTTTTATTTAATATATAATTTTAAATTAACAACACTAAAAAAATAATTTTATTTAATATATAAATTTAATTTTTTAACAACACTAAAAAAATTATAAGGCCATAATTTTTAATTTATTATTTTTAATTAAATTTAATTTATCATTTATAATTTATAATTTATATTGTTTATTTAATATATAATTTTAAATTAACAACACTAAAAAGATAATTTATAAATGTTAAAAAAACTATTTTACCATTTTCCAATTGTTTATTAAGTAATAGAATGAGGGTAAAATGGGCATTTCGCACATTAGTCCCATGGGATAGTATCCCATGGAAATAATCTCACCCCTCCCCCTAGGATATAATAATCTCTCATATGAGGGACTAATAGTCCAGAGGAACTATTAATCCAGAGCAAAAAAATTGAACCAAACAATGGACTATTAGTCCGGATAGACTAATAGTCCAATCCCATGGAATAATCCCTCAAAACAAACACACTCGGTGTGTTTGTTTGGAAGGATTAGGTCATGAGATTGGACTAATAATCCATTATTTGTTTCAAAAGTTTTGCTCCGGACTATTAGTCTCATATTTGTGGGACTATCCTATCCCATGGGGGGTGTGATAGAAATCATGGGATAACTCATCCCATGGGATTAGCCAATGAAATTATATTTTTACCCTCAAATATTTAATTATGTATTATATTTAGTAAAATAGGGAGAAACTCAACCTCCACAAGTATCTTTAAAAGAGCCACCTCCATAAATCAATTAATTACAAAAAATACTATGTAACAAAGAAAAATAAACAGGTGCATAGTATACCCAAAAAAAAAAAAAAATTATGTATAGCTGCATCGCATCAACTTTAAACAACTAAACAAATTCTAGACATTTGAGATATAACTCTTTTTTTTTTTAATTTTTATTTTAGCATAAGTAGTTTTGTCACGCATCATCTTTGCTCTTATAACACAATAGTTACAAAATTCACATGAAAGCAAATGAAGACCAAAATCCCAATAAATTCGAATTATCATAGCATATTATTATTTCCATATTACAACATCCCTTGCCAGCAAATAAAGGTTTTAAATAGATATTCAAAAACAAAACCAATAACCAAAAAAACAGCACTTAAAATTGCTGGCCTTACAATACTAAAATTCCGCAGACAATTGACAGAATCAAAAGGATGAGACATAAGAGGAACTTCTGAGAATCTTGCTATAATCTGGAACAAAATCCAAGTAGCATATTTCAACCGAGCACCAAAAATGCGTCGCTATCAAAATCATTGCAAACTACTGTTGGAATAAATCAGCATCTTCTTGTCGGGCTAATCTATTTATTTCAATTCATACAGCGGCTGGAATTTTAGGATTTATCGACTTCAGCACCTCTTCGCCCATGTCCTTGCATCCAACCAATTTCTGAACAAACAAGAATTGACCATATAAAGACCAAAAAAATAATAATAATAACATTTGAAAGAAAAAAAAAATTTTGTTTGCTACTAACCATAAACAATTTTAAAGCTTATAAAACAAAAATTTCTGTAGCTGAAATATAGAAAGAAAGAAACATTATACATTTGAACATTTATGAATGGTCCACAAAAGAAAAAAACAGAAGTATAGAAATATGCATACGTTTCCTTCCGAATATATATCACCAGTGCGAAACCCCCTATTCAAAGTATCCAACACTGCAGTCTCAATTCTCTGGGAGGCCTTCTCTTCCCCTAAGCCATACTTCAAAAGCATGGCAGCACTCAGCACTGTTGCTAAAGGGTTTGCTTTATCCTGCATATTAGACCCCCATAGTCTATAAACATTCATTACTGTTCACAAAAAAATAAAAGCATTTATTTATTTTCAGTGGAAAGAAATTGAACTGTTGTGAATTGAACCTGTCCAGCAATATCAGGAGCAGACCCATGTATGGGTTCAAATAATCCAGGTCCCTGCAGATGAATAATTGCCAAAAATGGAGAAAAACAATTCTTCAACCACAAAATATCTACAAAGAATTTGTTTGAAGTAAAGATCCAAAAACTAAAATCTTGTAGAGAATGTAAGTGATTGCCAATACCGCTTCACCAAGACTAGCAGATGGAAGCATCCCAATACTTCCTGTGATCATTGAAGCCTCGTCCGATAAAATATCACCAAATATATTGTTCGTTATGATTGTGTCAAACTGCAATGCTTTATAGTTCGAGATTTAAGACCTCCAATTTCATCAATGTGATATGCATGAGCTGTGTATAGAGAGAATAGAGAAATTACACAAAACTTCCGCAAAGATAAGACAAACCTGTTTTGGATTACGAACAAGCTGCATTGCAGCATTGTCAACATACATGTGGGAGAGTTCAACGTCAGGGTACTCTGAGGATATCACCATTACTCTTTGCCTCCAAAGCATTGATGCCTGGTCAATATCACAAAATAATGAAACTCAAAAAATATGGGACTATAGTTCAAATTTTATCCTCATTTATTTACCAGTATTATTTACTTTCCAGAGAAGGGAAGATGATCTTTAGTATTTATGCACAAGTTGCATTAAACAACATGAAAAGGTATATTTATAGAGCCTCTAAATTGGTGGGCACAAGTTGCATTAAATAAACCATCTTTTTCTTTTTCTGTGTTGTCTGAGTACATTGCAACAAAATTTTACTTTTAAGAGAAAAGAGGATGCAGGATGAGAGAAAGACATTACCATTAAAGAATAAAAATAAAAATTTCCCTCCAACATAACTCGCTATAGGAGAGAGTCCCTTAGTGGCCACACCCAGTTTAAAAAATATAAACTCTTCTCATCATTACCAACTTCACTAGAGCAGCATCAGTAGCATAAGTTTTCCACATTTTTTAAGGTAAAACAGAAGAAAGTAAGTTCTTAATCATATAAAGAGAAACTCACCAACAAATCTCAAAAGGTCATTTACTACTATATCTCAAACTGTTGCACAAATCAGCCAATCATACTTCTTTTTCTCTTTCTTTAGGATGCACATGATACAGGAAATAAACTATTGAAGTAAAATTCTCAAGTGACACCTTAAAATAAAAAGTGATACCATAATATATGAAAAAAATTAAACATAAATTAAAACAGGGGTAATAGAAGAACTCTATTACTATCTAGATACCTCCAAAACATTTGCTTTATCAACATAACAGAGTTTCCTACCCCGCTTCCGAGCAGTCTCAAATGCAACACGAGCAATGCGATCAATCTGTCAAGAAATAATTTTCACATCAAATAAAAGATTATGCAGAAAAATTACAGAAAATACAGAGATGGTGGGTTGTGGTTTGGGAGATGAAAGTAAATTCTGGCATTTGCATGAAAGTTCACTAGTAAAAAGGAAGTTGTATAAAAATACTACCTCGTAGGTTGCATAGACCTCAGTGTTGAAACCAATCTCATCACCATTTTCATTTGTGCCAAACCCCCTTGGTTTTCCAAAATAAATACCTATATTCAGGAAAAAAGAGTAGCATAACAATCCATAAAAAATAAAAATGCAAACAAACAAAGAAAAGACGACAAATAGAGCTGCAGAACATTCAACCAGAATGACCTTAACTGAGATCTAAGTACACTAACCTCCTGTAAGCTCCCTCACTACCATGAGGTCAACACCTTCAGCAACCTCTTTCTTTAAAGTTGAAGCATCCACTAACTGGAACAGGTAAAAACAGAGAATGAGCATGTAAAAAGTGCAAAACAACAAAGAGCATTATTTCATGGACGCATTATTGCATAGAAACAAACAAGTGTGATAACAAAACTAGCAAGACATACATAAAGATAAGCTTTAAATCTAAACTAAACTAAGTCAATGAGTCGTTTCTACCAGAGGATTCTTTGTTGTTAATTAAAATACTTGTTTACTTTGATAGAAGTATACTGCATAGACATGAGTAGAAAAGTAGCCACAATTAATAACCATCAACTGAAAAGATTGACAAATAAACTTACCATATCTGTGTACACAAAAATAACTCATATCTTTGCTAGAAAATAATCCAACATATACTGAATAGTATAGTAAAAAATGTAGGAAGCATAAGGTTTGGGGGTTTATGATGTTCATACACATAAAAACAACAAATAAATAGATCTTTTCAGGAAAATTCATAACAAAGTAGTGGGGTTCCAGATAGAATTCAAAATAACCAAGTGTGGGATTCCAGAAACAATTGATAACCAAGTGTGAAACACATCTACCTTTTTATGTTGAATTTTATTGTGTTATGAACTTACTAGGGTGCCATTTTGTGGTTATTATGGCACACTTTTGATAACTAATTGAAAAGTTTTATGCAAATGAAGGTTGTTTTTATTGATTGATGAACTGAATAAGGATACAATGGAAATGGGCTTCATTGCTCAAATGAAGCCAAGATCTTCATTTGATCGTATTTGAATGGACTTCAGCAATGCCAGGAAGAGTCATGAGTTTGTGCCTCACATAGGCAGTGAAAAACTTGGGCCTGAACTACCATAGCCAAATGGAGACTTCACCATTATCAAATCCCATAGTGAACTAACTCAACTTGGTATTTTCTCTTTGCAGAAACCTACTGTCTTTGACCAAAGACATTTTACAGATTTTTAGTAACAAGAAGTTACAGCTGTGTACCCAACACAACGATACTAGATATACAAAATTTTGAATGGCTTGAAGAACTATACAAGCCCTCATTATGCATAAAATTTTGGATAGAGAAAAAGAATGAAATTCACAACTGAAATTCATTTGATTTATTCACTAATTACAAAACATAACCAAAATTTGAGAACATTTAGAATTTAGGGCAAGAGATTAGAAATCTGCCAACTTAAAGTGTAATAGGCCATAGTTACCTGTGGCAGAACACAAGCTGGCCTCAGATTTGCAAAGACCTTAAGACCTTCCCGCAGCTGAAGTAATCCAGTCTCGGGCTTGAAATGTTTTTGGTTTTTATCCCATTTATACCTGCAAAACCAAAAAAATATGTATCACATAGACTGAAAATAAAAATTTAGAACCAAATGACTCATGAGATAATACCAAATAATGTGAGAGGTAATGAAATGCAGTCACCCTCCAATTGCGCCAAGAAGAACAGCTTCGGATTGCTTTGCAGCTAAAAGGGTCTCCTCCGGCAGTGGAACTCCCACCAAATCCAAGGCAGCCCCACCCACAGGCATTTCCTTGAACCCAAATTCAATCCCTAAAATAAGATGCCAATATCTCACTGTTAAACCCTAAACCCTGAAAGTAAATAACTCTGTTTGGTTTCCGTTTTTTAAAAAAAAAAAGAAAGAAGGGAAAATTTTGAAGCGTAAACTCTTCACTGTTGATGGCCAACATTCACCCAAATTCAATTCCTAATATTAGATATCAACTATATCTTACTACTAAACCCTAAACCCTGGAAAATAACTAGTCTGTTTGGTTTGTGAAATAAGTAAGAAAATTTTTAAGCATAAACTCTTCACGGTTGATGACCTCTAGAACAACATTTAGTCCACCAAGAAATTGAGATTAAATCAGTTATTTTCCTATCTTTCTCCACTATTTTCTCAGCAACCAAACAAGAAATCAATTTGGGGTTTTTGAGACAAGGGTTTACCTTCCAGAGAGCCAGTGAGCTGGAGGACGTTCTTGGCAACGGAGATGACTTCAGGGCCAATGCCATCACCTGGAAGCAGAGTGATGGTGTAGCGTCGTGTGGGTGTGGCGGCGGAGAAGCGAATCGTAGCGAATTTGGTGGCGTGTTTGGATACACGTTTAGAATTGAACTTTTGGAATCTGAAGGTTCTCACATTGAGTTGCAGAGAAGCCTCCATTGTTGATTAGAGAGAGAAATGAGAATGTTCAGGACAGAGAAACACTGACACTATGTTTGGAATTTAGGAGAGAAAAGAGAAGAAATGATTAATTAAGTAATAAGAGAAAAGAAAATAAAAGAAATGATTGTGATTTTTTTTCTTTTTATTTGGATAAGGAAGAAATAAAAGAAAAGAAATGGTTGTGATTTCTCTAATTCTTGTTTGGTTAGGTTTCATTAAGAGAAAAGAAAAGAAATTATTTTATGTTATATTATCAAAATAACCTTTTTATATTTTCAATCATTTTATTCTTTTATTTTTATATGGACAAAATAGGTATTATGAAAATAGTGATTTCTTTTCTCTCCCAATCTCTCCACTTTTGGGAACATTGAAAATGAAGCTCATAAGAGAAATAAGTTTCTCTCCATTTCATTCCGTTTCTTCCCATTTCTCTCTACTTAGGTTATTCAAACAAATAAGAGAAATGCATATCACTCCATTTCTTTTCTTTTCTTTCTAAATCACCCAATCCAAACATAGTGTGAGAAAACCCTGAAAAAGACAAAGAACTGTTTGGTTGGGCTTTAATAAAGCTTTGTTTGGTTGCGAAACGAAAATAACCTTGCCAAACAGCCCCTAAATGTCGTCCTAGTCCTCTGTTTTTCTGTCTCTGTAAAACCCTAAAAAGCAATCAAACAACAAACACGATCAATATGCTCTCTTCTCGGTGCCAATCCCTTCGTTTGCCTAAATCTCTTCTCTCTCAAGTTCAAACTTTTCTTAGTTTTCCCTCTCACCCACCACAAAATCCATTTTCTTCTTCAAAACCCAAGTCTTGTTCTGATCAAAACAATCCAAAATCATCATCGAACTCTGTACTTCACAGCAATTCGTTTCATAAACCCTCTACCACATGCAATTCAATCGATTTCGATCAAAACACAGTTCTCGAAACACTCTCGTGTTACAACAATGATTGGAAACGCGCCTTCGAGTTCTTCAACTGGGTTGATTCCGAGTTTGGTTTCGAACACTCCACCGAAACCTTCAATCGAATGATTGATATTTTGGGTAAGTTCTTCGAATTCGATCTTGCATGGAATTTAATTGAAATAATGCGAAAAAATGTTTATTCAATTCCAAACCATACCACATTTCGAGTTCTTTTCAAGCGCTATGTATCAGCACACCTTGTTGAAGAAGCAATAAGCACTTATTATCGAACAGAAGAGTTTAATTTGAAAGATGAATTGTCTTTTTCGAATCTTATTGATGCACTGTGCGAGTATAAACATGTAATTGAAGCTGAAGAAATGTGCTTAGGGAAGAATAGTAACAAGGACTTCGATTTGTATGTGAACACAAAGATATATAATATGATTCTTCGCGGGTGGTTTAAAATGGGTTGGTGGAGTAAGTGTAGAGAGTTTTGGGAAGACATGGATCGAAAGGGCGTTTGTAAAGATTTGCATTCGTATTCGATATATATGGATATACAATGCAAGAGTGGGAAGCCATGGAAGGCTGTCAAATTGTATAAAGAGATGAAGAAGAAGGGGGTTGAATTGGATGTGGTGGCATATAACACGGTTCTTCATGCTATGGGCCGCTCAGAAGGTGTTGATTTTGCAATTAGGCTTTATCGCGAGATGATGGAATTGGGTTGTGAACCTAATGTTGTTACTTACAATACGATTATAAAGCTTTTGTGCGAAAATGGGAGAGTTAGGGAAGCATATAAAGTGCTTGATCAAATGCGTGTAAAGGGTTGTGCACCGAATGTGATAACTTATCATTCCATTTTTGGGTACCTTGAAAAGCCTAGGGAGATTCTTAAGCTGTTTGATGGGATGATGGGTAATGGAGTGAGTTCGAGGATGGACACATACGTGATGCTTATGAGGAAATTTGGGCGATGGGGTTTTCTTCGACCAGTTTTTGATGTGTGGAAGAAAATGGAAGAGCATGGGTTGAGTCCAGATGAGCATGCTTACAATGCTTTGATTGATGCTTTGGTACAGAAAGGTATGGTTGATATGGCTCGGAAGTACGATCAAGAGATGCTGGAAAAAGGGCTTTCAGCTAAACCAAGGGCAGAGTTGGGGACAAAGCTGGCGAGTGGAGGATCTGAAGATGGTTGATTCTGATGTGCAGGTTTCTCTGAGGTTGGATACTTTCAAAATGCAGGTTTCTCTGAGGACCTGAATCCAGACTATTCTTCTCACCCAGATTTTGTTGTTTGGAATCAAGTGGGAGTTGAATGTGGACAATATCTCATTTAAGCTGAAGTTTGGTTCTCCTTCAAAAGAAGACATTTTAGAAGGAAAAAAATTTAACAGAGTGAGCTTCTGGTTGGACATGCTGCAGAACACATTATACTTTCTCTTTGTGCTGTATCCAAAATGGAAGAGACCATACTGAGTAAGAAACATATGAGGCACAGGTTGGTGTCACTATTGGTAAGTAAATCCCAAGTCTCCAACTTATTTTCTCATCCCATTAATGATTAAGTCTCTGTGTGCTCATTTGTATGGTAGGTATATATGTTCTTATCTGATTGTTTTTGGAGATGAAAATTTCTAAATTCTAATAAACATCGGAGCAAATTTCATGTTGTTTGAAATGAAATGATCAAATTTATTTTTCTTTTATCAATCTGCATGTATGAAAATGGAAAAAGGTTGTAGAGTTTTGTTAAGGGAGAAGTATTGAAGTTGGTAACTAAGAATATGACGTGTGTGCATGCATATTCTGAATTCGAGGGTTCTTTCATGATATTATGCACACATATGGAATATGGTAATTGTGGCAAATTTTTTTATCGAAATTTGTTAATGGCTATAATGATCCGCTGCTAATTAGTTGGTCTTGTTTCTAATACTTCACTGTATTTTTTAGTGATGTTGCTTTGTCTTGTTAACGTCATTAGATGGTCAGAGAATTAGTGGGTGTTTAAATCCATCTAATAATGGCAATTATGATGCATTGTCAATTAGTTGGGCTCTTTCTTTTTTGGAATACTTCTCTGTATTTTTTAATGGCATTGCTCTTTCTTTGATCTCGTTCAGAGAATAGTGGGTGTTTAACATACTCATGGTGTTTAGAATTCATCTAAACTAATAATATGCATCAGACCATTAATATCTACCCTTCACAGGAATTTAAACTTACAAAATGAACTTATACCGGGGGGGGGGGGGGGGGGGGGGGGGGGGGGGAGGAGAGAGAGACAGAGAGACAACAAAATGAACTGAAGCTTATGGGGGAAAAAAAATAAAAATGAAACAGAACAGTAGAAATCAATTGTCAGTTGCCGATTTTACCTCGTGAAAGCAAGAATTTGGAAATTTGTGGAAAATGAAACAGCAATAGATATGGACTTGTTTGTAGAAGATGAGAAAACTAGATTTGAGCTTTGTCATTGACAAACTATTTACCAATTACTTCGATTTTAAATCAATAACTGAATAATGGTTAAAACTGTAATTAGAAGCAACTTTAGTTAGTAAAAAAAAGTTTGTAAGATTTATGTGTAACATTTTCCTTCCCAAAACAGAGGTGAGATTCATTATACGATGACTATTACCCATAGAACTTGCCCCTTTCTTTTAACTCTTTAAAACCACCACCTCCTTTCTAATACTTTGTTTTATCCATTATCACAAATACTTAGCTTTAACATACATTTTATACGGTATTTTAGAATTTATATGAGTTCTGATTTGGTTTTGGGTCAATTAAAGAGCTATTCCCGACAACTTTATCAGTAAATCTTTTTCTGTTAGCAACTGAACATGCTTTAGTCTCTCTTGTGTATAGTTAGATGCTTCTGGGGGATTTTAAGGAGTGCCGGCTCAATCAATTTGTTCTGTTTGTTTGACAAGAAGATACGGGAATGGACATAGAAAACCAGTTATTGTTTATGATTTTTGAGTGAAAACGACTTTTGAAGATCAGAATTTTAATCTCTTTTCCACGGTCATCTCAAGAGTTACTGCTTCAACAAGAGTTTTCTCCATAACTTTGCTAGACACACTGAGAAATCAAGTGAACATTTACTAGAAGTAGAAGAATTTGTGAATACATACATATATATATATATATTTTTTAATCAGTATACCATAAGATTAACCTTAAGCTTCCATGAAGAACAAGTCTGCATTTGAATCTACAATGGTGAGACAAACCACTTAAATACTATTTAAGAGCCATCATAAACCATTATATTTTGAGGAGAAAAATAACACAATATGTGTGTATAAGTGGGTTGTAACCATTCAAATAAAGGAATAAATTACATCAATTGTTAAAAAGAAAAACTGCTAACAATTTTTTTATTTAATTTAAGTCTCATATTAAAGCACATGAAAAGAACAACATTATGCATTTAATAAACAAGTATAAATGTGCTCTTTAAATGTTCATTCAAAGCAATGGTTACAAACCAACACAGTCAACCATCAAAGTAGATAATATTTTTTATTATTTGATCATCAAATTTTATATTTTGAAATATTTATATAATAGCTAGTGCAAGGCAAATCCATGTTCACTTCCCTTTGGCTTAAAGCCAAAGAGAACAAATGCACAGTATTAAAAAAAAAAGAGTAGTAATTCTGCAAATCCACCAAAAGTATTACGAGTAGTTTCCAAAATGCTCTCCACCAAGATAAATTCAATGTTGTCTGTTACATGGTCTTATGTAGAACACAACCACAAAAGCTGACTGTTAAGATGAGGGTGCCCTCACACTTCTATACTTTACATTACTTTAGTACTTACGTGGTGTGCAACTTTGCTTCACACTGTCACATTGCATTCTGTAAAGAAAATTTGAGTACCTATACTTAAACAAAAAATAGGCTATGTGAGATGAAACAGAAGTTTTTTGACGGGTTCTCTCTCTTCTTTTTTTTTTTTTTTTTTGTGAGAACATTGTACTGGGTTCTCATTGTTATAGATGTTATGCATTACCATTTATTCTGAATTCCAAAAGGAAAATATATATATATATATAATTCACCATAACTCAAGTAGCTTTAATCCCCTTTTCATATCTTTTTTCAAATGCATAGCCATATTGCACGTGTTTACTAATTAACTTTCTGGGCGGGGATTATATGTATTCAGTAATTAGTCTAGAGGAAATCCCATACACCTTCGTGAGAAAAAATATAAAAAAAAATAAAAATAAAAAACCTCATTTATCATGAGGTAGGTAGCATGACACTTATTAAAGTTGTATTGAAGTTGTTCCTTTTACTCCACTAAAAGCTTATTCTCTTTAACTCCCCATCATTCAATAGACCAAAACTGCCACTCCCAAAAGAAACTTCTCCTAAAACAATAGCCATGCCCTCTCTTCAACCCACCATGTCCTCCACCTCTACTTCAAATTTCGACGAGCATCAATGGGTCATTCACATGCGCCGAACCCTCAATGAAGAGCTCGAAGAAGACACTGACATTCTCGTCAGCATCTTCAATGTCCCCAAGAACCTCCTAGCTAGCGATCCGGATTCCTACATACCCCAACAAGTAGCATTAGGCCCTTACCATTACTGGCGCCCCGAGCTCTATGAGATGGAGAGATACAAGCTTGCCGCAGCCAAAAGAACCCAAAAACACCTCCAAACCATCAAGTTCCAACACCTTGTGGACCAGTTAATGAAGCTCGAGTCAAGGATTCGAGCCTGCTATCACAAGTACCTTGATTTCAATGGCGAAACCTTAGCATGGATGATGGCTGTTGATGTGTCTTTCTTGCTAGAGTTCCTTCAAATCTATGCCGTCAAAGAAGGGAAAGTGTTGACTAGAGTTTCGTCGAGGATGTTGCATTTGGTTGACATTGCTGGGAGAAAATCAGCACACAATGCCATTCTGAGAGATGTGGTGATGCTCGAGAATCAAATTCCTCTGTTTCTGTTGAGGAAGATGTTGGAATTCCAACTTTCATCATTAGAATTGGCCGATGCCATGTTGGTGGCTATGTTAATGGGAATGTGTAAAGAGCTTTCGCCATTTAAGACGATGGAAGATCTCCCAAATGTTCAAGTTTCAGAGTCTAGCCACCTTCTACATTTTCTGTACCATGTGATCGTGCCCAAATCAGAAGAACAATCCGAGATTATTGAAGTCGAAGAACAAATCATTGAAGCCATGGAGATCAAAAAAATGCCTTCTGAGAAATCAAGCAATATTAGACAACTGTTTGATGAGGTTTGGAAGCGCCTCTCGAAACTAAACAGAGGACTGGTACGCCTAATCAAAAGGGTATTGTTTTCTGGACCTGTCAAAGTGATATTAAGACTTCCATGGACAATCCTCTCTAACCTTCCTGGATTCAAACTCTTGAAACAACCCGTTGAATATTTTTTCTTCTCTGAAAACAAAGAAGACAACCCTGAAAATGAGAATTCAAGCTCGAATAACGCCATTAGCAGACCTCCATTGGTTGAGGAAATCACAATCCCATCTGTCACTGAGCTATCCAAAGCTGGTGTCAAATTCCTACCCACGAATGGCACTGTCGTAACCATTAGATTTGACGTTACAACAGCCAAATTTTATCTTCCCACCATTAGCTTAGAGGTGAACACGGAAGTGATTATGAGAAACTTGGTAGCATACGAGGCCTGCAATGCATCAGGGCCGTTGGTTTTTACTCGATACACTGAATTAATGAATGGGATTATCGATACTCAAGAGGACGTGAAATTGCTTAGGGAAAGAGGGATTATTTTGAACCATCTGAAGAGCGATGAAGAGGTAGCTGAGCTATGGAATGGGATGAGCAAGTCTGTTAGGCTGACCAAAGTGCCATTCTTAGATACAGTGATTGAAGATGTGAACAAGTATTACAATGGTAGATGGAAAATCAAGCTCGGAAAATTCATGAAGTTGTACGTGTTCGGATCGTGGCAGTTTCTCACACTTTTGGCTGCTATTTTGCTCTTGTTGTTGATGACTTTACAAGCATTTTGCTTGGTCTATAGCTGTGCTCGCATATCTCATATAAAAAACATTCAGTGATTTGAATTTTCTTCACAAGATTTTCTGTGCAAAGGTTTCCC
Source organism: Camellia granthamiana (assembly GCA_036172215.1). NCBI lineage: Eukaryota > Viridiplantae > Streptophyta > Magnoliopsida > Ericales > Theaceae > Camellia > Camellia granthamiana. Next base: position 26,216,290 of record CM069917.1, on the reverse strand, counting down.
AAGAAAATGTGGTCTTGGAGCTTTTTGTCTTTTCCAGGGAATGAGGTTGTAATGATGTTGAGATTGTTCTGATTATTTTTTGTTGGGTGTTTTAATGTGTTCAACCACTCGGGTTGGGACCCTTTTTCAGAATGTGTTTATTGAGCTTTTTCATATATTTAGGCCTCGTTTGGCAACTTCCCCTTTTAGTCAAAAAGTTAAAAAGTTACTAAAAAAATGAAAAAGCCAACAACTCATGCAAAAAGTTAAAGATTCCCTTTTCTTTTTACTTTTTACACAGCTTTTCGTAAAAAACTAAAAAGTCATCCCAAACATATTAATTTTTTTTACTTCACATTTTAGCCAAAAAGTCAAAAAATTACTAAAAAAACCTATTTCCAAATGAGGCCTTAATCAAATTAATGACAATGTTGTATACTCTTTTGATTTGCTATGAATTCTCAAAGCATTGGGCAGCAGAGGGATAATGTAAAATTATTATTTAGATGTAGAGGTAAGAATAATTCTCTAACTTCAAAGTTTTGGCCTTTTAAACAAAAGGAATAAAAAAAATCAGGTGATTATATACCTTTTAAATTTAACTTGAGTTGGAAAAAGATCAAAGAGAATGGTCGGGTAGAGATGACAACAAAACAGTTTTTCTTCAGGTGTTTAGTTCTTTGCCCTAGTCTTGCCCCCAGTCCCACTTTCCATATTCATTGGTAAAAATGAACGACTTTTAAACCATGTTAATTTTGTTATGCACAATGGTAAAAAAAAAAAAATTAAAAATCAAGTGCCAAATCAAAATTAGGTCATAGTTTTAAATAAAGGAAATCAAAGCAAGGTCCACATTAGGTTCTTAACTTCTTTTTAAATTGCCATTAAGGCAAGAAATTAAACTATCACATTAAAAATGTTAAAAACTTATTACAAATCTATTGTAACATCTTATACATTTATATACTACTTTTGCCATCATCAAATCTATTAAAATGTTGTTCGGAGTTTATGAGATTTATTACGGGTCTCGTTTCGATTATTCAAATTGTTTATTTTTTAAGTCACTTTGGGCAGATGATTCACACAAAAAAATTAAGTTGATCTAATTTACATAATTTATTACATTTGTCTTCGAATAAAAGAACCACAAAAATAATTTCGAAAATAGACAATAAATTTTTTCGAAAATAAATATACAGCTACACATATCAGATCAACCTAATTTTTTTTATAAATGATTTACACAAAGTGTCCTGAACAATTGTCAAACTCTAATAAGTTTTTCTTTTTATAATTTTTACAAATAAATATTAAATGTAATATTTTAATTTTTTAATATTTAAAAATACTTTACATAGAGTAAATATAATTAAAACAATAGTGGGATAAAATGGTCTCTGCCCCGCTTCCTAATTGAGTATGAAGATGTGGGGCTAGAAAATTGCCAATCCCTACTCACATTCTTGTTCTTATTATATATGCAGATGCTTTTAAAATAGAGTGAGGATCCTCTAGAATCTCAGATTTTTCTTAACGTAATTTTAGAATAATTTTTTAAATGATTGAGATTTAATTCTACCAAATTCACATTTAGTGCCTCCAGATCCTCTAGAGTTCCTTCTCTGGAGTGATCTCTTCACAATTAGATCTAATGGGTGATATTGAGGAATAGAAAATGAATATCCCTTTATTATAATTTTTTATTTAATAGAATTAATTGAAAAAATGAAATTCTTTACTATTCTTTTATATAATGATAAAATTATATGAATTACTAATTAAATAAATTTATGACATCAATAAAAATTATTAATTGATTTGATAATTTATTAATAAAAATAGTCATTTGTTATAAAATTAAAATTTTCAAGGGGTGAGATATAATTTTCAAAACTAAAAGGAACAAATTGTATTTTAAATAAATCTTATGGGTGTATTTGTAATTTATTAGAAGAAAAAAAAAACAAACAAACAAACAAACAAACAAACAAAATTGATGGACAATGCTTACTTCAATCTTCAACATCAACAACAATTGCAGAATACAAAATTTATGCTTTGAAAACATGGGTTATTTTCTAAAAGCAACAATCTATTGAAAAATTCAAACCCAATTCAACAACAACATACCAGAAGAATGAAGATCATTCCAGGAGGAGTTTGAAGTTGGAAGAAGATTGAAGATGGTTCATGGAAGCTTGGTGGAAGTTCCATGGTCAAAAGTTTCACCATGAAGCAAATGTGAAAAACATAGAAATTGAGCTGGCTACATCTATAAATAGATTGTATTTGTTATTGTTTTAGATCATGAGATAGAAAATGGGATAGAGAAAAAATTCAATTTGTAAGAAATCATAGAGATACTACTTGTATCCTATAAATTCAAAATTTTAAAAAATAATAATAATAAATAAATAAATAAACAGAGTATTTGTTCTTTAAATAAATTTTCAAAAAATATCAGTGGGATCCCATTCTCATATCACATCAGTGGTTTCAGAACTGCAAGAGTCAAGGTGGCTTGAAATTGTAGAATTCTACAAAAACAAAGGAAGAATAGAGCAAAATTTGAATTTTGACCAAAAATTAAAGTTTTAAAAATTCATTTTTGAATATACCAAATTGAATTACTTATCAAAAAGATTCTGACGACGTAAAAAATCAAGCAAATCAAAACTAAAACGAAGTCGTAATCGTCGGTCAAAGTTTTGCCTAGAAAGTTAACTCTGCCAGAGAAGACCACCGATGCTGACGTCATTGTCGCCACTAACTGACATCATCACCTTAGATGGTTGACGTTAACTTGACGCGCGGACCGGAGATTTTATCCAGTGCTTCGCAGACAAGATTTGCAGTAGATCCGAACCATGCAATTTATTTGGCTAAAACTAAGCCATTCGGAGTCCAATCACAACGATCCAATAGTGGTTTCTAACTATTTAGAGCATTCTGGATACATCTGTATGGTCAGATTTTTAAAATTGATTTTCAAAAAATTTCAAATTCCAAATTGAAGATAAAAAGTCATCACGGCGAATTCAAATTCAACCTCCTTAGTCTCAAGACTGGCCAAAGAAAACTGTGACAATTGGTGCATCAAAATGAAAGCTATCTTAGGATCCAAATGAGTATATGAGCTCGTAGAAGAAGGCTATACAAAGCCTCTGTCAAAAGAAGAAGAAGACAATCTAACAATTGCCGAACAAACCCTCCTTAAAAATTTAAGGATAAAGGATTCAATCGCAAGAGAAGTAATGTACACAGAACTTGATGAACCAACTTTTGAGATTATCGCAGGAGCAACGACAGCAAAAGAAACTTGGAATCTCCTCTGCCAAACTTTCAGAGATGTAGGAAAAGTCAAGAAGATTCGATTTCAAACTTTACAAGGTGAGTTCGAATTAATTCATTCAGATGAAGTCCTCTGAGTCAATTTCTGATTACCATACAAGACTTATGGTAATTGTAAATCAACTTAGATGAAATGGAGAGATACTTACTGATGTTCGTGTCATGGAGAAGATATTGAGGTCCCTAGACCCAAAATTTGACTATGTTGTCGTAGCCATTGAATAATCCAAAGACTTGGAAGAATTGGTAGTCGAAGAGCTCGTTGGCTCCCTGTAAGCCCATAAACAAAAATTAGCAAGATGAGATGGAGAGAAATTACTCTAGCAAGTTCTCCAGACAAAACTGAATTTTAAATCAAAAGCATCAAACCGAGGCCGATTTTAACCAAGCCATGGACGAGGAAAAGAAGGAAGATTTCATCAAAATAATCAAAATCAACGTCAAGATAATAGAAGAGGATCTTAGCAGAACTCCCAAATAGGTCGAGAAAAAGAAAGATTCACCCGACCAATTCAACAATCTAGAAGATCTCAAGTACAATACCAAATATGTGAAATTTTTGGATACTCCGCAAAGGACTATTGGTATCAAAATACCAACACTGAAGAAAAGAAAGGCTATTTTAGCAAAGAAGGGAACACAGAATCCACCAGTTTGCTTGCATACAAAGACAACGAGGCACAACAAGATTGCTTATGGTATCTCGACTCTGGAGGAAGCAACCATATAAACGAAAATGCAGATGATACTGAAGAAAAATCTCAAGAAGCCAATATCACAAAAGAATTGGCAAAAGAAGAGCAAGATAAAGAAGGTGTTAACAAAATTACACCAATTGCTGAAGCAAGAATGGAAGCAATGGAACATCCTAGAGATATCCAAACAAATGCTGAGTTTGACACATAATCAAACTGGGATTGTCAATCAAATGCTCAGATGAAGAGCATACCTTTAGATGACAGCCAAGAAAAGGAGTCACCAGATATGGAGACCATAATGACCCCAGCCAAGAAAAGGAGTCACCAGATATGGAGACCATAATGACCCCACACTTACCACAAGAGGGGACAAACATCATTTCAAGTGAAAAATCATCACTAAGGAATGTCTAGACAAAAGACATCTATGCCATAACCAGGGGCATCGATGAAGATTTTGATTTATTTTGCCTCTTCACAGGTGATGATCTGACAGGATTTGAAGAAACTCAACAAGAAACAAAGTAGAAAAATCATCAAGACAAAACCTTCACAGAATGCCTAAAGAAAGTCCAGTGCAATGCTCATACTGGAAAACAAAAGAATGCAACAATGAAGGTCTACCACAAGTACAAGAGAATAATCAAATATATGGCATACAAACACTTGAGGACAAGAGTAAAAATCCTCGCAAAAAAAGAAAAGGCTATAATGCTTGCTGCAATTAAGAAACCCACCCAATTGGGTTTGAGGGGGGATGTTGAAAAATCCAAACCCAATTCAACAATAACATACCAAAAGAATGAAGATCATTCCAAGAGGAGCTTGAAGTTAGAAGAAGATGAAGATGGTTCATGGAAGCTTCATGGAAACTCCATGATCAAAAGCTTCACTATGAAGCAAATGTGAAAAACATGAAAATTGAGCTAGCTACAGCTCATAGGCATCAGGTATTCATACCTGGGCTTGCGTTTATAAATAGATTGTATTTGTTATTGTTTTAGATCATGAGATAGAAAGAAAAAAAAATCAGTTTGTAAGAAATCATAGAGATACTACCTGTATCGTAAAAAAAAAAAAAAAAGTGTTTGTTCTTCAAATAAATTCTCAAAAAATATCAGTGAGATCCCATTCCTATATCACATCATAATCATAATCAATCAATGAGTTTTGTTCAGAGCATAACGGTTCAGATTGAGAAGAAAAGACAAAAGATTGATCGGTTTATCAATTTACAGGTAAGAAAACAGAGATTCATAGATTGGATTGGTTTCAAAAATTCTACATCTTTGGTCTTTTTCTTTTTTCTCTTTCACAAGTAAAACAATGTCATTTTTCTATTCTAACTGCAGAAATCACTCTAGAGAATGAACTCTAGAGGATCCTCACGCCACATTATCAGACATTTTTGGCTTTAGTATTGTTTCATAGACTATACCGATTGCATTATCAAAATTAGAAGTTTGTTTCTTGTTCTTATTATATATGCAGTAAACTGATATATTGTTAAAATATCAAATATCAAGGTCACATTATTAGACATTTTTGCTTTATTATTGTTTCATAGACAGCACCATTGCATTATAAATATTAGAAGTTGAATTCTCCAATCCATGTGTGGACAGGAGAGGTGCCCAGTGGTCCTACACCCTAGGTTGTTATTTGACATATCTAATTCATTTATATGGTAAATTCTTGTATATAATTATTCAAAAAAAATTATATTGATTCGATAATTTTATTTTTTGATCATCAAATTTTATATTTTGAAATATTTATATAATAGCTAGTGCAAGGCAAATTCAGTATTATTACGTTACATTTTGCAAATTTTTTTTGTGTGTGTGTGCGTGCGCGCGCGTGTTTTTATCTTGTTTTATACTTGCTGAAACAAAAAAATAAGCTATGTAAGATGAAACAGATGTTTCTTCGTACTGGGTTCTCGTTGTTACAGATGTTATACATTGCCATTTATTCTGAATTGTAAAAGAAAAAGGAAAATGTAATTCATCATAACTCAAGTAGCTTTCATAACCAAGGGATTCTGGCACTTTGGCCACCAAGTCTCTCTTAAGGGGAAGTTTTGGGTACCACTTTTAGGAGTGGAATAGAGACAAGAATTAAGTGCTTGTAGAGAGAGATGAGAGTTCAACTCTCTCAGAAGTGCTAATCTAACTATTAACTTTCACCAATTCAAAAATAAATAAATAAATAAATAAACTCAAATAGCTTTCACCTTCTACTCACTCTTTTCTTTTTTTCATATATTGCATAACCATATATCACGTGTTTCCTAATTAACTTTATGGGTAGAGATTATATGTATTCGAAAATTAGTCTAGAAGAAATCCATACACCTTCATGAGAAAAATAAAAATAAAAAACCTCATTTATCATGAGGTAGGTAGCATGACACCTATTAAAGTTTTATTAAAGTTGTTCATTTTACTCTAACAAATGCCTTGTTCTCTTTAACTCCCCATCATTCAATAGACCAAAACTGTTGTCACTCCCAAAAGAAACTTCTCATAAAACAATAGCCATGGTCTCTCTTTAACCCACCATGTCCTCCACCTCTACTTCAAATTTCGACGAGCATTGATGGGTCATTCATATGCACCGAACCCTCGATGAAGAGCTCGAAGAAGACACTAATATTCCTATCAACATCTTCAACGTCCGCAAGAACCTCATGGCTAGTGATCCCGATTCCTACATACCCTAACAAGTAGCATTAGGCCATGGTTCTAAATATCGGCCGATACACTACGTATTGGAAAAATGGGGTGCCGCGATGGATACAGACCGGTATACCGCTAAGATTGAAAATCGCAGGAGTATCAGCCGAGTCCTGTTACGTATCGGCCTGTAATCGTTACACAAGCTGTTACACAAACCGCGACGGACCGATACTCACCGGTTCGGACTGGTACGGGAAAGAAAAAGCTGAAAAACCTGTAAAATAATTTTTAAAATTTCACCGCTGCGACACCTGATTCCCAATATGTACCGATCGATACTACCGATACCGATACTCCACGATCGATACCGTTACGTTACCCGATACCGCAATTTAGAACCTTGCATTAGGCCCTTACCATTACTGGCGCTCCGAGCTCTATGAGATGGAGAAATACAATTGGAAAATCCAAACCCAACTCAACAACACAATTCCAGATGAAGAAGATTGAAGACAATTCATAGAAGTTTCATGGAAGCTCCATGTTCAAAAGCTTCACCATGAAGCAAATGAAGAAAACGTGAAGTTATATGCTGGATACAACTCACACATATGATGCACACACGGTGCACACACAGATTGTAATCCTATAAATAGATTGCATTAGTTGTTGTATTAGATAATGAGATGAAAATGAGATGAGAAAAAGAAAATCATTGAGATACTACTTGTATCCACAAAATCATAAATAAAATCAGAGAGTTTGTTTTTCCAAATTATATTCTCAAAATACATAGGCATTCCATTCCCATATCTCATCATTAATATCATAGCATACAAAGAAAATTTAAAATAATTTCCATCAATGGTATTAAAGCCATAAGAGTCAAGAGAGTCAAGGAGCCTGAAATTGCAAAAATTCTACAAAACAGAGAAAAACATAGCAAAGTCCAAATTTGCCCAGATTTCGAAGGTGTCAAAATCCATATCTAAATATATCAGAGGGTTCGTGTCGACTAGAGGAGTCCAGACCCACCAATCAGAAAAGCTAAGAAGTAACTGAAGTTCGCCGATCATTGCGACATCCAAAAACAAAAATTTTCAAAGTTGTCGAAATCTCATTTTGACTATATTAGATTGAAGTACTCATCGAGAGGATACTGACAGTATAAGGAACAACTTAAACGGAATCCAGATAAACCTATACAACTGTCGAGAAGTTGAGGGCGTACATAGCACTCGTCGTCCCCAAAATTGAAGTTGCAATTGTGTTCAAGAGAAATTATCCAGTGTATGCAGGCGTAGTTACAATTAAGCTGCCAAGCCAAGCCATTGAGCCAAGCTGCCAAACTGCCGAGCCACCGAGTTGAGCTGCCAAAACCAGCCATTAACGTTACACTGATACGCATTGGCGTAACCTGATCCAAGAGAAATTATCTAGTGCTTCGCAAAGTAGAAATCTTAACAAATCTGAACCATTAGATTGTTTTTGGCTAAATCTACGCTATCCGGAGTCCAATCAGAATGATTCAATAGTAGTTTCTAACTATTTGGAGCATTCCGGACACATTTGTATGTTTTTGAAAAAAATCAGATTCGAAATTGAAGATTAAAAGTCATCATGGTGAATTCAAATTCAGCCTCCTCAGTCCCAAGACCGACCAAAGAAAATTATTATAATTAGTGCATTAGAATAGAGGCTATTTTGGGAGCCAAAGGAGTATATGAGCTCGTAGAATAATGCCATATAGAGCCTCTGTCAAAAGAAGAAGAAGACAATCTTGACAATTGCCAAATAGACCCTCCTTAAAAATTTAATGAAAATGGATTCAACCGCAATAGAATTAATCCATGCAGGACTCGACGAACCAACGTTCGAGATTATTGCAGAAGCAACAACAGCAAAAGAAACTTGGAATCTCCTCCGCCAACCTTTCAGAGGTGTAGAAAAGGTCAAGAAGATTCAACTTCAAACTCTATTGAGTTTGAATTAATTCAAATGAAACCCTCTGAGTCAATTTCTAATTACCATACTAAACTTGTGGTAATTGTAAATCAACTTAGACATAATGGAGAGACACTTATTAATGTTCGTGTCATGGAGAAGATATTGAGGTCCATACCGAAAATTCAACTATGTTGTCGTAGCCATTAAAGAATCCAAAGACTTGAAGAATTGCCAATCGAATAGCTCATGGGTTTCCTATGAGCCCATGAACAAAAATTAGCAAGACGCAAGAAGCCACTTGAGTAAGTTCTCTAGACAAGGCTAAATTTTTCAAAAGCATCCCACCGATGATGATTTCAACCAGGCCATGGACGCAGAAAAGAACGAAGATTTTAACAAAATAATTAACACATCAAGATAATAGAAGAGGATCTTGGCAGAACTCCCAAAGAGGTCGATGAAAAGGAAGATTCACCCAACCAAATCAACAATCTGGAAAAACTCAAGTAGAGTGCCAAATATGTTAAATTTTTGGATACTCTGCAAAGGATTGTTGGTATCAAAATACCAACACTGAAGAAAAGAAAGTCTAGTTTATCAAAGAAGGTGACATAGGATCCACCAGTTTGCTTGTCCAAAAAGACAATGAGGCACAAGAAGATAGCTTATGATATCTCGACTTTGGAGGAAGCAACCATATGAACGAAAATACAGATGATACTGAAGAAAAAGCTCAAGAAGCCAATATCACAAAAGAATTGGTAGAAAAAGAGCAAGATAAAGAAGGTGTTCACAAAATTACACCAATTGCTGAAGAAACAAGAAGATTTGAAGAAAATATAACAAGTCCAATCAAAATTGATAATGGACAAAGACAAACCCAAGGGATTAATGAAGTAGGAATATAAGCAACAAAACTTCCTAAAAATATCCAAACAGATACTGAGTTTGACAAAGAATCAAACTGGGATTGTCAATCAAATGCTAGATGAAGAACACACTTTTAGATGACAACCAAGAAGAAAAGCCACCAGAGATGGAGACCATAATGACCCCATACACACCTGAAGAGGGGACAAGCATCATTTCAAGTGAAAAATCACCACTAAGGGAGGTCCAGACAAAAGACATCTATGACGTAACTAGACGCATCAATGAAGATTTTAATTTTCATAGGCAATGATCCTACAGGAATTGAAGAATCTCTACAAAATGCAAAGAGGAAAAATTATCAAGACAAAACATTCATGGAATGTCTAAAAATGAAGAAAGTCCAGTACAATGCTCATACTAGAAAACAACTAAAGAATGCCACACTGAAGGTCTACCGCTAGTATAAAAGAAGAATCAAATATATGGCATACAAACACTTGAGGCCAAGAGTAAAGATACTCACAGCAAAAGAGAAAGCTTTAATGCTTGCTGCTATTAAAAGAAAGAAGAAACCCACCAAATTGGGTTTGAGGGGAAATGTTGGAAAATCCAAACCCAACTCAACAACACAATTTCAGATTGATCAAGAAACTTGAAGAAAATAGAAGATAGTTCATGGAAGCTCCATGGTCAAAAGCTTCATGAAGCAAATGAGGAAAGCGTGAAGTTATGTGCTAGAAACAAGTCACACACACAGTGCACACACGAATTGTAATCCCATAAATAGATTGCATTAGTTGTTGTATTAGATAATGAGATGAAAATGAGATGAGAAAAAGAAAATCATTGAGATACTATTTGTATCCACAAAATTATAAATAAAATCAAAGAGTTTGTTTGTCCAAATTATATTCTCAAAATACATAGGGATTCCATTCCCACATCTCATCGTTGGTATCAAAGCATACAAAGGAAATTTAACATAATTTCCATCAGATACAAGCTTGCCGTGACCAAAAGAACCCAAAAACGCCTCCAAACCATCAAGTTCCAACACCTTGTGGACCAGTTAATGAAGCTTGAGTCAAGGATTCGAGCCTGCTATCACAAGTACCTTGATTTCAATGGCAAAACCTTAGCATGGATGATGGCTGTTGATGTGTCTTCCTTCAAATCTATACCGTCAAAGAAAGGAAAGTGTTGACTAGAGTTTCGTCAAGGATGTCGCATTTGGTTGACATCATTGGGAGAAAATCAGCACACAATGCCATTTTGAGAGATATGGTGATGCTCGAGAATCAAATTCCTCTGTTTCTATTGAGGAATATGTTGGAATTCCAACTTTCATCGTTAGAATTAGCCAATGCCATGTTGGTGGCTTTGTTAATGGGAATGCGTAAAGAGCTTTCGCCATTTAAGACGATGGAAGATCTCCCCAATGTGCAAGTTTCAAAGTCTACCCACCTTCTACACTTTCTATACCATGTGATCGTGCCCAAATCAGAAGAACAATCTGAGATTATTAAAGTCGAAGAACAAATCATCGGAGCCATGGAGATCAAAAAAATGCCTTCTGAGAAATCAAGCATTGCTGGACAACTGTTTGATGAGGTTTGGAAGCTCCTCTCGAAGCTAAACAGTGGACCGGTATGCCTAATCAAAAGGGTATTGTCTTCTAGACCTCTCAAAGTTAATATAGACTTCCATGGACAATGCTCTCCAACCTTCCTGTACTCGAACTCTTGAAACAACCCGTTGAAATTTTTCTCTCCTCTGAAAGCAATGAGGACGAGCCCGAAAATGAGAATTCAAGCTCGAATAACACCATTAACAGACCTCCATTGGTTGAGGAAATTAAAATCTCATCTGTCACCGAGTTATCCAAAGCCGGTGTCAAATTCCTGCCCATGAATGGATGTGTCGCAACCATTAGTTTCGATATTACAACAGCTAAGTTTTACCTCCCCACCGTTACCTTAGAGGTGAACACGGAAGCAATTATATAAACCTGGTAGCATACGAGGCCTGCAATGCATCAGGGCCGTTGGTTTTTACTCGATACACTGAATTAATGAATGAAATTATCGATACTGAAGAGGACGCGAAATTGCTTGGAGAAGAAAGGATTATTTTGGACCATGTGAAGAGCAATAAAGAAGTGGCTGAGTTATGGAATGGGATGAGCAGATCTGTTAGGTTGACCAAAGTGCAATTCTTAGATAAAGTGATTGAAGATGTGAACAAGTAGTTACGATGGTAGATGGAAAATCAAGCTCCCAAAATTCATGAAGTTGTATACGTTTGGATCGTGGCAGTTTCTCACATTGGTGGCTGCTATTTTGCTCATGTTGTTGATGACTTTAGAATCGTTTTGTTCAGTGTACGATTGCGATCGCATAATCATCAAAAAAAAATCTAGTGATTTGAATTTTCTTCACAAGACTTTCTGTGTAAAATTTTCCTACAGCACGTTTGGTTTGTGTTTTGAGATAAATGTTTTTTTAAAATTTTGAAAAAGTGAGTTTAAAATTTTTTTTAATTTGTTTGGTTGTATATTTTGAAAATAGTTTGGAAGTTTGGAATGATTTAATATTTTGTTGTAGTTGAGTAAATGTGTGTGAGAGAAAAAGTGATTGAGAATGAGAGAAGGGGCAGAAAGGTGGTTGATTGATATGTAGGAGAGAGCAAAGAATTTTGAAAATAAAATTCTAAAAATTTGAACTAAACAAAATTTTAAAAAAACAAATTCAAAAATTGTATCTTAAAATACAAACCAAACAAGCCTGGTCTTGTAGCTTTTTCTTTTCCAGGGAATGTGGTTGTAACTTGGGACTTTCTTTCAAAATGAGTTTGTTGAGCTTTTTCATATTAGATCTCGTTTGACAATATCACTTTTTCGCTTAAAAATAAAAAAGTTACTAAAAAAATTAAAAACCTAACAATCTATACCAAAAAAGCCAAAAATTATCTTTTCTCTCTACTTTTTCACATCTTTTCGAAAAAAATCAAAAAGTCATCCCAAACATACTAGTTTTTTTTTATGTCATATTTTAGTCAAAAAATTAAAAATTACTAAAATAGCATGTTCCCAAACGAGGTCTTAATCAGATTTATAATAATTTTGTATACTCTTTCATTTGCTATGAATTCTCTAAGCTTTGGGCATGTTATTAAAGCTTTGGGCCACCTGTTTGGTTTTGGAGTTTTCAAAAATAATTTTTTAAATTTTCAATTCGTATTTTTATATTTTTAGTGATTTTTAAAATATTTTAATTAATTTTTATTTTTATTTTTTAAATTCACTTAATCTTAATATATTTAAAATGTATAAAAATTTGTATAAAATTCATTGAATATAAAAAAATACAAAATGTATTGAACTTTTTTTTTTTTTTTTTTTTTTTTTTTTGTATTTGATGATTTTTTTTAAAAAAAAATCACAAATATTATATTTTTTAAGTGTATTTAGATTTGATGTATCTAAGAAATAAAAAAAATTGTGTAAATTGTTAAAAAAAATTCATTAAAAAAATGCAAAAAGCAAAGAAAATTAATTTTTTGAAAAACAGATAACAAACAAAAAAGAGGATTAATGGGAAATCATTATTTAGATGCAGAGATGAGAATAATAAATCCAAAGTTTTGGCCTTTTCAACCAGGAGGACTTCAGTCCAAAATCTGGACTGGAGCGTTGTTTGGGTTTGTAGTGTGTATCACAGATTTTATTTTGATGATTTGAATTATTTATTTTATCGGCACTTCGTATTTTATTCATAAAAAAATTAAATTGATTTGACAACTATAATAGGTTTAATTTATTATTTTTGTCATAAAAAATGTATTGTTTATTTTTTAAAAACACAATAAAACAAGGCCCGTGATGGGCTCCCAAGTCCAAAGACCCTCTAGTCTAGATTTTAAATTAGAGAGAATTCTCCTCCTTTAAACAAAACGAATACAAATCTAAAAAAAAAAAAAAAAAAAAAAAAAAAAAGGAAGCAAATATGAATAAAGTTCACACCAATTAATATATTAATTAGTGTACTACCGGATGATATGTCATAACTTTAGAGGTTTTGAGTCTTATAGTTTGTATAATGAATAGTATATCAATTAATATACTAATTGATACATGCAACATCACTCGACAAATATATACTTTTTAAATTTAACATGAGTTGGATAAGATTTAAAGAGAGGAATCAAATATAGAATATAAGAAATTTTAAATTTTTTATCAAACATTTATATAAATGTAGGTCCCACATAAATATAGGTCTTACATCTAATGTGAGTGTTTGATAATGTTACTTGATCGGATATAAGGATGTAACATGACGGGTTTCACTCCTGCCTTGTCTCGAGCCCCCACTTTAAATATTCATAGCTTAAAACGAGCAACTCTCAAATAATGTTGATCTTGTTATGCATAGTGATTTTTTCTTGGAAAAAAATTTTTTAAAAATTAAGTGCCGTATCAAAATTAATACTTTTAAGGGTTAATTACACTAATAGTCCCCATAGTTTGGGACTTGTGTCATTTTAGTCCCTAACTTTTCAATTGTGACACATTTGACCCTAAATTTTGAATCTTGTTCCAAATAAAGACAATTGAAAATATTATTAGATTTTTCAAGGGTAAAATCATCAATTTGATAAAATATAAACTAATTTGACAAAAATAAATGTCAAAAAAATATTTTTAATTTTTTTAAAATTATTTTTATCCACCAATGATAAAATTATGTAAAATTAATAAAAATTACATGACTAATTTTTTTAAATTAATTTTACATGATCATCATCCAAACATATAATAAAAATTAATTTGGTAAAAAAAATAAATAAATGTCTAAAAGATTTATCAATTTTACATAATTTTATTTTTAGCAGGTAGAAATAATTTTTAAAAATCCAAAAATATTTGTTTGACATTTATTTTTGTCAAATTAGTTTATATTTTATCAAATTGACAATTTTACCCTTGAAAAATCTAATTATATATTCTATTGTCCTTATTTGGAGCAAGATTCAAAATTCAGGATTAAATGTGTCACAATTGAAAAGTCAGGGACCAAAGTGACACAAGCCCCAAACTATAGGGACTATTTGTGTAATTTGCCCTACTTTTAAATAAAGGAAATCAAAGCAAGGTAATGTCTCTTGACTTTTTAAAATTTCCATTAAGGCTAGAAATTAAACTACCACATTAAAAAATGTTGAGAACTTATTATAAATCTATTGTAACAGCTTATAGTATGTATGCTAATAACAAAAATTAAGTATAAAAATTTAGAAAATAAGATTTACCAAACATTAAAGTTATGTTTTGATCTTAAATTTGGGGTGAAATTTATAGAGGAAAAATAAAATAGAACTAAAATGTGAAAAAATAAATTATATTTCATTCACAGTTTTCTTCTCTTCTCAAATTTCTTTCTAATTTAAAATCTAAAAATAATCTTCATTCAATTTGTTTTCAATTTTTAGAATTTACTTTTCAGAAAATTCTACTTTTTATTTTTCATATATTTTTTTTTTGTTTTCACTGAATTTTTTTAATATTTTAAACAATTTTTTTTTTAAATTTTTAGATATACCTAACATAAATACACTTAAAAAGTATAATATTTGTGAAATTTTTTTTAAAAATTCACTAAATACCAAAAATATAAAAAAAAAAATTGAAAATTCAGTACATTTTTTTATATTTTTGTGTATTTATTAATTTTTTTAAATATATTTTTCACAAATATTTTACTATTTAGATACAACTAAGTAAGGTGCATCTAAAAAAAGTAAAAAAAAACTTAAAATTTTAAAAATATTCATTAAAAACAAAAAAAAATACAAAAAACAAAAAAATTCAATTCTCAAAAAACTCAATTTAAAAAACCAAAATTAAACACGCTCATTAAGGTTGGAGGATAGACTCGAGAGAGACCTAATAGATGCAACAACAACTACTAAATTTTGAAATTTTCTTTATAGTAATTTTATATTAGAGGAGTGATGGAGACCCCCTCCAATCACCACCCCTACCAACCCCACACACATGTGGCAGGTGGTGATTGGAGGACAAGGGAAACAAAAAAAAAAGAAAAGAAAATCCAACCAATGAGAGAGAGGGGGGGTCAAAGGGGGTGGGAAAAAAAGGGGGTCTTAGACATTTTTATATTATTAATTAGAAATATTTTCAAATTATATAAGTCTATCCCCAAAGATTTTTTTTTTAAAATTTAATACATGCCCCCCTAATATTTTATTTTTAAAAATATTGGTGGTATTATTTTAGGCATTAATTTAAAAGAAAAAAAAAAATCATTTATCCATTCATGCATGATGTGCCCTTGATTTTAAGTTAAAAAACGTATATAGGATTAATGTTGAAACAACATGGACAAATTATAGTTTCCGTATTTTGATTTTTGTGTGGTTTAAGACTCTATGATTTCAATTAATTCGATTTTGATTCTGAATTTATGATTTTTTCTCAATTTAATCCAATTGCTTACAATTGTTACATTTTTCAATTTTCAAGGCAAAATTATAAACTTATTTAACTCAGTGAATTAATTTCAACCAATTCAGTAATAATTTTTTATCAAAAATATTAACGGCATTGTTAATTGGATCAAATTGACGTAAAATTTAAAATTAAGAATCAAATTTTAGCTAATTGATAATATAGTGACCAAAATAACATAAGAGACAAATATAAGAACTATTAGTGTAATTTGCCTAAATAACAATTAGGAATTGATTAATGATTTTTAGCTTGAAAATTTTAGAAGCAGTTTTGAAAAATGGGTCTAAGGCTCATACTATTATAATATTTCCCAAAATAAACCAGAAATTTAAGTTTGTTTGGTTTAATTTTTCAAAAATTATTTGTAGATGAGCTATCGTTTATTTTTAGTGAATTTTTTTAATATTTTAATATTTTTTTTGTAATTTTTAAATGCAACTAATCAGGATACGCTTAAAAAGTAAAATAAATTGACTAAAATATTTAAAAAAAAAATAAAAAATCTAAAAACAAACAAAAATTTGCATAAAAATTTGTTTTACTTTTTAAATGCATCATATTTTAGTTAATCCATGTACATTAACATATAAAAAAATGTTAAAACTGAATAACTCAAATTATTAAAACAAAATGACTCACATTATTAAAACAAAATCCATGATGAAGTACACGACCCAATGTAAAATCATTTGAAAATGACTAAAAAGATGCTCTTTAACTTGCACGAGCAAAAATAAACAAATAAAACCAATTAAGTTAGTATGGATAAATTATAAATATATTTTTAAAATTTATTTAAAATATGAATTGCCTCTTAAGATTTGAAAAATTATAAATACTCTCATGTTAAAAATTTTTATTTAACAAAATTAATTAAAAAGATGAAATTTCTAACTACTCTCTTGTATAATAATAAAATTACCTGAATTATTAACTGAAATAAATTTCTGACGTCATTAAAAATTGTTAAGTGACTTGATAATTTATTAATAAAATGAACTATTTGTTATAAAATTTGAAACTTAAAGGGACATGATTGCCCTGTTTGGTAGGACTTATTTCCAGCTTATTTCAACTTTTAATTTAATTTAAGCTATTTTGATTTATTTGGTTCAGCTTAACAACACAGCTTATAGCTTTTTGTAAATCAAAAATCAACTTATTCTTTGAGTGGGGGAAGAGAAACTTAATTTATAAGTCAAAAATCAGCTTATGTTCACAGTTATAAGCTATAAGCTATAATCACTTTCCCACAGCTCTACCAAACGGGGCCGATGTAAACAATTTGGTAAACTATTTGATATTCTTAGCGTAACTCTTTTTAAAGGAAAATGTTATGAATTTCAAATAATTTACCAAACATCTCACTTGAGTGTGAGACCCATACAAACCTACATGTGTGTGGGTCCCACACTCATGTAAGAAATTTGATAGAAAATTTAGTAAACTATTTGGTATCCCTAAGACCATCTCCAACGTATGTAACAACTCAAAAATTTAAATTGTCCCTTAAATTTTATACTAGTATTATGGTTGTATGTGATAATATATTATTAAATAAATAATAATAAATACAAAATCTAATTTGACATTGGATTATCAAATATGAGATTAATTATGAATTATTATTTAGAGCCAAATTAACAGAAATATGGAATTATAATACTAGTTGGGCCAAATTAAAGTTAAAGATAATAAATAAATAAATATAAAAGTAAGAGTAAATAAATAAATAAATAATAATAATAATAATAATAATAATAATAGGTGTGGTAGTAAAATAAATAATTAATTTTCTGTTGGTATACGATAGAGTGTAATTTAATTAGGGATTAATTATTTATATAGTTATATTAGAAAACTGGACCAAAATGTAATTATCTTAAATATTTATTAAAGATAAGTATGAATCCATGTAATTTATTATCAAATCTGGAGAGAGATATGCGGGCCACATTCTTACCTCCCTATAAATAGGGAGGAGGTGATCACTATGGAAAAGAAAAGGAAAAAAAGAGAGAAAGGAAGGAAAAGAGGATAGGGAGAAAGGAAAAAGGAAAGAGAGCGAAGGAACATCTGTGAGAAGGTAGTAAAAATAAGAAGAAAATAGTCAGGGTCATTATTAAGGTAAGTTATATTATACCTTGAGTTACCATAATATATTTTACGTATGTTTTGACTTACCATAATTTATTTTATACAAGTTGTATTTTATTAGTTATATTAATACAAGTTATGTTTTATAATTGAATTAATTTATGAACTCTATTTGTTAAAATGAAACTCATTGATATGTTTGTTTAACTTTTAATGATTATTTGACTATGACTTTATAAACAAATATGTTTTGTAAGTACCACCACAGGAGTTTCACGCCTTGGGAGACTTAAATAACCATTGGCCTCTATTTGGTCACTTTGTAGGCCTCTGTTGTCATGGATCCATTGACCCTCTGATTTCTGGTATGGAGCAAAGTGTTGTATGGAGCTAAGTGCTACACTGTTGTGGGAGCCACTTCTAGAGTTCGTACGAGCCACCTCTTGAGTCCATGCATCTGTTCTATTCTGTTATGTTCTGTTCGATACCGTGGTTATGGTTATTTATTTACATAATCTCAGTTTTGCTACTTAAATGATTATTTGTTCAGACTAAGTTATTTTAAATATTTTAGTTAGATAACTATCCATGGTTATTTTGTATCTCTTATACTCTTGGCATAATATTTCTCACTCTGCCATGTACTTATAACTGTTTATCAATTTTCAGGAAACAATGCAATTCAGAATAGCTTTTGGAAAGTCTTAGACGCGGGGCTGCGGAATAGGTACACAAAACACTTTTATGATATGTTTATATGTAAATATCGGCCTTTTTGATCAATAAATTTTGTAATAAAAATAGAAACTCCGATGATTATTTTGGTACCTTCACTTAAATATTACTTCCGCTCGCGTTTATTAATTTATTCAAGAATTGGCCAGAGGTAACTTCAGTTACTGGCCATCACGATACTTAACCCTTGGGTACGGAGAGCGGGTTGTGACAACGTATCATCTATTCTTTCATCAAATTTAAATTTGATGAAAAAATGTCATTATTCCAACTCCAATCATTTCATATCAAATTGAGAATGTGAGAAATCTTTCACCAAATTGCGGATGGTTGGGACCTTTAATCAATTCACTGTTCATAGCCGTTAGATTTCACTATCAAACGACCGATTAGATGTTCGGCCAGTTGTCCTCTCGGATGACCACCTACTTGCAAAAAATTGTAAAAAAATTACATTGGTTGGTCGACCGGCCGGACATTCGCCCGGTTGTCCACCCGATTGACCGGTATTTTGATGAAAGTTCAAAATCCTCCATTGGAGCGCATGATACCAAATAGAGTTTTTCCTGAAAATTTTACTTAAATTTGGTAAAAAAAAAAAAGATACAACATTAGAGATGCTCTAACATAGCTCATTTTCAAAACCACATAGGATAATTTGAGCATGTTTGGTTTGTCTCTCAAAATTATGTTTGTGGAGAAAAAATTCCAAAAACATGTTTGGTTGAAAATTTTATTTAAAAAAAAAAAAAAATCAAAAACCACTTTTTTCTTTACTACATATCAATTAATCACTTTTTTTTTTCCCTCTCTTCTCTCATTCTCAATCATTTTTTCTCTGACACAGTCTAGTCAACTACAAAAAGATACCAAATCAAACTCTAAAACTCCAAAACTATTTTTAAAATATACAACTAAACAAATTTTCAGATTTTCTAAACTATATTCAAAAAATTATTTTTGAAATAATGCTCCTTCCGTCTTAAAATATTAGTCATTTATTTCATTTTTCGTTATCACAAAATATTAGCCCATTTTCAAAATGTAAGGATTAAATGACATAAACTTTTTATTTTGCCGTTTTTTTTTTTTAATTCATTAATTATGACCATTGATGTTTCTAAAAAGAGTTAAAAGGTGATTTTGGAAGGGTTTGGATTCTCTTAAGTTGGGCTTCCCAACTAAAGGGTGCAATTGGACCTTCATGGGCTCACCAGGAAGCCGCATCGATAATCTGAACCGTTAATATGTATAACTCGTTGAGTATTTCATCCTTGCAAAAAATCGCATTGATCGAATATCGATAGCCATTTGATCAAATTACATTTCTATCAACAATTTATTTTTAAAATTATATTTACCATTGATAGAAATGTGATCTAATCAAATGACTATTGATATCTGATTAACGTGATTTTTACGGGAATAAAATACTCGACGAGTTCTATACATTGAACAGTTCGAATTATTGATACGAGCTCTGTAGTAAGCCCACAATGGCCCAACAGCTCTCTCCAATTCAATTTGGACAGGAGAGAAACCTCTCCTTTTTGGAAAATTATTATTTTTAAAGTGTAATAATTGTATTTCTAAAAAAAGTTGAATTTTTCAAAAAGGACTAATATTTTGGAACGGAAGGAGTATCTCAAAATACAAATCAAACAAGGCCTTTTGTATTTGAAGCAAATCTCAAGGGGTGTGTTTGTAATTACCCAATAAATATTCTATGGGTAAATTACATTTCACTCCCTTTATATTTAGTCACTTTATTACTTTGGTCTTTAAAAACTTATTTTTTCTCACTTTAGCCTTTTATATTTCAAGTTTTCTCACTTTACTCCTAAAGTTATTTTTGTTAAAATTAGAAAAAAAATAACACATTAATAATCACATGATATAAAAATATTTTATTATATATGACTCATACCTCTAATATAAATCTAAACTCTAATATAATAATATATTTTTTATATTAGGAGATAGTTATTGTGATAATTTTTTTTTTCTGATTTTGAACATAAGTTAATTTTAAAAATAAATTTAAAAAAATTTAAATATAAAGGGTTAAAATAAAAATAAAAAATTAAAAAATTAAAGTAAAAAATAATCAAACTTAAAAAGGGGAAAGTGTCATTTATCCAATATTCTATCGTATAAAAAACATTGGACCCGTGCCTTGCACGGATGATATATATATATAATTCCAAAATATGGCATTCGAAAACACACTGCCAAGTTCTCGCACAAAGTCCACAAACAAGGTAAGCTACTCTTCTCTCTTTCTCAACTACATCAGAGCTACCATTTGTTGAAACAATTTCATTTTCATTTTCTTGCACAGAGAGACAAACCGAAGAAAGCCCACAATGATTTTCTCCATCAAATCTCTCTCCTTTCTTCTTCTGCCAATCTTCCTTGTCCTGTCTTCCACCACCTATTCATTCTCTCAAGGAGCTTCTCAGAATCTTTACCTTCAAACCCTTCATATTCCAGGTAAATCTATTTCTATTCCTTCTAATTGTATTTCGCCTTCCTTTTTATCGACTGAATGTGTAGTTTTCTCATTACATTGCCTTTTTTTTTTTTTTAAAGGAAAAGACATTCCTAGAATTTTTAGGGGGACAAATTACGGCTGTAGTTCTTGTAATTTGTTTCTTGGTTAATTTGATTATTATAATTTTAGTTGCATCAATTTTATTGTTGAACTTTTTACATTTACATTGTATCAAAATTTGATTGAAATTAAGGGACAAAATAATTTATTGAGAGTCCTTAAAATGATTGAGCTGTGGGGAGAGCTTCTAAATGCATCGCAAAATTTTAGTTAGACACCACATTTTCAAATTTAAATTTTGTTTATTTTTTTTAACACTCCAATTAATTTCTACCTTACACCCCACCCACCTAGCTTGCCCGCGGCACCTATGCCACCCCCTCTCTGGCCCTCTTGCCACCAAGCCACCCCTCCCCTTTCCTCCCATCGCCCACGACCCCCTCTCATTTTCTCCTAGACGCGCCACCTCTTCTTCCCTCCCCAACGCCCCCAACCCCTCCCATTCCTTTCCTCTAAAACCCTAACCCTAACCCCAATGCTCCTTACCCCTACCCCTCCCATTCCATCCCTTCCACATTTGCCACCTATTTTTCTTTCTTTTCATTCTCCTTTTTATTCCCTAAACCCTAGATCTATTCTCTCTCTCTCTCTCTCTCTCTCTCACACACTTAGATCGTGGTGGGAAAATGGGGTTTTGCGGTGAGGGAAGGGGACTAGGGAGGGGGGTTCGTGGTGAGGGGAGGGGTTAGGAGGGGGATACATAATGGGAAGGGAACTGGGTTGGGGGTTTGCGGTGAGGGAAGGGGACTAGAAAGGGGGTTTGTGGGGAAGGAGGGGGAATTCATAATGGGAAGGGAATTGGGTTGGGGGTTTGCGGTGAGGGAAGTGGACAAGAGGGGGGGTTCGTGGCGAGGGAGGGTTTAGGATGGGGATTTGCAATCGGAAGGGAACTGGTTTTCGGGTTTGTGGCGAGGGAAGGAGACTAGGGAGCGGGTTAGTGGCGAGGAAGGAGCTGGGACGAGGATTTACGATGGGAAGGGAACTGGGTTGGGGGTTCCAATAGGGTAGGGGAGGGGCAGGGAGGGGGGTTGTGGTGCAAGAAGAAGAAGAAGAAGAAGAAGGGGGAGGAGGTGGTGGCGACAAAGAGAGGGAGCTGGGAAGTACTAGCTGGGGAGGCGTTGGGCGGAGCTAGGGTTAGGGTTTGTCTTTTTTGGTAATTTAGGCCTGGTTTGGGTACTAAAAAAAAAGATAAAAAGTCAAAAAATTACTCAAAAAGTTAAAAAAATTATCACTATTCACCCAAAAAAAATATTAAAAAATTAATTTTACACAATCTTCCTTTTCAAACAACTCTAACGGCAGAGCAAGCGGAGCTGGGGTGGGAAAAATTGCACTTATTTAGGTGTACAAATAATACGGTGTTGTTCGGCTCGTAGGGGCCCATCACGGGTCCCTTTTTAATAATTTGAACCATTCAATGTGTAGAACTCGTCGAGTACTATATGCCTGTAAAAAATCACATTGATCAGATATCGGTAACTATATGATCAAATTAGTTAAAATTTATAAAATGGATGGTGTTATAGTTAATGATTGAAAACAAACTAATCTGATCAGATAGCTATCAATATTTGATCAACGTAATTTTTTACAAGAATATAGTACTCGACGAATTCTACACATTGAACGGTTTTGATTAGCAAAACAGGACCCGTGGTGGGCCCCCACGGGCCGAACAGCACCTCCAATTCAATGCCCGAAAAACAGGGAATCATCTCCTAGCCTCTACTCTGCCAACATTGTCCCTCAATTCATCCTATCATACAACCTATTCCATCCAATCTTCTCCTATACATTAATTTATACAATTTTTTAATGCACATTTTTTCGTAAAAAGTTAAAAGTTATCCCAAACAACCATCTTTTTTTCCTCAACTTTTTAGTCCAAAAAGTCAACAAGTGCACTTATTTAGGACACCCCAAACAACCCCTTAATTTTAGGAGTAAAATGATATTAAAATCTATTTTGAAAAAGAAAAATGCTTGAGAGCACTAAAAGGGGATCACTAAATGGAGCACTAATGATGTGGCAATGGGCCCCGCCCACTTTCTATGCCTTATTTTTATTTTTTTATTTTTTATTTTACCATTTCCAATGCATTAGTGCTATTAGTGGTGTATTTTTTAGTGGTCCAAATCATTGTTGTTTGAAAAATGGGGTCCAACAAAGTTTTTAGGGTGCATTTAGAGGCTCATTGAGTGGTTGAGGTCTAATTTGAAAAAAAAAGTTTCATTCCTTTTAATTTCCTGTTGATTTTTGTTCAAGTTCTTAGTGGTTGTCACCAATTAAACTAAACTAACATAATGTATAAATTTTAAAAATAAAATTGATACAATTCAAATTATAATTGACTCAAGAATTAAGTTTGATGGGTATAATTTGCTTTTATTTTTTATTTTTTATTTTTTCTATTTCGTTTTCATTGTTTTGTTGTCAATGGTAGGGACAAGCAATGAGAGTGAATATGGTGTGGTTTCATGGGGGATGAAAAGGTCTGTTCTTGAGGGAAACAATGGTGAAGCTGCACAGAAGTCATCTCTGATATTGGCCGCTGAGAGAACACACAGGAAAGACCCACTTGACAATTTGAAGTATTACACAGGTGGATGGAACATTAGTGATAAACACTACTTCTTTGTAAGTTTTTCAGACTATTATCCCATTTCAATACAATTTATTTTTTAAAGTTAATTTTCCCTGATTTTGTGCTTTCAAACCCTTTTTTGTGTCGATGTCAGTTTTTTGTCCATGATTTTGTAGTGGTAAATTGTTAAAATCTAGACCACTTATATTGGTTTTGAGTAGTAAGTTTTTAGTCCATTTAGTTCTCTAAACTGGGTTTAAACTTGATTTGTGATATGCTTTTGAAAAAAGAAAAGGCGGACAAGTTTGTGCCTGCAGGGTGAATAGGCAAAAGAGGGTAACAGTTAACTTATTACCAATTAAAAATTCTGACAGTGGAATAATCAATTCAATTGAGAATAATCAGTGAGAATAATCAATCCACACAAAGTAAAAGTAAACAAAATAATGATCAAGAACAAGTGATTTACCGGGAAACTTGGGAACAACAATTGACATGGAAAAAATCATGGGTCGCCCTATCAGTGAGAATAATCCACTGGAACAAGAGATAACTCACAAGATTATATTGGTCACTTACAACCCCAACCCAATTTGCACTCGGCTCTACAATCTTGCTCCACAAACTTGCTAGTGGTTTCAACATCATCAACATGTTCTTCAATCTCCTTCACTTGGACAATGTAACCTTTATGCTAAACTAGCACACGTTGAATTTGTTAGGTCACCAATTTTCCCAAAAGCCTAAGCTATTGGGAAATGGGTCCAACAATATATATCAAGCTATTTAACACCATCCCTCATGTTCCCTCACATGCAATTCCGTCTTGCGCGTGGAGAGACAAACAGAGAACCAAACAGAATGAGAAGCAAACAACCAAACAAAGAGGAAGAAACCAAACGGAGATATAATACCAGAGTTCTGATACCATGTTAGGTTACCAATTTTCCCAAAAACCTAAGCTATTAGGAAATGGGTCTAACAATGTATATCAAGCTATCCAACAAAATCTACTACAAAAATTGCCAAAACACTAAATCACTTACAAATTTGAAGTTTTGTATTCCATGAGTTGTTCTTCCACTTGGGTTTTCCCCTTTTCTTTGGTTGTACATTATATAAAAACTAGAGTACCTCTATTGGATGTGAGAAATTATTCAGTGTTTCTGGAGCAAATCTATATGCTGTTCTAATTTCGTAAATATTCATCTAGACAATAAGGTCCATCACTTTTATGTTGGTGTTTTCAAAGACAACTTGATCTATGTTAATTGATAAATGGCATGGAGTATTGCTCCAAGTAAACCTAATTTTTCTGTGGATGTATGGCTTTTTGTGATCTCGAATTGGTTTTTGGTTTGTAGTTGTTCCGTAAATAGTTCTTGATCTAAAGTGTGTTGACAATGCAATATGTGAGATTTTGACATGAAACTCAGTTTTGCAATCAATGATGAGCTGTGATTCTCTCTCTTTAGAATCAGCTTTTCACATGAATTTTGTTTCTTCTCAATAAAATGTGGTTACTAGCACTCTAAATTGAATCCCCCTCCCTTCCTCCATTTGCTTAGTTTATTATATTCTTTTTTTATTTTGATAACTTGATAGTTCTTTACTGAAATTGCTCTTATATTTGGTATTTGACACTCTTTCTAATATGATTTCTTATATTGAGAAATTTATCATATTCTATTTTCTAAAAGTTGTTCTGAATGCAGTCTGTGGCTTTTACTGGTGTTCCCCTGTTTCTCACCGCTGCAATCTGGTTTGTTGGATTCGGCCTGTCTTCACTGCTCCTCTGTCTCTGTTGTTGCTGCTGCCAACGACGACAATATGGCTATTCTCGAACAGCTTATGCACTTTCTCTCATCTTCCTATCATTGTTCACCATTGCTGCAGTGTATATCTCTCCCCCTCTACACACGCATTGAGTTTACGTTGACTTTTTGATCAATTATTTGACTCGCCATTCTTATTCTATGTTGTGATCTAGTGTTGGATGCATTGTTCTGTACACTGGACAAGGGAAGTTCCACAATAGTACATCGGATACGTTGGACTATGTCGTGAGGCAATCCAACCTGACTGTCCAGAACCTTAGGAACGTATCAGATTATCTTGCTGCAGCGAAGCGCGTTGGAGTTTATCAAGTGTTTTTGCCTCGCAATGTCCAGAACAGTATTGAGAAGGTTGAAGCGGGGATTAATGCTTCCGCTACAACTCTTGAACACGTGACAATGAAGAATAGGAACAATATAGACAATGTTTTGAACTTTGTGTGAGTAGATGCTAATATGTATTTGATTAATATTTTCTGGTTGGACCTATTAACTAATTAAATGTCTTTTACTGTGGCCTGCAGGAGGATTGCGCTTATTGTAATTGCTGCTGTGATGCTTGTCGTGGCTTTGCTTGGTTTTTGTAAGTCTTTTGATCCCATCAAGCAATGCCTCTGTGTTAAGTGACTGTTGATGATGATCTTACTTTAACTACGTCGTGGTTTTCATTATTGGTGCAGTATTCTCAGTTATTGGCTTGCAGTTTATTGTATACTTGTGAGTAAGATAAGATACTTAATGGCACAATTTTACATTTTGACCTGATTGGTCTTGCCAGGATTGATGTTTACTCTTTTACAATCTTGTTTTTGCTTTCTTTGTTTCTAAAGACGTAAAATGTTTGCAGCTTGGTGATGATAGGGTGGATTCTCGTAGCATGCACATTTGTCTTGTGTGGCGTATTTCTTGTGCTTCATAAGTAAGTTCTGCCAGATTTTATAGTTATACAATAAGGTTGTGAAACAATTTTTTATCTTGTATTTATAGTAAAACGCACTTGTGTGCTTAGCATTATAGCAAGTCAACAATTTTATTATTTTCACAGTAAATCGCACCTAACTCTATGTTGCTTGCCAAACAGCACCAGCTTGGAGTCTAGTTTCTTTGTGAAAACAGGAGGGATGTTGTTTGGACCTATGGGGTCCACCACATGTCATAGAAAAATCCGATTGATCCGATAATAGTAACCACATGATTTCATCATATTTCTTTTGAACAAAAGGGACGGTAACTATGATTTTGAAAATAGACTACTTATTTTTTAAAGATAAGTATGATGAAATCGTGTGGCTATTAATTATTGGCTAAATCTGATTTTTTTTTTTTTTTTTTTTTCATAGATCATTTTCACACAGGGACTTTCAAGATAAACAGTTCACACTAGCAGAGTGAAATCACACTAGCAGAGTGAAATCCATGATGGATCTTACAGACATAAACAAAACACCCTCCAATCCAATGTTTTGATTGGAGACAATCCTTGGCCGTTCGCTAAAGCATGGTTACTTCACATTGATTTTATTTTATTTTTTTACATCGTCAACAAATTATTGTTCTTCCTATGTTAACCAGTGTTGTTATTGGTGAAACATTTGTTTGTTTCATTGTTTCTATTGTTTGAAAGTTTATCTAACATATCTTCTCTACAAATTCCAGTATTGTTGGAGATACTTGTACTGCAATGGATGAGTGGGTCCAAAATCCCACTGCTCATACAGCTTTAGACGATATTCTTCCATGTGTGGATAGTACAACTGCACAACAGACCTTGTCTCAAAGCAAAGAAGTCAACTTCCAATTAGTCGGAATAGTTAATGGTATCATCACCAATGTGTCCAACATCAATGCACCGCCGCCTAGTGCTGCTCATCCTCTCTATTACAATCAATCTGGACCCCTGGTGCCTGTCCTCTGCAACCCATTTAACTCTGACAAGTCTGCCCGGATTTGTGCAGCTGGTGAAGTGGATTTCAACAATGCAACACAGGTTTGTTTTTGGAAAACATTACTATATTTTAATTTTAAAAAAAAGAAAAAGAAAAAAAGAAGCAGCTAAAATGTGAATTCACAAAGCATTTCTTCATAATTTTTTGGTCTATACCTTCTTTTCTTTTCCTTTTTTGAACTTTGAAATAATTTACATAAAGTATTTTTAAAGAAATATACTACACATAATCCCATTTTCTAATGAATTTTCTTACATTTCAACACAAATGAGTGGGTTCCATATGTATTTATTAATGTGAGTCTCATTGTCTTGTATCTAAAGTGAAAAAATTGAGTAAGAAATGAGATTACATATAGCATTACTCATTTATAAAGGGTTATTGGATTAGAACACATTCAGTCTGGGCCTGTGGTCCCACCATGGATGCCATTCTGATTCATCTGATATTTGTAGCTATATGGTTTTATGAAATTTATTTTCAAAAAAATAGATAAGTAAAATTTTAAAATTTAGACTGTTTATTTTTTCTTAACGACAAGCGTTATGCGATCATATGACTACGATTATTTGATCAATCTGATTTTGTTTGATAGATAATTTATACATAAAGGCTTACAAAATGAACGAAACGTGTTGTTGGAGTGACCCTATGGTGGAACTACAAAGCCAAACCCGATCAATCTACTTATTTTACACACCGGAGACAATCTATCTCCATTCTTAAAAGGAACATCCATTTGAATTTTGGATTGGGTTTAACCTCAAGTATCACTTAATTGATTTGATCTGTCAAACACTCCACACATCATTTTTGCTTTTTGTTGTCTTTTTAGCAACTAAGCTCAATACATTTACTGTTCTTAATTCAGGTTTGGAAGAACTATGTGTGCCAAGTTTCAGCTAGTAACGTTTGCAACACTACAGGCCGATTGACTCCCCAAATGTACGAGCAGATGGCAAGCGTTGTCAATGTGAACTATGGCCTTTATCATTACAGTCCATTCCTCATCGGATTACTTGATTGCAGTTTTGTTCGCGATACATTTTCCAGCATAAGTGTCCATCATTGTCCAGATTTGAGTCAATACAGCAAGTGGATCTACACCGGCTTGGCCATAGTCTCAGCTGCAGTGATGCTCTCTTTGATTTTCTGGGTAGTTTATGCAAGAGAGAGACAACACCGGAGATACACCAAACTGAGCAAAGCTGCTTCTGATGGAGATTCTTTTGGACAGAAAAGGCCATAATGAATGAATTTTTTTGTTGTTTGATAAAGTTGGGTCTCAAAATTATGCACATTTTGAAATTTTTTTGCAATTTATAGAGATGCTTCTTTGAGATTGATCATATTGGACTTTAAGGAATCAGATTTGTAGGCTAACGTATCACAGCTTTCAAAAGATTAGTTTGCATACATATAGCAGTGGAAGAGGAAGATTTTTTTTTTTTTTTTTAATAAATAAATAAATAAATAAATTTGCTTTTTTTTGTTAACTGACAAGCAATTTTTTATTATTTGAGGGTAAGTGAGTGGGTCTCACATTGTATCTCCACAAAATAAAAATGTTGAATTGACTGAAGAGAAGTTCATTTGAGAGTAATTTACAGTGACACCTTGAGGTTTCTATTTAATACAATTTTTTTTTTTATTTAATGTTTAAAAAATTATATCTATCACTTTGTTAGATTAAAATGATATATTTGTCCCTTAGTCTTTATACATATAAAAAAATAAAATAATATTAATATTTTATTCATGTCATTTCAAGAGAAATAATAATCTTTTTTGGTTTAATTCACAAAAAAAAAATAAATTTCTTTATTTTTCGTGTTTATTTTACTTTTACTAATTTTTTTAATATTTTAAGCAAATTTTTTTCTTATTTTTTAAATACACCTAATCTAGATATACTTCAAAAATATAACATTTTGTGATTTTTTTTTTTTTTCAAATTCACCAAATACAAAAAATATAAAAATACAAAAATATAAAAATTCAGTAATACTGTAATACTGTAATAAATGGAAATGATGGTATTTGGTAATACTGTAATAAATGTGGGTGAATAGACGAGACAAAAAAATTGATGGTAGAAATAAAATAAAAAAAATTCTGTTCATATATAAAAATTTATACAAAAAATATCATAAAAATATTGTGATAGTGATGTTACAAATATAAATCATGTTTATGAGTGTTTTGTTTTAAAGTGAAAGATCACCATTAAGATATATCATTATGTTTGAAAATTTTATATAAAATTTATGTTTGTGTATCATCACTTAATAAGAATGTTTAGGTAGAATTTAATGATGAAAAGTTGTAGAATGTAATTATGATAATAAAAAAAAGAAATGATACGAAAAAGAGCAAAATGCTCATTTGGAAACTACGGAGAGGAAAATGTAATTTTTTAAGGGGTGTCAGTGTAATTTACACTTCATTTTAATACATGGATGTATTATTGTAGTACTAATCTCCATTGAGGTTTGGATAAATTACGTTGAATTTAGAAATTTGACATAATAATGTTAGGTTCTTTTAATATTTTAATTTATAAAACTTTATTACATTTTTATTAATAATTTATTAATCGTATGAATTGAAAAATATTAATATATATATATATATATTAGGGGAAATTATAAAAAGGAAAATATCAAACAAAATGGAAAGTAGAAAAAAAATTATAAATTCATGAAAGCACAATACTCATTTGCACAATCCAGTGGGTAAATTACTTGTATTTTCATATGTTTGCAAGTATTTTTTTTCAATTTCTCACCTTTTATATATATATATATATTTATTTATTTCTCCTTATAGAAAAAAACCTAAGAGTTTGACTGTAACAAAATAAATTTTTAATTTTTTCAATTTAAATCATAATTTTTAATTTATTTTTAATTTAAACCATTTGTTTATTTTGTTAAGTAAAACTAATAGAAAAAAATAATATTTTAGTCATTAAACTCGACGAAAAAGAATATTTTAGACATTTTATGTGCACTTACATTGAGTTTAATGACTAAAATATATTTTGTCATCTATTTTATTTTTATTTAAGGAAAATTGGCTAATAGTTTAAATTGAAAATAAATAAAAGGATCAAAATTTAAATTGATAAAATTGAAAAATCATGGTTCATTTTGTTCCAAGAGTCAAACTCCGAATTTTTTTTGTTATTTTTTCACACTATTTACATCAGTTTAAGTTGCTTTAATCTCACTGAAAAAAAGTTAATATAATTATCTCAAACGTATAGAATATACTGCATTTTTTTTTCTAAATTATAATCTGGTTAGTGAAGTTTACCCTTTATTGTATTTTTTTGGGACAAATTACATATACGTCCCTCGAGATTTAGCTAAATTACAGATACCCCCCTGAGGTTTCAGAAATTACATCCCGCCCCTGAGGTTTGTATTTTCATAACAATTTGTCCCATGAGGTTTATATTTCATAACAAATTACCTCTTAATTTGTTATGCAAATATAACATTCAGGGGAGAATTTGTAATTTCTCAAACTTTAGGGGGTATCTGTAATTTAATCAAACCTCGAGGGGTACATGTAATTTGCCCTTTTTTTTCTAAGTCATATGTCAAACTTGGTCTTTTTGCTCTCAATATTTCGTTCTAATAATGACACTGCCCATTATATTTTTGCATAATCAACTTTAATTTGGATGAAATGCTCCCAAAATATTTCTTTCCTATTCTATTTTGGGCCATTGGAAATCACAATGGTGAAAATGCACCTTAAAGTTTGAGGTAAGTTATTTTGTGACATGTTGGGATGATTAAATTTTTATATTAAAAAATTTCATTTATCTAATTTATCGTCAATGGCCTTGTTTGATATAGCTGTCAAAACAGATTATAAAT
This sequence comes from Camellia granthamiana, assembly GCA_036172215.1. NCBI lineage: Eukaryota > Viridiplantae > Streptophyta > Magnoliopsida > Ericales > Theaceae > Camellia > Camellia granthamiana. The sequence goes on along the minus strand of CM069917.1, from coordinate 26,184,527 downwards.
TATATAGCTGAACAGATTATGACTTTAATCAGAAGCTGTTAATCTGTTTGGTATAGCTGGTGGATTATAAATTTAAGTTGCTAAGTAGTGTTTGTTAAATAAACTATGAAGTAACTTTTTTAATTAATTTTTATTTTTTGTTATTCACTACTTATTTACATTTCTCATAAATAATAATAATAATCTATAATCCATTTGGGTCTTTTTCTATTTTTAAAAAAATAAAAAATAAAAAAATCTAAGAGTATAATCATAAATTAACATGTTCACAGCAGAAGCTGATAATCAGAAATAAGGGGTGAGCAGTTTCTCAGAATCAGTTTTTTTAAGATAAAATAAGTTGTTAGAATTAGAAGCTGTTTGAAATAAATTTAACTAAACAATCTAAAATAACTTTTTCAAAGTTAAAAGTTTTAAGTTAGCTAAAAAAAACCCAAACAAATACCCCAATTGTATTAGTGTAATGGACCCACCTTGTATGCGTTGGTATAATTCATAAGACATGTAAGATGCCAATGATAGTAAGCAAATCTGATATTAAAATTTGGTCAAAAGTGAGAAATGACTTGGAATGAGTTTTTAATATTTGAGAACTCCACCACTCTGCTTTTTGATATTATGAACATTTTTAACTTTTAATTTCAATTTACCGGTCTAGTTCTATTGACTAGAACTCCTACAGCTTATTATAGCAAGTGATTTGAACCTTTCCACTTGTATGCGTGTCTTATTTTTGGTACATTAATTGAGACTTTCTCTCACACTTTAAGAGTTCCCACACCTATATGAGTGTTGGGATTTGTAGCATCAGTCCATTGTAATATATCATATAAATCAAATAAATAAATAAATAAAATTATAATTTCAAACTTACGGTAAATAGCTTAAGTTTATTTATTTTGGCAATTAAAAAAAAAATATGGCTTATTTGGACCACATCATCTTTCTACTTTTTTGCACATTAAAAAAAAAAAATCCAAAAAGTTAACTTTTTTTTCTTATTTTTCAAAATAAGTCTGAGTTAATTTTAAACGACTGACAATTGTTTTGTTATTAATTAAACAATTATTTAAATATCTATTTTTTTTTCTTAAATGTATCATCATTTCTTTATATAAACAACTTAATCGATTTCTCTCAACTCTCTAACCTCTACGCTAATGAGATAATAATAGTAATAATAATAATAATAATAATTACATATTTTATAACTTATTTAAACAAACAATATTTGAGTACTTAAATTTATAATTCAACCATTGCACCAAATATATTACAAGTTTATGCTCAAAGCTAAAATTCATAATTTGTTTAATAGTTGCGTTATGTATGAAACAATGGAGCAAAGTGTAAAACAATATTTAAAATCTTGAGTTTGAGTCATTCCAAGAGTCATCAGAGATTTGTCAAATCCTTAAAGTCTCTCACGATTAATTGGGGTGCATGCAAATTGTCCGAACACCCAGTCATTGAAATAAAAAATTTTTAAAAAAAAAGTGTAAAACAAAATATGGAATTCATTTTCCTTTTTAAGAGTCCCCATTGCAACCAATGCAAAGAAGAAACTTGTTTGAAGAATTTGGATTCAAACAATGCCACATGGAATAAGAACCAGTAGAAGAAAGTGGCTATCGCAAATTTACCCTGATTATTAATAAAAATAATAAAAAAACAAGATCTCTGACCAGTGCATTCATGAAATTTCAAGCTCAAAACTCATTCTATGTGCTTGATCTCTACCATTATATAATATAATATACATAATCATGTGAAAAATCTACTAATAGCACCTGGTTTTGTCATTGGGAAAATGAGAAACCATAAACTAAAAGAGAGTCAACAATCAACACCTAATCCATTGTTTCTATTAGTGGTGAGCATGCCTTTGGTTTAGTTTATGAGAGGCCAAACCATGAAATTTAAAGCAAGAATTATAGAATAGTGAGAAGAAAAAAAAACATAAAAATATGTGGGGGTAGAAGTGTCATTTGCACCCTTTATATTTGTGTAAAAAAAATTCTGTTGCACTGCAAGCTAGTTGTCCCAAATTTAAAAATGATTTTAAAAAATCTATCATCATTCACAATGTACCCATAAAATATTGTTAACAACTTATTAAAAGGAAAGTGTTTTGATTTGTAATGCATATGTATGTAATTTTGTTATAAAATTATGTAAGTTTTTATAAAATTGGGTAAATTATAAACACATTTCTTGAGATTTACTTAAATTATAAATTATTTTTTGTGATTTTAAAAATTATATTATGCTTTTTAAGGTTTCTAATTTTATAACAAATAGGTCCTTTTATTAATAAATCATCAAATTAATTAACAGTTTTTAATAATGTTAAAATTTTATTTCAATTAATAATTCAGATAATTTTATTATTGTATAGGTGAATAGTTAGAAATTTTACTTTTTCAATTAATTCTGTTAAATAAAAAATTCTGATAGGGAGATATTTGTAATTTTTCAAACCACAGAGGGCAATTCGTATTTTAAGCAAACCTCATGGGATGTATTTGTAATTACCCTATAAAATTACATAAGTGATTTCACAAAAATACACAAATTAAACATAAATTTACGTAAGTTCGTGAAAACTTAAAACTTATACAAATTTATATTTAATTTACGTATTTTTGTAAAATTACTTATGTAAATTTATAAAAACTTACATAATCTTTTAATAAAGCTGTATATTGTGTGCATTGCACACCAAAAAAATTTCTTAAAAATTATGAATCAAACTACATAGTACAATTCACTTATATATTATTCAGCGTATTTTTTATAAAAAAAAAAATATAAAAAAATAAATAATTAATATAATTAAAATAAGTATACTTATCAAATAAATGGACTTATCAACAGAGAATTATGCATTAAAAAATCACATCAAATCGTAGAATCAAACTCCATCTAACGAATACCGTCTAAAAAAAAAAAAAAACTCCATGTTTTGAGAAGTTGATAAAAAAAAAACTAATTTTTTGGTTTTTTATGATATTTTAGCTTTTTATGTTAAAAAAGTTGACTTTTTTATGACTTTTTTTTTTATATATAAAAAAGTTAAAAATTAAAAAAATTAAGGTAGTGTTTGGTAGAGTTTTAGAATATGATTTGAAAATAAAATAGCATTTTGAGTTTGTGAATTTTGAAATTATGCTTTGAGTGTAGAAAATTTGTTTGGTTATAAGTTTTGAAAAGAATTTTAAATTGAGTTTGAATTGAGTGATGTGACATATGATATTTGATACAAAAACTTACAATTCATAACTAAACACACAACATAAAATTTTATTCAAAGTTTATAAAAAAATTTTAAAAAAAATTCACAGACATATTTTTTTTGTAATATAAAAATAACAGGTGCAAAAAAAAAAATTAAAAAAACAAACATTGTTTCGGTTAATCGGCCGGATGATCAATAGGACATCCGGTGGGACGACCGGTTAACCTAAATTTTTTCATCTTGAAAAGAGCTTTTGAAAGTGAATGCGAAATTAATTTTTAAAAATACTAAAAATACTACACTTAAAAACAAGTGCAAAATTATATTTTAAAAATTTCACCAAACCCTACCTAACTTTTTACCGAAATTCTCAAAACACCCCATCTTACGGCTTTTTACGTTTTTCTCCTCAGTTGTAGTTCCTATGTGCTGATCTACTACAGCACCTAGTTTTGTCCCCCAGACGGAGAGAGTTTTTTTTTTGGGTGAATACGTGCAGTGCAGAGTCCTTTTTATATAAGTGGAGTTATTTGAAAGCAAAATTGCAAAAGGAAAAAAGAGAGTTGTTAGTTGTCTTGTCTCCTGCTTGTAGAGTTTGTTCAGGCCATGTTTGGTTATTGACTGAGACAAAATAAATTAAAATAATTAATAAGATAAAATATTATATTTGATTTATATTTTTTTTTCTCATTCATCAAATTAATTAAAAAATAAGCTATTGTTTCAAATATAATTTTTTTAATTAAACTAAAATAAGAAAAAAAATTAAATAACTAATTAAAATAATCTATCCCTAAACAATACCTTAAAGTGCTATCTGTATTAAGAAAGGATAAATTACAAACACACTTCCTGAGATTTATTTAAATTACAAATTACCTTCTGTGGTTTTAAAAATTACATTAGGTTCCTTAAGGTTTCTAATTTTATAACAAGTAGGTCCTTTTATTAGTAAATCATCAAGTTAATTAACAGTTTTTAGTAATGTTAAATTTTATTTCAATTAATAATTCAGATAATTTTATTATTGTATAGATAAATAGTTAGAAATTTCACTTTTTCAATTAATTCTGTTAAATAAAAAATTCTGACAAGAAAGTATTTGTAATTTTTCAAATCACAGAGAACAATTCGTATTTTAAACAAATCTCAAGAAGTGTATTTATAATTTAACTTAAAAGAATCATTTAGACAACGTACTCAGTCCATCTTACACATGTCATGCTCTCGTCGTCATACTACTACTTTTGGAGAGGGGTGCTAAAGATGGTAATTACAACCATGTTAGTTGGGTATGAATTTGATCCGGCTCGGCTCATATCAGGTTTCGCGGGCTCTCGTTAAAATTTGAGTTGAGTCGGGCTGATTCACGGGCAAAAAAATTAGACCTAGGTTTAGAGGGTATTTGGGCATTGGACGAGCCGGTGGGGCAGGGTTTGGGCAGGCCTGAACATTTTTTTTAATTATTTCTATCAAAATTTTATTATTTTTCACTAAAAAAGACACTGGGCCTTGGGTCGAGCCTTGAGTGAGCCTTAAGCGGGCCGATGAGCTAGGCTTCAAAATAGTGGCACAGGCCCAAGCCCAGGGTTTCGGGGCTGGGCTAAAGGCCCGGGCCTGAATGGGCTGGGCCCATCTCGAGCTGAGGGCGGGTTTCAGGTTATCCACGAATCACGGGCTATTTTTATACTCCTACATGTTAGAGAGATCAAATTTTTTATCAAAAAAAATCCAACAAACACACATATGAATGTGGGTTTTACATGAGTGGAGGTCCTATATCTATATGAGTGATTTAGTAGATTTTTGATAATTTTATTGGTAGCCCTAACATTTTTTGGGTAATTATTTGAGGGTTGGAGTATTACTTCATGTTATTTATACTTGATATTTGTTAAGTTATTTTATAAGGAAATTTGGTCAAAATTTTTTCATAATAAAATTTTAATGCATTTAAGTACAAGTACAAAATATTTTCTTTGAAAAGTTCAATATTTACTACTATTATCAAAATATTAAATTTTAAAATAATATAACTTTTATCCAGATGTCTGTTTTTAATAAAATTAATATTTTTAGAATTCTCTCATAAAGATTTATCAAACAAGATCCATATTGATTATGAAATTTTAAAACAAAAAAAATTATTTATTACTGTCGAAATTGATGTAAATAGTAACATGTTACTCTGTTTGACAGTAAGAATAATATGTTATTCTGTCCCATAGTAAAAAGAAAATTTTACTTTATCCTTACTCAATTATGCAATTCCTCCTTAGAGAGTTTATGAAACAAAATAAATTGAGCTACCATTTTCATCAAATAAGTGTCTAATGAAAGAGTTTTAACTAAATTTTCCTATTTTATAAAAAATATTGAGTGTTACTATTTTAAAATATTAAGTTAAAACATTATATTGCCTTGCTTCATGAACAAAAAAAATAATTTCTGGATAGAGAATGGAGAAAATCTCAAATTCAGTACTAGCTCTAGATTTTTAGAATTTCTAATTAAATATTAAAATCAAATTTTATTTAATTATATTTTTTAAAATTATATTTTTTTTAGATGGTTTGATAATAAAGGATAAAAAATAATAAGAAAAATAATTATTTTTTCTTGTTTAGTATATAAATGGAGTGAGAAATTATGAAAAAAATTTGTAAAGAAAAAAGAACTCTCTTATTGAGCTTATTTTATTTCTCACTAAAAAACATTGTGACATTTAATGAGAAACAAATTGATAATTGGTTATAAAAATATAAAAAATAAAATAAAATCCTCTTAAAATACCAAAAAAAAAAAAAAAAATTGAGAGAATTACTGCATAGTGATGTTAGACAAAATTAATTACACATTAATGAAAAAAAATTATAATTATAATTATTAATATTTATAATGTTTATCACTATTTTGTAATTTTTTTTTCTATTCCCACTGCATTGTTATTTTTCCAAAGAAATTTCGCTCATATTCATCTCTTACCTGATTTGCTTTCTTACTTATGCAAACACGATACTAAAAAAACACAATTATTTCTTGATTTTCTCACCTAGATGAGAAACCATAATAATTTTTAAACTTTTCTTACTCCACTATCCAAACGGAGTGTTAAGGCTTTTGATTGTAGAATTTTATTTTAAATTTTTTCATAGGCCTTAGAGCATCTCCAACCCACTAGGTATATAATGCGTGTTAGTCAAAATGCCTAGTATGACTTATTTTTTTCAACTCCAATACACTAGGCATATAATTAGGCATTTTAGCTCAACTCATATTCACTAGCTACATGTAGCTAGCCTTCAAGACTAGACAAAATGTATTTAATCATTAAGATTATTTCCCTCCATCTTTGTTGCTGATGTGGCATTCTATAAAGTTAATAGTATTTGGATAAATAGCTAAAATACAGAGTATGATTGGAGTAGAAACATGAAATAGTTGATAGGCAAAGTAAAATGTATACTTTATAGTAATGTTTAGATAGGTAAAATGCCTTTTACCGTTGAAGATGAGGAGTTAGAGCATCTTCAACACTAGTAGGCAGTTTACTTATCTAAACATTACTATAAAGTATACATTTTACTTTGTCTATCAGCTGTTTTATATTTCTATTCTAACCATACTTTTTATTTTAGCTATTCATCCAAATACTATTAACTTTTTAGAATGTCACATTAGCAACAAAGATGTAGAGAAATGATCCGAATGATTAAATATATTTTGCTAGCCTTACATATAACAAGTGAACGTGAGTTGAGTTAAAATACCTAATCATATGACTAGTGCATTGGAATTGAAAAAAGTAAATTATATAGGTTAGAAATGCTCTTAAACACTTTAATGATTGAGCTACGTCAATTCAAATCATTTCATTTTCATGGGGTGTAAGTCTTTCCTAATTTTATATATATATATATATATAATGCAAGTCTTTCATGTATACAAGGCTTCCACTAAATATTTTTTTTACTTCTGTATAACTCTAATACAATTAACCCTTGAGTGATGATATAGAGCTCTAATAATAGATTTTTAAAGAGAGCTCTACCTATGTGGTAAGGCAAAAAAATAAAAAACAAAAAAGGCTAGCACAAAACATCACATTACAGTGAAACCCATTACAATTAATACTCCCTAGAACTCTTTTTTTAGAACTTTCAGTCATTTTTGTTAACCCTTAATGCAATTAACCCTTAAGATTATCATATTCATGCACTACCCTTGTAGGTATTATTAAGGTAGCTACACGACAACATGGCCACAAAATCCGAAGCAACCGTTTTTTTCCTTTTTCTTTTTTTTGGAACAAGGAAAGTCTAACAAAGCCCAGCAAAACAGAGGCACTGCAGCAGCAAAACACAGAAACTAAACTCTTGGAGCAAACTAGCAAGAGCAGGAGAAGGGTGAGGAACCCAGTCAAGAGGAAGGTGGCCTTGGAGAGATACTTGGGCAACCCAATGAAAAGGTTATCATCAATGAAAATGAATAAGGCATCGTTTGGCACTGGCTAAATCCAGTTTACTACAAATCTGTTTTGATTATAAAAAAAAATTCTTAAATCATATAGCAAATACATTTCTCTCCGGAAATTTACTTTAATCAGCCTAAAAATTCAAAAAACTAATAATATGCTAAATAAATTAAATTTTTTACATTAATTTTTTTAATAATTTTTTAACTAATTCTAAAAAAAATGTTATAAGTCAAGTGATACACCTAAATCACTAACGTTGCTTGCTAGTAGAGTTGATGGAAAATTCATCCAATCTATGGGTCGACAATGAATTATATGTATAAATAGCATTGTTGATGAAATACACCCTACAACGTATAAGAGTTTTAGAAATTAAATTTTTTTAGTTTCTATAAATAAAAATTTTGTTACAAAAGACATTTAGAAATCGATTATTAGTGTCGTGAGGATAGTCGGTACAAAATCATCATGAAAAGTCAAAAATAACGCTTTTAGTGAATTTTTTTTTAAAAATATCACTAATAAATGCACTCTTAGAAATAAAATAATTTGGTTTCAAAACTATTTATTTTTTAGACAAAAAATTTGGTCCGAAAATAATAATAATTCATCACTAATGTCTAATTTTCATTGTTAAAAATATAATAACAACACTTTTCGCAATAAAAATATTTGATTCTTAAAAAATAATTTTGTTCATAAATTTTAATTTTTTGTAGTGATATTTTTAAAACTTTTCCAATAATTTAATTCTCTGTAAAAAAAAAAAAAATTTAATGAAAGCGATTCCACCATAAAAATATTCTTCCTCCACAAAATAAAAATAAAAAAGATTTTTGTTGTGATGGTCCATTATTGATACGCGTTGTGATCCATTAATGCGTGTTTGTGCAGTGTGCGTGAATATTTTTTGTTAGATATGAAGGGTGCGTGAACTTGAATTCTCAATTAAAAACGTTTACATTCTAAAAGAATCAACTAATACATCCACAATGGCATGATCAAATAAATAAATTCATATGAATCACACTTATTTTTGTCTCTAGATACAATGTATTCATAATTAGTTAGTCTACGACAAAAATTATTATGTAATTTTGAAATATAATGTGATCTTATTTATATAATATCTTAATAATTATATTAAGAATTCATAATTGGTTAAGGCAAAAAAAATTATTAGGTAATTCTGAAGTATGATAATGTATTTATGTGGTGATTTGACAAATAAAAAATTATAAAATATATAGAAAGAAATCATAATTAATTGACATGAAAATTGTTAGATTCTTCTATAGCATAATGCAATATAATTTATGTGGTACTCTCGTAAATAAGAAATCACAAATTATACAATGTGAGATACCCATTGTTTAACTGGAGCCTTTAGTTTAGTGGTTGTGTAACACCACCTAGTTGAGATTGTTGATTCAATTCCTCAGGAGAAAAGTTTGACAACCTCTGTAGTACTTGCTGGACTTTTTAGCTATTGTTAGATTTTAATTGTAGAGTTTAATATAATATTTATTTGTAATTACTCTTTTATTAATTAACAAAAAAAATAAAATTTTCTTATACCATTAATTAGGAGCACTACCCCAACAATGTGACATCATATTCCATATAAAATTTTCTTATACCATTAATTATACTTTAATTTGTAAAATTTGAAAAGGAAATATAAACTTTCTACTTTATGCACTTTCTTACCTAATTTTCTCACATTTCATATTTTGTTCAATTTTAAGACCCTACAACATTATAATTTCAATACATCAATTTTATCCCTAAAACATTATTACAATTCCTTCATATCCTATTTACTATCATCAATCATTTTATACGGTAAGAACAAGTCATGGCAAGAGAAAAAAAAATTATGGAGACTGTGAATTTTACAAAATAGATATACTAAGTGCATTTTACAAAATGGATAATGAGGTAATTGGTTAATTGATAAATAAAATTACAAAATTCATCAAGAAGAAATATATGTATATTTTATTGTAAACATAATTTTTGCATGAGAATCAATTAATGTTAAATTATTTTAATTTTATAATATAAACAAAGATTTATTATTATTTAATTTCAAAATAGTTTTTAATTAATGTCAAAATAGTTTTTTACAAGGGGAAATTACATCTTAGTCGGATCAAAAAAAAATTTGCATAAACATTGTGACTTGCACCCTTACAAATTTTCATTTGCACTTCATCACAAAATCTCTTGTACACCATATGTTTTTGTACTTTTTTTTTTGTCTCTCCACGGTTGAAATTCCACCTTAAAATAAATGAAAGAATTTTTTTTAAGGGAGAATTATGGAGTGTTTTAGGAAGTCGGTAAAAAGTTAGTTTTTTAAACTTTTTTTAACTTATTTTATCTTTTTGTAGGTAAGTTATGTGAGAGGTGATGTGATTCAAAATGTGTAAAAAACGTTTTTTACCAGCTTCCCAAAAAACTCCATGCAAATGGGAAAAGAGGAAAAAAAATTACCAATACATGGGGATGTAAGTGACACTTATATCCCAATAGTTTTTTATTTGCATCACATCTCAGATACACTTACATTCTTATGTGTTTGTAATTTTTTTATTTTATCTCCCACTTGCATATAATTTTTTTTTTTTTTTGATACATAAAATGAGGATATAAAAAGGATAAGAGTAATATTAAAGATTTATAATATAGATTTTTAAATTTATTTACAAATGATATGACAAAAGAGATAAGCTATACGTAATTAAATATTTAATAAATTAAAAATTAACATGTATTCTGTCAGATCGTTGTAAATTAAATTGTGAGAGGTTTTGTGGGGCTAAACATTTTCCAAAGGGTAAATAGGAATTTAAAGGAGCTATAAATACAAGAGTCCCACACACATCAACCTCTTCATTGGTACACTTGACACCAAAGGAATCACCATCAAGATCCCCTGGAACTAGAGAGCATCACATCAACACTCTCCAATGGCTTCTCAAAACTCATCCATGTCATCATCAAAATCACCATCTTCTTCCACTCGTACATGTCTCTGCTCTCCGACCAACCACCCGGGTTCGTTCCGGTGCAGCCTCCACAGGAGCTCTGGTAGACACTCCGGCAAATCAACGGCCCATATCAACCGCCGCGACTCATCATCAACGATGACGATGTCCAAGTCCAGTCTTCTCAAGGCATTTCTCAAGCAGACCATCAATCCATCGAACCACGATCAGGAGAGAAGAAAGGATTTTCATCCAAGACCCACCAGGTTTGCTGTACTGAATAATAGCCCTGGAAATGGGGTGGCCGTTTCTTGATCAAATTGCCCTGACTCTCTCTCTCTCTCTCTCTCTCTCTCTCTCTCTCTCTAGATTTGTATATAATGATCAGAATTCAGAACCCATTTCTTGTTTATTTTCTTTCTTACATTTATTATTTGCCAACTACAGAGGAGAATTTAAATGTGCAAATTAAAATTTTGGGTGTGTTTGGTTTGTGTTTGTAGAGTAGTTTTTGAGATAAGAAGTACGAAAATTTGTTTGGTTTGTCTTTTTTCAGAAATGCTTTTGGAAAATTATTTTGGGAAAAGAATTTTAAAAAAAGTGATTGATTTGATGTGTATGAGAGAGTGATTTTGGAAAGTAAGTAACTAAACAAAATTTTGAGATTTTTTTTGAAAAAATTTATTTGGTTTGATTACTCTTAAAAATTTGTTTGTAGAGAATTTTTTTCAAATTTTTTTTAGAGAAACAAACCAAACAATTTTTTTTCCTTAGTTTTCTTGATGACAAAACAAGGTAGTGTTTGAGCACTGGTTTGGCATGTGGGGTGGGGTTGAGTTGGAATTAAAATAGTTCTAAAATAAAAAAAAATAAAAAATAGAATTTTTAGTCTATTTTAAAAATTATCATATTTAAGTCATAATTTTTTTTTTCTGACAAAAATTAAAAAAAAAGTCACAAAATTCATTCTAAATGAGAATTTTTACAGTTTTTTCGTATGTAGTTTACAAGATAGTAAATAGGGGTATTAAATCTGATAACTACGTATCTACAATAGTATGGCGTGTTTGAAGGAGTCAAAAGTCAAAATACCTAATCTTATTATTCTTTTTAATTTTTTGTGTTTTTTTTTTTTTTTAATGTCAAAAAAATTAATGAAAATAGTTAATTTTCAAATGAACTCTAGGGTCATGCTATACAATGTGTAAATTATAACATTTATGAAGTTAATTATCATAAATATTAGACAAAAATATTTTTAGAGTTATCACTGAATATCACATAAGATTTAATAATTTTTTTTTATAATTATAATCAAAATAATATCATAATATAACCAACACTATACTCATATAGACCACAATGAGTTATAATTAAGTCATAATTAATATTATTATAGATTATGAATAAATATCACAAAAATCGTAATTATGACATATAATACACACTCCAAAAGAGAGTACATGGTTATCAGAATCCTGATTCGGATTGTAAAATCTTTAGATCCTATGACTCTAATTGGTTCAAACGATCCGAATCACACTAGAATTTTAAACTTAGTAAGATCTTAAAGTGATTACGATTCTAGTTATAAAATCATGTAGAATTGCATTAAGATCCCGATTCTATTACGATCCCAATCTTATTATAAAAAAATTAGATTATTATTTATTGCTTATATGCGTGTGTGTGTATATATATATACATGTACATATTTATATAAGAAATTTTGACTATAAATTCTTGGATAAATTATACTAATACCTCATGAGATTTTTGTTTAATACAAATCTCCCTAACATTTCAAAAATTACCCTTATTTCCCGTCAGATTAAAATAATATATTTACTCTTTAACCTTTATATCCTTTAAACATATAAAATAATAAAATAATAATATTTTGTTTATGTCATTTTAAGGGAAATAACAGTAATCTTATCTGGTTTAACTCACACAAAAAAATGAGTATTTTTATTTTTCATATATATTTTTTTATTTTTATTGAAATTTTTTAATGTTTTAAATAAATTTTTATTTTATTTTTTAGATATACCTAATCTAAATATACTTAAGAGCATCTCTAACTGTTACTCAAAAATTTCATCAAATTTGAGTACAAAAATGGGAATTTTCTCAATCTGGTACAAGGCGCTTCAACGGTGAGCATCAAATGAACATGAAAGGGAAATTGGGGAGGTGGTCGACCGGGTGGTCGACCGGCCGGTTGACCAACCGGTCGACCGGCAAAGTCAATTTTTTTTTTTTTAAAACTGTTTGAACTGTTTGAACCCATGTATTTCAAAGAGAACCGGACGACCGGTTGGTCAACCGGCCGGGCAACCGGGTGGTTGACCGGTGTACCACTTTCAACGGTCAGTAACAGTAATTTGGTAAAATCTGTTTCCTGGTATCAGTTTGATGTTTTGTTTGGTGAATCCTCAGTTTGATATGAATTTGGTGCCACCGTTGGAGCCTCAAAAAGTGAGTTTTTCATCAAATTTCAAATTTGATGTTGGATTTGGTTCTCCGTTGGAGATGGTCTAAGAAGTATAATATTTTGTGATTTTTTTTTTTTAAATTCACCAAATACAAAAAAATATAAAAATTCACTACATTAGCTTATTTTGTTGTGTTCAATGAATTTTTAAAGTTTATTGTACAAATTATATATTTTTTAAATATATCTAGATTAAATTGATCTAATCTAAATATAATGGTGGAAATAAAAATGAAAAATTATATTCATATATAAAAATTTATACCAAAAAATATAATAAAAATATTGTGATAATGATATTGTTGTGAATATAAATCATGTTTATGAGTGTTTTTTATTTTAAAGTAAAAGGTCACCATTAAACTATATCACTGTATTTGAAATTTCTATATAAAATTTATGTTTATATATCATCACTCAATGAGAATATGTGCAAGTAGAATTTAATGATAAAAAGTTGGAAAATATAGTCATAATGATAAAAAGAAAAAATGGTAGGAAAAATAACATCAATAATGCAGGAGCAATTTGTAATAAGATTACAAACCTCAGGGAGGAAATGTAATTTTTCAAATGTGAGGGGAAATCTATATTAAACAGAAATCTTAGGGGGTGTCAGTGTAATTTACCTCTTCTAATTTATGATAACATAAAAAATACATTACATCAAATTAAGCATTTTTCTTTAAGGATTTTACAATTATTTAACATACATTATCATTATAGATAATTTATGATTTTGTTTTATATTAAAAATAAAATTTTGCGATACTCGATCTAATTTTACAATCTGATTTACAAGTCTCTCCCAACGATCTTACATAAGAGATTAATGTAATTATCTTAAATTTGTGAGATTTATTATATTTTTTCTAAATTTCAAAAAAGATCAATGTAATTTATTTTAATAAAAAAATAACGTCCAATTAGTATATATTAATGTGTGTTTAGAAAGGGAAAAGATTGGGTACAATCCTAACCTTAACCTTTGACATATAGTGGATAAAGTGGTTGTTTCGTAACTTGAACCCATAACCTCACGGTTATTAGGTCAAGATTTTACCATTGAACCAATGGTCATCCTAAATTTTAATATTGCTTTTTATTTTATTTTTTACACTTTGTTTAGATAATGGATTTGAATAAAAATTTAAAAAGAGAAAGAAAAATGTAAGAAAAATATATATAAAAAAAAATTACTTGTAATATTTACATTTTACTCACTTTTTTAAATGTTATTTAAATTCATAATTTACATACAGTTGTAGTATGTAAAATAGAGTTTCAACTTGAAATAAGCAAAAGAAACAAATCAAGGGTTTGTATTTTATAAAATTTGAAATTAGGTGGAAATTTAGCATTATTAATTTTAGGGGAAAATACATGTGCGGGGAGCAAATATTCAGGCAAGCCCGTACTCCTTTCTTCCAAGCTCCGTCTCTGTCCGATCACCTGAAAGCACAATGACGGTGAGCTACCCGGCGGTGTGTGGCCGGAAAACCCCTCCGACGTTCAAGTTAGAACCACACACCTAGAAAAGTGACTAGAGAGAAGGGAGAGTGTTCGAGTGTAAGTCTTACTTACAAAAATTGTCCATCCCCGTAAGGGGTGGCGCAGACTTGTTTATATACCTCTCTGCGCCTCATAACCACTCCCAATCATCTCTCAACGCGTGGCTCTGCTATCTTATCTGTCAGCACATAAACCATGCCTCTGTCAGGTCGCACCATGCTGGACATTACCTAATCCCAAATGCTAGCCTTCTCTGCTGGAGCCCGGCAGCCGAGCTGCCCAATCCAAAGCCGGGCTGTGCTTCATGCCCAAGCACGCCGCTGGCTAAGCTTGAGGGAACCGGGCTACGCAGCATCCCGGCTGGTCCGTGTCCGAGATATCTCGCATTCACCTTTCTCGGCCTTCCTGCCGAACAAACTCATAGCTCGGTCGACTGCGCCCTCCCTGGCGCCGGTCATCTGCTCGGCTGGTCGGCCCTCCAGCGAAGCATGCAGCTCGGTTCACATAATTGGTGCCTTAACCGAGCACCTACTCAACACAGCACCTGATCGGCCCAAATCTTGCCCGGCGTAACTCTGTCCGGGCAAATCTGTCCGGCACGGTACCAGAACATTATTTCCCCACTCAATTGCCCCTTAATTCCGTCCGCTCCAGCGTGACAGGGATTACCTACTCCGACCGGGGTATAATTTCACTCCCTCGGTCCCCGACTTATCAATTAGTAACCAGACTGGACGACCTTCCGTCTTCGAACTTGCCCGGTTTTGCTTTCAAACTTGCCCGGTCTTTTTCTCAATCTTGCCCGGTGATCTTCCCGGTCGATGCTACAGCTGACCTCGGTGTCGTCTCGTTTTTTACGGCTGACGCATCAACTGCCCGTCTCTTCAACTCTGACGAAGTCATTAAATGGGGGCACATGGCAGCTTCTTATTCGTCCTCGAGCAGCCAACCGGCTGCCAAAATTCGAAAATTTTTTGGCGGCCTCGCGATGCCTATATACATGCCCCCCTCACTCTTTCTTCCTTCCTTACTGACCTTCTGCCATTCGAAGCCCTCTAGAGCTTCTGCCCATCTTTTGCCACTGCTGATCTCGAGCCCGAAGGAGCAAAACTCCCCTCCCTTGCCTGGTAAGTCCTTCAACTCCCCTCTTATTGCCATTCTCTCGAATATTTCACACACTAGGGTAGAAAAACGTAGCACTTAGGATCTGGGCAACAGAAACCTTCGAACACTCATGGTGTTCTTCATTTTTCCTGAAGAACACCAAAGAATCTGGGGCGGACCGGGCTCCTGGTGTTCTTTTGATCCAAAAAACTCTAAGAGCCGAGCAAACAACATGTTTGTCTTAAACCCAGACGAAACCGAGATAGCAAAGGGGACCAGGTCGCTCAACCGGGCTAATATCCGGTCCGCTTGTGCGACCGGGCTCCTTGGTAAGCATAGAACACCGAGGTGGTTTGGCACTTTTATGACCGAGCTGAAGTCAGGCTCACCTTGCGCGACCGCGCTCACACTCATACTTGCCATCCTTTTCCTGCAGAGTCCAAGGGGACCTTTGACCACATCTGAGGCTCTCAAGACCGAGCAACTATCCAGTGCCAAACCACAACCGAGCTACTTTAGGAAAGCCTCAAATGGGGAAGTACCGCTATATGGTAGACACCCCGGCTGCCTTAGACGCGTTCAGGGAGGAGTACGACATCCCGGCCGATGTCCACCTCGAACTTGCAGCCGAGCAAACAACTCCTTGGGGAAGAGCCGAGCAATGCCCCTTCACCGTGCTCTCAATAGTTGAAGGAGGCCTTCGCTTTCCGCTCAATCCCCTGATCACAGAATTCTTACGCCGCACCGGGCTGGCACCAACCCAAGTGTCAACAAATACATACCGGATTATCAATGGTGTTCACGAATTAAACAACCGGCTTGGCACTCAACTAGGCTTAGCCGAGATCTTAAGGCAGTACACCATGGGCCACACCGGGGACGGTCTTGCCTACTACCTCAAGATAAGACCGGGCAAGGAGAAAATAGTGACCGGCACCCCAGATAAAGACTTGCACGATGACGACTTTTTCTGGGTGTCTGGTAACTACGAAACGGCCGACGTACCGGGCTGGTTTATTAGCAAGAACTTTGGTTCTTCATGTAAGCCGCACTTTACTGCTCGGTCAACCCTCTTAAATGATTATTCTTTACTTAGCCATTTTTTGTTTCCTTTGCAGCAATCCAGGATCTACAAGCAAATTACAGGTTCCCAAACGTCGAGTCAATCCGAACCGTGCTTCGACACAGGCACCGGGATTGTAACGAACTGCTCGACTATCAACCTACTTACAGATACTCTGCTCCCCGCCGGGGTAGAGTCACTGACTTCCTGCGCGAGCCAACTCCACCTCCGGATCCAACTTTACCTGACATCCCCTTAATCCGGCTGACCGAGGAACAGGAAATGGCCAAGCAGAGTCGAATCCGAAATTTGCTAACTGCCACCTCGGCCGAGATACCGGGCGTCGGCACTCCGTCATCGGCGGCCGGTCAAACCAGCGGCGCAGTGATCGGCCTCGCCACACCTTCAACAGGCCAACCCCGGCGTGAACCTGCGCAACGCCGGGGTGGAAAAAGGGCTCGGCCAGATCCCTCAGCCGAGCTGGTGGCTGAGCTAGAAACCGAGCAACCTGCAGTACAAGCCAGCACCGTACCGGCCTGGCGCCCGCTGCTGAAACACCGGGGTGCTGACATCCCGGCCAACGCCTCGGTCAAAGGCGACAAGGAACATCTGTTGGCCTTCGACCTGTCAAAGGCTCTCCTGCTGCCGTCTGACGTGGTTGGAAGCGACCACGTTCCAGACACCCGGTTGGTCAAATCCGCCGTGAAATCAATGACCAGGGTAAGCACCCCAACCTGCTCCCAGAATTTTTAAGTGTTTGCCCGGTTTCCTTGCTGATCAAGTTTGTTCTTGCAGGCCATCCAGAAACAGCACCTCGTGATGGAGCGCGTCCACCGACTTAGGCAGAGGGCAACTGATACAGCCAGCCAAGTTGAGAGCCTTCAGACCGAGCTGGGACGGGCTAAGGCGTCTTTCGACCGGGCTAGCACTGAAAACAACAGCCTGCTCGGCCAGCTGAGTGAGGCCGAGAAGAAACGAGATGAGCTGCAAGCCGAGCTTAATGCGCTGAAAGAGTCCAGGGAAAAAGACTGCGAAGATGCCAACAATGCAGGCTTCAAAGAAGCAGAAGACAACTACAAAAAGCAGGTCTTTGCAACCCAGGACATATACTTCAAGGCCGGCTGGAAGGAAGCTTGCTCTCAGCTCGGCCAGGGCCCTGAAACCGATGTGTTTGCCTCCACACCAAAAGCCTTTCTGCCGGTCTACCTTGTGCCCTATGCCAACGACGTCTTCACTGCGTTGCAGGCAGAGGCCGAGGAAGAGCTTGCTAGAGAGACGGCTGCAGACGCCGGTGAAGGAAGCAGCCCCGAACAGAATGTCCAGAATGAGCCCGGTGATCAAGAAAGAAATGCACCGGTCAACATTGAAGATGACTTTGACAACCTCTCCCCTCTTGCATAGTTTCTCCTTGACCTTGCTTTTGTCTGTTTTTCATGTAGCCGGGCTAAGCCTCACTTTTTGTAACCGGGCTAAGTACCCCACCTTTGTACTCATTTTGAATTAATGAAAAAGCTCAACTTTTATGAAGTGTTTTCATGGTTTGCTTGAGCTTCATCAACTTACTGAACCGGGATACATCGCCACGGTTGAGAGACCAGATCACACCATCTCCAACCGAGGTAATTCATCTCGGCAAGAAATATCTAACTTGCACAAACATTGATTCATCCAATCGGACAAAACATCTCGGTTGGGAGTTCCAACTCTTCCAACCGGAGCAAAACATCAATTCTTCCAACCGGAGCAAAGCATCTCGGTTGGGAATTCCAAAGTTGGCAAAACACCAACTCTTCCAACCGGAGCAAAGCATCTCGGTTGGGAACCCCAAAGTTGGGCAAAACACTAACTCTTCCAACCGGAGCAAAAACATCTCGGTTGGGAACTCCAAAGTTGGGCAAAACACCAACTCTTCCAACCGGAGCAAAACATCTCGGTTGGGAACTCCAAAGTTGGGCAAAACACCAACTCTTCCAACCGGAGCAAAAACATCTCGGTTGGGAGTTCCAACTCTTCCAACCGGAGCAAAACATCTCGGTTGGGAATTCCAAAGTTGGGCAAAACACCAACTCTTCCAACCGGAGCAAAACATCTCGGTTTGGATCCCCAAAGTTGGGCAAAACACCAACTCTTCCAACCGGAGCAAAACATCTCGGTTGGGAACTCCAAAGTTGGGCAAAACACCAACTCTTCCAACCGGAGCAAAAACATCTCGGTTGGGAGTTCCAACTCTTCCAACCGGAGCAAAACATCTCGGTTGGGAATTCCAAAGTTGGGCAAAACACCAACTCTTCCAACCGGAGCAAAACATCTCGGTTTGGATCCCCAAAGTTGGGCAAAACACCAACTCTTCCAACCGGAGCAAAACATCTCGGTTGGGAATTCCAAAGTTGGGCAAAACACCAACTCTTCCAACCGGAGCAAAACATCTCGGTTGGGAATTCCAAAGTTTGAATCAAAACATCAAATTTCGAAGGAAAAGAACACTTGTATATATTTGACAAAAAGAATTACATTCTGAAGTGTAATGCAAAAAGCTCCTTCTTTGCAAACAAAACAATAGCTAGAAATAGTACATTTTGAGATTGGCCGCATTCCATGGCCGAGGTATTGATCTACCATCCACGTCCACCAGGTGGTATGCCCCCTTGCCCGCCAGACCGGTTATCTTGTATGGTCCTTCCCAATTTGCCCCTAGCTTGCCTTCTCCTGGCACCAGGGTATTTCCCATAACTTTCCTCAGGACCCAATCACCCACTTTGAACGGTCTGGGGTGCACCAGCTTGTTGTACTTCCTGGAGAGTTCTTGTTGGTAGGCTGCCACATGGATGAGAGCCTTTTCCCGGCGCTCTTCAGCCAGGTCTAATTCCAGAGATATAGCCTCGGTGTTCAGAGCAGGCTCAAAGCTTTCACTTCTGAGGGTGGGCATGCCGACTTCCAAGGGAATGACTGCCTCCATTCCATAAGCCAAAGCGAATGGAGTTTCCCCGGTAGAACGCCGCGGGGTAGTCCGGTATGCCCAAAGGACGCTGGGAAGTTCCTCGGCCCACTTTCCCTTTGCTTTTTCCAACCTTTTCTTTAACCCATCCAATATGATCTTGTTCGATGCCTCGGCTTGACCGTTGGACTGTGGGTAAGCCGGAGTGGAGTTGTAGAATTCAATCTTTAAATCTTCACAAAAACTTCTGAATAGGCGACCGTCAAACTGGGTGCCGTTGTCAGAAATCAAGATCTTGGGGACGCCAAACCGTGTTACCACATTCTGCCAGACAAACCTTTTCACGTCTTTTTCCTTGATAGTTGTCAAAGGTTCAGCTTCAACCCATTTGGTGAAGTAGTCCGTCGCCGCGATAAAGAACTTGCGGTTGCCCGGTGCAGTTGGGAGGGGTCCCACTATATCTAGCCCCCACATCGCAAAAGGCCAAGGGCTGGTGAGGGGAAGAAGTTCTCTGGCCGGCTGGTGGATCTGATGTGCAAATTTCTGGCACTTCTCACATTTCCGGACATATTTTTGGGCGTCAGCTTGCATGTACGGCCACCAATAGCCTTGTGAAATAGCTCGGTAGGCCAAGGATCTGCCCCCGGTGTGGCTGCCGCATATGCCTTCGTGAATTTCGTGCAGGAATGCCTCAACACTGCTCGGGTGCACACACTTTAAGTACGGACCAGAGAAGGACTTCTTATACAACGCGCCAGATGGAGAGAGCCAAAACCGCTCTGACTTTACCCGGCATTTGTGTGCTTCCTTCTTCTCGGTTGGTAGAATCCGGTCTCGGAGGAACAAAATGATTGGATCCATCCACGACGGACCCAGCTCGGCGCAGAGTACTCCCGTCTGCCCGGTATCTTCAATGCTTGGTCGTGGAAGAAAGTCAATTAACAAGGGATTTGGAGACGTACTATCTACCATCGATGCCAGGCCGGCCAGCTCGTCAGCTCGGCTGTTTTCTTCTCGGCCGATCTGTTGGACCCTGATTGCCTGAAACTGCTTGATGCGTTCTCTGACCAGAGCTTGGTACTTCGCCATGCGGTCATCCTTTGCCTCGTAAATCCCAGAAACTTGGTTAACCACAAGTTGGGAGTCACTGTACACCATTAGCTCGGCAGCCTTCATCTGGATTGCGCTCTTGAGTCCGGCCAGAAGGGCCTCATACTCAGCTTCGTTGTTAGATGCTGGGAAGCCAAGGGTGATAGATTGTTCAATGGTTAGGCCATCTGGGGAGATAAGAACAATACCCAGCCCAGCACCGTGACGATTGGACGCCCCGTCAACAAAAAGCTTCCACATTTCCCCCACAAAAAGCTTCCAGCAAACTGATGGATCCTGCGAGTGGTGAGGGGTGCTACGATCAAGGTTGCTCGGCCATCCGGTTTCAAGTTCCGCGCTCACTGGCCCCACTCCGGCCCCCCTTGGTGATTCGGCACCGGACTCAGCAAGTCGGTCTGCCACGCCTAAGTCCGTAGGCGAATCACCAGGCTGCGGTATTATGCCGGCCGCAGGCTCTGCGCTGAGTAGTTCCATAACTTCCCCCCTTGGTGATGCGGTACCGGGCAGAGTTGGTGGAGTATCAACACTCAACTCTGTTATCGCGTCATCGGTTGTTGGCATTGTAGAAGTGTAGGCCACTGCGGCGGTGCGCGCTAAGTCCGCGACGCGAGCCCCACCAGGTGGTAGTATCTCTGATGAACTGGAGCGCAACTCATCATCTGCCGCGGTAATATCGACCGGGCACACCGGATGAGATCCAGGTGAGAATTCTGCAACAAAGTCGGCCAATATTTGCGCTTTGATGGCAGTGCGCAGCTGATACTTCACATCAAACTGACCCAACTCGACCGCCCACTTAAGAACTCGCCCAGAAAAATCCGCCCGTTCGAATAAAGCTTTGAGGGGGAACTCGGTCAAGACGACGATAGTATGTGCATGAAAGTAGTGCGCCAACTTTCTTGAAGCCATCATTAATGCCAAGGCAAGCTTTTCGAGAGGCAGGTACCTAGTCTCTGCCGGTAGTAAGGTCTTGCTAACATAAAAGATGGGGAGGTGCTTGATTCCTTCAGCCCGAACAAGCACCGCACTGACTGCATGTTGCGATACGGCCAGATAAAGGTAAAGTTCTTCTTCGGGCACCGGCGTGACCAACAATGGCGCTGAAGACAGATATTCCTTGAGCTCGGCCAACGCTCGGTCGCATTCTTCATCCCATGAGAACTTGGACTTCAAGGACTGAAAGAAAGGACGGCAGCGATCTGATGACCGGCTTATAAATCGATTAAGCGCGGCGGCCATTCCGGCCAGATGTTGCACGTCTTTCACCGAGCTAGGCTGCTTTAACTCTTGTACGGCTCTGATTTGTGTAGGGTCCGCCTCAATACCTCGGTTTGTGACTAAGAATCCTAAAAATTTCCCAGATCCCACACCGAAGGCACACTTAGACGCATTCAGGCGTAACGTATGCTTCTTGAGGATGGCAAACATCCCGGCCAGGTCGGACAAATGATTTGTTCGTTGTTTGCTCTTGACCACCATGTCATCAATGTAAGCCTCCATCGTCCGGCCCAGCAAAGGAGCAAACATCTTTGTCACCATCCTCTGGAAAGTTGCCCCGGCGTTCTTTAAACCAAAAGGCATAACTCGGTAGCAGAAGAGTCCCCTTGGAGTAGTAAATGAAGTAGTTTCTCGGTCGGGGCCGTGCATGGCAATCTGATGATAGCCCCGGTAAGCGTCCAAGAAACTTAGCCTGTCATGGCCAGCCGTCAAATCCACAAGCTGGTCAATTCTAGGCAAAGGAAAGCTGTCTTTCGGACATGCACGGTTGACGGTCTTGTAATCAACGCAGACCCGCCACTTCCCGTTCTTCTTTGGGACAACGACTGTATTTGAAATCCACCGAGGATAGTGAACTTCCTGAATTGCTCGCGCCTCAAGCAGATTCTTGACTTCCTCCGCCACTACCTCGGCGTGATGCACTGCTGACCTCCTTGTTCGCTGAATGACCGGCTTGGCTCCGGGGAAGACATTGAGATGATGGCAGATAAAGTTTGGATCGAGGCCGGGCATGTCATAAGGCGACCATGCGAAGACTTCAATGTTGGCCATAAGGAATTCCACCATCTCGGTCCTTTCTTGTGCTGTGAGGGTGGAGCCGAGCAAGAAGAACTTGTCCGGCTGCTCGGTGTCAATTCGCACTTCCACCAACCCTTCCACGGCTTTGTCTTCTGCCTTGGTACCCACATCATCCAGGACTCCCTGGTCCTCCGGTCCTTCTATCATTTGGACGAATCCCTTGGCAGCTCGGCTCCCGTTCACTGCAACAAAGCACTGCTTAGACATCACTTGATCTCCCCAAATCTCTTCGATTGCCCCCATAGCCGAGGGGAATCTCATCACTTGGTGGTAGGTCGAAGCTACAGCTTGCAGAGCGTGAAGCCATCCTCTGCCAAGGATAAGGTTGTAAGTCGAAGGCACTTGTAACACCCAAAACTCAACCTGTTTGACCACTGATCCCGCTTTAACCGGCAGGATAATTTTTCCCAAAGGCCACTCTGGTTGTGAGTTGAAACCGACCAATGGCGAAGTTGCTGGGGCCAAATCCGTGTCTCGAAGCTTGAGCTGTTTGAAAGCGTCGTAATACATGATCTCGACCGAACTTCCCTGATCGATCAAGATCCTTTTAACTTCGAAATTATTGACGCGGAGAGTCACTACCAAAGCGTCATTGTGCGGTGTCTGTATGCGCTCCAAATCTTTTAAGGAAAAGCTGATTACATCCTTTACTTCTGTCTTCCCCTTCTTGAGCGCAGGCTGAACTGACAAAACTTCCCTCATGTGTTCTGCCTTCTTAATCATACCACGAAGCTCGCAAACACGCGCCGGTTCCACTATGCCGTGGATGACATTCACAACCCCTTGTGGAGGTGCATCACGGTCATCCGGTCCGCGCGGATCAACTGGAACCTGATTTGCCTTAACTCCTCCATCAATGTAGAGGTCCAGATGCCCGGCTGCCACTAGCTCTTCTAAGTGTTGCCTCAAAGGCAGACAGTCCTCTGTTCGGTGGCCACGTTCCCGGTGAAAGGTGCAACGGTACTTGGGATTGAAGCCTCTCTGCCCGTCGCCTAACTTAGCAGGAAACCGGACGTACTCCTCGTCGCGGATTTCACTAAGTATGCGATAGATTGGAATTTTGAAGACCGTGGTGATGCCTGTTCTTGCCTTCAACCTTCTGCCTGCATCGGCCGCATCATCTTGGGGGTAGTCATCCCGGCGGTAATCATTCCTGTTATTACGCCGCTCCCTACCCCGGTTCTTGCGGTTTGAACCTCGGTCTGACTCTTCAGCTCGGTCACTAGATCGGCTGGACTCTTGCCCGACTGCAAGCACTTTTCCTGCCAACTTCTTGGGTGCTACGACCGGGGCTGCCTTCTCGGTTGAGGCCGAGGCATCATCCTCTACCCGGATATGCTCATTGATGCGCTGCATAAGCTGTCCCATGGTCGTAGGTTGTTGCATGGTAAGTGAGTCTCGCAGTCTATGTCCGACCGGGAGCCCACGCTTATATTGTACGATAGCAAGGTTGACCGGGCAGTCCAGTATCTCATTGAAAGTCTCCCAATACTTGGAGTTGTACGCCTTGAGTGTGTCGCTCGGTTCCATCTTGATACTCAGGAGGTGATCAACCTCTTTGGGAGTTTTGGTGTTAGTCGTGAAGCGTGTTACGAAGGCTTCTGCCAGCTGTTGCCACCTTTCAATACTTCCCTCCGGCAGCCTTCCGAACCACTTCAATCCCAATTCGCCCAAACTCGACGGAAAGATTAGGCACATAAGAGCATCATTCCGCCGGTGTCCGGCCATAACCTGCCGGAAATGACTTACATGCATGTACGGATCGGTCTTTCCATCGTAAAGGGTAAACTTTGGCTGGTGGAATCCCGCCGGAAGCGGCGCTGCCTCTATCGCCAGTGAAAAAGGAGTGGCGCTCAACCTGGCCAAGTCCGTATCTAGAAGGAGTGGCGCCGCTTGACGCGGTGGAGGCATTCCGACCTCCTCGCTGGCGTGGGCTCCGTAGGATAACCGCTGGAACGCCGGCACCCTCTGAGATTCCCGCCGGCGAGCCCGTTCCCTTAGAACTGTCCGCAAATCCTTTGTACAGGCGGAATAGGAATACCCCGACGTCGTCTCCGGACGTGAGGGTCTGTAAGTGCTATCTTGCGCGCTGGACTTCTCTGCGTGCAAGTCGGAGTCGTCATCTCTGTAGCTCCTGGTAATAGAGATTGCCGGAGTGTGCCTCTGACTCTGGCTGGCTGAACGGCGGGAGGGGGCTGAACGGCGGGATGGGGTGCGCTCACTGTGGTCACCCACTCCAGCTACACCCTTCCCTTTATAACGCCGCTTGAGCTCCTCCATCTCCGCCGCCATTCGCCGGATGACTGCATCTTGGTCCCGCAACTTGTGTTCCAGGCGTTTGGAGTGTGACTCTCTCCGCCGTCGATGACCGTCTGGACTACGGGAACGGCCATGACTTCTTCCGCGCTTATCCCGCGCGTCTCCCGCCTGTCCTCCGGTGGCTGTCTCCAGGTTCGCCATCGGAAGGATGGACGGGAGTCCTTCTCTCTGCCGGACAAACTCCGGGGTGGTTCCGTCGACGGCGGACAACGGAAACTCCTCGTTGTGCGCCATGGACGACGATCAGATGAACCCAGAAGACAAGGTTTTATCTGCAAGATTCCCACAGACGGCGCCAATTGTGCGGGGAGCAAATATTCAGGCAAGCCCGTACTCCTTTCTTCCAAGCTCCGTCTCTGTCCGATCACCTGAAAGCACAACGACGGTGAGCTACCCGGCGGTGTGTGGCCGGAAAATCCCTCCGACGTTCAAGTTAGAACCACACACCTGGAAAAGTGACTAGAGAGAAGGGAGAGTGTTCGAGTGTAAGTCTTACTTACAAAAATTGTCCATCCCCGTAAGGGGTGGCGCAGACTTGTTTATATACCTCTCTGCGCCTCATAACCACTCCCAATCATCTCTCAACGCGTGGCTCTGCTATCTTATCTGTCAGCACATAAACCATGCCTCTGTCAGGTCGCACCATGCTGGACATTACCTAATCCCAAATGCTAGCCTTCTCTGCTGGAGCCCGGCAGCCGAGCTGCCCAATCCAAAGCCGGGCTGTGCTTCATGCCCAAGCACGCCGCTGGCTAAGCTTGAGGGAACCGGGCTACGCAGCATCCCGGCTGGTCCGTGTCCGAGATATCTCGCATTCACCTTTCTCGGCCTTCCTGCCGAACAAACTCATAGCTCGGTCGACTGCGCCCTCCCTGGCGCCGGTCATCTGCTCGGCTGGTCGGCCCTCCAGCGAAGCATGCAGCTCGGTTCACATAATTGGTGCCTTAACCGAGCACCTACTCAACACAGCACCTGATCGGCCCAAATCTTGCCCGGCGTAACTCTGTCCGGGCAAATCTGTCCGGCACGGTACCAGAACATTATTTCCCCACTCAATACACTTCAGTGATATGTTCAAAAACAATTTACAAATTAATGAGAATGCTTATAAATTTAATCATTAAAGTACATAAATTTTACTATTGAATTGAAAAAAGAAATTGAAAAATTACACACGATTGTGGTTTTCCCTTAATTTTATAAGAGAACAAATCATGGGATCGGATATTTTTATTTCTTGTTTTTGATCAGCCCACTGTTTTGCTTTTGTCATTGTTATCTTTTCTCAATTAGATGATGTGCTAGCATATGATTTTGTTTGTTATTCGGTGTTAACTTTGATAGATCTGTATTCGTTTTGTTTTAATACTTTATTCACCTACCTTTTTATTGATATATGTCTGTGTTATCACTTTGATTCACATTAATAAAATTTCTCTATGTCAATACTTTAAAAAAAAAAAAAAGCGGGGGGGGGGACCAAAGCAAAACCATCTTCCGAATCCTTTGCCATTCTTATCTCAAATATGGAGAAAAACTTGAGTACAACGCCGTCTTATATTTTTATAGTGTGCATACAAGAAGGGAATATTATATGTAAGTTAAACATAGTGTTGACATTATAAAGTGTCATAATTAAATTAATTTCTGTTATAATATAATAGATCATAGTTAAACACTTTTGACACATAACCAAATATCTTTTCGATTATAACTAAAATTACAATCACATTATATCATAATTAAATTATAATCAACACTACAATGTGTAATAACCAAACGCCAATTGAAGTATAACCAAATTTCTTCTCAATTATATTCCAAATAATAAGTCATAATTAAGAAAGTGTTTAAGATGATCTAAATAAGTATATTTTTTGACTTTTTATGAAAAAATGTGCAAAAAAATAAAGAGATGATATAACTCAAAAAAGATAAAAAAAAATGTACTTTGTAGGGGATGCCAAATAGGCTTAAATCATAACTAACACCACAATGAGTCATAACCAACATCACAATAGGTTGTAACCAAAAACCTCAAAGTTCATAATTGGAGCATATGGTACACACTTTTTTGAGGTGTGTATTTTTAGGGATGGCAACGGATTGGGTTTTTTTAGATTTTGCACTTGAATTCTTATTTTTAAACTCAATTATTTTAGTGGTTGAATTTCATATTTTACTATAAACTTGACAATTTTGACATGTTAGTCTAGCAATATAAAATTAACAGAATATTCAGCACAATTAAATAATAGCAATAATGATAAACAATAATATATATAGATAATAATAATAATAATAAACCAGATTAGAGAAACATAGGGTGAAATTTTGGGAGTCACGTTGTCCTTGTCCTAAAGTTACTTTCCTCCCATCGTAAAAGTACAACTGGAGTGAAGCAGTTCCAAGATAAAACTTATATTGCTCACAGCGTCCCTCATTTAGTGTTCATGACCATCAGGAGACTTGAACCATGTCACGAATTAAAGTTGTCCAAAATATCAATATAAAATATGAAGAGATCTCATAAAATCTTCTATCTCTCACACCATTTTTTCTATATCTTCTTGTGTCTCTTAATCTCTAAAAAAGCCTTTAGAAAACCATAGGTATTTGTAGGATTCTTTGTAACATATGTAATCAAATATAATTAAAATACACTTAATGATAAAAATAAATCATTATATTAAATAATGGAATAATGAGATATAAAACATTTTGTAATTCACAATTTATTGAACATATTAAAACTATAATTTATATATTTTTATTAAAATATCCCAACGGTCTCCCATTTTTAATAAAAATAAATTCTTTAAATACTTTTACAAAATTTGTAATATACCCCTACATTTTAAAAACTCCAAATCAAAAATAACATAAATATAACTTTAAATAACATAGGGTAACATATACCGTGTAATAGGGGTAAGTGTCTTCTGAACTTGAATCTCACTTAGTGTTAACAGTTTCCCTCCAAAGAATCATAGTGAACTAAGGCCATGTTTGGTAGAGTTGTGGGAAAGTGCTTATAGCTTATGCATAAACAGCTTATAGCTTATAACTATGAACATAAGCTGATTTTTGACTTATAAATTAAGCATCTCCTGCCCCACTCAAAGAATAAGCTAATTTCTGACTTCCAAAAAGTTATAAGCTATAAGCTAAACCAAACACATCAAAATAGCTTAAATTAAACTGAAAGTTGAAATAAGCAGCTTTTAAGCTGCACCAAATAGGGCTTAAGTCTTGAACTAGACTCTTTGGACTAAAGGTTAACATATCATACACACAACACTGGTATTGGACAATAGCTCACGGTACTTTTAATGGTCATGCACTCTGAGCTTGATTCTCGTGGGAATTTTAAAGACTAGCACAAGTCCCACGGTTGCGGCCTCAAGATGGTTACCACTTAGTAGAATCCTCCAAGGGTACAGTGACGGAATATACCTTGCAAGAGTTTGCTTACCTTGGATTCATTCAGGGTAACACCCTTCCTAACCAGTCACTCATTAGCATTGCCTTAGGGATGGACAGGAGAACTACTCTTATGGTGTTTCCTAAAATATAAAGCGTTGGAATTACGTCACGTCATAAGGATTGTTTCTACCCATTGAACCTCCTTCATAGGGTTGCCAATCACAGAGATTGGGTTACTTACTTAGGTTACTTCTTGAGGTGACTTCCTTAGGGCTTAGCCCATCCCCCTTGATAGATAAATATGGATCTAGCCTCACTAGTTCAAAGGCAATAACTTCTCGAGTTTATTAATTTGTATTTGCCTTAATATTTGACTTCACTCATAAATATTTTTTGAGCTTCTCAAGTTTCAAATTTCATATATCAGTTGATCAATAATTTTATCAATCATATGAAATATCTCATAATAAAATTGTTCTTATTTATTGCGCGCCACAATTTTCCCTTTGAGGTCCATCAAGTAGACACTTTAAATCGGACTCATCATGCAAATATATCCAATTTTTACCAAGGTAACATGGACCCATCAAACAAATACAGTCCTTTTATCTTCCAAATCAAGGCAACAATTTTCCCTCTTAGTAGTCAACAACCATACTACTAAGAATCACAAATTTTCGTAATCAGTAATCTACTATTAGGAACTACTCAGTATGGCTAGTGGTCTCACATCTATTAGGAGCCACTAGTTTCTTTTCATTTTCTTTTCCCCATGATACAAACCTCAAATAAAATATTTTCCACCTTTTAAAATCCTTTATTTTTTCTTTTCACAAATAAGTAATTATCTTTTCATAAATAAAGAATTTAAAAACATACACATATATAATCTCATTCACCCCCACAATATAAATCTTTTAGAAAGTCAAAACACAAATAATCATTTTTTCCAAGAGATGTCTTCTTGCTCACACTTATCACTATACTTTACTCTATCTAATCAATATTCTCTCAGACCATTTATATTAAAATCGAGTTTGAACAAATATAATTGGATTGTAGAATTTTGCCATCTCCCACAATGTTAATATACTATACATTATGGTGATGAATAGTGATATCGTATTATCATGATAACATGGTATTATTATATTCAAATCACAATAAAGGTCAAATTTTGAGAACATATATATATATATTTGTAGAATTTTATGCTAATTTTGAACTTGAATCTTTAATTGAATTCAAATCACTTGCCATGAACATTAAAATTAGGTTAGCCTTTTGAGATGAAGTTTCCTCCTCTATCTTCCCCCACAAGCATTAGTAATATGTCCTTTTCAAGTAGGGTAGTAAAGATATCCAATTCTAGAACAAATCTTATTTTAGACACAAAAAAAAAAAAAAAGAAAAAAAAAAAAAGACCACTTTTGTGAGGGCCCTCAAGAGCCAAGAGGCATGGCTACCCTTGGGAGTGGTAATATTTCTACAACTTGCATGTATTGCCAAACAAAAATAAACATTGTTACGGATATTGTTCAAATTTGAATACAAACTTTCTTTGGAGGGAAGATAGATGCAAGCAAATGATTTATTTTGAACCCCACATCACAATACCCTACGTGAGTGAGAATTCGATAGTTTCACTTTAGTTTTGACAAAAAGCATGTATGGTTAAATAATGAAAATTAAAGAAAGGGAAAAGAATTTCTTTTCATTTGATAAACAGAGAAAAACATGGTTTGTGTTAGTTAAAATTGGGCATCAAGTGCAAATCAAGATCTAGTTAATGTTGATATCCTAATGTACTATAGTGCAAAGTCTAGTGGGTTTATTTATTAATATATATATACATATATATATGGCCTGCAACAATATTTACATACCTAAGAAAATTATTTAGAAAGAATATATCGAATAATTTTTATTTTGACTGTTACTCAAGAAACTTTGACTTGTTTAATTTTATTTTTAGAATGTATTTTTTGAAGAAAAAAATTAAAGAAAATTAAAAACTAATTTGGCGAAATTTTCTTTAAAGATATTTTGAAAAAAACATTCATTTTTTCATAAATTCTCTCTTTTACTGAGATAAAAATAATTTTTAATTATATTTTGTAGCTTTCTTTTCCTGTTCCTCGGAGGGGTTTAGTCTCCTCGGATACGATAGCCCTACAGTTTGAATTCTCGTGGTTCTGAATCTGATTTTATAAGTACAATGTGAAACAGATAAACACAAATAAGTCCAAATTCGGCAAATCGTTTTAGAAAATCCATTTATCGTCAAAGATATAAAAAATGGACTACATTGCCAGATTTCAGAGTTACCACCTAAATATTTTTTGAAAATTTAGGAAACCCATGACTCGTACCAAAGGCTACTTGTCCGTCATCACTAAAGTGTCTCGGCTCGAGAACTCAGGTATGAGGGAGGAAAGTCATAAATTGAGCACCCCACTCACTCGATCAAAGAAATAATCCACTACTAATCATGATGTGATTTTTATGCACATTATATGTTATTGTTCCGATTATTATGCTATCTTTGTTATGTGATGCACACAAGTATAGACTAATTCGCCCACTTTGGAACATTTCGATTTCATGTTGTTTGAAAAGTGTTTCGAATATGTACCACTTGAAAAAGTGATCTCATATATACATTTAATTGGATCATCCCAACTTACGCGAAAAGCCTCCATCCACAGGCATTCAAGAGATCTATTACCTAAGCACTTAGTCTCATGGTAAACATACTTGATGTAGCAACACCAACACACATGTAATATGCTAAAGCAAAATCGCTCACCTAATACTTCAAGGCAAGCCAAAGAAAACAAAATAAGTAGAAAAATACATGATCCTAAGCAACATGACTAATGCAACGCACACAACATGCAATTAATAGGCTCGGCTACTAATATGGCATGTGAGTCAATTCAAGGCATGCGACAAAACACGTATTAGAGTAAGGAATTTGAAATCGACATTGTTTAGTATGCTGAGCGGAACCCTTATGCATGCAAAAGTGGATATAAGTCATGGCAATGACATGAAAATGTAAAACATGATACTACTATTATAAGTAAGTAAATAAAAAGGAGAAAGAAATAGGGGTTGCAAGACATATATAATTTTACAAGTTTACCCTTATACAAGAGGGTCCGAATGAATATCCTAATTTAGCTAATTATTATAGCACGAAATTAGTTGACTATTTAACTAGCTATTACAAATTCAAAGGAATTTACCTAATTTAGTAATGTTGTTGTAAATATAAATCATGTTTATGGTTATTTTGTTTTATAGTGAAAGGTCACCATTAAGCTATATCATTGTGTTTGAAAATTTTATATAAAATTTATGTTTTGATATCGTCACTCAAGAATGTTCAGGTAGAATTTAATGATGAAAAGTTGTAGAATGTAATCATGGTGATAGAAAGAAGAAATGGTAGGAAAGAGGGCAAAATGGTCATTTAGAAAATTTTAGAGTATGACATCAACTATCTAAGGGTAATGAAATTACAAACCTCAGAAAAGAAAATATAAAATTTCAAATGTGAGAAAAATTTTATATTAAATAGAAACCTTATGGGTTTCAGTGTAATTTACACTTCATTTTAATACATGTATATATTATTGTAGTACTAATCTCCATTGAGGTTTGGATAAATTATGTTGAATTTAGAAATTTGACATAATAATGTTAGATTCTTTTAATATTTTAAGTTATATAATGCTTTGTTACACTTTTATTAATAATTTGTTAATTGTATAGATTGAAATATATATATATATATATATATTAGGAGAAATTATCAAAGGGAAAATATCAAACAAAATGGAAAGTAGAAAAAAACAATTATAAATTCATAAAAGTACAACACTCATTTGCACAATCTAATGCGTAAATCACTTGTACTTTCATGAATTTGCAATTATTTTTTTCAATTTCGCACCATATATATAATATATATATAGTTCTCCTTATATAAAAAAAAAAGCCTAAGAGTTTGACTGTAACAAAATAAGTTATAAATTTTTTATTTTTTCAATTTTAATTATAATTTTTTGATTTATTTTTAATTTAACCATTTGTTTACTTTCATCAAGTAAAATTGACAGAAAAAAATAATATTTTAATCATTAAACTCAACAAAAAAGAATATTTCAAAGATTTTATGTGCACTTACATTGAGTTTAATAACTCAAATACATTTTGTCATCTCTTTTATTTTTATTTAACAGAAATAGGCTAATAGTTTAAATTGAAAATAAATATAAAAAAATAGGATTTAAATTGATAAAATTAAAAAATCATGGTTCATTTTGTTACAAGAGTCAAATTTTGAATTTTTTCTTGTAATTTGTTTTTCTTATTTATCTTTGTTTTTTTTTACACTATTTACATTAGTTTCAGTTACTTTAATCTCACATGGGTACATATTTTGTGAGTAGGAACACGTGGCCAAGGTGGCACCAAAGTGCCAGCCGAGGTGCCACGTGTCCTGGACATGATGCCGAGATGATCTCGGCTAGGCCGAGGTTATCTGTGAAAATGCCAGAGTTCGAGATAAACGAATAAGTTATAAGAGTCCTAGAATGGGGGAAGGTCTCAATCTAGATAAAGATAAAGCTCTTAGGGAGTTTATCTCTATCTATTTGAGAGTTTAGGATAAGCATTGAGTCAGAGTCCATTGAAACTAGGCTTCTACAGGAATTAGGTCAGTGTTGGCTATAAAAGTAAGGCACCCTCATGGGTCTAAGGTATGTTTTTTGTATTCTAACTAATGAGCTAAGCACTTATTATTATCTTTGAGAGATAACTGAGTATTGACTTGATCGTCGGAGTGCCCCCGAGTGGATGAATTACCGCCGGAGTTTTATCTTTCTGTGATAGGTCGTTCGGGCGCAATCTATTCTGCCGGTGTTCTCCAACTGAGTACCAGTTTGGCAGTGTGGTCAGGAAATAGCACACACAATTTAGCGCCGTCTGTGGAAAAGAAAGGAGAATAGATGGCCAACGACGGACATAAAGAGAAGATTGGGGACGACATCCCTACTGGAAGTGGTAAACACTTTGATCCTAACGTAGAGGAGAATAATTGCAACGAAGAAACTCGGGATCAAAACCCCAGAGAGAAGGATGTCGGCCAGGAGGGAGATGTACCAAAGAAGACAGACCGAGGCGGGTATTATAACGAGAACGACCTCCAGATATGGAAAGATAGATGCCTGCGGAGGGACGGAGAGATGAAAGGAATGGCAAATAAATTGGCGGACCTGCAATCAGTCGTCAATTTTATGATGCAGAACAACGTCATGCAGCCACCATTTCCGTTACAAGACACGCCGATTCTAGCGGCCAAGAATAATGCCCAAAAAGGGGGGCATAAAATAGTCCCTACAGTCCCCCAGCACACTAGGACGAAGGAACACTTTTACCGGTCTTCAAGGGAGGTCGGGCGAGGAGAGTCAACGAAGGGAGAGTCTCGGAGGACGCATCGTATCAAAGAAGCTGACCCCAAAGAACATCGGCATGTTCAAGGGAAGGAACTTTGTTTCAACGCAACTAATGAAGAGAGATCCAAGAGGACTCATAACGACACCAGGAGTAGCGCACCAAAAAGGCTGAAATTCGTTGATAGCCGAGCTCCTGGACGGACCAAGGAGGATCTGAGGGATTACCTCCAGAGGAAAGGACAAGATGCCAAGGTGACCTCTTCGATCAAGCCGAGAACGCCAGTCTCGGTGGAGTTGGACAGATTTGAGGTTCCGAAAAGATTCCACATGCCGAGGTTCCAGATATACGATGGTAAGTTTGACCCTAACTTTCATGTCGGCTTGTACTTGAACTCAATGACACTGTACACCGGGAATAAGCCGTTGCTTTGCAAAGTGTTGCAAAGTGTTCCCATCATCCTTTGGGGAAATCGCATCAGACTGGTTTCACAAGTTGCCAAAAGGAACTGTGAAAAGCTAAGAAAGCCTAGCCGAGATGTTCGTGGCTAGATTTGTGACAAACAAACTACAGCCATCTTCCTGTCATTCCTCTGGCAAAGAGACTTGATTGTTTTAGTATATCTGATTATTTTGGTATCTCTATGCTTTTGGTATCTTAATTCTTACAACATGACTTTTGAACTGATTAGTTGTTGAAAATGTAAGAGGAAGATCGTTTTCCTCAAGGAAGAGTGACTTGAACTTTAGCTCCATATTTATGCTCCTGCTTGGCAACCTTATTTAATCTATGAACTGTTATGTCTATTATAGTCTCAAGATTGGTATGCTCTTGTTAAGAAATTGAGAATTAGATCATGCTCAAATGCGTCTCATATACTCATTAATAATTTGGTCTCTCATTATTATTTTTTGTTTGGGCTTAATTTTCTTATTTTTTTCTCTGCTTTTTATTTTCATTTTTCAGTACTTAAACATAAACACAACAACAAATCAAAATACAAATATTTACATTAAAAAAACCAAAAAAAAAAATACCCTTCATTTTTTTTACGGCCACACGCCGATCTAAAGAAACATAAAAAAAAAAAAAAACAAAAAAAAAACCCTTCATTTTTTTCCAGCCATATGCCGATCTTACTTACTCGCCTCTTCCATCGTTTTCTTCTTCTTTTTATCACCTTGGGCGACCCTTGACGCCCCTGCCCCCGTGCTTTCGTCGAGAGCGACGACTCCCCGCTGACTATTAATGGCCAAGAACGACGTTGCTCTAAATCGGGCCATGGAGGTGGTCTTCCGTTTAAGCTCTTTATTTTCTGCCTTCAGTGCGCCTATTTCTGCTCGTGCATCCTTGTACATGCGCTGAAGCAGAGAGAGTTGGGCGTTGACTTGATGGAGCTCACTCGTCCTGTTCTGCAATCGGTGAGCCAATTTTGTGACTGCAGTCACCGTCTCCATACAGGACGTTAGTGTGAAATGATTGGTTTCAATGTCTGATTGAGCTGCCATGATTTGCTTAATCGACATCATAGGAAGGTTAGGCAGAGGAATGACAGGAAGAGTAGGAGTAGGGGCACTTGGTCTAGCAGAGCTTATGGGATCGTTCAGGTCCGGAAATAGAGTGA
Source organism: Camellia granthamiana (assembly GCA_036172215.1). Taxonomy (NCBI): domain Eukaryota; kingdom Viridiplantae; phylum Streptophyta; class Magnoliopsida; order Ericales; family Theaceae; genus Camellia; species Camellia granthamiana. The sequence goes on along the minus strand of CM069917.1, from coordinate 26,148,690 downwards.
GGGGACGGGATGAGGAAGCCATGGTTTAGAGGCGAGCGGTGTAAAAGAAATGAGTTGCAGAGAAATAGAAGAGAACAGACTGAGGTGTGGCCTTTTCCGTTCAGTTTTTTATTTCAGTCTCTCTATTCTATCTCTCTCACGAAGCGAATGAGGAAGAAAAAGGCGAACATAGTGATTAAGAAGAAGACGGAGGAGAAGACGACAAGAGGGAGAGAGAGCTAGGGCAGCTGATTGACTGATTGACCCGTTTCACTTTTGTCGGTCGACTGACGCAAAAGCGAGGACGCGTGTCCGATGCGATTTTCGACCAAAAAAAAAGTGACGCGGGCAAATCATATATATATATATATGTATATATATGTTTTGATTATCTATTTTTTGATGCCATTTATCATTATCATTTTGCTCATTCTGACCAATGATTTCCTTTTGATAATGTCACAGGGAAAGAAAATTATATGATATTATGTATTATGGTATTATTTTGTTATGATGTTATGTATTATTGTATTATTTGCAAATTATGGTATTATTTTCAAGCTAATCTGATGTTATCTTAGTCTCATATCATGTCTCTATATCATGTCTCTAATTAAAGCTTATTTATTACACATGTGCTAACCTATGTATTTAGAAATGAATTCATGGAGTATGACTTGAGGGGGAGCTTTTCTTACTCCCAAATCAAATCAAAACATCATTGTGTGCCATCATCAAAAAGGGAGAGATTGTTAGACTTATTTATTTTGATGATTTATTTAATTATGTTTTAATTTATTTGAAAGAGCAAAATAGAATCCAAAATTTATTTTGATGATTTATTTGAAAGAGAAAAATAGAATCAAAATTTATTTTGTCCCATTATTTCTCACCTAACCTTTATCCTAAATGTTGTTAGAATGTATTTAATATTTGATTAAATCAGGAGTTCAAACAGCCCAAAACAAAGGTTCAAATAGCCTAACACAGCAGCAGGCCAAAAGGTTCAAGTTAAAGATATTCAAATTAGTAATGATGGAAGTACAACGGCTATAAAGGTTCAAAAGGTCAAAAGGTTCAAAAGGTTCAAGTGGAAGATATTCAAATTTGTAATGATGGAGTGGAAGATATTCAAATTGGTAATGATGGAAGTACAACAGCTATAAACGGCTATAAATTCAAATGACTACAACGGCTATAAACGGTTATAAATTCAAATGAATACAACGGCTATAAACGGCTATAATTTTCATTATATATACCAAAGCCTCTAATGTAAACAAGCTGCAAAAAAAATCTGAAAATATTCTTTGATCTATAATCACTCACATCTATTCTCAGAAATTATACACTGAGCCTTATAGCTTTAAGCCCATCTTTCCTATGTGAGATTTACAGAAAAATCAAAATTTCATTTTATATATCTATCTTTGAGAGATGTTTATTGTAAGCTTTCTTTGAAAGCAAAAATACTATTTCATCTTGTAAAAGTATTGCAAACACTGTGTTCTTGAAATATTGAAAGTGATTGTGAATCACCTAAGATTTGCAAGGGTTTGGACTTGTGAAGTCTGTGTAAAATCCGTAGAGGATTGCTCCATTTGTAAAGAGGTTTCTAGTACCCCTGTGAAGCTAGAAGATAGTGAAAAATCTCAAGTGAAGCTTGAGGAGTGAACGTAGGCCAAGTTAAAATCGAACCACTATAAATTTGTTTGCCTCTCTCTCCCTTATCTCTTTATTTTATTTTAAATTGCCATAACTATATTTCATATTTTTACTGTGCTAAAATCATTAACTGACATAGTTGTTAAGACACTTGTTTTAATTATTTTTATTTCATTAATTATATTTATCTATTGTGCTAGTCATAATTTTTATTAGGGTATTATTAATTTTTAATTGTAAAAACCTAATTCACCCCCCACTTAGGTTGTCTTTTGGGTAATAAAGATTGACCAATTAGTGGATGTCATTTCAGGGCATGGAAGGATGAGCTTCCTGGACGCTTGCAGGGGGTACCATCAGATAGCCATGTACCTCTCGATGAGAAGAAGACTGCATTTATCACCCCAAAAGGGCTATACTACTACAGAGTAATGCCTTTTGGGTTGAAAAATGCAGGAGCAACCTACTAGAGATTAGTGACAAAGATGTTCAGACATCTAATAGGCAAAACAGTGGAGGTATACATTGATGACATGGTCGTGAAGACCAAGGAACCTGAGGATTATCTGGCCGACCTGAAGACAGTCTTTGACATTTTAAAGACATTTTGGCTCTGACTTAATGCATCGAAGTGCGCATTTGGAGTTGGGTCAGGGAAGTTCTTGGGATACTTGGTCACCAGAAAGGGCATTGAGGCAAGCCCGGATCAAATCAAGGCCATCTTGGAGTTAAAGAGCCCAACGTCGGCAAAACAAGTGCAGATGTTGACTGGAAGGGCTGCAGCCCTAAACAGATTCATAAGCAGAAGTTCTGATAAATGCAAACATTTCTTCAGTTTAGTGAAGAAAGCCACAGACTTCTTATGGACAGAGGAGTGCGAAGTCGCCTTGGCCGACTTGAAGAAATACTTGACCATCGCTCTTGTTCTTTCAAATCCAGTACCTGGAGAGGAGCTGTTCTTATACTTGGTGGTTTCAGAGCATGCAGTAAGTACAATGGTAATCAGGGGAGAAAAGGGAGAACAGAGGACAGTTTACTACGTGAGTAAGACCCTAGCAGATGCAGAGACTAGATACCTACCCTTGGAGCAACTGACACTGGCTTTAGTAATGGCCTCCAAGAAACTGAATCATTACTTTCAAGCCCACAAGATTGTGGTGTTAACTGAGCATCCTTTGAAGTCCCTGTTGCAACAAGGAGATCTGATAGGCAGGATAGCCAGATGGGCAGTGGTGTCAGGCCAATATGACCTGAAATTCAGACCCAGAACAGCAATCAAAGGCCAAGTTTTGGCCGACTTCGTGGCAGAGTTCACACTAGGCGCCATCATACATCGGGCTCCGTTGAGCCGGGGTATACAATGTCCAGGTGAACAAGGAGAAACCCAGTTGGGAATAGCAGAACAAAGCAAAGAAGAGAAACTCAGTCCCTACAGTATTTACGTCGGTGACTCCTTCTACCTATTTGTTGATGGAAGTTCAAACTGACAAGGAGCGGGGGCAAGAGTAGTGCTAGTATCACCGGATGGACAAATACTGGAACAATCCACTCATTTGGGGTTTAAGGCCTCAAACAATGAGGCAGAGTATGAAGCCCTGATCACAGGGTTGAAATTGGTAGCAGTAATGGAAGCCGACGAGGTAATGGTCTTTTGTGACTCTCGACTTATTGTCAACCAGGCAACAGGCGAATACGTAACCCGAGATGAAATGATGGTGGCCTATGTAAAGGAGGTGGGCAAACTGATGGCATTGTTCCAAAATTGTCGACTACAGCAAGTTAGTCGAGATGACAACAACTATGCTGATGCCTTGGCCAACCTGGCTAGTGCAATCAAACCAGGACAGGCAATGACAATAATGGTTGACTACTTGTCAGGTCCAAGTGCAGGACCACTGAACACAGAGATGAGGCAATGTGTATGAGATGGGACCAAGCTGGATCGATGTAATAATAATATTCTTTAGAAAGAGAAAACTGCCAGATAATCATAAAGAAGCACACAAGATCAAACTGAAGTCGGCAAGATTCAGTCTGACAGTGGAGGGGCATCTCTACAGAAGATCTTTTACTGGTCCCCTTCTGAGGTGTGTGCATCCTTTACAAGTTGAAGGCTTCCTGTATGAAATACATGAAGGAGAATGTGGAAGCCACACTGGGGGCAGGTCACTCGCTCATAGGGCCATTACTTAGCGGTACTAGTGGCCCTACAAGCAGAAAGATGCTGAAGCTTATGTTAGAAAGTGTGAGAAGTGTTAGAGGTTTGCACATTTGATACACCAACCAGCAGCAGATTTGAACTCAGTGTCCAGCCCTTGGCCATTTGCCCAATGGGACATGGATCTTGTTAGATAGCTGCCTTAAGCGACTGGACAAAGGAAGTTCCTGCTAGTAGCAACAGATTACTTCACCAAATGGGTGGAAGTTGAAACCCTTGCAAAGATTCGAGATGTTGATGTGAAGAGTTTCATATGGAAGAACATCAGTCCCAAAGGCAATAATAGCAAACAACGGAACGCAGTTTGACAGCAAGCTGATCAAAAGCTTCTGTGCAAAGTACAAAATCAAGAACTACTATTCCACTCCAAGCTTCCCTTAGAGTAATGGTCAAGCAGAAACATCCAATAAAGTTATCTTGGATGGGATCAAGAAGAGGCTGGAAGCAGCAAATGGAAAGTGGGTGGATGAGTTGCCTAGTGTACTCTGGGCATATCGGACCACGCCGAGAAGATCAACTAGGGAGTCCCCATTTGCCATGGCTTATGGCACAGAAATAGTTATTCCACTGGAGGTCGGCATCCCAGGGATCAGAACCCAAGGAATAGAAAATGGTACCAATGAGTGGCCCGGGATCTGGATCTGTTAGAAGAAGGAAGGGAGAAAGCATCAATCCAACTAGGGGCATACCAGCAGCAGCTTGCCAGAGCTTACAATAAAAAGGTCAACCTACGAGAGTCTTAAGTTGGGGACCTCGGCCTGAGAAAGGTCGTCAGCAACAAGAAGGATCTCAGAGAGGGCAAGCTTGGCCCAAATTGGGAGGGACCTTATAGAATCATCTCGGTCCTGGGCAATGGGGCATATCGGCTTGAAGACAGTGAAGGCAAAGAGTTGCCAAGACCTTGGAATACTTGCAACCTGAAGTTTTTCTATCATTAGATTTTTTTTTTTTTTTTAAAGCTTTTTGTTATTAGCCGAAGTAAATAATAAAATTTTAGCTCGATTTTTTTTTCCATCTTGTGTAAAACGATTGACCAGTCCCTTGGCGATGTTTCTGATTGAAACATGACGAGTAACTTAGACTTATTATATGGCAGAGTTGAATTATACTTGCATATAATAGAGTTGAACTAAGTTGGCGATGTTTCCAAGTGAAACATGACGAGTAACTTAGACTTGTTATATGGCAGAGTTGAATTATATTTGTATATAGTAGAGTTGAACTAAGTTGGCGATGTTTCTGATTGAAACATAATGAATAACTTAGACTTATTATATGACAGAGTTGAATTATACTTACATATAGTAGAGTTGAACTAAGTTGGCGATGTTTCTGATTGAAACATGATGAATAACTTAGACTTATTATATGACAGAGTTGAATTATACTTGCATATAGTAGAGTTGAACTAAGTTGGTGATGTTTTTGATTGAAACATGATGAATAACTTAGACTCATCATATGACAGAGTTGAATTATATTTGCATATAATGAAGTTGAACTAAGATGAATTAACCTGGGCTTGCCATATCGGCAGAGTCAAACACAGATTGAAACTACGTGCATTTGGGTAAGATTAACAGAGGAACCAAGGTTGAGAACCTTGGCTAGTCTCTGTTTAAACTTCGACGACGAGGTCATAAGCCACATGCTTAATGAGAACCCAAGTGGAACTTAAGTTCACATTAGGGGGCAGAGAGCTGGAGAATAATGCTTGGGAGTTGGAATTTACAAGCTAAAGTTGGTTTAACACTTGTTGAAATTTTAAAAAATTTACAAGTCGAAGTTAAGTCAAGGTTATGTTGAAAAAAGGTTGGTTTAACACTTGTTGAAATATTTTAAGGAAAAATTACAAGTTGAAGTTAAGCCAAGGTTATGTTGAAAGAAGTATCTATGTAATTGCCGAGATTACCATGTTGCCAAGACTTGGAAGATAATGGAAGACAGAAATCTTGATAAGTGAAAGTGAAGTGGCAGGTTTTAAATAAGTATTTGTGAAAATATTTTTACAAATGTTTTCAAGTATTAAGCCATGGCCAAGATAAACAGTCAATAGTTATACCCGAAGTATTTTACCTTGAGGAAATTGCACAGTTAAGGTGTACCTTGAAGACATGCAAATTATTCTAAGTATGGAATCATACAAGACAGTAAAAAGAAGACAAACATACAAACACTTGAACGAAGAAATTATACTTGCATTAAAAGAAGTAAAAGGGCACTTCGGCCTACAAAGAGACTACTTGTTCAGATTACAAAAGTGGCACGTCGGCCAAATATGAAAACTGAAAACATTGTTTAGAAAATTACTAAGTACAAAGAAAAAGATTACAGCAAGACTACTCGGCGTCGGTGGCGGGCTGTGTCCCGGCCCCAGAAAATAACTGGGAAATCTTCTCGGTAGCCTTCTCAACCTCGAGCTCGGCGTCGATCTCTCGTAGAGTTTGATCAATGCTATTCTCGGTGATTGGCACCTCAGATGTTGTCTTCTGAGGGGAGGCACCTTTTAAGACCTCTCCCTCCTCATCCTGAGTCAAGTCTAGGACTTACTCATTCAGAGTTAGAGACTTGGCCCCAGCAGGATCTTCAGCAACAGCCACCTCGGGCTCTTCGTCTTCGGCTTCCTCTCCTTTTTCCTCTTCTTCTTCCTCCCCAGTCTTAGCCTCAGACTGGCTTGAAGTGGATGGGAATGACAGCACAAGTTGGCCTACGTCCCTCAGAGGAGAGTCCTCGGGGATAGCCATCCAAACAAGGGTGAAACTCTTGTTGCATGCCTCTCTGACTTGTTTTTTGTAGTCCTCGCGGACGTCGGCTGCCCCCTTGCGTAGGCTTTCTCGTCCGCCGCCGACTAAGGCATCTCGGAGTTTGGCTTGGGCTTCAATCATTTTGGCCTCGGCATCTTTCTTCTCGGCCTTGAGGACCTCAGCGACAGCCTCAGCAGCCCCCGCCCTTTCATCGGCCTCGTCTTGGGCCTATTTGGCTGCCCTGGCCTGATCTATCAATGTTTTCATCTTGGCCTCGGCCTTATTGATGGTCTTGAGCAAGCTAGCGGCCTCCTTGGTCTTGCGGGTCAACTCCTTCTTAGTGTTGAAGGCCTGGATCGCGAAGGAGTAAGCGTGCTGGATCGCTTAGAAGAAATGGAAAAAACAAAAGTTAATAAAACTCTCTAAGTATGGAAAAAATAAATAGTACCAAGTATTAAGGGCTTACTTGTACGGAGTGCTACAACGTCAGAGCGAAATTTTCGTATTCGCTGACATCGGCGTTCCATCGAGGTCTTTGGGAAGGAGCAAGGCAGTAGAGAGGGCAACGCCAACTTCAATGTCAGTCACACTGTCACCGACTCTGACTGGCTTGTCCTCGATGGTGATTGGAGGGACCTAGGGGGCATCAAATTTCAGGGACCCCGAGGTTGTAGTAGACTCTGACCTCGGCTTCTTTGACCAGGTGGATTCGGAGAGAGCAGCCTCTGCCGGCCTCTTTTCGGCGGCAGAGGCACTTTTTTCTACCTCAGCCATTTTTTAGATTGGCAAGGTGTCCTCAGAGTCGATCTGAGTCACCGTTGCCTTGGTTTGGGCTTTCTTTAGCCTTTTTGGCTTCGGTTTGGGTTGAGACTGGGAAGGGGAAGACTGAACTGTGATGACATTGGGGATGTCAGCAAGAAGGTCTTCAGCAACGGCCTTTTGTTGCCCCATTTCATTGGCGGAGATGGCAACAGTAACTTTAGTGCCAAGGCGGATTGCTGGAAGTGCAGTTGGTGGGTTGGCTGGATCGTAAGAGGACGCCTCGACACTTCGGCGTCTTCGGCTACGAGTTTTGCCTACTGGTGCGAGCAGTGGAGTTCGACGTCGACGTTGGTGTTGAGAAGGTGGAATCAGTTGTGGAGCAGAGGTTGATGGCTGTTCTACTAGGTTAGAGGTTGATCCCTGGTCAGGCCTTAATGTTGACTCGACTTGAGGAGTTGTAGCAGAAGGAGGAGACTTGCTTTTCTTTGGGACGTCGGGGAGGACGGATTTGTAATTTGGGATGTAATTCAGAAGCGGAGGAGCCCTGCGCTGATTAACAGGCAAGTCTAGTAGCCTCCTAAAGTCTTTGCTTGAGTGGAAGGATTTGCAGAAGTCCTTGGATGGCTGAGGAAGGGCTGCAAAGTAAACAACAAACCATTAGAACATATAAGAGGAATGACAGTATTAAAGACTTGAAAGCAAGGAAAGTGACACTTGGCTCTTACTATCTCCCTCTCTGAACACTGTACGGCTTAAAGGGTAGAGGTGAAGGTCATCCTCTAGAGGGAACTCCCAGTTGCCCGAGACGATGAAATAGTCGTCTCTAGCACCCTAGTTGGAGTCTGGGAGGTCGGCGGCGAGTTTGTATTATGTGGATCTCGGCTTAAGGTAATAAATGTAGCCTTTTTCTGACTTAAGGCCACACATGGTGTAGCAGTACTGGATGTCGGCTAGAGTTACCCTAGCGTTTTCTCGGCTAGCTAAGGCAATTATACCGTTTATGACTCGATAAGAGTTAATGGCTAGTTGCATCGGGTTAAGTTTATAGTAGCGAAGGACTTCTCGGAAGAGGATGTCAAGAGGGAACCTAAGTCCACACTCTATGAAGGCTACTACTGGGAATGACATGGAGTCGTCTTTGGGCATGATGGAGTCTTCCTCCCCGGCCAACCTGAGATGAACGTCGGCAGGGATGGCAAACTCCTGCCTAAAGTATTCTAGCTTAGTTGGGCTGTCTACCCTCCATCTGAACATACCCATAACGTCGGCTAAATGGGGAAGGTGTTGGATTTCAGAAGGAAGTGGTTTGTTAAGGTTTAAGGGACCTTGGCTTAAACTCAGAATAGAAGCAAGGGCAAGGGCTTTTTAAGATGTAGGGAAATTTGTTCCAATTTTCCTAGGGATAGTGGCTTCTATCAAAACCCAAGCCTAAAATCTATATGGAAACAGGAAATTGGAGGCAACAATCTGGCAAAATGCAACAAGAAAACAGAAATAAGAACATGATTCAGACTCAAGAAGACAAACAAGAATTCAAGAACATTTTACAAAACATGTACAGATATACAAAGCCAAGGACAGTGGTAGAATAACAAGTATGTATTTGGTTCAGAACTCAGAAAACAAAATCAAGAACAGTGACAAGCTATCAAGAACGTCAAATGTATGAATAGCATGTGTGTGTGTGTGTGTGCATACCAGCAATAGATTGTACAAAAACAGAATCATGAAACAGATAACGAATGGTGGAATTCAACACACAAATGACTATTTAAGAGCATGAACAGATTTGCAATGGCAGTATACAAGCATAGCAAAGTTTCAAGTAAAACAAAAAATTGAAACGAAGGGAAGCAGTGGCTTACCAGGAAGAGTGATACCGGTGAAATGAATGCCGAAGTTGAATGTCGGTGGAACAAGTAACAAGACGGTGAATGCCTTGCCAGAGGAGGAGAATGGAAGCAATTGCAGAAAGCTTCGAGAAAATGAAAATGGAGGATTTGGGAGATAAGTGATAGAGATTGAAAGTTTGGAGAAGACGAAGATGCAAAAGTGAAACGGTGAAGAGAGAGAGAAGTGTTTTTGATTAAAACATGAAAAGGCGGCAAAAACGCAATTAGTGTGCCTAGGACGATATGTCTGTTAGGCAGCGCACGCAAATGCGATACGACTTGATAGCGCGTGTTAGGTACGATTCAATAGGGAAAGGACGCGTGGCAAAAACGGTTGAATTACTGTGCGTGACAGCTTATACGCATGTTGAAACTCTTGGAGTTCTTAATTTAATGAAACAAAGACCTCGGCTAAAGGAACGATCTCAGTTAAAGAAACTCGGAAAACTTGGTCCTTGGTTCTAAACAGATTACAAGAGTCTTGGTCATATGGATCTGACGAATGATGACCTCGGTAATGAAGGATAAAGCAAGCTTAGCCGACGTGCTATAGGTTCAAATGATATAGGTTCCATCCCCTCAGGATGCCGAGGTAATAAAACCTAGGGGGTAGTTGTGGGGACATATTTTGTGAGTAACAACACGTGGCCAAGGTGGCACCAAAGTACCAGCTGAGGTGCCACGTGTCCTAGACATGATGCCGAGATGATCTCGGCTAGGCCGAAGTTTTCTGCGAAGATGCCGGAGTCCGGGATAAACGGATAAGTTATAAGAGTCCTAGAATGGGGGAGGACATCAGTCTAGATAAAGATAAAGCTCTTAGGGAGTTTATCTCTATCTATTTGAGAGTCCCGGATAAGCATTGAGCCAGAATCCATTGAAGCTAGGCTTTTACAGGGATCAGGTCACTGTTGGCTATAAAAGTAAGGCACCCTCATAGGTCTAAGGTATGCTTTTTGTATTCTGACTAGTGAGTTAAGCACTAATTATTATCTTTGAGAGATAATTGAGTATTGACTTAATCGTCGGAATGCCCCCGGATGGATGAATCACCGCCGGAGTCTTATCTTTCTGTGATAGGTCGTTCGGGCACAATCTATTTTGTTGGTATTCTCTAGCTGAGTACCTGTTTGGCAGTGTGGTCAGAAAACAACACACAAACTCACTAAAAAAATTGATGTAATTATGTCATACTTAAAGGATATATTGCATTTTTTTTTTCTAAATTGTAATGTGGTCAGTGAAAGTTACCCTTCATTGTATTTTTTTTTCCCCTCTAAATCATATGTCAAACTTGATCTTTTTGCTCACAATATTTCGTTCTAATAATGACACTGCCCATTATATTTGCAGAATCAACTTTAATTTCGACGAAATGCTCCCAAAATATTTCTTTCCTATTCTATTTTGGGCCATTGGAAATCACAATGGTGAAAATGCACCTTAAAGTTTGAGGTTAGTTATTTTATGACATGTTGGGATGATTAAATTTTTATATCAAATTTCATTTATTATCTAATCTATTGTCATTGTATTAGTGTAATGGATCCACCTTGTATGTGTTGGAATAATTCATGAGACATGTAAGATGCCAATGAGATAAGCAAATTTGGTATTAAAATTTGGTCAAAAGTGAAAAATGACTTGGAATGACTTTTTATATCTGAGAACTCCCCCACTCTGCTTTTTTATCTTATGAACATTTTTAACTTTTAATTTCAATTAACAGGTCTGGTTCTATTAGTCAGAACTCTTGCACCTTATTATAGTAAGTGATTTGAACATCTCTATTTATGTATGTGTCTTATTTTCGGTACATTAATTGAGATTTTCTCTCACAATTTGAGAGTTTCCACACCTATATGAGTGTTGGGGTTTGTAGCATCGGTCCATTGTAATATTTCATATAAATCAAATAAAAACAAATTATAATTTCAAACTTATGATAAATAGCTTAAGTTTATCTATTTTGGCAATTAGAGGGAGGGGAGGGGGGAATCAAACTTATCTATCAATTTGTTTGCATATTTAAATTTTTTTTTTTTTTAATAAAAAATCAAAAAGTTAACCTTTTTTTTTTTTTTTTTTTTTTTAATTTTCCAAAATAGGCCTTAGTTAATTTTAAACAACTAACACTTGTTTTGTTATTAATTAAAAATTATTTAAATATCTATTTTTTGGAGCACTTTTTCATAAATTCCTTTTCATCTACTTATGATCCATTTAGTTCATATTATTTTTTTATATTTCAATAAGTCCTATGAGTGATATAATTATCAAAATACCCTTAATAATATTCACATTTACAGTGTGAATGTTTCGTGATATGAATGTTTACACCGTCAATGTGAATGTTCACATCATTAATGTGTATGTTCACACTGTCAATGTTCACATTCACACGTTAATGTGAATATTCACATTGTAAAATATGAATGTTCACATTACTAAATTACTAACCGTTCAAAAATATTTGTAAGGGTAGAAATGTCCATAAAATACTTTAAATATGAGAATTAAGATTTGATAAATCAAATGTTCAAATAATAGGACTTATTGAAATATAAGAATATCTTATAGACTAATTAGGATACACACACTTAAAAAAAAAAATCTAATAAATCTCTATTTTTTTCTTAAATATTTAATTTTATATAAAATAAATATAAAATAATAAATCAAATAAAAAAATATAAAAAATTAAACATTAATATCTAATAAAATAATTAAGTAATTCGGTATTGGAATAATTAACTAAATTATGACATTCATACACTTTGCTCTATTGTTTCATACCTGAAGTGAGTCAAACTTGAAATCTTAAATCTTGTTTTACACTTTGCTCCATTGTTTCACACAAAACGCAATTATTAAACAAATTATAAATTTCAACTTTGAGCGTAAACTTGTAATATTTGGTGCAATATTTGAATTATAAATTTAAGTACTCAATATTGTTTGTTTAAATAAGTTATAAAACGGTCTTCGCTATAAAATTATTATTATTATTATTCCCTCATTAGCAAACAATAATTATCAAAACAAATACAATTTTACTGAGGCCTCGTTTGACAACATTACTTTTTAGTGTAAAAGTCAAAAAGTCAGAAAAAAATCAAAAAGCCAACAACATATACCAAAAAGTCAAAGGTAGTGTTTGGTAGAACTTTTTAAATATGATTTGAGAATAAGAGTTGTATTTTGAGTTTGTGAGTTTTGAAATTATGATTTGAGTGTGAAAAATTTGTTTGGTGAATGAGTTTTGAAAAGAATTCTGAATTGAGTGGAGAATTTTTGATGTAACATTGATATTTGATACAAAAACTTACAATTCATAACCAAACACACAACTCAAAATTCTATTAAGCTCATTAAAAAATTTAAAAAATTCAAAAAATATTTTTTGTTAAATATATAAAAATTAACGTGTGTCAATTGCAAAAAATAAAAAAAATAAAAAATTTGCACTGTTTTGGTCAACTGGCCAGACAACCGATTAGTCTAAATTTTCCCGCTTTCGACCGAGTTTTCAAAAGTGAGCGTGAAATTAATTTTTGAAAGTTGCAAACAAACACCACATGTGAACATTATACTTGAACTAAAGTTTCAAAACTCAAACAAACAGAGTCAAAAATTCTTTTTTCTCTCTATTTTTTGCACATCTTTTCGTAAAAAATCAAAATATCATTTCAAATATACTAATTTTTTAAACTCATAATTTAACTAAAAAATTAAAAAATTATTAAAACAACTTATTTTTAAATGAGTCCTTAAGTCTTTCACTACAATCTCATTCCTTCTAAACTAGTGGTAACCCCGTGCTATGCACGTGATTAGTTTAATAATGTGTAAGTTTTTTAATAACGCATTAATTTTTAAATTTACTCATAAAATTATAATCATAATGCATAGAGATCATCTTTTCAAATTTCTTAAGTGAAGACAATATTTCAAAGCAAATATTCATAAAATATTTAAATCATCCAATTGAGTTATTTTTCTTAAAACAATAAACTTGATTTCTAACTAATGAAATAATATATATTAACAATAAATATGATGTTTCTCAATAAACCTAATGTCTAAAACATATATATGCTAAAAAAAACTAATAATAAACTAAATGTCATAAATCAAATCTATCTATATTTGATAAATTAAAACTCAATAGATGTCGTTCATCATGTCCAAATGTTCCAAAAAGTACCTGTAAAATAAAAAAGTGTTAACATTTTTTTGTTGTCATTTTTTACATACAAACAAACTTTAAAAAAAAAAAAAAAGAAAAGAAAAGATATATTACCTTATGAGGAGTGTTGATTTAATTGTCCTCATTTTTGGATTGTTGCTTCACTTCACTCTCTTCATAAAAATAATATGTAACCAAAGATCTAAAAATTTGTAATTCAATTTCAAACCTGGAAATGTCAAATGGTTAACCAATTGTTACTGATTTATCTGGAATTTACCTTAAGTTTGCCTGTCTTATTCTTCAATAGAATTCAAACTGGAATACAAAAGATAAAGAATACAAAATCTCAGTAAGTACCGTTATTTGTTGTAAGTACATAAAAAAAAATTAAAAATCTATTATACAACATGGATCTACTGAGGAGCTAATGTAATTATTTGTAAAGAAATTATAATACAATAGTTTTATAGTAAGCAAAGATAACGTAATCAAATTATTGTTATACATGAAAAAAAAAAAAAAAAAAAAAAAAAAAAAAAAAAACAAACACAAAGGAAAAAGAGGATTTATTTTGATTTATTGTTAGATTTTTTTTGATGATTTTGTAAATTACAAAATAAACACAAAGCGGTATTTTTTTGTTGATGTGTATTTTTTTTTATTAATTTATTTAATTGAAAGTGGGATTTATTTAATTGATTTAAGTTATAGATATTACTAAATTTTATGTGATAGACGTCTGATTCAATGAATTGTGGGTGTTTGATATGCATGAGTAAATTGTAGGAATAAAAATTGTGGGTTTTTTTTTTTTATTTAAAAAATAACGTGATAATCTAAGATGGTACAATTTTCATTTCAAAACATAATATTTCCGATTTTCAAACCAAGTGTGTACATATATATTTTGGATTTTGTAAAACAAAATAAAACATGAAAGATTAAATTTTGACTGGAACAGTTATAGTACCATCCACAGTAGCACCGTTATAAACCATTTCATACCATATCTCAAAGTAAGACATGTGAAAAAAAAAAAAAAAAGGAACAATACTACAACCAAAAGAATTTATATGAACACAATTTAAATTACAATCTGCCAAAAATCGAATGTATATGAACACTATTTAAATTCCTAATGCAAATCAAACCCATACTTTTCTCAATAAATACAAAAATGTGTCTTTGTGCAAGTGTATTCAAGGTATTTCAATAATAAAAGTACACCATTAATGAGAAGAAATATTGAATCTGCAAAATTGGGCCTAAGATGGTAGAATTTTTATTTCAAAACATAATATTTCCGATTTTCAAACCAAGTATGTACATATATATTTTGGATTTTGTAAGACAAAATAAAACATGAAAGATTAAATTTTGATTGGAACAGTCATAGTACCATCCACAGTAGCACCGTTATAAACCATTTCATACCATATCTCAAAGTAAGACATGTAAAAAAAAAAAGAAAAAGGAACAATACTACAACCAAAAGAATTTATATGAACACAATTTAAATTACAATCTGCCAAAAATCGAATGTATATGAACACTATTTAAATTCCTAATGCAAATCAAACCCATATTTTTCTCAATAAATACAAAAATGTGTCTTTGTGCAAGTGTATTCAAGGTATTTCAATAATAAAAGTACACTATTAATGAGAAGAAATATTGAATCTGCAAAATTGGGCTTCAAAGTTGTTTGGGTTGAAATTCTCTTAAAACTTAAAAGATTTGTGGTTTCAAAATCTGAAGTGGCTTTTCAAAATCTGCATTCGGTAACAAAAACAAAAACAGAGACATCTTCAATGGAGATGAGGGAGAGATATAGAACCGGAGAGAAGATTGGGTTATATATATCCTATTGAATCTTCATTAAAAATTCAAAATTGGTGGAACGAAGACACTACAATTTTCAGAGCATAATAAAAAAAGAAACAGAGACATCTTCAATGGAGATGAGGGAGAGAGATATAGAACCGGAGAGAAGATTGGGTTATATATATATATATATATAAATTATTAGAGCAAAACAAAAACAAAAACAAAAACAGAGACATAGAGATTACAATACCGAGACTTGCATTCGATGGTGGACTGCGGATTGCTGCCGTTCACTACTGATGAAGGAAGAGGGAGAGAGATATAGAACCGAAGAGAAGATTGGGTTATATATATATAAATTATTAGAGCAAAACAAAAAGAAAAACAAAAACAGAGACATAGAGATTACAATATCGAGACTTGCATTCGATGGCGGATTGCGGATTGCTGCCGTTCACTGCTGATGAAGGAAGTTGATGTAGTGGATTGTTAGAAGTAATGGTTTAAGGGACTGAAAGTGTTTGAGGGTAGGAGAGATTTGTTTGAGGTGGGAGAGTAACAGATTTGTTTGGATAGGTTTTGTTTTGCTTTTTTTTTTTTTTTGTTGACAGCTTGATTTGTTTGACGTAGGAGAGTAAGAGTAAAAGATTTGTTTGGATAGGTTTTTTTTTTTTTAACAGATTTGTTTGGATAGATTTTGTTTTTTTTTTGTTGACAGTTTTTTATGGATAGGAGTTGTGGATAGGAGTTGTGGATAGTAGGAGAGTGGGAAGGTGGAAGAGTAGGAGTTTTTATTGTTATGAAAGTCTTTGAGAGGGAAGGAAAAGAGTTATAAACTCAGAAGAGACTTGCCACGTATTTTTCAGATTTATGAGAATTTT
This sequence comes from Camellia granthamiana, assembly GCA_036172215.1. Taxonomy (NCBI): domain Eukaryota; kingdom Viridiplantae; phylum Streptophyta; class Magnoliopsida; order Ericales; family Theaceae; genus Camellia; species Camellia granthamiana. The sequence goes on along the minus strand of CM069917.1, from coordinate 26,132,530 downwards.
AGAATGGCATTTTCAAGCCTTGTAAAACACAGCACTACATTCTATTATATATATAGTATCGATCGATATCGATATAGATCTGAAAACAAACGGCGGTTTACGTTTTTTTTCCTCAGTTGTAGTTCCTATGTGCTGATCTACTACAGCACATTGTTTTGTCCCCCGAGAGAGGGAGAGAGAGTTTTTTATGGGTGAATAGGGAGAGAGAGAGATTTGTATGGGTGAATAGAGATAGATACGTGCAGTGCAGAGTCCTTTTTATACAGTGGAGTTATTTGAAAGGAAAATTGCAAATGGAAAAGAGTTGTCGTCTTGTCTCCTGCTTGTAGACTTTTGTTCAGGCCATGTTTGGTTATTGATTAAGATAAAAATAAATTAAAATAATTAATAAAATAAAATATTATATTTAATTTATAATTATTTAATTTTTTCCCGTGTTCATCAAATTAATTAAAAATAAATTATCATTCCAAATATAATTTTTTTAATTAAATTAAAATAATGAAAAAAATTAAATAACTAATTAAAATAAGAAAAATGCGTGAGAGCTCGAAATTGCAACGGCTCGAATCCCCCGAATGCCAAAACGACGTTGTTTTGGCAAATTTTTTTTTTCCACCTTTATATCTGAAAAGGAAAAGAGAGAGTGAGAGAAAGAGAGGAAGAGAGAAGAAAGGGCGAACACAGAGAGAGAGAGAGAGAGCTAGAAGGAAGAAAGAGATGGAGATGGCAACGGTGCGAGATGTGGGCGACGGTGCGACGATGGGCGACGGACGGTGACGGTGATGGTGATGGTAGATTTGTGTAAATTTGGTTTGTTTTTTTTTATTTTGATTTTTGATTTTGATGTGTTCGGTGGGTTTTTACATTTTTTTTTTTTTTGGGTTGATCTCTATTGTGGGTTTGTTTTTTGGTTAATCTTTTTGGTTGATGATGATGATTTTTGCCGTGTTGATGATGATTTTTGGTTTGATTTCCAGTTATGGAAAGGATGAAAAAAAAAAAAAAAAAAAAATTTCCACTCTTTCTCTCTTTCTGTGCTGTGTTGATGATGATTTCTAGTTTGATTTCTAATTATGGATAGGATGAAAAGAAAAAAAAAATTTAAAAATTCCACACTCTCTCTCTCTCCTCCTCCTCTTCTTTCTTTCTTCTTCTTCTTTTGCTAAAGGACGAAGAAAAAAAAAAGTTCTATTCCAAAACGACGTCGTTTTGGATTCGGGCCAATTTCGAGCTTGGGACTTTCGAGCTACGTAGCGGAACTGTTAAAATAATATACTCTCAAACAAGACCTTAAAGTGTCTGCTTGCCTGTATTAAAAAAAAAAAAGAATTAATTTACCTAAAAGTTATATTTATAAATGTTATGATAGTCCAGATCTTATTTAAGATTTTTTCCATATTCATCAAAGGAAAAGAGTAGTTGTCTTGGCTACTGCTTGTAGAGTTTTTTCAGGCCATGTTTGGTTATTGATTAAGATAAAAATAAATTAAAATAATTAATAAGATAAAATATTATATTTAATTATAATTATTTTATTTTTTTCCATATTCATCTAATTAATTTAAAAATAAATTATCATTCAAAATATAATTTTTTTAATTAAATTAAAATAATGAAAAATAAATAAATAACTAATTAAAATAATATATTCTCAAACAAGACCTTAAAGTATCTGCCCGTATTTAAAAAAAAGATTAATTACCTAAAAGTTCTATTTACAAATGTTATGGTAGTTAAGATCCTATCTAAGATTTTTTAAACCAATAAGTCCTATTTAGTAAAACTAAAAATATTATCAGTTTTTTTTTTTCAATTTTTAAAATTAAGAGCATTATCAAATTTGCATAATAATGTTCTAGATAATTATTTCACTAATTGACGAAAAAAACTGAGCATGAGATTAAACGTTTTGGCCTTTTTACTTATTGGTTTGATTCAGCTATCTAATAAAATCGAAAACATTATCAATTATTTTCAGTTTTAAAACTGAGAACATTATCAAATTTTCAGTTTGAAAGTTATTTATTTACTTTTATTTTTTTCAATTTTGCACATCAATGTTCCATCATCATACTCCTTTATAGACAAAAATTTTTTAGTTTTGCACAAAAAATAATTCAGTTTTTTCAATTTTTTTAATTTTTTCAATTTGAAAGTTGATATTTTAAAGATTGGAAAATCAAAATAAATGTTAAATCATTATTTTCTTTATAGATAATCATAAATGATGAACAATCATTGTTTGAAGGGCAATTCTGATTATTAAAATTTTAATGAGACTTGAAAGTTTAAAAAATCTTAATTATGACTTAATGGAGTAAGTTTATAAATTAGGACTTGTGTGTAAATACTCAAAAAAAAAAAAAAAAAGAGTTAATTACCTAGAAGTTTTGTTTACAAATGTTATGGTAGCATAGGTCCTATTTAAAATTTTTTAAACCAATAACTCCTATTTAGTAAAACTGATAATATTATCAGTTTTTTTCAATTTTTAAAACTAACAACATTATCAATTTTGCATAGTAATATTCAAAATAATTGTTTCACTAACTGATAAAAAAACAGAGCATGAGATTAAATATTTTTACATTTTTACTTATTGGTTTGATTCAACTATCTAATAAAATCGAAAACATTATCAGTTTTTTTTAATTTTAAAACTGTGACCATTATTAGTTTTTTTTTCTTTAAGATTTTTTTTTTCAATTTTGCACATCAATGTTCCATCATCATGCTCCTTTATAGACGCATTAATTTTCAGTTTTGCACAAAAATAATAGTAATTATTATTTTTTTTGTATTCTAGTGTATTTATTGATTCTTTAAAATTTCTTTTTTATAAATATTTTACTTTTTAAATATATCTAAGTAAGGTGCATTTAAAAAAATAAAAAAGTTACTTAAAATTTGAAAAATATTCACTAAAAATAAAAATAAAAAACAAAAAAAAAAAACTCAAGGTGTGTTTGGTTTGTGTTTTGAAACATGTTTTTCAAAGAAAATTTCTAAAAACATGTTTGGTTACGAATTTTCTCAAAAAAATTTCAAAATTACTTCTGTTTTTATTACACATCAATCAATTGCTTTTTCTCTCTCCTGTCTCATTCTCAATCACTTTTTCTCTCACACACATCTACTATAGCGATCCCGGTATTCCCTTTACTGTACAGTTGTATTCCGGACTCGGTTCCGTAGAGTTGGTAGTTGTGTCTACCTTGTTGTCATCCTTTAATGTCATTTGTTTGAATTTTAGGATGTGTTGGACTTGTCTCGAGTGGGTGGATTGAGTCTTGGTTTAAATTCTTCTTTTTTGGTATTTTGGTCTTTCCGCTCGAGCGGGCCTTTGAGCGCTCGAGCGGAGATTGCATACTTCCAGTATCTCGTGCCCCTGCAAAACTTCTGCAGGTGTGATTTCTGCGCTCGAGCGGGATTGTTAGCGCTCGAGCGGACAGTACATTTCTGGTAAAAGTTCTAGGAGGGGGAGATTCACGCTCGAGCGGACTGGATTTCACGCTCGAGCGGACTGGATTTCACGCTCGAGCGGGCGAACTTTATTTTTGTGTCTTAGCGCTCGAGCGGGACTTATTGCGCTCGAGCGGACCATGTTTTCTGTGTCTTTACGCTCGAGCGGTGTGTTCTGCGCTCGAGCAGACCTGTCGTATAACTGAGAGTGGCTGGGCATTTTAAATCACTTTTTCACTTTCTCTTCTCTCTCATACTTTTCCAAAAACACTATTGTTGAGCTTCTCACTCTAGAACTCTACCTTCTCTCTAGGTATTGATCTAGTAGGAGTGGTTTGCTCACCTTTGGCCTTTACAAAAAAGTTGTTGATCGTCGAGGGCTATCTTTTAATCTGAAAATTTCAGGATTTGGAGCATTTTGATTTTGGTCTTCATCTCCGTTGGAGCTCATCTTTTGAGGTAGGGATATCCTACTCCTCTCTATGGATCTTGTCTTTAAATTTTAGCATTTTGATATGTTGGGGGATGTTGGGTAATTTTGAGAACTTTGGGGCTTTTGTGTAATTTTAACAAAGGTTGGGGTTTTGTTTATAATAAACCTATTTGCATGTTTAGCATAGAAAAGTGGGATTAATGTGGAAACATTGTTGGAAATGGAACCTTAAGGGTCGAAATGTTAATTATGGAAAATGTCCTAATTACATTGATTAATTAATTGGTATAATTAATTGTGAGAAATGAGGAAATGAAGTGGAAATGTTGAGATTGGGAGTATAAGGGAATAAGGGGTGTAGTTGAATTACTTATCACTCACCGAATTGAAATGTTGATTTAATATCCATTTGCGCATTTATTTTCTGTTTAGAAATAACTGCTTTGGGCTATCGGTGGAGGATAGTCGTGATTGTTGTAGACAATGCATGATGATTAGGCAAATGAAAACTAATCAACGGAATGTGTCATAAGAGTATGACGATTGTTAGAATACATTAATTTTATGTATTGATTGATTGTGTATAGAACTTATGTGTTTATATGCATTATGTGTAGAGGAGGAGATGGGGGATGTACTCCGCGGTTTAGGGGAAGATGGGGATGTACCTCTAAACCGGATAGTGTTGGGAGGAGATGGGGGATGAACTCCGTAGATACAGCTCATATGCTTGTCTAGAGAAGTGAAGATACAGCTCATATGTTTATTTTTGAGAAGTATAGATACAACTCATATGCTTGTCTAGAGAATAGTAGATATAGCTCTCACGCTTACCTTCGGTTGTGTGATATAGTTCTTATACTTATCTGCTGAGGTGTTGATATAGCTCATATGCTTATCGGTCAATGTGATGACATAGCTAGTATGCTTATCTATCGAAAATGGAAAATGAAAAGCAACATAGACTTGTAAGTCATGTAATTGAAATGTGATATAAGTGGATGTATTAGTGTTGGCCATCTATCAACTGCTAATCTTTTAGTCATTGTTCATAGTTGGTTTAGTGTATTTCTACTGGGCTGTGGCTCACCCTATATGGGAACATTATTTTCAGGTACAGGTAGCATGCCACCTCCAAGGACATAGCTTGGGAGGCTAGAGGCGGGCAGATCTTTTTGTTGTCTTTCTTTTGATGTATTACATGTAAATTCAAGCCAAGGGCTTAATGTGTAAATGAGTTAGCACTCTCCTTTTTGTAACCAAGTGCTAACTTGGAAAGCTGTAAGCCCTTAGGGCATTTGCTTTTGCTGTTAACATGTAATACCTTTTGTAATGAAACTATGATGAATAGATGAATGTTGGTCTTTTGTATATCAATGCATGCTTATATTGATGGATTTAATGTTGTTATTTTGAGGACGTCACATCTACTCAACTGTAACAAAATATCAAATCATTACAAACTCTCAAACTCCAAAACTATTTTCAAAATATATAACAAAACAAACCAAAAAAAATTTCTAAACTCTCTGTTCAAATTTTTTTTCAAAATTTATCTCAAAACACAAACCAAACACACCATCAATTTCTAGAAAATTGAATCCAAAAAATTGAAACCAAACACACTTATTAGTTTTTTTTTGCATATATATATATATTTAAAATTTTTCAATTTAAAAGTTAACGTTTTAAAATTTTAAAAATCAAAATAAATGTTAAATCATCATGTTCTTTATAGATAATCATAAATGATGAACAATTATTATTTGAAGGGCAATTTTAACTATTAAAAATTTAATGGGACTTAAAGGTCTAAAAAATCTTAATTAGGATTTAATGGAGTATAAATTCATAAATTAGAATTTGTGTATAAATGTTTAAAAAAAATCATTTAGACAACATACCATCTCACACTGTCACGACCCAAACCCGGCCCTATGGGTTTAGCACCGTAACTGGCCAGTAATCCGAGATTACCGAAGGCCTGCTGAACAGTAATACAGTTAAACAGAGTACAGGGCCTGGCGGAAGCCAATACAATAAGTAACTAGTGTCCATTGAGCTGTGAAAACCTGTATGCCAAAAACATTTTCATGCATTCATACAGTTCAAAACAGTACAGTATATACAATCATATACAAACATTCAGTACGGGGACCTAATCCCTCGATAACAGTACAGTAAAACAGTAGACAGTCTATACAGTGGTACAAAACAGTAAGGAGACCGATGGGGGACACAAAAACACCCCAAGCCATAGCATGGCAACTCGGAACCTCGCAGTGAGGCACATAGGCTGGCTTGACAAAACTGGGGACCAACCCATGCTCCTAGCTCTGGTCTGGCTGCTGAGAACCTACATATATATATAAACAGTGAGCTAAAGCCCAGTGAATAACATAAAGCGTAAAGAGGTTATGAATGAATGTCCTTACAGTAATGAAAACAGTTCATTAAACAGTATTTCAGTCTTTCAGTATTTCAGTCAATCAGTCATATGTGGTACATCCATTAGCCTATAAACAGTAGGTCCAAAAGGACCGGGTCTCAACAGACCCAACAGTAATGATGGCCATCAGTTAGTAAACAGTTTGGTTCCACAAGGGACCGACAGAGCTCTGTAACAGTAACAGTCAATGCTAAGGATGCCACAATACAGTTCAGAATACAGGACATACATTCATTCAGTAAACAATATCAGTTCAATAAACAATTCAGTTCGGTATTCAAAAGATAACCATTTTGAACATATCTTTACACAATTGTTACTCACAGAGATTGGGCTACAGTATGCTAGAGCGCGTCCCCGAGTGCCAACCCTAAACAGTTAACAAATTGAACACACTCTAAGTTTAACAGTTGGGGAAGTACAATAATTAACTTCCTATTATGCCTCGGTGTGTTCTACATCTATATCCTCATTAAGATGTCTTAAACTAGGCCTAAGAATACCTAGGATGGGATGAGGATGCAAAGATGCGCATGGAACACAATTGCAGAATTTTCAGTGAAACAGAGTCCCGCTCGAGCGCAGGTTTCCCCGCTCGAGCGTACAAGCAAACAAAGGTCCCCGCTCGAGCGCAACATCCTCGCTCGAGCGGACCAAAAAGTACTGGATAGGTGAAATCTCCGCTCGACGCCCGCTCGAGCGGGTCACCCAGTCCTCCGCTCGAGCGCCCAATACTCCGCTCTAGCGGACTGATGCACAGTGCAAGATGCTGGGAGCTCGATTTCTCCGCTCGAGCGCTACTTCTTCCGCTCGAGCGGACAACCAAAATCTGGAAATTCCAGATTTGAGTCCCAAGCTCAAAACCAAGTTCAAAAGCAACATTTTCGATCCTCTTGGGCTATTTTCTGGAAAAACCCTTTTAAACACATAGAATAACATGTTTCAAAACTCAATTTAAGAAATCAAAGCCCAAGGGTGTTTAATCAAACTCATTTTCAAACCCAAATTTCATGAACAACATGCAAACATGACATGCATGCACTTTAAACATTTTTAAGCTTCAATACTAGCTCAATTGAGCTCAATACTTGGAAAACAAAATGAAAACATGGGCTTGAACGAAAACATGAGCTTGCATGTACAATCTATCATGAATTCAACTTCCAAATGCACCAATTCAAGCATGCATGCAACAATGGAGTTCCAATTCAACATATATGAGCAAATTCATGACTTAACTTCTCTATAACCATGATACATGCAAGATGGAACTCAAAGACAACAAGAAGAAGATGGATTCACTTACCTAAGTCTTGAATTATAAGATGACAAGCTCAATGATACAATCTATGCCTCAAATCTTCAAGTTCTTCTAGCAATTTCAACAATTTGAGTCCAATTCTCTCTTATCCCTCACTCCCTCTAGTTTGGTCGGTTGGAATGCAATAATAGGGCCTTGGAATGTTTTGATCAAGTGTATAGGCTCAAGTATAATATAATAAAGGCCCACTACCAATGGCAAAATCGTAATTAAGCCCAACTCTTCAATTTAACTCATTAAATCTAATTTAATCATTCCTAATCAATTTGCAGATAAATATATCATTAAATCACAAATATTCTACTGAGTCCGAAACACTAAACGGTTCCTAATTCGGCCGCCGACAAGGCCTCCAATTAATAGTTTAAACACATACACTCAAACAGATAATCAATCAATCAAACAGGTAGAAATGCAATATAATAGGTAAACTTATTCAATTTCAGTTTCGATTTCAATCAGTCCACTCAGCACTTCAGTTAATTCAATTATCGGTCATTATCAGTTCAGTTTAACGGTAATCAGTACGTAATTCAGTGACTTATCGATAATCAGTACGAGGGTTGTTACACACACGTATCATGCTCTCGCCATTGTCATGCTACTACTTTTGGAGAGGGGTGATAAAGATGGGTATTTATTTCAGGGTTGGAGTAGGAATGTCAATGGGTTGAGACAGGGCTGGGGATTACACTTCTTGTTCTCGATCTCCGAATGTAAAAAACTCCCTGCCCCGGCCCTTGTCCCGGTCCCGATCCCCAACGGGGAACCAATCACCCCCCTGCTCTCGCCTCCTAACGGCGATTGGGTTCTTCCGACCTCGAAAAATCCCCAACAATACACATTGGACCAGATTTGTTTGAACAATTACTAAGTTGCAAATTAATTGAAGCAACAAATTTAGACGCCACAAAGAAATAGGAAAAAAAAAAATAGAAAACACAGAGAAATACTAAATCAATCACTAATGTCAAACATTTCCACTAACATATGAAACAGGAATCTAGTAGTTTGCTACTTATAAGGGCAATATTTAAACTTGTCGGTTATTCAACCTGAATATATATATATATATATATAAAGAAAAGAACATCATATCAGTTTTTGCCCTTTTCTTTGAATATATACAACAATGAACCCTAATTTTTTTGCCTTGTTTCAGATATATATATACAATTTAAGATCGTATAATCACAATTACAAATATGTATATAGAACTTAGAAGAGAGAGAGAGAGAGAGAGAGAGAGAGAGAGAGAGAGAGTAAGTACCTTGGGAAGGAAGATGATGAGTGAAGATCTAAGTCCGAAGTCGCATAGCAATATGTCGCAACCCCAAGCCCAAACCCTAGCTTCTGAAGATGGAAAGCAACAACTTCGAAAAGGCATCGGTCAGTCTGCTTGATCTGAGTTTACTTTCGCCGAGATCGGAAACCCTAACCACAGCTCTCTCTCGGCCAAGACAGCGGAGGAGGAGGGAGATCGGCGGTGATAGGAGGAAGAAGAGAAGAACAGTGAAGGGAGGGAGATCGATAGTGATGTGAGGCTTTTATAGAGAGAGAGAGAGAGATGAGAGGCGGAGGAGGTCAGTATTGTGTGTGAGTGTGAGCTATGTTTTAGGGTTTGGTTTATATATATATTTATGGGTATAATAGTAATTTCACATCGGGGAAACGGGGCCGGGACCGAGGAACGTATCACCGTCCCTGGATCGAAATTTGTCGGGATTCATTTTCGAATACCATCCTCGGCCTATCGATGGTATTTTTCGAGAAAAAACCGTTCTAATTGGGGTTGGGGGGTGTAGCTCAGCTTTTTCGCCCCCCTCCTCGGAGGTTTGAAAGAAAGCCCTATAATTCGAACTCCCGTGGTTTTAAACCTAATCTCATTAGTGCAATGTAAAACTGATAAACACCAAAGAGTCCAAATCTGGCAAATCGTTTTGGAAAATCGATTTTGAATAAAAAATGCCAAAATTAGACTGCATTGCCAGATACAGAGTCGCCACCTAAATATTTTTGAAAAATCTAGGAAACCCATGACTCGTGCCAAAGGCTACGTGTCCGTCATCACCAAAGTTGCCTCGGCTCAGGAACTTAGGTACGAGAGGGGAAGGTCATGAATTGAACACCCCCGCTCGCCCGATCAAAGATCGGTCTCTACTAATCATGATATGATTTTATCAACATTATATGCTTTTGTTCTGGTTATTAAGCTAGCTTTACTATGTGATGCGCAGAAGCAAGTATAGACTAGTTTGTTCAAATTAGAATAATTTAATTCATGTTTGTTTTTGTGAAAATGGGTTGAATTTGCCACCTCAAGTGGGCTTAAAGTTTGCGAATTTTCCATTCAACAAAGTGGGCTTAAAACTGTGAATTTGCCACTAGACATAGTGGGCTTAAACATACATTCATTAAATCGTTTCAATTCAAACAACAAACCTTCATCCACAGGCATTCAAGAAATTTAACAAGTAAGCATTTAGCCACATGGCAAGCATGCTAGTCATGTCAATCACTCACATTCATGCAAGTATGCTAAAGCATTAAAAACTCACCTAGTACTCCAAGCTAAGAAGATATGAGTTTAAAAAAAAATGCATGATTCCTAACTATGTTAAATGTCTAATGCAACACATGCAATAATGTAATTAATAGGCTCGGCTACTAATATGGCATATGAAACAATTTTGATAACATATGATTAAACACGTATTCAACGAAGTAATTGAAACAACAATGTAATTTGAATGATGCACTGAGCCTTGCAAAACAAGATAAATGGATGCAAGCATAAGGTATGCTAATTGAAATATATCCTTAATCTAACCATCAAAAGCGGATAAATAAAAGGAAGAAAGACGTGGGATTGGAAGACATACACATTATTACATTTTGCTCTCACGAAGGAGAGTCCGAATGAATAAAAGCTAAGCTAATTAGCAACTAAGCTAAGCGAATTAAAGCTAATTAAGCTAATTATTACAAACCAAAATAAATAACTTGCTAAACTTATTAACTAATTATTACAACATTTTGAACTAATTAGCTAACTAATTAATTAAATAATTACAAGACTTGCAACAAATAATTAAACTACGTAACTAAACGAAGTTAATTAGCTATTCTGCCTCGGGAAATGAAAGATGTGCATGCACATTCTCGGTTTCCACCCGAAAAGATCTTCGCTTTGCTCTCGAAAGCCTCTATTTGCACAGTTGAACACTTCCAGAATCATTCTGCTCCCCTTTACCAAGTCTCTCATAATATTTGCATCAGTGGCTAGTCGGCCACTGGAAAAGACTGCTGGCCAGGCACCGGCCATGGAAGTGGCCTACCGGCCATCTATGGTGCACTGTCAGCCACCTGCCGGCCACTGATGCACTGGTTCAACTTGCTACAACAGAGAATAAATAGAGCAAAAAGAGGGTATTCCCACAGATTGTTTGCACAACTCACCCCTCATTTTCATCAATAAATCCAAGGAGTTGTGAACTCAAGCCACAAAACACCAACTCAAGCAATTTCATTGCATGATAGCTTGTGACTTGAGAGGTACAAGTTCAATAAATACAAAATGAAACATAAACCTCCCCCCTATCATGAAAGAAGAAGTTGACCTTGGAGACTTGGATCATTTCATCACTGACAAGTATGAAATGGTCTAAGTTCCATGTGTTCAATTAACATCCGATTGAACACATCAAAACACAACCAAATTCTTATCTTGGCTCACTTTTAGTTCCGAGTTTTATTTACTTATTTTACTTTACCAACCATTCCTTAATCCAAAAAGTCCAAAAGGTGAGTTAAAGTCCTCCAAAGGGAAGCAAGCGTCAAACAAGGGGTAGTTTAAGACATGAGAGAAGTTTCATGCCGTTGATAATGAACCCTCAAACGAGAATTAAACCATTAAGCATGAACCTTAATCTCAAGCTTAAAGAATCCCAAGTTTAAAACAACCCTCAAAGCAAATTTAAAAAGTCAAGAAATGAGGGAGGTTGCAGAGCTTTAGGTGCTGAAATGAAGTGCAAAACAACATTGAAACATGCAATTAACTCAAACAAGGGGTGTCTAATGGCCTAAAACACCGAGCTTGTGAGGACCTTTACACTACAACCATACAAAACAAAACTTAACTGACCCAAACAGCCCAAAACAAAGCTAAAGCAGTCTAAAACAAAGGCAAAAACATGCTAGAATATGGCTACAAAAAGCTAGAAAATCATGCTAACATGTAGAATTAACTAGGCTAGCAAACAAGACACAAAGAGGGAAGGCTAACCCCTCCAATTTTGGACTTCAAAACATGTTTTTTGCCACTAAAAATACTCTGAAATTTAGTGGTTAAAAGCCCAAAAAAGGTTGGTTTGAAAATGGAAAACAAAGGTGTAAAAGCTTTTCAAACAAGAAAGAAAGACGGGTGAAGCATCCCCTAACTTAAAATGGTCTCAAACCATCACTTTTAGTCCACCAAAACAGGTTTTTTTACAGTTCAAAAGCAGCCCAAAAAACAGTGGGAAAAGATAGCAAAATGAGCATACAAAACAAAGTGTACAAGACAAATGTTATACCTCTTGAAGGGAAGAGTAATTCTAGGCAACAAACTAAAGCCAAAATCCACTTAAGAAGCTCCAAGATAGCTTCAAACAACCTCAGCTCCAAGACAAACCACTTTGGTTAAGGGTTGATATGCAAAAGTATAGTGTATCTAAGCAACTAAGCACAAAATTTCAAAAGAGAGAGGGAAAATATATATATATATAGAGAGAGAGAGAATTTTATTCCAAATTTTTCTAACCTCAAAACATGAGAAAGGGGGTCCCTATATATAGAAAACATGAAATCTATATAAGGAGATCCAGCCCTCCACGTGTGGACAGATGCAAGCATCTGTGCAAACAGCTGGCACAGCTGGCATAAAATATTTATAGAAACACTGGTGGCCGGCTGGCCATCAGTGATTGCTGGCAAGGCATCATTGATGGCCAGCAAGGCACATCAATGGCCGGTAGACAAAAAATGATGGCCGACAGCCTCCAAGGATGGCCGGCAGGCTACCAGAGATTGTTGGTTGGAAAGATAAAGGCCTGTTCCAAAAAGGAGACAAAAGGGATGAAGGGTTTGAAAGGCTCAAAATTGTGGTATTCCGCTGAGGACTTCAAGCGCTCGGTGAGCAAACAGACTCGTTATCGGATGTACCTACAAGAACATCCAAGTCTTGAAGGGCCGTCAAAAATGGGGTGTCTACAGTTGCCCCTCTTTGAACAAACGCGGAGTCATGAAATGACGTGAGTGAATGTCAAAGCCTAGAGAAGACCCATTTTGACAAGGCCGTAAGACTTGGACAAACAATCAAAGTAGACATAAATGGTTACGCCCGCAGGCTGCCTATGTATACCTTTGCAAGGAATCAAACTAGCATAGTTCTGGGGCAAAATGCAAATGATATGCATGATACAAGAACATAACTTATGATGATGCAATGAGGCTGTGCAATGAAACATTTAAATGCAAATGCTATGCATAGAAATGCCATAGTTAAACAAACTGAAACAAGGCACAACAATTCCAAACACGAAAAAAAAACTACGCACTACGCACGAGAAACACAAGCCCAAACTACATTTCATGTAGAAAGGATGTAAGAAAATTAAGGCTTAATTACGCGACGCTCAGGAAAGGCAAAGGGTGACGTAACAGTCGGGCACACCTGAGGTCTCAACCGAGATTTTAACGTGTTGCACGTGGAAGGAGAAAAAGGATGGTGTGAACACTGGGATGCACCCGAATGTTTTTAACCGATTTGCAATCCTAACGCGTCTTATGCAAGAGGAGAAGAGGTGGTGTGAACACCGGGACACACCCAAATGTTTTTAACCAAAGAGGTGGCGTGAACACCAGAACGCACTCGAATGTTTTTAACCAAAGAGGTGGTGTGAACACCGGGACGCCTCCGAATGTTTTTAACCGAAGGAATCCTAATGCGTCTCATGCGAGAGGATGAAGAGTAAAAAGATGCGATTCAAAGAGCACGAATGATTTTACCTAAAACTCTTTTGAATGAACCGTACATACAATATCGTGCTCGTATAGAAAGTAAATGTGATACAGTACGAATGCATGTTCTATGCAAGACAAACAACCGAGATACAATGTTAATGGCATGTTTTATGCAAAACGAACAATCAAGAAGCATATTCTATGCATGATTGATAACGGGAGCATATTCTATGTATGATTCAAAAGCGGATGCACATTCCATGCATGATTCAAGAGTGAATGCAAGACGCGCATGCAATTCCCGTGAGATGCACATCTCACAACAACTACGAAATGCATATTCTATGTCACAAAGTGAAGTACATGTTCCATGCAACAACGAATAACGAAATGCATGTTCTATGCAAGATACCAAAACATGATTTAACGAAATCAAACTCAGTAGCAACTTCCGATTCACCTCTGGGAAGAGTTACAATAGGATACACCTCATTCATGTTGACAAGTGACGAACATCGCACACCGAAAACACAATTTTGAGCTTTCATAGAGACAATCTGAACTCAACAATGGACAATCCCTTCACTTCTTGGAAACCAAGGACACAAAACATCATCAAGAACCCAAAGGAAGCTGTCGGCCACAAGGGAAGGCCGCCGGCCATGTGCCGGCCATTGGTGAGCCTTGCCGGCCATCGATGGCAGATTCGAGGCTTTTTGGTCATTTCGGTTCAGGTCTTTAAATATGAGCCACCGGGGCTCATTTCCTCACTCACCCAAGTCTGAAATCTTCCTCCCTCTCTCTCTTTAGACATTCTTTCTCTCTAGATTTGCACTTTCTACGCGTTTTTCAACATCCCACGCGAAGCTGATTCGCTAAAATCTCTTTATTTCCTTGACTTTGAACAAATTGAAACTTGACGTCAGTGCTTCCTTCCTCACTTCCACCATTCTAGGCTTATTCCCCTCGAGTTTCTCTTCAGTTTTGTACACTTTTCTCGGCTTTGACTTTTTTCTCCATTTTCTCTCTCCTAGGGTTTGACTTTTTCCAAGTTTACCATTTTTCTTCATTTTTCTTCACTTTTCACCCACTTCACACCCATTTTCAGATGGCGAATGAGATTTCCCATTACGGGACTCCTCCGGAGGTTCCCTCAGTTGTTTCACTTGTGCCGGAGGTAGAGAAGCCGATAGCTGACCTTGAGGCCGACTTGGAGGCGAAGTTCGAACCCGAGGCCGAGCTAGAGCCGCTACCACTAAGGGTAAGGCCTTTTGATCCGGCAAGATATCACCCACAAACACATATATTGCCCACTTTTGGAGGCATCAGACGTTTCATCGAGTTTGCTCGCGGCGCACCGGAGGACTTTTTGCTGAGGGAGCCAGATTCTCACTTGTCGGCCATTGCCATTGAGGTAGGACCTCTATTTTTCATATATTTTACCTTTCATTATTTGCAATTCCTGCACTGCCTTGTATTGATTCGCCTAACCGCATTTCATACACTGCTTTGTATCTGACTGCATTTCATGCACTGCCTTCATCTGATTGTATTTCATGCACTACCTTCATCTGATTACATTTGTCTTCTACCACAGGGTGAGTCTCGCGCCTTTAGAGGCTACAATGCTATGACTGCTTGAGACTGGTATGACAAATCCCAGCTAGAGTTCGAGACATCATTTACGAGGCAGGCTTCAGCCTCTTCTGCTTTGGCTTGACTCGGGTCACCGCGAGCCATCCCCTCTTAGGAGCACTAGTGGAGAGGTGGTTGGATACCACCAACTCCTTCCACTTTTCCACCGCAAGGGAGATCACGATGACTCCTTATGACTTTGCCATGATCACCGGCATAGATGTAAGGAGCGATCCGATCCCTATCGATACAGATATGGAAGAGTGTGAGGCAGCCTGGTTCAAGCTGCTAGGGGCATACCCATCTATATACCGAACGGGGATGGTTAGATACACTTGGTTCGATGAGCGATTCAGAGGGACCGAGCCCGAGCCGATAAAGGAGATCGAGCAGTACGCCAGGGGCTTCCTGATGTTCGTCTTCGGTACCACCTTGTTTTCAAACAGGTGGAACACCGTAGGCTTGCATTTGCTAAGTGCCCTGGTGACCCTTCCTCGAGTTCGTTTCTATGACTAGGGCGGGGCTAGCCTCACCACGCTGTACGGATATATGAGCTCTACCTCCCATCAGCGGGGAGACTTGATTGGAGGCTACTGGCGAGCCTGGGAGGTATACATCTCAGTTCTCTCTTTGCCCTTGATATTTTCTTTACAGTTTCTATTTTACATTTATTTCAACACATGTTTTCTGCTTCGCATTTCTGTATCTACTCAAACACTGTTCATACACTGTGTTTTCTGTTTTGCACTTTCTGCATATGCTCGATACTATACTGATCATATACCGCTGCATTTTCCCTGCAGCTATGGGTATACGCATACTTTCCAACTCTCGCCGTGGAGCCTGTAGAGGTGCTTCCGTTGACAGTCCCTTATTCGGGATATATGACGATCGGCTTTGCCGTAGGACCCGTGAGCCTTTCACATTCATCAGGCAGTACTTCGACACAGTAACTGCCCATGAGGTAATCCAAAACACAGTCATTTTTTCTTTGAAACTGTTTATTTAGCAATTGACAGCAACTAATGATCTGTACAACTTCTGTTTGCAGATCATGTAGCAGCCATGGGCCTTGATGCCAAGGGGGTTCAGGACCAGTTCGCTGGCGCCTAGGCCATCTCCTACTATCGCATTCTGTTTGAGGGCCCGGTCTGCCAAGCCTGGTTCTTGAGAGAGCGCTTCGTGTACCAGATTATAGTCCTGCCCGACCCGATCGTCCCGATGGCTCCACCAGAGTCCATGCGATCTATAAAGAGCTTATATGTTGAGGAGGTCATCCAATTTATGGTGGGCCTTGATGTCGACTTCTTCCGACCGGAGGACGACTATGTAGCTTTCATCTAGACACACTTGATGCCACCCCTGACCGGTGTTTGTAGGGCTAAGGAGGCGAGAGCTCCTGCCGCGAGAGTGAGATCCAGAGTGACCCGGGCGAGCAGGGCCCGTGGCAGAGGGGCTTCCTTTCCTGTCACGACCCAAACCCGTTCCTAACAGTTTGGTCCATGACCGGCCTATACTTAGGCCTCGAAACAAAATTTCAATAATATGCATCCGACAACGGAGCCTAAAGCGAAAGCAAATAAATTACAGAACATCCATTGAGCAGTGCTTATATGCCAGGATTTTAAATATACATAATTTATACATATATATATATACAAGACCACATCATGTAGGCATATACAAGGAGTTAGCAATCAAAAATTTATATTTTGCTCAAGGGTTTAACAAAAGCCATAAAAAACTTGACTAAACATGTGACATCAAAAGATCCAGACAAAAAGCTTCAATTGTGGAGCATAACACATCCGACCCACAAAAAAGGGCTCCTGAAGCTGACCTAGGACTGTCCTTCAAGTTGACCACCTACATAAACACATGTAAAAACGAAGTGAGCAAGACTCAGTGAATAATAATAATGTAAAGAGGTTCGGGTGAATAAGCATTTGTCTTGGAGAATATTTATCTAACGTTTATATGTTCCGTTCGTCATATTTCAAAACGACCTCGGGCCCACATAGGACAGAATGGCTTAGAGCCCAAAGTAATGCACAATGGCCTCAGGTCCAACATAATACCAAACGGTCTCAGGCCCAATAGAGTACAGAACGGCCTCATGCTAATGGAGTACTCATATATAACGGAATAGAACAATTTTAGGTCCTTTTATTATGCTATTACTCACGCTTATTTCATTGCACAACCGTTACCATTCACTTAAATTTATCGAACGTGTGCCACTCACAAGCAAAAATACATAAATCATTGCACCATTTATCTCAAATATGCTATTCGCAATCATAATGTAATAATCATAGTACAATTTATCTTGAATGGGCTAAATATAATTAAGGCACGTAATTCATAAACAGGAATGCAAAAATAAAAATATAAATCGTTAAACTGTTATTACTCACAGTGGTTTAGGTGAGCAGCAGTCTCTTTCCGCAAGTGACCTATACGTAGCACAAATACTCAAATGGATAAATAATGCATTCTTTCCTTAGTTTATCTCTTTAATCTTTTGTTCGATTCGTTTACTTCTTATTCATTTCCAAGTATTTTAGAGGGATCAGATAAACACATTAACAGTTTCAGAGGGTCAAAAAAAGTAACAGAAGTTAACAGAATTTTTTCCCATTAGCCGCACGTGCAGAAAGGTGTGCCGCACGTGCCTTTATTGCAGAATGCCCTAGTCTGTCTCCCCTTCTTTCTGCACGTGCGGTCCTGGGCTCTGTTTGAGCAGCCCAAAAATCCAACAAATTCAAGCTTTCTAAACTCAATTCCAAAGTTCAATTCAAGCAATTCCACTCCAAAATCATAAGATATGAGTATAACAAAACATAGATTCACGTTTGCTTAGGTCAAACTTTCTTTAAATTAACGCATAGGGTTCTAATTTCCATACTTTCTTCATTCTCTTCATCTTTTCATGACATATACAAATATATATACATATATAGGTTCAAAACATACAAAAATGTAAAGACCAAGATAAACAAAAGGCAATTGCTCAAAATCTAAGTCAAGATAACTCAAAATACAAGAATCAACCTTTTAATTAATTAAATCCAAAGATCACATGCTCAATTTCATGAAATATATTCAATTAAGACCACAACTCATAACCCTAACTTCCATGAGTGTAAAGCTTCATCTTAGGACTTGACTCTAACCAATTAAAGAAAGATTAAGAGGAGCCTAATGGATTTACACTTACTTTGAGTTATATTCTTGACTTCCTCTTCCAATTTCTCAAATCTTCAAGCTTTAAGGTGAGCTCTCTTCTTCTTCTCTCTTTTCTCTCTTTTCAGGAGATATTTTTTGGTGTTTTGTTGAGTGGGAATAACATATAAAGCTGAAATATATATGACAAATCTTAGGTATTATAGGCTATCCAAGTCTAACTTAACGAATCAGACGAAATCAATTTCTAATTAAACTATCCAGATGGTTCTAAAAATTCCCATTAGCATATTTATGTACTCAATTTCGGTTTCTGAACTCATTAAAGTCGTTAATTTTAGTTTTAAGGTGTTAACTCTAGGAATTTTAGCCCAATAAAGCTAATTAATTCGTTACGAATCAAATTTTTACAAAACTTCACATAATGTCCTAAAAATCATGCTAATCATAGCTATAAGGTCAATTTCAGTTTATCACACCTCTAAAGTCCTCAATTTGCAGTTTAAAGGTCACAATTTCAACAGATTTCTTTGTAACCGACAGATACTAATTGAAAAACATGTAATTTACTTATTAAAATATAGAATTTCGCATCAAACACAAAAACACACATATAATCGCACATATATTGAGGGAATTAAAGCGTATGAAGCATTTAAAGGAGTTTCAGGTTAGTACACTCTTCCTCCTTATAGGAAGTTTGGTCCCTTAAACTTATCATGGAACAAGATTATAAATTTTAGTTTCATAGCATTACCTAGTCTCGTCACGGACATTCAAATTCAGTCATGCAGAATTTAAAACTAAGTCTATATAGTTATCCCATAGAATGATGTGGAAAATAAGAGAAGGCTATAGTAGTAAAATCATGTATTTCCCAATAGGCAAAGTTTATAATCATAATAACTTCCTGTCAACAAGTTCATAGCATCAATTTCCAAGTATAGTAGCATAGTAGTGATCATTCTCTTAAGCGTGAATGCAGACGCCCCCATAACATAGGTCAAATTTTATTATAATCGATGTTCTCAACTGTATTCATAACTAGATTTGGGTTAACAAATAAAGTTTCACTAGCTCAGGTAAGCAAAATTCTGTCCTGTTATTCACAACCAAGGTAAATTTCATTCCAACAGTCGTAATCAATGCACTTAGTCTGATAGCTCATTCTAAACAAAAGTCTAACCATCCAAAGAAAAAGTCAGAAATCGGATCCAAATTATACCGGGTTGGCATCATATATACATATTCTCTCGTGAAAGCATTTAACTCATAACTTAATTTCTATCCCTCTCTTTTTTGTTTTGTTTTGTTTTGTTTTGTTTGTTTGTTTTTTTTTTTTTTATCATTTCCATTGTCCTATCTTTAGTTGTTGTCAACATAAGTCAAGAGGTCATACATAACAATTCATATCAAAATACTGACACACAATGTAACGAACTAACTCAATAGTTAGTAAAATTACAAGTCTAAACCTTTCCATAGCAAAGGTGATGATCCATCAATAAATCTTATTTAGAGTATCGCATAAAAAATTTCATTCAAGCAATAAATCTCAGGAGTACGCCGTCACTACAATTCAATCAATTAGTCTATATCACAGCCAATAGTGAACATTTGCATGTTGTCACAGCTTTCCATAAACAATCATTAAGCTCAAGGTAACCGTTCTCACCGTATGATAACGACGCAACATCACTCCCATCTATTCAGCAGTTTTAATCCAATAATTTCTCAGGAGTCAGAGGTTTAATCGTAAATTCCAAGGATATTTCAAAAACCAACGTCAGTTCTTTCATGTTCAATACATGCACAAGTCTATTATTAGCTTTCTGACAATGCTTGATAGCAAAAGTTCACCCACTAATCCATTTCCAAAATTTTACATATGACGTGTTCCACAGTACACCAATCTAGTTTATAGGTCTAATACGCTTCTAAGTTCAATCAGCACGTCCCCAAGTTTTATTGAATTCAGAACATTCAATTCCCATTTAATTACCACATAACTAGTTGCACATATTCTGCATCAATTGTTTCTTTTATGCTTATAATCATATTAGTAGGCATCATAATCATATCAACTACAATGTGAGGGCTAATCAACATATTCTGCATGCTCACAAGGTCAAACATAAAAGTTGTCAATCAGTAGAGGTTCAAGAGCGTGCAACTCTAATACTGTTTCACAACAATAATATCAGGGCGTCGAACGTAAAATCAATCATCTTATTACCATTACATCTCATACCAACGAATATACAAATTTTTCCCCAAATTGATTTTCACACACATAAATGTCGCATATAGATAAGGGGTTAATCCTGTGGGGTTAATCCATCTAATACAAATGTCGCAGATTTCCATATTAAATAATATTCCAAGCAAGGATGGGCACATGCACTAGTCTAGAATCAATTAACATATATGCATAGGCATTCAGTTATAAATAGTATAAATACCTGGAGGAACGAATTCAGTGTTCTGGGTGTTTTTTGACACAAGTGTAATTACTCTATCCTGATTAGCAATCCGAGGGCAATTCCTTACTACATGACCCATTTCCCCACACTTATAACAAGCCCCCGACATACGGTAACAAGTCCCTTGGTGTTTTTTACCACATTCCTCACACGTAGGTGTTGTATTCCTTGCAAGGTTAAAAGTACGTGATGATCCCACATCTTGCTTCTTAAACGATCTTTTCCTTAGGAAAAAGTCATGCCCCCTACTTTCCTAATCAGAAGACCGGTTCAGTTCCACTTGGGGCTCCTACATTGATGGAGGTAAAGATTCTCGTCGTAATAGTAGCTGATGTTGTTGCCTCAGGACCTCTGCCATTTCTTGGACTATACCTTCCAGTCTATCTAGTCGGGTTGTGGGAGAGTCTTCTAACTCATTTGCCTTTATTTTCTCCATAATCTGTCGCCCGGTAACTTATGTAATATAGAAACAAGCACAAACACAACATATAGGCATATGTTGTATGTACCATCAAAACACAGAAATTATGACAATCATATACATAACACATGATTGCACACTTATCAGATATCGCATGCTGGACACATATTAAATAAATGCACACCTATCCATGTTCATAGTCCATACACTCACCCCTTCCCGGAATACTTCACATATCCATATACTTGTATTATGAACAAAATAACACTTACTTGTACACATTCATATTCACATAACAATGCATATTTCATATTTGCACAGATATTAAGATCAGAATCATACATGTTGTTACATAGCCATCGTATTCATAGGCTAATAATAACTCTTTACACTTTTCATAGGTCTCAGTTCCATTAAGATATATTCTGTCAATTCACATGCATTCATTTCATTCCATTTTCAGTTGTCTTCACAACAGTTCACATAGTCGTATTCATGACAGTTCACACATGCACGCATGCCAATGTAATGTCTCTAAGTCTTTTCTAGGACACCCTATAGCTCAAATGGACCCGTGTGTGTGGAAGTACTCGTGCTCTGATACCAACTGTCACGACCCAAACCCGCCCCTAAAAGTTTGGTCCTTGACCGGCCTGTACTTAGGCCTCAAAACAAAAGTTCAATAATATGCATCCGACAACGGGGCCTAAAGCGAAGGCAAATAAATTACAGAATGCCTATTGAGCAGTGCTTATATGCCAGGATTTTAAATATACATAATTTATACATACATATATATATATATACAAGACCACGTCATGTAGGAATATACAATGAGTTAGCAACCAAAAATTTACATTTTGCTCAAGGGTTTAACAAAAGCCATCAAAAACTTGACAAAACATATGACATCAAAAGATCCAGACAAAAAGCTTCAATTGTGGAGCTTAACACATCCGACACACCAAAAAGGGCTCCTAAAGCTGACCTAAGGCTGTCCTTCAAGCTGACCACCTACATAAACACATGTAACAACGAAGTGAGCAAGACTCAGTGAATAATAATAATGTAAAGAGATTCGGGTGAATAAGCATCTGTCTTGGATAATATTTATCTAACGTTTACATGTTCCATTCATCGTATTTCAAAACGACCTCAGGCCCACATAGGACGGAATGGCTTAGAGCCCAAAGTAATGCACAATGGCCTTGGGCCCAACATAATAAATACGGCCTCGGACCCACATAATACCAAATGGCCTTAGGCCCAATAGAGTACAAAACCGCCTCGGACCCAATGGAGTACAAAACGGCCTCGGGCCAATAGAGTACTCATATATAACGGAATAGAACAACTTTAGGTCCTTTTATTATGCCATTACTCATGCTTATATCATTGCTCAACCGTTACCATTCACTTAAATTTATCGAACGTGTGCCACTCATAAGCAAAAATACATAAATCATTGCACCATTTATCCCAAATATGCCATTCGCAATGATAATGTAATAATCACAGTACAATTTATCTCGACTGGGCTAAATATAATTAAGGCACGTAATTCATAAATAGGAATACAAAAATAACAATATAAATCGTTACACTGTTATTACTCACAGTGGTTTAAACAAGCTGCAGTCTCTTTCTGCAAGTGACCTACACGTAGTACACATACTCAAATGGATAAATAATGCACTATTTCCTTAGTTTATCTCTTCAATCTTTTGTTCGATTCGTTTACTTCTTATTCACTTCCAAGTATTTTAGAGGGATCAGATAGACACATTAACAATTTCGAAGGGTCAAAAAAAGTAACAGAAGTTAACAGAATTTTTCCACATTAGTCGCACATGCAGAAGTCCCCCATTGTACGTGCGGAAAGGTGTGCCGTACATGCGACCTGCACGTGCCTTTATTGCAGAATGCCCCAGTCTGTCTCCCCTTCTTTCCGTATGTGTGGCTATGCCTCCCGCACATGCGGCCCTAGGCCCCGCACGTGCGGTCTTGGGCTCTGTTTGAGCAGTCCAAAAATCCAACAAATTCAAGCTTTCTAAACTCAATTCCAAAGTTCAATTCAAGCAATTCCACTCCAAAAACATAAGATATGAGTATAACAAAACATAGATTCAAGTTTAATTAGGTCAAACTTTCTTTAAATTAATGCATTGGGTTCTAATTTCCATACTTTCTTCATTCTCTTCATCTTTTCATGACATATACAAACATGTATACATATATAGGTTCAAAACATACAAAAATGTAAAGACCAAGATAAACAAAAGGAAATTGCTCAAAATCTAAGTCAAGATAACTCAAAATACAAGAATCAACCTTTTAATTAATTAAATCCAAAGATTACATGCCCAATTTCATGAAATATATTCAATCAAGATCACAACTCAAAACCCTAACTTCCATGAGTGTAAAGCTTCATCTTAGAACTTGATTCTAACTAATTAAAGAAAGATGAAGAGGAGCCTAATGGATTTACACTTATTTTGAGTTATATTCTTGACTTCCTCTTCCAATTTCTCAAATCTTCAAGCTTTAAGGTGAGCTCTCTTCTTCGTCTCTCTTTTCTCTCTTTCCAGGAGATATTTTTTGATGTTTTGTTGAGTGGAAATAACATATAAAGCTGAAATATATATAACAAATCTTAGGTATGTATATAGGCTATCCAAATCTAACTTAACGAATCAGACGAAATCAATTTCTAATTAAACTATCCGGATGGTTCTAAAAATTCCCATTAGCATATTTATGTACTCAATTTCGGTTTCTGAACTCATTAAAGTCGTTAATTTCAGTTTTAAGGTGTTAACTCTAGAAATTTTAGCCCAATAAAGCCAATTAATTCGTTACGAATCAAATTTTACAAAACTTCACGTGATGTCCTAAAAATCATGCTAATCATAACTGTAAGGTCAATTTCGGTTTATCGCACCTCCAATGTCCTCAATTTGTAATTTAAAGGTCACAATTTCAACAGATTTCTTTGTAACTAACAGATACTAATGGAGAAACATGTAATTTACTCATAAAATATAGAATTTTGCTTCAAACACATAATCACACATATAATCGCACATATATTGAGCGAATTAAAGCGTATGAAGCTTTTAAAGGAGTTTCAGGTTATTACACTTCCCGAGCGGGGCGGAGAGCTAATTGGCCAGAGTTTCCCACTACGTTGACTTGCTGGTGACACACCGGGGATGTCTACCAGGTCCCGATTGAGCCTGCAACGGTTGGTCATGAGCTTGTCGGGGTCCGAGGCCTGACTCCGGTATGAACCACACTTTAGCACTTGCACTTCACGTTTCATTTCAGATATATTCATTTGCAGATACTAATCATTCAAATACATTTACAGGCGTCCATCGAGTACATAGGAGATGCCCTCGAGCTGATAGCCTCGCTGATGGGGATGGTACAGAGGAGAGAGGCATTGCTCAGCCTTTACAGTGTTCAAGTAATTTCTTTAGTTTTACATTCCAGGCAACAAATTTCCACTGACACACTGACACTGACATTTCAACTGAAAACTTCCCAAACTGCACTCATACATTGCATTAATAGACCGCATCTACCACACTGCGCTTACATACTGTATTTACACTCTATATTTTACTTCTGCATGTACTCATTCTGCATACTATGCTTGCTCCTGATACACATGCTATAACTGATACACAATAACTGTCTTTTAAGATTCCACCCATACCGATGGCACCAACGGCAGCTACAGCACCTGCACCAGTAGTACCTCCTCTGGCAGCAGAGAGGGAAGAGAGGAAGGCTCCGGCATGCGGCCGAGGCAGAACTAGGGCCACCTAAGCTGAGAGTGGTCCTTCAGAGCCTATTCTGAGTGATGATGATATTGAAATGAGCGACTCTGAAGAGGCAGAAAGTCTGCATTCAGAGTCATCTGAGAGTGGAGGTGGTGACACCGGCTCGGGTTCCGAGATTGGAGGTGTAACATGCCCGGGGGGTACCCGTGCACATTAAACAGTTTGGACCCTTGATCTCTTTGATCTAGTCTCACTAGTGCAATATGAAACATAGATGAGAGTCCAGATTTGGCAACTTTTAGAATGTCTTTTGCTAGAAATGGACTATGTCATCAGAGCTGAGAGTCGCCACTTAATATTTTTGGGAAATTAGGAAACCCATGACTCGTGCCAAGGCCACTATTCATCATAACCAAAGTTCTCTTAGTTCGAAACCTTAGGTATGAGAGGGGAAGGTCATTAATTGAGCACCTTCGCTCACCCGATCAAAAAATTGGCCTTTACTAAACCATAATATGAATTTTATTTACTTTATATGTTTATATTCCAATTATTTAATAAATCCTAAAAATTACTATATGAAGCATACAAGTATAGACTATGTCATTTATTTTGGAATAATCTGATTTCATGTAATTTTGAAAGAGTTTTGGAGATGTACAACATAAATAAATTGAGTTTACAAACATGAAAATCAACACTATTCCAAATTAAGCGACACAACCTTCATCCACTGGCATTCATACAGTTATATCAAGTAAGCAAGTAGCCAAATGGTAGGATACTTAAACATAATAAGAAAAACAAACACAAACGGGATACTAAAGCATAAAAACTTACATATTTACTGACGTCCCTCAAACAGCTACAAAACAAAGTTAGTAAAACATGCATGATCTTATATACAAAATTCTAATGCAATTCACTCATGAGATGCAACTAAAGATTCGGCTTCTAAGATATGACATGTGAATCATCTCAAGAATATGAGGTAGCGCACATAATCACATAAGAATTCATTAAATCCACAAATGCAAAATTAGCCGAATCAAGATGCATGAAACGTGGATGTATAGCTTGGATATAATGAAAGACAAAATATGATGCATATTCAACGATAAAGAAAGCAAGTAAAAGAACATGATAGAAAGAAGCGGGCGCGGGGAATTATTACAACACTTGAAAGAATAATTACAAACCAAATTAGAGAGGGATAAAGAGAATATTACATTAAAATAAAAACCTCGTAAAACACTCAAAATAAAAATAAATAAAATAAAAGCTTTATGTTCCTTGGAACTGTCGGCGGAAATTAGTCAACATTGGGAGATTACGCCATCTTGTCCGAAAGAAGCTAACTGATCGGCCAACTAGGCCTAGCAAAACCTGTCTTATTGCGAAACTAGGAAAATGAAAAAACAAGAAATATGTAGGTGGCTCACCTAACCACTACCGGTTAGATTAAAAATAAGAAAACAAATATAAAATAATTATAAAAAAAAAGTGAAAACTTACAACAAAACTAACATGAACCTAAAACAAGAAAACAAAAATAAGGTAGAACATGCAAGATTACAACAAAACTAATATAAGACCAATACAAGAAAAATATAAGCTA
Source organism: Camellia granthamiana (assembly GCA_036172215.1). NCBI lineage: Eukaryota > Viridiplantae > Streptophyta > Magnoliopsida > Ericales > Theaceae > Camellia > Camellia granthamiana. Next base: position 26,105,725 of record CM069917.1, on the reverse strand, counting down.
GGAAATGCAAGATTACAACACAATTACTATGAAACTAAATCAAGAAAGCAAATATAAGATAGAACAAACCACTTAGATTACAACAAAACTAAAACAAAATAAATAAATAATTATGAGCTAAACAAACCACTTAGATTACAACAACACACTATGAAATATAAAGTAAGAAAATAAATATGAGATAAAAAATATAAGAAAATGAAAGACTAGAAATTCACCTTCCAAAGAAAGATTGAACTTCTTGATTTCCAAACTTCCTCTTGATTACCCTCAAGTTTAGGAAGTGTGTTCTCAATCCTCAATTTGAAACTAGAATGGAACTCTGGGTATGTATGGTGGAAAAGTGGCTAACTTTCTTATTTTTTCTCATTTTCAACAACACTCACTCTTTCCTTTGATCAATCACTACTGAAATTTAGCTATTTCAGAATTTTTGGAGGAGTTTTGGGTGTAGAAAAGATGGAATTTCAGTTTGTATGGAAGATATGGGGTGTATATGGAAGATATGAATGTTTTTGCTCAAAAACTCAACTTTTCTCTTTTTTCACCCTTTTCTCACTCTTTCCTCTTCAATTTTGTGGTCCTTCCTCTCTCTTACAATATGATCATTCTATATAGGCAATGAAGGAGAGTGAAGGTCAAAAATAAGATGGGAGACAAGGTGGGAGACAAGAATGTGATATGAGGGCAAATTTTCAAGGTGGTTGCATGGGATACTCCTTTATGGATGCAAACAAAACCTCTCTTTGACAATGGGGGATGAGTGGAGATAATGGAGAATGAGTGGAGATAATGGAGGATGAGTAGGTGCACTTGAATGGATCAGAAAATAGGTAAATGGGGTGTCCCAACCGAACCAAAACCAAGAAAAATGGGGCTGCTGCTGTTTTGGGCCGAGTCAACAAAATCTGCTATTAAGCCCAACTTCAAACGGGCATATCTCCCTTATATGGACTTGGTTTTAGGTAATTATTGGGTCTAAACTGAAGCCCCAGAAGTATAATTTTCAATGGTGGTGGCCTCAAATCTAAATTCCAAGTGTACAAAGAGATATGCTTAATTTAGTGAAGGCTGTTCATTTTCCTCGGGCCAGGTCAAAAAAATCTGCTCTTAAGCCCAACTTCAAATAGGCATATCTCCCTTATCCGGACTTGGTTTTAGGTGGTTCTTCGGTCTAAAATTGAAACCCTAGAAGTCTACTTTCCAATGGTGGTGGCCTCATATCTAAATTCCAAGTTTACAAAGAGATATGCCTAATTTAGTGAAGACTGTTCATTTCTCTCGGGCCAAGTCAACAAAATCTGCTCTTAAGCCCAACTTCAAACGGGCATATCTCCTTTATCCGGAGGTGGTTCTTGGGTCTAAATTGAAGCCCCAGAAGTCTAATTTCCAATGGTGATAGCCTCACATCTAAATTCCAAGTATACAAAGAAATATGCCTAATTGAGTAAAGGCTATTCGTTTCCTTCTTAGTGGCCTGCTGGCCATTGATGCCTTTTTGCAGATATTTTCTTGACAGCTGTTCCAGTTGTTGGCACAATGGGCATGATCACCATACACGTGTATAGACTGATATAACTCAGCTGAAAGCTTGTTTTTCTTAACTATGGGACCTTCTCCCCCATTGCAAAGGGTTAGAAAATTTTGGAGCAAAATTCTTTCTTTCTCTACAAAACTCTCTTTCTCTCTTGAAATTTTGTGCTTGGTTGCTTAGTGTCTCTACACTTTTGCATACACTTCCTTGACCAAAGTTGTTTCTCTTTGGGCTAAGGTTATTTGAGCCTTTGAGCTTTGGAAGGTGGTTGTGGCTTGTTTTGTTGCCTAATTTGTGCCTTGGCTTCAAGAGTTATAACTCTTGCTTTGTTAGCTTGTTTTACATAATTGCTTTGCCATCTTCTTCTATTGTTTTGGGGCTGATTTTGAACTGTAAAAAACTCTATTTTTGTGGCCTAAAGGGGGTGGTTTGAGGCCATTTTCAGTTAGAGGGTGGTTCACCTTCCTTACTTTTTTGTTTGTAAAGCTTTTGTATCTTTGTTCACCACTTTCAAACCAACTCTTTTGGGCCTTTTAACCACTGAATTTCAGAGATTTTTCAGTGGCAAAAAAATCATTTTGAAGTCCAAATTTGGAGAGGTTAGCCTCCCCTCCTTGTGTCTTATTTGCATACCTAGTAAGCTCCATATGTTAGCATATTTTTCTAGCTTAACTTAGCTCAAGTCCATCATGTTTTAGGCTCTGAAATAGCCTGCTTTAGCTCTGTTTTGCGCTGGTTAGTTCATTTGAGTCTTGTTTTGCATGGTTGTAGTGTAATAGTCTTCACAAGTTGGTGTTTTAGGGTCTTAGACACCCCTTGTTTAAGTTGAGAGCATCTTTTGGTGTTGTTTTTACTCCATTACAGCACTATAAACTCAGCAACCTCCCTCTTTGCTTTACTCTTTCATTTGCTTTTGAGGGTTGTTTAAAGTTTGGGATCCTTTAAACTTGAGATTGAGGTCATGCTTAATGGTTTAATCCTCTTTGAGGGTTTATTATTAATGGCATGATCTCTCTCTTGCCTTACATTATTCCTTGGTTGACACTTCTTTCATCTTAGAGGACACTCACCAATGGACAAATTGATTACAGAATGATTTGGTAACTAAAATGTGTAAACAAAATTGGCAAGTAAAAATGGCAAGATAAGCATTTCTTTGTGTTGCATTGCATGTGTTCAAATCGGACGTTAATTTGAATACAAAGAAATTAAGACATTTCATACTCAAAAGTGATGAAATGTGCCACTTTCCTTAGTCCCCGTTACCTTTGATCATGCATGATAGGGTGATGGCATTTGAGTCTTGTTTTGCATTCATTGAACTTGTACAAATTGGTCCCTTAGCCATCATGCATGGAAATTGCTTGATTGATGGTTTGAGGGCCAAATGTATCACTCTTTTGAGCTTGTGTTGATGAAAATGGGTGATACATGGTACAAACAACCTGTGAGACCACCCCTTTCTTGCTCTGTTTTGTCCTCTATTGTAGCAAGGAAAGACTTGGCTTCAGTGGCCGGCAAACCCTCATCAGTGGTCGGCAGGCCACCTCCAATGGTTGGCAACCCCTCAGTGTTGGTCGGCAAACCCTCATCTATTGCCAGCCGACCACTAGTGAAAAATTCAGTATTGTGCTTCTGATGCAGAGTAGTGTTGATCTGGAGAAGGAAAACAGTGTAAGTGTTATGCAACAGAGGCAATTAGTGGCAGACAGTGGATGTTCTTCGGGTGAAAAATACGAGCATGCATGCATCCCCCATTTTCCGAAGCCATTCAGTTAATTTGCTTAGTTAATTAGTTGTAAGTAATTCATGCAAATGTTGTAACTATTTAAGTAGATTAGTTAACTAGTTCATGTTGTGTAATTAATTAATTAAATAGCTTGGTCTAATTGATTAATTAGTTAAGTGTATTGTAATAATTAATTAGCTTAGAATAGTTAGTTGATTCATTTCAAGTGTTGTAATAATTAGTTAAGTAATGTAACTTAGCTAGTTTCATTCGAACCCTTGTTCGCGAGGGAGTAATGTTGTAATAAGTGTGTGTGCGTGGGTGCATGTATGTCTTCCAACTCCACGTCTTTCTCCCTTTTATTTACCTACTTTTGAAGGTTATATTAGGGACATGTTTCAATTAGCATACCTTATGCTTGCATCCATTCATTCGTATTGCATGCACCAAGACTCGGCACATCATTCAAACTGCATTTTCATTTCAATAATCATTGAATACGTGTTTAACCACATGTTATCAAATTGCTTCATATGCCATATTAGTAGCCGAGCCTATTAATTGCATATTGCATGTGTTGCATTAGGCATCTTGTATAGTTAGGAATCATGCATATTTTTGTAACTCATGTTTTCTTAGCTTGGAGTATTAGGTGAGTTTTTAGTACTTTAGCATACTTGCATGAATATAAGTGTTGTCATGTCTCACATGCTTGCCATGAGGCTAAGTGCTTAATTGCTATAACTACATGAATGCTTGTGGATGAAGGCTTGTTGATTGAATTGGAACGATTCAACGAATGTAAGTTTTAAGCCCACTTTGTTGAGTGGCAAATCAGTCTTAAGCCCAGTGTGATTGCTGGCAAATCCGTAAATTTTAAGACCACTTGAGGTGGCAAATTCAAACCATTTTCAAAAGCAAACATGAATTGAATTGTTCCAACTTGGGCAAACTAGTCTATACTTGATTGCGCGTATCACATAGTAAAGCTAGCTTAATAACCGGAACAAGAGCATATAATGTTTATAAAAAAATCATATCATGAGTAGTAGAGGCCGATCTTTGATCGGGTGAGCGGGGGTACTCAATTCATGACCTTCCCCTCTCGTACCTAAGTTCCCGAGCCGAGACAATTTTGGTGATGACGGACACGTGGCCTTTGGCACAAGTCATGGATTTCCTAAATTTTCCCAAAATAAAATATTTAGGTTGTGACTCTGTATTTGGCAAAGCAGTCCAATTTTGGCACTTGTTGATTCAAAATTAATTTTTCAAAACGATTTGCCTAATTTGCACTCTTTGGTGATTATTAGTTTCACATTGCACTTATGAGATTAGATTCAGAACAGCGGGAGTCCGAACTGTAAGGCTTCTTTTCGAGTTTCCACAAGGAGGCGCGAAAAAGCCGAGCTACAATTACACACGTCTTTAGCTTTGGAGGACAAGAGATATGCCCAATAATCGAAGAATTTCAAGTGCTAATGGAATCCCGACGCGATAAGGAAATCATACCTCATCCCCGCTTTGGCCACATCCAAGCTTTGGAACGGATGTGCAGGCTTACTCTACACAAAGCTTGATCCTTGGTTCACAACGGAGAGCTGGATATTCTCAGCCTAATCCATCGATTTTCTGAAGTCAACGACCGAGGTAATCTTCATTGGCAGGGTTTTCAGCAACACGCCCTTTGTTTGTGCATGTTAGCTTATTTCCTTCTTGCCCCTAGTTTCGGAGGGTCTAGCATTCGGCTAATTGAAGTGGCCCAAGGTTTGAAAGAGGGTAAGAGTTGCATTGATTTGGTGTTGGCCGAGACTTTGATGGGCTTAGACGCCTTCCATCGGCGAGAGGCAAACAAATTCGCAGGGAGTCCACTACTTCTTCAGGTAATATTTCCCATCCTTCTAATATGTGTTTCTCACCTCACTCGGCATTCATGCTCTGTTTTTATCTTAAAGCCCTTTTCTCAATTTTCTCTCAACATACATCTCTCTATTTTTTAATCTCTCTTTTCCTTCATCCCTCCACAGATATGGCTAATGGACAAGCTGAAGGTAATGGACTCTTGCCCTGCATACTCAGCTCGAGCGTACTTCTTTTGCCAAGAGCTAGTGGGTTTCCCGAATAAGGAATGCTGGTGCCACTAGATGTGCAATAGGTCTGCTGCTGACATTGCTTAGCGTTGCACCTGGCTTAATCTAACTGAAATGAGCTACAGCATGACTCAACAATGTGGCATTGAGCTGATCGACCTTACACGCTGTGTATTCTACTTTCCGTTCTGGTTGAAACGTCAGTTTGGACATGATCAGATTTGCCCAGAAGAGGGGGTAGAGTACTCAGTTTCATTCCCCATCCAAGGTTCACGTTTGGCTAGGTACCTCACTGCTTGGAGGACGAGAGACCTTCTAGCTCTTGCCCCTAGTTTCAGCTATGCCCTTTTTGGCAAATGTTTGACTTGGCTCGAAGATGAGGCACAAACCAAGCCCATTTTGGCATCAGAAGCTTCCACAAACACGAGCAGGGGACGCAGGAGCACTTGACTCATCTATGCCCCTAGTTTATTGCTTTGATATTACTTTTCAAGTTAAAAGCAACTTTGATTTGTATCAAGAATTGGAGAATTTTGTATTGAAATCAAAGTTGTGAGTATTGAAAATTTTCCTTTTGGTCTATAAAATGGTCTAAGTCGTAAAAGGTAAAATTTGAACAAAAGTCAACTTTTATCAAAAATTTTCAAAACCATTTTCGATAAGGATCACTACTTGACATGCATTAAATCAATCCTTGAGATGTACAACCCCGAATCCGAAGATCACAAATTGCCCCTTGACTGAATAACACTGCTTAGCACTGTAACTAGCTCTTCTTTCAGAGTAAAGATCATAACCAAACTTTCAAATAAAGAACAGACAAAGATGACCTGATCAAACACATGGACAAAATAGTTGAATTGGAAGTGTTTACGGCTGAACTTCAGGATAAAGTTGCCTACGTATCCCGAAGATGGGAATCAAGCCTTAAGTAGCTCGGTTCGGGTTCACTCGAGTATTAACGCTCTCATTTTGCGCTTTAACTTTTGCCAAGGCCACCCTTTAGGGTTTTCAACCTTGCGAGCTCAGTTTTTCTTTATTTTCAATTTTTTGTGCTCTAACTTTTGCCTAGATCGCCCTTCTAAGTTTTCAGCCTAGCGAGCCTCTCAAAGATAGTATTTCTTCAACTTGTCCATGTTGATCGGTTAGGAAAATTCTAGGCCATCCAAGTCCATAAGAATTACAGCCCCACCTGATCAGATAGTTTTGATAATGTAAGCACCAGTCCAATTGGGTTTGAACTTGCCCCTAGGGTCATGGATGGGAGTTCGGTTGTCTTTCAGTACCAAATCCCCTTCTTTGAGATTTTGGGACTTAACCTTCCTGTTAAAAGCCCTAGCAATCCTGCGTTGATAACCCTGAACATGGTACAATGCTTTCGGCCTTCTCTCATCAAATAGCATTAGTTCTTCGAACCTGCACTACTACCAGTTTATCTCTGCTATCTGACACTCAGCCATGACTTGCAACGACGGGACCTCTATTTCGATTGTCAGAATAGCTTCCATTCCATAGACAAGAGAATAAGGAGTTGCCCCAGTAGACATCCGAATTGAAGTTCTATAACCCCAGAGTGCAAATGGCAATTTGTCTGGCCAATCCCTGTAGGTCTCAACCATCTTCTGTAGAATATGCTTGATGTTCTTGTTGGCAGCCTCAACAGCTCCATTGGTTTGTGGCCGGTAAGTAGATGGCTTATGAAAAGCCACGTTGTATTTCTCCAACAAGTCGATCACTTCTTTCTTGAAATGGGAGCCATTATCTAAAATGATCTCATTTAGGACTCCATATCAGCAAATGATGTTGTTTTGGATAAACTTAGCCACATGCGCTACTTTCAACACTACGTAGGACTGAGCTTCCACCCACTTAGTGAAGTAATCAATTGCCACCAGAATATATTCATGCCCATTTGAGCCTTTTGGTGTGATTACGCCGATGACATCAATTTCCCAGACTGAGAAAGGCCATGGTGAAGTCATGTTGAAGTCATGTTGTACAGTTTCGACGGCAGGATATTTATACGATTAACATGGATTTGGCATTTGTGGCATTTCTGAACAAAACCAATACAATCCTCCTCCATGGTAGACCAATAGTAACCTTGTCTGAAAATCTTCCGGGTTAACATTACTCCATTCATGTCCGCTCCGCACTCTCCTCCATGGATAGCCTCCATTAGGCTCTTTGATTCCTCTATTTCGACACACAACTTGTGCATTCCCAGATGACCCCTCTTGTATAGTTTACCTCCGCAGATGGTAAATTGAACGGTATGTGCGCTCTGCACTCTCCCCCATGGATAGCCTCTATTAGGCGCTTTGATTCCTCTATTTCGACACACAACTTGTGCATTCCCAGATAACCCCTCTTGTATAGTTTACCTCTGCAGATGATAAATTGAACGGCCATCTGCCGTATTGCCCTTTTATCTTTGGTATTTGCCCCTGGTAGATCAACCTCTTTTTCCAAGAAGTTCCAGATATCATAGTACCAAGGGTTTTGATCTTGCGCTTCATCTATTGCCGCGATAGTCTCGTAGGCCGGTGTATATCTCTGCTCAATAATGATCGGACACATCTGAACTCCAAGCTGGATGTCGATCATAGATGATAGAGTTGATAAGGCGTCAGCGAATCTATTGTTCTCTCTTAGTACATGCGTGAAAGTCAATTTCTCAAACCTAGGAATCAGAACATCCAAGGTCTGGTGATAGATTTTCATTTTTTCTTCTTTGCCCTTCCAGTCTCCTTTTGCTTGAGACACAACTAGGTTCGAGTCCCCGATGATGTCCAATCTTTTTGCCCCTAGTTCCAGGGCAGCTTCCAAACCAGTGATACACATCTCGTATTCTGCTTCATTATTAGATACCTTGAATCGGAGTTTGAAGGCTAAAGGTATATGGGAATTGTCAGATGCTATCAGTAACACCCCTATCCCATAACCGTATTGATTAGACGCTCCATCAAAGTAAATTGTCTAAATCTCTTCCTCGACTTGCAGAATAGCTTCATCTGGGAACAGGTATTCTACCGCTTCATCTCCTTCTACTAAGTGATCTGCCAGGAACTCTGCTACTGCTCTCCCCTTGACCGACTTGTGAGTGACATACTTCAGATCAAATTTGGAGAGAAGAAGTAACCAATGGGCTAGCCTACCCGTAAGCACTGGTTTCTCAAAGAGATATTTGATGAGATCTAATCTCGAAACCAGAATTATGGAGTGAGCTAACAAGTAGTGCCTCAACTTCCTGGTAGCCCATACCAAGGCTAACTAAGTTTTTTCCAACGGGGTATAGCGGGTCTTGAAATCTAGCATTTTCTTACTCAAGTAGTAGATAGATTTCTCCACCCTATCCTCAGATTCTTGAGCAAGCATGCATCCCATCGTTGTGTCCATTACTGAGAGATACAAAATCAAGGGCTTTCCCGGCTCTGGCAGTGACAACACAGGTGGATTCTGAAGGTACTGTTTGATCTGCTCGAAAGTGAATTGACATCAATCGTCCCATCAGAACTTCTTTCCTTTCTTCAGAAGATCAAAAAGTGGTTCACAAGTCAAGGTTAATTTAGAGATAAACCATCTTATGAATTACATTTTACCCAGAAAGCCTCGCACCTCCTTTTCAGTCCTTGGTGGCGGCATTTCTAGGATGGCCTTAATTTTGGAAGGATCTATGTCGATGCCCTTCTGTGTGATCAAAAAACCCAGCATTTTCCCTGCTGTTACGCCCTGTGGATTCAACCCCAGTCTGTATTCTCTGATCCTTTGAAAGAATTTCTTCAAGGTGGTGTAGTGGCCCTCTCTTTCTTTGGACTTGACAATTATGTCGCCTACGTACACCTCGACCTCTTAATGGATCATATCATGCAGAATTGTGGTTGCAATCCTTTGATAGGTAGCTTGGCATTCTTTATCCCAAACGGCATCACTCTGTAGCAGTAGGTTCTCCACGGTATAGTGAAAGCGGTTTTCTCTCTTTCTTCGGGTGCCATCAGAATCTAGTTATACCGAAAAATTCATCCATGAAAGAGAGCAATGCATGACCCACGGTGAAGTCCACCAATTCATCGATGTGCGGCAAAGGAAAGTCGTCCTTTGGACTGGCTTTGTTTAGATCTCTGAAATCCACACACACCCGAATTCTGCCACATTTTTTCGGCACTGGGACGATGTTGGCCAACCAAGTTGGATACTCAGACACTAGCAAGAACCCTGCGTCTATCTACTTGGTGACCTCCTCCTTAATCTTCAAAGCCCAATCCGGACGTATTTTTCGTAACTTTTGTTTGATGGATCGAGCCACGGGGTCGAGAGGGATCCAATGCTGTACAATCTTAGGATCAATTCTAGGCATGTCTTCGTAGGATCATGCGAAAACATCTTTGAAATCGTTTAATAAAGCGCCTAAGCGCTCGCGCTCCTCCGAAGACAATGTGGACCCAATCTGAATCAAACGCAGATCCTTCTCAGTACTCACATTAAAAGCAATGATTTCATCAGCAAATGGTTTTGCAAACCTCTCCTTTTCTCGATTAATCAAATTCTTCAAAACCAGAGGAATTCCTTCCTCTTTGTTTCTATCAAAATTTTGAAAATCATAATCAATGCAATAAACTAGCGGTACAGAGAAATACTCAGAATCTGCAATGGCATTCTCATTTACAAAGTCGAGCTTATCCAGTTCTTCGGTTACAACCGACTCAAAGGAAAAAATAAAGGACAAGTTGGACAAAACCTCGATATTTGGGTTATCAACTCGAGGAATACCGGACCCAGACTTAGAAGCACTGGAATCTGATTCTGACTCCACAGACTTTGTGAAATCAGATTCTAGCTCACTACCTGAATCAGAACTACTAGACAGGTAACCCTCCTCCAGCTGCCAAACGAGGGATGGTGCTTCAGATGCATCCACAATGCTGCTAGAAAGGTTCACACCCAGTTGGTCCCCGATCATGGAAACGGTCAGGTTATCCCCCAAGCTCTCTGAGGTGATGGGAGGATCCGAAAGGAGACATGCCAGTGCTGCTCCTACTTCAAGCTCGTTGCTGTCAGAATCACTTTCTACGTTCCGTTCAGCTTCAGCAGTAATTGGCTCAGCCCTTTCCTTTATATCACTGTCTTGCAGCTACAAGTCGAAGGAAATTTCAAAACTGGAAACCCATTGTTTCTCAGAATTGAACCAGGGTTCGGGGAAACCGCAAAATAGGAAGTCTTCACCCTGCCGAACAAAATAGCCATTTAAGGTCCCCCGGATTGGTCTGTGCACAAGTTCATAGTGCTTCCCGGTCTGCTTAGCTCTGGTTCTTCCTACCATCTCTTTCCCTTTTCTAACCCAATCCTCTTTGGGGGGTGTATAGCCAAGACCAAAGGCATGCGGGTTATGTGGCACATCGGCCAATACAGTACGCCCTTCTGGCCACTTTTTCCCAAATCCATTCCTGGCACATGTTGAAGCTTGTTCATGAAGTAGATTGATCGGGTACTAACATACAAGCCCTCATCAGTTGCTAAGATGGTTTGCACTACCCGGGCCTTAGCTAGGGTAAATCCAGAGAGGAATACATCCTCATCGCCAAGAATAATTTCCAACACAGGTGTAGTTACCTTTAGCGAATGATGTATAGATGAATTCTCGAACACAATAGCCACCACTTTCCCATGGGGGTATTTTAGCATTTGGTGGAGAGTAGAGAAGACAGCCTTTACTTGGTGCAACCACGACATTCCTAGCAATAAATTGAAAGTGGTCGGCACATCTAGGACATAGAACTCAATATCCTGTTGAGTTGGGCCCATTTGAAGTCTAATCTGTACCGTACCCATCACCTCTCTGCTGGTGTTATTATACGCCCAAATCACCTGGGCTGTAGGTATGAAATCCACTGGTTTCAAACCGATGGCATATGTTGTACGAGATGGGCAGACGTTGATTGCTGACCCAGTATCGACCAATACCAATGGCACCCACTTTTCTCTGCACTCTACTGATATATACAAAGGTTTGTTGTGTACTGAACCTTCTGGCAGCAGTTCTTTGTCTGAGAAGGTTAAAGTTAGCACAACGCCTCTGGGAAAGACCAACCCCACAAGCTGTTCAGGAGTCGTGTTAATAGACAATTTGGTTTTATCCATTGCTGATAGCACAGCCTGTCGGTGTATGCGAGAAGCCATGAGCAAACCCCAGATTAAAATATCGGCCTAGATCTTCTTCAGCTGTTTCAACATCGCTTCTTCTTCCAACTGCCTTTTATTTGCTTCTCTACCTCCTTATCTTTCCCAAAGGCTTTAGCTTGGTCCAAGTGTGGGGGCTTGAAGTACCGCCCATTTCTAGTCATATAGTCCACCTCTTCAGAGTACTAGGTATTGTCTGGTAGGTCTTCACCCTAATCCTTGTCAATGTGGGCAAGATGCAGATTATCATCTTCCCACCATATTCCCCTGGCAACCGACAAGCAATTGTCCGGTTCTGGTCTAATTATTCTCTTAGTAGAAACATTCCCCACAGGGTGTTGAGCTATTCTAGCTTTCTGTTTATCCTGACCCTTTCTTGCACAAACCGTTTCAACGCGGCTTCTTACTCTCTATCAGCAGTACTTACGACACCCAGTTCTTGAGCTAAATTCTTAATACCGGTGCTCTCCGGCAACTTCCCTTTGTCCTCGGCCATTCTAGCCACTACAGCCATTCTAGCTCCCTTTTCTTTGGGTTTTGGTTGAGTTTCCTCCTTTTCGTCAGGCTCGTCACTAAGCCAGCCGGAGTTATCCGTTGACCCATTCAAATTAAACCAGTCAATCTGCACGTCCCTCTAATCTTGTTCGTCATAGAACTGCAGATTGTCTAAGTCTTCTTCCAGCTCCACTAGATCATCCAGACCTTGGCTTGGGCCATCCTCTCTTAACCTCCGCTGCTGTCGGCAATACCACTTTGGGTTCGGCTTGATCCACTGGCATAATGTAACAACACGAGTCATACACCCCCTCAGATAAATCCGCAGAGCTCTCAAGTAATGGACTGGCATTCTCTTCCATGGCCAACTTCCCTTCCTCTGCCATTGTCACCACCAGGGGTTCAAGTTGTAGAATGGAAATGTTCACCATGCACAAGTTCGTGCTCTCAAGGATGAACACAGCCGGTTTGGGTAGGTGAAAAAGGGTTATGTATACGTTGAGGTCATATGGGATGGCCAGTGTATGTATTAGATTTAGGTTCCGAGGTAAGATAACTTGGTTGTGAGCTGGAAGAGGGTTGGTGGTCACATTTGGCCTTTGGGGTGGCGCTATCACCTTGTTGTCAATGAGATCTTGAATCTCATGATGCAGCCTGTAGCATTGGTCAGTGTCATGACCATGCTGCTTGTGAAAAGCACAGTATTTAGCCGAGTTGTGTGTAAGTGGGAGGGGATCGGGTAATGGGCGTTGTTCTAACGACTTAAGATGCCCCTTTTTGATCAGGACCCCAAGGGCTTTGGATAAAGGCATGTAGAGCGGGTAAAGACCCTTTGAGATCGGGCCTGGCTAGTTAAGGTTTGTGGATTTGTATTGGCAAAATGGTTAGCAGTTTTAGGTGTCGTGGTGATGACATTCATATCAGACGGCTGTGCAGAGGTGCTACCCCCTCGTGGTTACATTGGAACTGCGTGTAAAGGGCCTGTTGGGCTGTTCCTTCTCATCAGCTATCAGCCCCTGTTTCATCGCATCTTCAATCTGAACCCCTATCTCATGGAGCTCAGCAAATGTAAACAATGGCAAGACTATCATCTTCTGCAATAATTTTCTTTGCAAGTTGTGGACCACCATTTTGATTTGATCCTTCTCAGACGGCCTGATAGTCATTATCGAAGCCTTGGCCCTCCACCTAGTTACAAAGTCCGAGAAGCCCTCTTTTGGCTCCTGACAGGTTGCTTCAAGATCATGGGTTGTGACCTCGATCTGGGTATTGTAAAAGTACTGCGCGATGAAGGCCTCAGTCATTTCCTCACAACTCCGCTTCACAGAGTCCTCGAGTTTTGCATACCAGATTGCTACTATTCCTAACAAGGTCCGGCCGAAAAGTGACAGCTTTTGGAGTCTGGTAAGGCGTATTGATCGTAGGATGTCCAAGAATAATCGCAGATAGACCATGGGATCCCCAGAGCCATCAAAACGGTCTATGTGAGGCATCTTGAATTTGTTCGGCAAAGTTATTGCGGAGTCGGTGTATCCATCTTCGATGTCAGGGATTGAGTTCACACCCTGTGCCCGCTTGAAAAGCTTTTCTAGCTTGTTGACCTTCAATGCAATGGGGTCAACCTCGAATTCAAATAGCGCCTCCGTTTGGTACACTGGTGCCTTGGAGGCCTGATGTGGGATCAAATCTACTGGAATGCTCACATTCTCTTGGACATTGACAGTGACTCCGAGTGCTGGAATACCTGCAAGAGTCGCATGGGAAGCAGAAGTTGCTGTTTGCTGTGGTTGCTGCTGCTACAGCCTATTTATCACTTTTGCTTGGTGGGCTATAACTTCAGCTTGGCGGGCAGCATCTAGCTGCATGGTTTCAATGGTCTATTAGAGATGACGAAGCAAGTCTCCCATGCTAACCGCGGGATGTTGTGCCATCAGAACTGGCGAATAATCTCTCACTAGAGTGGAAGTAGAAGACTGAGCCTAACTGGGCGCAAGTGAAGTAAAATGTGACTGCTGGACTGGTGAATTATGCCTAACCCTCATTCGTCTCGTAACCGGTGGAAGTGAAGCAAACACTGGTTGTCCCCTAACAAGATCCCTGAATCTGTAAAGTCTCCTTACACGGGTCCACAGTGTTTGGGGGGTAACAAAATCGTCCGAAACAATTGTGATAAACTACCTTGCAAAAAGAAATAAAGGAAAAAGAAAACGAAAAATCAGAAACTGCACAGCACCTCAGCTCAGATGTGAACAAGACACAGTTGTAATCATAAGCTGTAGAATTGCACTCAACACTGATCTCTGCCCCCAAATCTGATACTCAAACTTGCAACTGATACATACATTCCTGCAAAGTTTCACTCTAAAAGCACATACTAGCTAAGTGAGAGCCAAAATACCCCTATGAGGGGGTAGGGTTACCCTATCCCAGTTTCGTCAGGAGCTAGGGTTCACTATTCAAACAAAGTGATTTCACACAATTCTGTATTCGGGTGAGCAACCTGTCCTAATTTGGAACAGTCTCTACAGCTTTCGATATGCAACTAGGCCGATCGGTCAAAAAGGATACCTCAGCAAGACTACCAAATATACCTCTCACATCTAACACCGAGAAGTGAAAGGAGGATCAAACGATACAGCAGTAGTTTAGATCCAAGGGTTGTGTTCCCATCGTGGCAAAACCCACAACCGGTTAGCCTTTTGGCAAGCTTTTCCAAGCAAGCCTCCGGCAAACCGCTTAGGAATAACAGATGGCAAACACAGTGACTTAGGCGTACCAATGCAAATGCAAAGAAACACATAAGTATAGATAAAATGTCATATCATAAGTTCAAGCCAAGCTCTCTAAATCCCCAGCAGAGTTGCCAGAAAATGTAGCTCGGCTTTTTCGCGCCCCCTCTCAGAGGTTTGAAAGAAAGCCCTACAGTTTAGACTCCCGTGGTTCTGAATCTAATCTTACAAGGGCAATGTGAAACTAATAAACGCTAAATAGTCCAAATTCGGCAAATCATTTTGGAAAATCGATTTTGAATCAAAAATGCCAAAATTGGATTGCTTTGCCAGATACAAAGTCGCCACCTAAATATTTTTGGGAAATCTAGGAAACCCATGACTCGTGCCAAAGGCCACGTGTCCGTCATCACCAAAGTTGTCTCGGCTCAAGAACTTAGGTACGAGAGGGGACGGTCATGAATTGAGCACCCCCGCTTGCTCGATCAAAGATTGGCCTCTACTAATCATAATATAATTTTTATCAATATTATATGCTCTTATTCCGGTTATTAAGCTAGCTTTACTATGTGATGCGCACAAACAAGTATAGACTAGTTTGTTCAAATTGGAACAATTCAATTCATGTTTGTTTTTGTGAAAAGGGGTTGAATTTGCCACCTCAAATGGGCTTAAAATTGTGAATTTGCCATTAGACATAGTGGACTTAAACATACATTCGTTGAATCGTTTCAATTCAAACAATAAGCCTTTATCCACAGGCATTCAAGCAGTTTAACAAGTAACCATTTAGCCTCATGGCAAGCATGCTAGCCATGTCAATCACGCTAGTCATGTCAATCACTCACACTCATGCAAGTATGCTAAAGCATTAAAAACTCACCTAAAAAAAAATAAAAATACATGATTCCTAACTATGTTAAATGTCTAATGCAACACATGCAATAATGCAATTAATTGGATCGGCTATTAATATGGCATATGAAGCAATTTTGATAACATATGGTTAAACACGTATTCAACAAAGTAATTAAAACAACAATGCAGTTTGAATGATGCGTCGAGCCTTGGTGCATGCAAAACAAGATAAATGGATGCAAGCATAAGGTATGCTAATTGAAATATGTCCTTAATCTAACCATCAAAAGAGAATAAATAAAAGGGAGAAAGACATGGGGTTGGAAGACATACATATTATTACATTTTGCTCTCACGAAGGAGAGTCTGAATGAATAAAAGCTAAGCTAAGCTAAGTGAATTAAAGCTAATTAAGCTAATTATTACAAACCAAAAGAAATAACTAACTAAACTAATTAACTAATTATTACAACATTTTGAACTAATTAGCTAACTAATTAATTAAATAATTACAAGACTTGCAACTAATAATTAAACTAATTAACTAAATAAAGTTAATTAGCTGTTCTGTCTCAAGAAATGAAAGATGTGCATGCGCATTCTCGGTTTCCATCCGAAAAGATCTTCGATTTGCTCTCGAAAGCCTCTGTTTACACAATTGAACACTTCCAAAATCATTCTGCTCCCCCTTACCAATTCTCTACTGATGTTTGCATCAGTGGCCAACTGACCACTAGAAAAGACTGCCGGCCAGGTGCCAACCATGGAAGTGGCTTGTCGGCCATCTATGGTGCACTGCCAGCCACCTGCCGACCACTGATGCACTGGTTCAAATTGCTGAAGTAGAGAACAAACAGAGCAAAAAGAGGGTATTCCCATAGATTGTTTGCATAACTCACCCCTCATTTTCATGAACAAATCCAAGGAGTTGTGAACTCAAGCCACAAACCACCAACTCAAGCAATTTCATTGCATGATGGCTTGTGACTTGAGAGGTGCAAGTTCAATAAATGCAAAATGAGACACAAACCTCCTCCCTTTCATGAAAGATCAAGGGAAGAAGTTGACCTTGGAGACTTGGATCATTTCATCACTAACAAGTATGAAATGGTCCAAGTTCCATTTGTTCAATTAACATCCTATTGAACACATCAAAACACAACCAAATTCTTATCTTGGCTCACTTTTAGTTCCGAGTTTTAATTACTCATTTTACTTTACTAACCATTCCTTAATCTAATTAAGTCCAAAAAGTGCGTTAAAGTCCTCTAAAGGGAAGGAAGCATCAAACAAGGGCTAGTTTAAGGCATGAGAGAAGTTTCATACCGTTAGTAATGAATCCTCAAAAGAGGATTAAACCATTAAATATGGACCTCAATCTCAAGCTTAAAGAATTCCAAGTTTGAAACAAGCCTCAAAGCAAATTTAAAAATTCAAGAAATGAGGGAGGTTACAGAGCTTTAGGTGCTAAAATGAAATGCAAAACAACAGCGAAACATGCAATCAACTCAAACAAGGGGTGTCTAATGGCCTAAAACGCCGAGCTTGTGAGGACCTTTACACTACAACCATGCAAAACAAGACTTAAATAACCCAAAACAGCCGAAAACAGAGCTAAAGCAGTCTAAAACAAAGGCAAAAACATGCTAGAATATAGCTACAAAAAGCTAGAAAATCATGCTAATATGTATAATTAACTAGGTTAGCAAACAAGACACAAGGAGGGGAGGTTAACCCCTCTAATTTTGGACTTCAAAACATGTTTTTTGCCACTAAAAATACTTTGAAATTTAGTGGTTAAAAGCCCAAAAAAAGTTGGTTTGAAAGTGGAAAACAAAGGTGCAAAAGCCTTTCAAACAAGAAAGAAAGAAGCGTGAAGCACCCCTTAACTTAAAATGGTCTCAAACCATCACTTTTTGTCCACCAAAGCAGGTTTTTTTATAGTTCAAAAGCAGCCCAAAAAACAGTGGGAAAAGATAGCAAAATGAGTATGCAAAACAAAGTGTACAAGACAAGTGTTATACCTCTTGAAAGGGAAAGTAATTCTAGGCAACAAACCAAGCCAAAATCCACTTAAGAAGCTCCAAGATAGCTTCAAGCAACCTCAGCTCCAAGACAAACCACTTTGGTTAAGGGTTGATATGCAAAAGTATAGTGTATCTAAGCAACTAAACACAAAATTTCAAGAGAGAGAAAGAGAATTTTGTTTCAAAATTTTCTAACCTCAAAACATGAGAGAAGCGGTCCCTATATATAGAAAACATGAAATCTATACAAGGAGATTCAGCCCTCCATGTGTGGACAAATGCAAGTATCTGTGCAAACAGCTGGCACAACTAGCATAAAATATCTGCAGAAAACACTTGTGGTCGGTCGGCCATCAGTGATTGCCGGCAAGGCATCATTGATGGCCAGCAAGCCACATCAATGGCTAGCAGACAAAAAATGATGGCCGACAGCCTCGAAGGATGGCTGGCAAGCCACTAGAGATTGCAGGCTGGAAAGATAAAGGCCTAGTCCAAAAAGGAGACAAAACAGCTGAAGGGTTTGAAAGACTCAAAGTTATGACATTCTATTGAGGACTTCGAGTGCTCGGTGAGCAAACAAACTCGTCATCAGATGTACCTGCAAGAACATCCAAGTCTTGAAGGGCCGTCAAACATGGGGTAGCTACAGGGGGCTGAGTCCCCTTTGGGTCATGTTCAAATTGCCATCCCCAAGTTGGGGTATTACTTCATGTTATTTATTACTTGATATTTATTAAGTTATTTTATAAAGAAATTTGGTTAAAAAAAATTTATAATAAAATTTTAATATATTAAAAATGAACATAAAATTTTTTTTTTTTTGAAAAGTTTATTACTTATCATTGTCATTAAAATATTAAAATTTAAAATAATATAACTTTTATTTTGATGTCGTTTTTTAATAAATTAATATTTTTAGAATCCTCTTATCAAAATTTATTAAACAAGATCTATGTTGATTTGAAATTTCAAAAAAAAAAAATTTATTACCATCGAAATTGATGTAAACAGTAACATGTTACTCTATTTGACAGTAATATGTTACTTTGTCCTACAGTAATATGTTACTCTGTCCTACAGTAACGTGTTACTCTAATAATATTGTCCAAGAAAAATGAAAAAAAAAATTTACTTTGTCCTTACTCAATTATGTGCTTTCTCCTTAAAAAGTTTATAAAATAAAATAAAATGAGCTGTTATTTTCACCAAATAAGTGTCCAATGAAAGAGTCTTGACTAAATTTTCCCATTTTTTAATAAAAATATTGAGTGTTACTATTTTACTCAATGAATATTAAGTTAAAACATTATATGGCATTGCTTCATGAACAAAAAAATAATTTCTGGATAAAGAATGGAGAAAATCTCAAATTCAATACTAGCTCTAGATTTTTAAAATTTCTCATTAAATATTAAAATTAAATTTTATTTAATTAATTTTTTAAAAATTATAATTTTTTAGATGATTTGATAATAAAGGATAAAAAATAATAAGAAAAATAATTATTTTCTCATGTTTAGAATATAAATTGAGTGAGAAATTATGAAAAAAGATGAAAAATTGTAAAGAAAAGAGAACTCTTATTGCGCTTATTTTATTTCTCACTAAAAAAAGTTGTCAGATTTAGTGAGAAACAAATTGATAATTGGTTATAATAAAAAAATAATACAATCCTCTTAAAATAAAAAAATAAAAAATTTGAGAGAATTACTGCGTAGTGATGTAAGACAAAATTAATTACACATTAATAAAAATAACTATAATTATGATTATTAATATTTATAATAGTATCATATTTTTTTTTTTTTTTTTTTTTCCTATTCTCACTGCATTGTTATTTTCTCAAAGAAATTTTGCTCTTATTCGTCTCCCGGCTTGCTTTCTTACTTTTGTAAAAACGATACCCAACACAATTATTTCTTTATTTTCTCACCTGGATGAGAAACCATCAGGGCCGGCCCTGACTTATTAGGGCGTAAGGCGATTTTTTTTTAAAATTGAACCCTTCATATATCATTATTTAAAGAAAAATTATTTGGATAAAAGGATAAAAATTTATTTTTATTGCATTACAATTTAACAAAATTTAGATAACTAATATATATATATAATAGTTGAATTTCAATTAGTTGAATTGAATCTTTATTTTTTAACTTGACTATTTTTCAATATGAATCCAAGTATGAGACGACTTAATAATATGAATTATTAGTTATATATTTTAATATTCACTAAAGGAAACCATGACCTTTTTTTAATTTTTTATTTAACTCCATCTAACTGAATAAAAAAAAGTATGTAAAATAATAATAAGTCTAATATCTTTTTCTCATTTAAGATATATATTTTTTATTATCTATTTTAGAGTCAATCTAGTAAAAAATATATATTAATAAGGTACAATTTTTTTAATTAGAAAAATGCAATTGAATTAAAATCAAACATTTTATGAATAATTTCATTTAGTAGAAATAAATTTTATAAAATTTAACTTAAATATCAATCGGACACGAATCAAAATAATACCATACGATAACATGATAATAAATGAATTAAGCTAGTATTGAAGTAATTATAAAATAACACAATATGATACACTCCCCTAATTGGGGACCCTAAATTTTGTTCAAAATTGGGAGCCTGAGGCGACCGCCTTAGTCGCCTCACCCCAAGGCCGGCCCTGGAAACCATAATAATTTCTAAGTTTTTCTTACTCCACTATCCAAACGGAGTGTTAAGGCCTTTGATTGTAGAATTTTATTTTAAATTTTTTTATAATCCTTGGGCGAGGAGTTAGAGCATCTCAAACCCTAATAAACATTTATCTATCTAAACATTACTAAAGTATACATTTTACTTTACTAATCAACTACTTCATGTTTCTACTCCAATTATGTCATTTATTTTAGCTATTCATCCAAAATACTATTAACTTTATAGAATGCCACATCAGCAACAATGATGGATGAAAATGATCCTAATGATTAAATATATTTTGCCTAGTGTTTTAAGACTAACTATATATAACTAGCGAATGTGAGTTGAACTAAAATGTCTAATCATATAACTAATGCATTGGAGTTGAAAAAAATAAATTATACTAGACATTTTGGTTGACAAGCATTATATATCTACTGAATTTGAGATGCTCTTAATCGATCTAATGACTGAATCACCTCAATTCAAATCAGTGAGATAATGGTAACAAAATTTCATTTTCACGTACGTCTTTCCTAATTTTTTTTTTTTTAATATAATGTAAGCCTTTCATGTATACAAGGCTTCCACTAAATATTTTTTTACTTCACTCACTACAAGAAATAACAGTTCTGCCGATCAAAATATTAATAGTCAAAGGTCGCATTTTTAGTCGCTGATACCATTTAGCGACTAAATTTTTTTGTCGCCAAGTTAGTCACCTAAACCCTGTCGGCGATTGTTTTAGCAACTAAACGTGTGTTTGGTCGCTGAAAGTAAAATATTTGGCTACTATTTTTTTTAGTCGGCAATGTTACCTTTTAGCTACTAAATTTTATTTGGTCGGTAAAATTAAATGTTTGGCTAATAAATTATTCATCGCAATAGTCAATTATATTTTTTTAAATTATACATTTACTGGCCAATACTCAAGGAATCGACGACCAAACTTTTTAGTCGCCAAAAGCTCATTCGTGAAAAAAAAAATTACACTCAACTTACTAACTTCTCATCTGGCTCTTGTGGAGATTTGAACCATCAACCTCCCGCACCATAAACCATATACAACATATTCTTTCCACTACGCCTATATAACACCATATGATTATATATGCAACATATATTATTTATATAGTACATAGATCCGAATTAATATAAAAGTATATATATAAAGATAATTATTTTTTATTGAACATAATTTATGTAAAAATAAATTATTTACTAGAAAAAAAAAATAGAGACAACTTTTGGCGACTAAACTTTTTTTTAGTCGCCAATTCTGTACTTTTGGCTACTAATTTTTTTAGTCATTCAAAAATTTAATTCCCGCGCTAAAATTATCACTTTTGGCGACTAAACTTCTTTTTAGTCGCCAAAAAACCTCACTTTTGGCTACTAAATATCTTTTTAGTCTCCCAATGCCTCACTTTTGGCTATTAAGTTATTTTGTCGCCAAAAAGCCTCACTTTTGGCTACTAAAATTTTTTTAGTCGGTAAAAGCGTCACTTTTGGCGACCAAACATCTTTTTAGTCGCCCAATGCCTCACTTTTGACTACTAAATTTTTTTTAGTCGGTAAAAGCCTTACTTTTGGCTACTAAAATATTTTTACTCGGTAAAAGCCTTATATCGGCGACCAAACAGATTGTTAGTCGCCAAAACCTATACTTTTGGCTACTAAATTTTTTTAGTCGCCAAAAAGTTTACTTTTGGCTACTAATGCTTTTTTAGTCGCCAAAACTTATACTTTCAGCTTCCAAATGTGCTTTTTTAGTCGCCAAAAATACTTTTTCTTATAGTGACTATAACTCAAATACAATTAAGGCCTATTTTGGGAAGTGAGTTATAATCCACTTCTCATATTATAACCCACTTTCTCTCTCACAAAAAAACTACATATAAACAACTTTTTATCAATTAACTAATTATAATTATCTTTCTAAAATAGGCCTAACCCTTAAGATTATCAGATTCATATACTACCCTTGTAGGTATTATTAAGGTAGCTACATGACAACATGGTCACACAATCCGAACCATCCGTTCGTTTTTTTTTTTTTTTGGAACAAGGAAAGTCTAACAAAACCCAGCAAAACAGAGGCACTGCATCAGCAAAACGCAGAAACTATAGCCTTGTTTGGTTTGATTTTGAAAGATAGATTTTCAAAAAAAAAAAAATTAGAGAAAGAGTTTAGAAATTTTTTCGGTTTATTTCATTGTATATTTTGGAAATAGTTTTGGAGTATAAGAGTTTGAAATGATTTGATATTTTGTTGTAGTTAAGTAGATGTGTGTGAGAGAAAAATTGATTGAAAAGAGAGAGGAGAGAGCAAAAGTGACTGTTTGATGTGTGGGAGATAGAAATTGATTTTGAAATTTTTTTTTCTAAAAACACTAAACCAAACAAAATTCTAAAAAAATTTCTCCAAAATTTATTTCTCGAAACCAAACCAAACAAAGCCTAAAACTCAGGTGGAGGGTGAGGAACCCAGTCAAGGGGAAGCTGGCCTCGGAGAGATGCTTGGGCAACCCAATGAAAAGGTTATCATCAATGAAAATGAATAAGGCATCGTTTGGCACTGGCTAAATCCAGTTTACTACTAATCTGTTTTGATTTTAAAAAAATCCTAAATCATATAGCAAATACATTTCTCCGGAAATTTACTTTAATCAGTCTAAAAATTCAAAAAAACTACGAATATGCTAAATAAATTAAGTTTTTAACATTAATTTTTTTAACTAATTCTAAAAAAAAGGTTATAAGTGATACACCTAAATCACTAACATTGCTTGCTCGTAGAGTCGATGGAAAATTCATCCTATCTCTGAGTCGACAATGAATTATATGGTGTAAATAGCATTGTTGATGAAATACACCCTATAATATAAAAGGGTTTTAAAAATCAAACTTTTTAGTTTCTAAAAATAAAAATTTTGTTACAAAAGACATTGAAGGACCGATTATTAGTGTCATGAGGATAGTCGCTAAAAAAGTCGTCTTGAAAAGTCAAAAATAAAGCTTTTAGCAAATTTTTTTTTTAAATATCACTAATAAATACACTTTTAGGGAGAAAATAATTTAGACTCAAAATGATTTATTTTTTAGACAAAAAATTTGGTCCTAAAATGATAATAATTTATCACTAATGTCTAATTTTTATTGTTAAAAATATAATAACAATACTTGTCGCAATAAAAATATTTAGTTCTTAAAAAATAATTTTGTCGCTAAATTTTGACCTCTAAAATTTTAATTTTTTGTAGTGATATTTTTAAAACTTTTCCAATAATTTAATTCTCTATAAATTAAAAAAATAATAATTAATGAAAGCGACTCTACCATAAAGATATTCTTCCTCCAAAATAAAGAAAAAAAAAGATTTTTGTTGTGATGGTCCATTATTGATATGCGTTGTGATCCATTAATGCGTGTTTGTGCAGGGTGCGTAAACTTAAGTACTCAATTAAAAACGTTTACATTCTAAAAGGAATCAACTAATACATCCACAATGGCATGATCAAATAAATAAATTCATATGGATCACACTTATTTGTCTCTAGATACAATGTATTCATAATTAGTCAAGAATTATCATGTAATTTTGAAATATAATGTGATATTATTTATATAGTATTTTAATAATTATATTAAGAATTCATGATTGGTTAAGGCAAAAAAAATTATTACGTAATTCTGAAGTATAATACTATATTTATGTGGTGATCTGACAAATAAAAAATTATAAAATATATATAAAAAAATCATAATTAGTTGACATGAAAATTGTTAGATACTTCTATATAGTATAATGTACTATAATTTATGTGGTACTATGATAAATAAGAAATCACAAATTATACAATGTGAGATATCCATTGTTTGATTGGAGCCTTTAGTTTAGTGGTTGTGTAACACTACCTAGTGTGAGATTATTGATTCAATTCCTGTGGAGAAAAGTTAGACAACCTCTAAACTACTTGTTGGACTCTTTAGCTATTGTTAGATTTTAATTATACAGTTTAATATAATATTTTTTATATTTGTAATTACTCTTTTATCAATTAACAAAAATAAATAAAATTTTCTTATACCATTAATTAGAAGCACTACCTGAACAATTGACATCATACTCTAAAATTACTGAATAATTATCCAAAACTCATACACTATTCTAATGAGGAAGCTCTAGGGCCACCAAGTCCTCATCCTAAAATTGTTAATTTTTTATTTTTAAATTATTTTAAAAAAAGTATTGACTATTAATTAATTAAAATTAATTATTATACTATAATTTGTAAAATTTGAAATGGAAATATAAACTTTCTACTTTATGCACTTTCTTACCTAATTTTCTCTCATTTCATATTTTGTTCAATTTTAAAACCCTACAACATTATAATTTCAATACATCAATTTTATCCCTAAAACATTATTACAATTCCTTCATATCATCCATCATTTTATACGGTAAGAACAAATCATGGCAAGAAAAAAAAAAATTATGGAGACTGTGACTTTTACAAAATAGATATACTTAGTGCATTTTACAAAATAGATAATGTGGTAATTGGTTAATTGACAAAATAAAATTACAAAATTCATCAAGAAAAAATATATGTATATGTTATCGTAAACATAATTTTTGCATGAGAATCAATTAAAGTTAAATTATTTTAATTTTATATTATAAACAAAGATTTATTATTATTTAATTTCAAAATAGTTTTTAATTAATGCCAAAATAGTTTTTTACAAGGAGAAATTACATCTTAGTGGGATCAAAAAAAAATTTGCACAAACATCGTGACTTGCACCCCTACAAATTTCATTTGCACTCTATCACAGAATCACTTGTATCTCATATGTTTTTGTAATTCTTTTTTGTCTCTCCACTGTGTTGAAATTCCACCTTAAATAAATGAAAAAAAAAATTGTTAAGGGAGAATTAAATAAAAGTAGGAAAAGAGAAAAATAATTACACATAAGGCATGCAAATGACACTTGTATCCCCACATTCTTTTATTTGCATCACATCACAGATATACTTACATCCTCATGTGTTTATAATTTTTTATTCCATCTCCCACTTGCATGTAATTCTTTTTCTTTTGTGTTTTTTTTTTTTTTTTTAGAGGACATAATGTGAGGATATAAAAAGGGTAAGAGTAATATTAAAGATTTCAATTTGAATTCTTAAATTTATTTACAAATGATATGACAAAAGAAGTAAACTTTACATAATTAAATATATAATAAATTAAAAATTAACATATATCCTATCGGATAGCACAGTAGTGACTGTTATCCCTCAATTTATAGTATATTATGAGTTTATTTTTATGATCTGAACCGTCATGTTATAGAGTTTGTTGAGTACTTCGTGCCTACCAAAAATTATATTAATCGAATATCAATAACTATATGATCGAATTGCATATTTTTTGTCATATCTCAAAAGAAAATTATTATTTTATTATTATTATTATCGATCATATAGTTATTGATATCCGATTAATATGATTTTTGGTAGGTATAAAGTAATTAACAAATCCTACAAAATGAACGGTTCAAATCATAAAAATAAGTTCATAACACACTTCAAATTAAAACATAACAATCACCTTTAACACAATAATAATCCTTAATTCTATTCTGTCACGTCATTGTAAATTAATAAATTGTGAGAGGTGCTGTGGGGATAAACATTTTCCAAGGGGTAAATAGGAATTTAAGGAGCTGTAAATACAGGAGTCCCACACACATCAACCTCTTCATTGGTACACTTGACACCAAAGGAATCACCATCAAGATCCCCTGAAACTAGAGAGCATTACATCAACACTCTCCAATGGCTTCCCAAAACTCATCCATGTCATCATCAAAATCACCATCTTCTTCCACTCGTACCTGTCTCTGCTCTCCGACAACCCACCCGGGTTCGTTCCGGTGCAGCCTCCACAGGAGCTCTGGTAGACACTCCGGCAAATCAACAGCCCATATCAACCGCCACGACTCATCATCAAAGATGACGATGTCCAAGTCCAGTCTTCTCAAGGCATTTCTCAAGCAGACCATCAATCCATCGAACCACGATCAGGAGAGAAGAAAGGATTTTCATCCAAGACCC
This sequence comes from Camellia granthamiana, assembly GCA_036172215.1. Taxonomy (NCBI): domain Eukaryota; kingdom Viridiplantae; phylum Streptophyta; class Magnoliopsida; order Ericales; family Theaceae; genus Camellia; species Camellia granthamiana. Next base: position 26,079,262 of record CM069917.1, on the reverse strand, counting down.
ACCAGGTTTGCTGTACTGAATAATAGCCCTGGAAATGGGGTGTCCGTTTCCTGATCAAATTGTCCTCACTCACTCACTCTCTCTCTCTCTCTCTCTCTCTCTCTCTCTAGGTTTGTATATAATGGTCAGAATTCAGAACCCATTTCTTGTTTGTTTTCTTTCTTACATTTATTTGCCAACTACAGAGGAGAATTTAAATGTGCAAATTAAAATTTTATTTTTTTCCTTTCTTAGTTTTCTTGATGACGAACAAGATTTGAGCACTGGTTTGGCATGTGGGGGTGGGGTTGAGTTGGGATTAAAATAATTTTTAAAAAAATAAAATAAAATATATTTTTTAATGTATGTTGAAAATTACTATTTAAATCATATAATTATTTACAAAAATTTAAAAAAAGTTACCTTTCGTTTGGTAAACAGATTGGGACTATATAAGTACATAAGGATAAAAAAAAAAAATCATAAAATCACAAAATGACAAAACACTTGACTTTTGATGTAAAATTATCAAATTGATTTATATACAAATAAAAAGTAAAAAAAGCATCATTTTCAAGTGGATGGCATATTTGTCATTCTAATGCAAAAAAGCCAAATAAAAAAACCAAACGAACAAAAAATTCTCAGATTAAAAAAATCAAAAAGTCAAAGTTTACCAAATGACCCCTCACAAAATTCATTTGAAAAATGCCTCAGACCCCCAGTGGGGGTCACTGAGGGTCGTGTGTGTAGCCCTCCCATTGGGTCAAAAAAAAAATTTGTTTTTTTTTTTTTTTTTGTTGATTTTTGGCCAACCCCAATGCACCACGTCATTGGCGGTCGACCCCCATTGAGGGTCTGAAGCACCGCCCAATTCATTTTAAATGAGAATTTTCACAATTTTTTCGTACGTAGTTTACAAGATAGAAAATGGGGGTATTATCTGATAACTATGTATCTACAACATTATGGCGTGTTTGAAGAAGTCAAAAAGTCCTATCTTCATTATTCTTTTTAATTTTTTGTATCTTTTTTTTTTTTTAAATGTCAAAAAAATTAATGAAAATAGTTAATTTTCAAATGAACTTGTGGGGATATATTTTCTGAGTACCAACACGTAGCATGGTGACGTCGACGTGTCAGCCGAGATGCCACGTGTCGTGGTAGTTATGCCGAGGTTATCTCCGAAGATATCAGAATCCGAGATAAGCGGATAAGGGATAAGAGTCCAAGGATGAAGAAAGACTTCAGGATGGATAAAGATAACACTCTTAGGGGGTTTATCCTTATCACTTGAGGAATCCAAAGTAAGCACTGAATTGGAGTCCATAGAAGTCAGGCTTCTAGTGGGACTAGGATTGAGTAAACTATAAAAGAGAGGCATCCCCGTGGGTCTAAGGTACGTAATTTATACTTTGAGCATTAAGTTTAGCACTATTGATTATCTTTGAGGAACATACTGACTTGATCGTCGGAGTCCCCCCGGATGGAAAAACCACCGCCGGAGCTTTCTCTTTCTGTGCAGGACAACCAGGTGCCATCTATTCTGCCTGTGTTCTACAGCTGAATTACTAAGGAGGGCAGTGTGGTCAGAAATTGACCCACACACTTTGGCACCGTCTGTGGGAAACGAAAGACGAATAGATGGCCAGTAACGCACAGAAAGAAAAGATTGGGAACGGCACTCCCGCTGGGAGCGAAAGACCTATTGACCTCGATATTGAAGGAGACAACCGCAACACAGAAACTCATCACGGAGCGAAAGACGTCGGCCAGGAGGGCGACACTTCAAAGAAGACCGATCAGAGCAGATATTACAACGAAGACAACCTCCAGGTGTGGAGGGACAGGTGCCTACGGAGGGATGAAGAAGTAAAAGAGATGGCAGACAAGTTGGCAGACCTACAATCGGTCGTCAACTTCATGATGCAAAACAACGTCATGCAGCCGCTATACCCACTACACGACACACCAGTACCAGCAACCAATGCCCAGAAGCAAGGGCAGAAAACAATTCCTGGAGCCCCTCAGCATACTAGAAGTGGGAGGCACTCTCACCGGCCTTCCAGGGAAGTCGAATGAGAGGAGCCGAAAAGAGAAGAGTCTCAAAAGACGTATCACACAAAGGACGCAGAACCCAAGAAACATCGGCATATTCAAGGGCAAGCGTTATGCTTTGACAGAACTCATGGGAAGAGATCGAAAAGGGCCCACCACGAGGCCGAGAGCAGTATGTCGAAGAAACTGAAGTCAGCAGATAGCCGAGCTCCTGGACGGAGCAAAGAAGACTTGAGAAACTACCTCAAGAGGAAGCAACAGAACGGAGAAGCCGAGGTAACCTCACCCGACAAGCCAAGGACATCATTCTCTGTAGAATTGGACAAATTCCAGGCACCAAAGAGATTCAGTATGCCGAGGTTTCAAATATACAATGGTAAGTCAGACCCTAACTTTCATGTTGGATTATACTTGAACTCAATGGCATTATATAGCGGAAACGAGCCGTTGCTCTACAAAGTGTTCCCCTCATCTTTCGGGGAGATTGCATCAAATTGGTTCCACAAGCTCCCAAAGGGAAGCGTGAAGACTTGGGAAAGCCTGGCTGAGATGTTTGTGGCCAGATTCGTGACAAACAAGTTGTAGCCATTGAGGGTGGACGCATTGATGGCTCTGAAGATCAGCAAGGATGAAGGCCTTAGGGCCTATGCAAAAAGGTACTATGAGGTGTTCAACCGAATACCGGAATGCAACCAGGAGGTGGCAGTTGTGTCTTTAAAGAACGGCTTGAAAGATGATTGTCCATTACAGAAGTCCTTGGCAAAGACATTGCCGAAAAGCATGGAGGAGCTCATGGCAAGAATAGAGAAGTATGCTAGAGCCGAGGAAGATACATCGGGGAATAAAGAAATAAAACAAGAAAGAACCAACGGCTCGCCGAAGCGAGGCCGAGGTAACAACGGGTTCAACAAACAAGAAACGGAATTAAGGGCCAAATAGGCAGTGACGACTGTGTTCCGAATCCCGGTCCACAAAGCCCTGGATCAAATCCGAAACCAACCCTATTTCAGAGTACCGGCAAAGGCCCCAGGAGAATACATGGGAAGGAACGTTAGTAGGCGTTGTGCTTACCACAATGAAGAAGAGCACCCAACCCAGGGCTGCAGAGCCCTAAGAGCACACTTAGAGGACTTAGTGAGACAAGGCCATCTGAGAGACCTTGTCGATGAAGCCAGGACAAGAGAGGAACAGGCAAGATTGCCTCAAGCACCAGCAGCCCCGCCTCCCCCAGCACAGCAACCACAGGCAGGGGGACCACAGGTGGTTAATGTGATCCACTCAAAGGTCAACGAGAACGAAGTCAGAGGAGAGACCCAGAGGGTAAGGCATTTACAGCATGTCTACCAAGTCGGGGAAAAGAGACATCGGTCAGAGGAGTGCCAAGGACCGATGATAGCTTTTACTGAAGCTGACCTAGAAATGGTCCAACACCCGCATAATGATGCCTTGGTAGTATCCCTCCAGGTTGGGGAGTGCCAAGTGAAGCGCATCTTGATTGATCAAGGCAGCTCTTGCGACATCATGTACGTTAGATGTTACAGGGAGCTAAGCCTTCACCCAGATGACATGGAAGGATCTAATGGCCCGATAGTCGGCTTCAATGAACGCCGACATAGCCACTAGGCGCAACAAGCTTGGAAGTACAAGCCGGCACAAAGAAAATCAAGACGAAATTCATTGTGATTGACACACCCTCACTATACAACATCATCTTGGGAAGGCCATGGTTGCATGCAGTGGGGGCAGTTCCCTCAACATTGCATCAACTATTGCGGTTCCCAATAGAGCTTGGGATTGAAGAAATCATAGGAAATCAACTGCAGGCAAAAATTTGCTCCATGGCAGCAATGAAATCAACCTGCAACATCCGAGAACCAGAGAAAGCAGAAATTGAAGAAGAGGACATGAAAGTCCTAGATGATGTCGGCAAGGAGCCAGCCGAGAAAAGTGAAGAAGCACTGAAGAAAATTCTCATCCAAGAAGGCGATGAGGAACGCTTCTTTCTTCTCGGCTCGGGCTTAGCCGAAGAAGAGGAAAGAGAGTTGGAAGCTTTTTTAAGAAAAAACATTGAGGTGTTCGCTTGGACACCTTATGAAATGCCTGGCATTGACCCCGAGGTCACATGCCACAAACTCAACGTTGACAGGTCGGCCAAACCTGTAATACAGCGAGCCAGAAGACCGACGTTGATGCACGTCGAAGCAGTGGAGGAGGAAGTAGACAGACTTCTGAAGGCCAGGGCCATCAGAGAAGCCAATTATCCGACATGGCTATCAAACACCGTGGTAGTAAAGAAGAAGAACGGTAAGTGGAGGGTCTGTGTGGACTTCACAAACCTGAACAAAGCCTGTCCCAAAGACAGCTTTCCTCTACCCAAGATTGACCAGTTGGTAGACGCCACATCTGGACATGGAAGGATGAGTTTCCTGGATGCTTACCGAGGGTACTACCAGATAGCCATGTACCTCCCAGATGAAGAGAAGACAATGTTCATCACCCCAAAAGGCCTGTACTGTTACAGAGTAATGCCTTTTGGATTGAAGAACGCAAGAGCAACTTACCAAAGGCTAGTAACTAAGATGTTTAGACACTTGATTGGCCAAACAGTGGAAGTTTACATCGATGATATGGTCATGAAGACCAAGGATCCTAAGGGTCATCTTGCCGACCTAAAAGAGGTATTTGAGATACTCAAAACATATTGGCTCCGACTCAACACATCGAAGTGCGCGTTTGGAGTTGGACCTAGTAAATTCTTGGGGTACCTGGTGACACGAAGGGGCATTGAGGCCTGCCCAGATCAGATCAAGGCTATCCTAGATTTACAGAGCCCGACATCGGCAAAACAGGTACAGAAACTTACCGGAAGGGCCGCAGCCCTAAACAGGTTCATAAGCCGAAGCTCAGACAAATGTAAACCTTTCTTCAACCTGGTGAAGAAAGCCACGGATTTCCTTTGGACAGAGGAGTGTGAGGCCGCGTTGGCCGACCTAAAGAAGTATCTGACTACAGCCCCAGTCCTCTCAACACCTGAACCTGGGGAAGAGCTGTTTTTGTACTTGGCTGTTTCAGAACACGCAGTAAGTGCGGTGTTAATCCGAGAAGAAAAAGGGGAGCAAAAGGCTGTTTACTATGTAAGCAAAACCTTGGCCGACGCAGAAATAAGGTATCTACCACTGGAGAAATTAATGCTAGCCTTAGTAATGGCTTCAAAGAAGTTGAACCATTACTTTCAGGCGCACAAGATTGTGGTCCTAACAGAGCACCCACTGAAGTCCTTGTTGCAACAAGGAGACTTAACAAGAAGAATGGCAAGATGGGCAGTAGCCCTAGGCCAGTATGACCTAAAGTTCAGGCCGAGAACAGCAATTAAGGGCCAAGTTTTGGCCGACTTCGTGGCCGAGTTCACGCCAGAATCAATCGAACATCGGGCTCCGTTGAGCCATGATGAACGATGTCCAAGCAAGCAAGGAGAAGCCCATCCAAAGAAAAAAGAACAAAGGAAGGAAAAGCTCAGACCTTGCAGCATTTACATCGGAGACTCCTTCAGACTGTTTGTCGATGGAAGTTCAAACCGGCAAAGGGCAGGGGCAGGAGTACTGCTGATATCTCCAGATGGAGAAATAATAGAACAGTCCATCCGTTTGGGGTTCAAGGCCTCAAACAATGAAGCAGAATACGAAGCATTAATTGCAGGGCCAAAGCTGGCAGCAGCAGCAAAAGCAGATGAGGTAATAGTCTTTTGTGATTCACAGCTTATTGTTAACCAGTCAACAGGGGAATTTGCAGCCAGGGACGAAAGAATGTCGGCATATGCAAAAGAGATCATCAGATTGGCAGCCTTATTTCAGAACTGCCAACTACTCCAAGCAGGCCGAGATGATAACAGCCACGCCGACGCGCTGGCCAACCTGGCAAGTTCAATACAAACTGAAAAAAAAAAAAAAAAAAAAGATGCCAGAAGACCGAGGTTATCTCCGAAGATATTAGAATCCGAGATAAGCGGATAAGGGACAAGAGTCCAAGGATGAAGAAAGACTTCAGGATGGATAAAGATAACACTCTTAGGGGGTTTATCCTTATCACTTGAGGTATCCAAAGTAAGCACTGAATTGGAGTCCATAGAAGTCAGGTTTCTAGTGGGACTAGGATTGAGTAAACTATAAAAGAGAGGCATCCCCGTGGGTCTAAGGTACGCAATTTATACTTTGAGCATTAAGTTTAGCACTATTGATTATCTTTGAGAAACATACTGACTTGATCGTCGGAGTCCCCCCGGGTAGAAGAACCACTGCCGGAGCCTTCTCTTTTTGTGCAGGACAGCCAGGTGCCATCTATTCTGCCTGTGTTCTACAGCTAAACTACTAAGGAAGGCAGTGTGGTCAGAAATTAACCCACACAGAACTCTACTGTCATGTTATGCAATGCGTAAATTATAACATTTATGAGGTTGATTATCATAAATATTAGACAAAAAAAATTTTAGAGTCATCACCAAATATCAAATAAGATTTAATAAATTTTTTATAATTATATTCAAAATAATATCATAACATAACCAACACTATACTCATATGGATCATAATGTAACAATTCGAAAATTTAAATTATTCTTTAAATTTTATATTAGTATTATGATTATATATGATAATATATTATTAAAAATAAATAAATATAACAGTGGTAATATAAATAATAATAAATACAAAATTTAATTTGGCATTGGATTATCAAATATTAGATTAATTAGGGATTATTATTTGGAGCCAAATTAATAGAAATATGAAATTATAATACTAGTTGGACCAAATTAAAGTTAAAAATAATAAATAAATAAATATAAAAGTAAAGAGTAAATAAATAAATAATAATAATAGTAATAATAATGGGTGTTTAATTTACTGTTGGTATACGATAGAGTGTAATTTAATTAGGGATTAATTTATTTATATAATTATACTAAAAAATTGGGCCAGAGTGTAATTATCTTAAATATTTATTACAGATAAGTATAAATTTAATCGAATCTGTGGGAAGATTCGCGCTGATAACGTTCTTACGTCGTTATAAATAGGGGGAGGTAATTCACCTGGAAAGGAAAGAAAGAAAAGGAATGACAGAGAGGAAGGAGAAGGGAAAGAGAGGAAGAAAAGGAAAGAAAAAATAATGGAAGCCGATAGGGTCTTTGGTAATAGAAAGAAAGAATAAGGTACCACTTTTAAGGTGAGTTATATTATACCTTGAGTCACCATAATATATTTTACGTATGTTTTGACTTACCACAATTTATTTTATATAAGTTATGTTTTATAAATTATTATAAACTATAATAATATTTCAGTTACATGGATTAATTTCTGAACCCTATTTGCTTAAAATGAAAGCTATGGATATGTTTGTTTATATTTTAAAGAATATTTGATTATAACCTTATAAACAATTATGTTTTGTAAGTACCATCACGGGAGTCTCACGCCTTGAGGGACTTAAATAATCATTGGTCTCTATTTGACCACTTTGTGACCCTCTATTGTCATGAATCTATTGACCTCTGTTCTGGTGTGGAGCAAAGTGTTGTACGGAGTTAAGTGTTATACTATTATGGGAGCCACCTCTAGAGTTCGTACGAGCCACCTTTTGAATACATACATCTATTCTGTTCAGAGCAAAATGCTGTGTGGAGATAAGTGTTACATTATTATGGGAGTCACTTCTATTATCTGTACGAGTCACCTCTTGAATCCGTATCTCTGTTATGGTTGTCACTCCTATGACCTCTGCTCTGTTTTGTTCGGTACCGTAGTTATGATTATTTACTTACATAATCTCAGTTTTGTTACTTAAATGATTATTTATTCAAACTGAGTTATTTTAAATATTTTAGTTACATAACTATCTATGGTTATTTTGTATCCCTTATACTCTTAGTATAATATTTCTCACTCTGCCATGTGCTTATAGCTATTTACCAATTTTCAGGAAACAATGCAATTCAGAAATAGTTTTTGGAAAGTCTTAGATGCGGAGCTGCGGAATAGACACACACAGCACTTTTATGATATTTTTATATGTAAATATCGGCCTTTTTGGTCAATAAATTTTGTAATAAAAATAGAAGTTCCAATGATTATTTTGGTACCCTCACTTAAATATTATTTCTGCTCACGTTTATTACTTTGTTTAAGAATTGGCCGAAGGTAACCTTAATTCCTGGCCATCAGATGCTTAACCCTTGGGTACGGAGAGCGGGTCGTGACAAATGGTATCAGAGCCATAATTTATAAAAAAATAAATAAATCATCATTGGAGCATAGGACACACGTACATTTAAGAAGTAGGATAGCGGATAATTAGTATCTAAATATTATATTTTATTAATCGATTTAATTATATTATAATTTTATATGATGTTATACATATATATTAATTTATTTTTATTTTTTTTTTTGTACATAATTTATGAAGGATATTAGATATAATTTTTAGTTGTTATAGTAAAAGAAAGAAAATATACAAAGGATGTTGGGCTCAAGCACCCACCAAAATTATAATATAATTAAATACATATAATTTCCAGTTCAGGATTCAAAAAACAAAAAAAAAAATTCATTTCGATTTTTTTGTAAAAGTGGGTTCAAGTTATAAAGATGCTAATTTTAAAACTATTTTCCATCAGTGAAAAGTTCACAGATAAAAAAAATAGAAATTCATCTCAAATTCTTTCAAATCTTGCATATGATTCGATCATTTCATTTCCAGTCGCTTGTTTAATTATGTTCTCATTTTTTTTTCTCTTCAAAAATAAAACTAATGAAAAGTTTTTAAAGTTATCGATTGTTTCTCATTTTGGCCCAAAACAATTTTTGACAACTAGATAGTGAGTTGTTTTTTGTAAAGTTTTTTTTTTTTGAGGTAGTATATTCTATCAGATTAATCATCTAATATATATTTATCAGAGTGCGCAGCGGATAGTTTACACCTATGACAAATTTCGAGGACGAAATTTTTAAAAGGAAAGAAGATTGTAACAACCCGAAAATTTAAGTTGTTCTTTAAATTTTATATTAGTATTATGGTTATATGTGATAATATATTATTAAAAATAAATAAATATAACAGTGGTAATATAAATAATAATAAATACATAATTTAATTTGCCATTGGATTATCAAATATGGAATTAATTAGGGATTATTATTTGGAGCCAAATTAATAGAAATATGAAATTATAATACTAGTTGGACCAAATTAAAATTAAACATAGTAAATAAATAAATATAAAAGGAAGAGTAAATAAATAATAATAATAATAACAGGTGTGATAGTAAAATAAATAATTAATTTACTGTTGGTATACGATAAAGTGTAATTTAATTAGGGATTAATTTATTTATATATTATATTAAAAAATTAGGCAAGAGTGTAATTATCTTAAATATTTATTAAAGATAAGTATAAATCTAATCGAATCTGTGGGAAGATTCGCTCTAATAACATTCTTATCTCCCTATAAATAGGGAGTAGGTAATTCACCTGGAAAGGGAAGAAAGAAAGAGAGGAAAGAGAAGGGAAAGAAAAGAAGAAAATGAAAGAAAAAATAATGGAAGCCGATAGGGTCTTTGGTAGTAGAAAGAAAGAATAAGGTACCACTTTTAAGGTGAGTAATATTATACCTTAAGTTATCATAATATATTTTACGTATATTTTGACTTACCACAATTTATTTTATATAAGTTATGTTTTATAAATTATTATAAACTATATTAATATTTCAGTTATGCGGATTAATTTTTGAACCCTATTTGCTTAAAATGAAAGCCATAAATATGTTTGTTTATATTTTAAAGAATATTTGACTATAACCTTATAAACAATTATGTTTTGTAAGTACCACCACAAGAGTCTCACGCCTTGGGGGACTTAAATAACCATTAGTCTCTATTTGACCACTTTGTGACCCTCTATTGTCATAGATCTATTGATCTCTGTTCTGGTGTGGAGCAAAGTGCTGTATAGAGTTAAGTGATACACTATTGTGGGAGCCACCTCTAGAGTTTGTACGAGCCACCTCTTGAGTCCATACATCTGTTCTGTACGGAGCAAAGTGTTGTACGAAGATAAATGCTACACTATTGTGGAAGCCACCTTTATAATCCGTACGAGTCACCTCTTGAATCCGTATCTCTGTTCTGATTGTCACTCCTATGACTTCTGTTATGTTTTGTTCGGTACAGTGGCTATGGTTATTTACTTACATAATCTCAGTTTTGCTACTTGAATTATTATTTGTTCAGACTGAGTTATTTTAAATATTTTAGTTACATAACTATCCATAGTTATTTTGTATCTCTTATACTCTTGGTATAATATTTCTCACTCTGCCATGTGCTTATAGCTGTTTACCAATTTTCAGGAAACAATGCAATTCAGAAATAGCTTTTAGAAAGCTTAAACGCGGGGCTGCGGAATAGACGCACCAGCACTTTTATGATATTTTTATATGTAAATATCGGCCTTTTTTGTCAATAAATTTTGTAATAAAAATAGAAGCTCCAATGATTATTTTGGTACCCTCACTTGAATATTTTTTCCGCTCGCGTTTATTAATTTGTTTAAAAATTGGCCGGAGGTAACCTCAGTTACTGATCACCACGATACTTAATCCTTGGGTACGGAGAGCAGGTCGTGACACATAATGAGTTAATAACTAAGTCGTAATTAATATTATAATAAATTATGATTAAATATCACAAAAATTGTAATTATGACATATAATACACACTCCAAAAGAGAGTACATGGTTATCAGAATCTCGATCTAGATCGTAGGATCTTAAGATCCTATGAGTCTAGTCAGTTCAAATGATCCGAATTACATTAGGATTTTAAATTTAGTAAGATCTTAAAATGATTATAATGCTAGTCATAAAATTATGTAGAATTGCATTAGGATCCCGATTCTATTACGATCCCAATCTTATTAAAAAAAAAAAAAAAAGATTATTATTTATTTCTTATATACATGTATATATATGTATGTATATATTTATATAAGAAATTTTGACTATAAATTCTATGGTAAATTGCACTGATACCTCCTGAGATTTTTGTTTAATACAGATCTCCCTCACATTTGAAAAATTACACTTATTCTTTGTCAGATTAAAATAATATATTTACCCTTTAACCTTTATACATATAAAATAGTAAAATAATAATATTTTGTTTATGTCATTTCAAGGGAAATAACAGTTATCTTATTTGGTTTAGCTCACACAAAAAATTGAGTATTTTTATTTTTCATATATATTTTTTATTTTTATTGAAATTTTTTAATATTTTAAGTAAATTTTTATTTTATTTTTTAGATATATCTAATCTAAATATACTTAAGAAGTATAATATTTTGTGATTTTTTTTTTTAAATTCACCCAATATAAAAAATATAAAAATTCAGTATATTATCTTATTTTGTTGTGTTCAATGAATTTTTTTAAAGTTTATTGTACAAATTTTATATTTTTTAAATATATCTAGATTAAATTGATCTAATCTAGATATAATGGTGGAAATGAAAATGAAAAATTATATTCATATATAAAAATTTATTCCCAAAAAAAAAATATAATAAAATTATTGTAATAGTGATATTGTTGTAAATATAAATCATGTTTATGAGTGTTTTTTATTTTAAAGTAAAAGGTCACCATTAAACTATATGTTTGAAATTTCTATATAAAATTTATGTTTGTATATCATCACTCAATGAGAGTATGTGAAAGTAGAATTTCATGATAAAAAGTTGTAAAATATAGTCGTAATGATAAGAAGAAAAAATTGTGGGAAAAATGACAAGATGGTCATTTAGAAAATTTTAAAGCATGACATCAACAATCTAGGGGCAATTTATAATAAGATTACAAACCTCAGGGAGGGAATATAATTTTTCAAATGTGCGGAGGAATCTATATTAAACAGAAATCTCAGAGGGTGTCAGTGTAATTTACCTCTTCTAATTTATGATAACATAAAAATACAATATATCAAATTAAGCATTTTTCTTTCACGATTTTACAATTATTTAACATACATTGTCATTATAGATAATTTATGATTTTGTTTTATATTAAAAATAAAATTTTACAATACTCGATCTGATTTTACAACTGATTTACAAGTCTCTCCCAACGATCTTACATACAAGATTAATGTAATTATTTTAAATTTGTGAGATTTATTATATTTTTTCTAAATTTCAGAAAAGATCAATGTAATTTATTTTAATAAAAAAATAACACCCAATTAGTATATATTAATGTGTGTTTGGGAGGGGGAAAGATTGGGTACAATCCTAACCTTTGACATATAGTGCATAAAGTGGTTGCCCCGTAACTTGAACCCATAACCTCAAAGTTATTAGGTCAAGATTTTACCATTTAACCAATGGTCACCCTAAATCTTAATATTGCTTTTTATTTTATTTTTTGCACTTTGTTTAGATAATGGATTTGAATAAAAATTTAAAAAGAGAAAGAAAAATGTGAGAAAAATATATATAAAAAAATTACTTATAATATTCACATTTTACTTATTTTTTTAAATGCTATTTAAATTCATAATTTACATACAGTTGTAGTATGTAAAATAGAGTTTCAACTTGAAATAAGCGAAGGAAAAAAATCAAGGGTTTGTATTTTATAAAATTTGAAATTAGGTGGAAATTTAGCATTGTTAATTTTAGGAGAAAATACACTTCAGTGATATGTTCAAAAACAATTTACAAATTAATGAAAATGCTTATAAATTTTGACATCAGTGGGCCCACAAAAGGTTCTGGCCCACCACTTACCCAATTCACGGTTTAAGTACTAAGCCCAACACCTTTGAGAACCTAACATTGAACCAGGAACCAAGGGCATCTAAACACTTGTCAAGCATGGAACCAGCCACGTAAGCAGACAAAGATCTTGCAGAGTCATTGCACCACACATTAGCTATTGATGAGGCTCCTACAGCATTAAATGCGACAACTCCTTCACGTCGGAACAGGCAGCCTCACCGTGAACAATGTAAGTTAGAGTATAGACTTACGGCCAACATGACAGGTTGGAGTGAACAAGGAAATGATGAATAAAGGATATAAGGAGGTTTTCCAAGACACACAAAAGGTTGAGTTCTCCATTCTTCTTCTCTCTCTCACTTTCTCTCTACACAACCAATCTCCTCTTTTTTAACTTGATTGTCGGAAGGTCCGCTGGGGGACTCCCATTCCTTGTTGAAACTTTTTGCAGGCACCACTAGTGAGCTCCAAAACCAGTGAAAGGTGTTGGAAGCGTGGGTCGACCCGACTCGCCCTCCCTTGGATCAACAACATTATCAGTTGGCCCTGTCTGTGGGAATGCCACTCCGGTTAACAGTTGTGCTCATTGTTACCGGAGACCCCTTCCCGATAAATTCTCCTTACCTTCCATCGAGGTGGATGGTTACAACGAGATCCATGGCTTTTCAACACAATGTCGTCGACCCCCAAGCCGATCCTCCCAACCCAAACAACCCACCTCAGTACTTCACAGAGCTCACTAACAGCATCAACCGCTTTGCCGAACAAAACTAGGCCTTGATCAATGCTTTACTCCAGCGAAATCTCCCTATACCTCCTCTACCACCACAAGATATCCCTCCCAATCGAGAACAGACTCCGAGTCATCCTTTCCAACAAGCCCACATTTCCAACCTAGAGGGTCTACAAGCCCCACCTCAAGACATGAACCCACCACCTTAGGGCTTACATCCATCAATTCAAGCACCTGTCCCTGAAAGGGAGGCTAGTTGCCTTCAGCCCCCACTGCACTCTGGAGGGGACAATGTTCCTATTTAGGATGTGGAACTCCGAGCCATGAAACTCCAGCTTCAGGAAGTCATGCAGAACATGCAGAACAAAGCCTCCACAACAACCAACTCCCTATTTGTCATCTCCATCAGGGACAACCCCTGCCCCCTAAGTTCAAAATGCCCTCGATCGACACCTTCGACGGCACAATCGATCCGATCGACCATTTAGAGACCTACAGGACCCTCATGATCTTCCATGCTTTCCAGACGAGATCATGTGTCGGGCTTTTCCTATGACGCTTAAGGGGTCGGCTCGACTATGGTTTAGTCAGCTACCGCCAGACTTTATCTCTACTTTCCAACATCTAACTGATTCCTTCCTGAGCCATTTCATCGGTGCTCAGCACCAGCGGCGCCCAGCAACTCAACTGCTTAATATCCGGCAGACGGAAAGGGAGTCGTTTTGCAGCTTTGTCAGCCGTTTCAACACTGAGGTCCTACAAGTGGCGAAAAACGATGACAAGGTCATCCTCACAGCCTTCATGGTCGATTTACGACCATCCGATTTCTTTTTTTCCTTTCTGAAAACCCCCCGACCGCCATGGCCACCCTCCTTTCCAAAGCCCAAAAATATATGAATGCTGAAGACTTTTTGGCAGCCCGCCAAGATTTCACACCTAAAAATCAACCCCCTAAGGACAAAAGAAACGAACCCGAAATTAGATCCTCCCAATATACACATCAACCCCCTCAATATTCTCGAGCCGACCGACCGGCACCTACCCGACCACCCAGTCGGTTCGAACGATACACCCCTCTCAATTCGCCCATGCAAAAAGTCTTGAACCAAATTCAACGAGATTACAACCTGAAATGCCCCAACCGTCACGATCTCCCTCCAACCGGTGAGATCAGTCCAAGTACTGCCGCTTCCATCAGGACCACGACCACAACACTGAGGAATGTGTTAACCTTAAAGACCAAGTAGATGATTTGATATGCTAGGGGTGCCTCAATCGGTTCACGACAGCTCGTCCCCAGCAACTGTGACGCCTCAAAAAAAAATTTTGGAACATTATAAAATTTAAATAACAAATAACTTGCTAAATAAAATTTTAACAACTAATTTGAAAATTTTAAATTCTCACATAATCAGAGTTCAACAACAAAAATAAAATTACAAGTTCACATTCAACGTCACAACATTTTTAAATACTAATACAAGAGATAATAAAATTTTATTTTGATAAAGTCTTGACTTTAAGTTAGCCAAGATTCAATATTAGCAGCAGCTCCAAATTCAGCCTTAGTCCCTTCTTTGACATAATCTGGCATGAAACGTCAGGGCAACAAAATATATGCCATGAGTTTTGCAACACAGTAAGAAAATATAACCAACCTACCATTCTTTTTAAGAGAAAATAATCAAACCATAATAATTAAAATAATAATAATAATAATTAATAGCATGATAAATGTAACAACCATTATAATAATTTCGACAATTTTAATAGTTTAGGTGACGCTCAAAATCTCACCCAAGAGATTTTTTTATCAATCACTAAGCCATGACCACGGTTAATTTGGAAAACCCCCCTTGGTCAAATATTCAAGAACTACCAAAGATGCCCACGCCTGGAGTTATATATCCAAGCCGTGGCATCTGTGATCTACCCCAAGGGAACAGTCTGCCAGGGGTACGTAACTTCCCTACGTGCCACCAGCACATCCACCCTTATTCCAAAACCAAATACCAATAAGGGTTCAAATAAACCCTGTGCCATCTTAGGGTTTCGCGATACAATTTACGTAAAAATTATTAAAAATCAGGACTCACCCTGAACAACTGGTATTAACCCTCTATCATTAACTTTATATATACCATTAATCATTTTGGTTAGTTTTTTTATATTAATCACAAATTATTCACATTTCAATCACCAATAATGTTATACCAACTTATTAAAATTCCCAACATAAAATATTACACATGTCACACAATAATAATTCAATGCACAAAATTAAATAAATAATTAATTTAAACCATGGTATGAATATAATAACTTAGATACAAAGAAAATAAACCATAATCACATACATGCATGAATTTTTAATTTACAAAATTAGACTAGCACAATATTAAATAAACCACAATACATCTATACATGGATTATTAATTTACAATATTTGATGAATTAGACCAACACAGTAATTGATTTTTATCCAAATAAATGATTGAAGTGATGATCTTAAACCTATTCAGAAAATTTCAGATTATACCTTAGGTAATAAAAATTATAAATAAATTATTTATACAATTCTAAAATTTGTGCAAATGTACAGAATATTCAATAAAGATGTTTAGGTCATTTTTCAGAAAGAATTTCCTAAAAATAAGTTATAAATAATTCTGTAAAATTCTCAGAAATTTTATGATACAGATTTATTACATTTTCTTAAATTAATTCCATACTTAAATTCATAGATCAACTCCATAATCTAAAAATTTATCATGAAACTAGACTTTTCAAATTTCATCTTTTAGTTAAAAATTACCAGATTTGGCTTAATATATAATTTTTTTATAAATTTTCAAACATATAGTAAAATCTATCTTACAATTTCAGAATTAATTAAAAAAAATTATAAATTCGTAAAAAGCTCAATAATTGTTGCCAAAATTCTTGGATGAACTAGACATCATTCTCAACAACTTTGTAGATAATCTTCAAATTTTGAGTATAAAATTGTCTAAAAATTCGTACAAAATTTCTGGCAGATTCAAGGACCAAATAAAATCTTCAATCCTCTCTTTAATGGTATACACTACACATGCAAACCTATTTCCACAATAATACCATGACTTTAAGACTATCAATATCTTCAAATATTTGATATACACATCACAAAATTTATATGCATATATATAAAAATTTCTATCTATAAGTTAGTCATTTTATCATATTAATATAATCTGAAAATTTTAACAATTAAAAAAAAATGAGAGAGTTAAAAGGGTTTTCTTACTTAGTTATAGGATTGAAATGAGATAGTGAAATAGTAGGAAAATATGCAATCTTCTTAACCTCCTTCTCTTGTTAACTCATTCTACTTACGTAGATTTTCTTTTCTCGGGTTTCCTTTACATTCTCTAATCAAAGAGTAGCATGCATATATATATAAACATGCTGAGGCTGAGGCTTTTCCCTTCTCTCTCTCTCTCTCTCTCTCTCTCTCTCTCTCTGGTCACTTTGTATCTTCTAAATCCAAGAAGTATGATGAGGTGAGGGTTTCTACATTTACATGCAAACAAGCAGGTGGCATTATTCTACCACCGAGAATTCGATTCAAGTTTTTTTTTTTTTTTTTTTTTTGTGTATTTGTATGAGTTTCTCAAAATTGATATACTAAGATTTTTAACTAAGGTATTTAGTAAAAATAATTATCATGTTAAATCCTAATTAAAATAATTTATAAATAATAAATATTGAATACCCACAAAATTATTATTCTTAATAATATCTTTGTTAGTGATTTAATTAGATTAATTTAAAACTAACTTATACACTAATATATTTCAAACAAACTCCAGATAAAATTTATTAATTTATTTATTTATTTTTAGAATAATTAAATACGGGTTTTCACAGCAACGACCAAAGACCGACCCGTCGGGGGACCACCACCAACATACCCCCCCGGCAACCCGCACAACCTAAGCGAGACAATGATCGACCCCCACCATAACCCCGGGCACAAGGCAATCCCGTCCCCCCGGTCGGAGAGAACAGAGTCATCGTTGGCGGGCTCGCATGCGGAGGGCCATCTCGTTCGGCCCAGCGAGCCGAACTCAGAAAAATCAGATAAGGCTCTGATAAGGAAGTAATGACATTGGATCACCCCTTCAAACACCCCAAGCAATGGTTTGAACCCATCACCTTTACAGAGGCCGACTACACAGGCATTCGTTACCCCCATGACGACCCTCTCATCATCTCCGCTCTCCTATCCAACTACAAAGTTAGACGGGTGCTTGTAGACAACGGCAGCACTTCAGACATCATCTCCCTGAACGTTTATCGCCAACTCAAGGTTGGAGAAGAAAAGTTGTCCCCTCTCTAGACCCCTCTAGTCGGCTTCACTGGCGATTGGGTGACCTCTATAGGCTGCATCGATCTTCCCGTTACCATCTGAGAATATCCACGGCAGACCACCAAACTACTCACTTTCCTCGTCGTCGACTGTCCTTCTGCTTATAACATCATCCTCGGACGCACGGCTCTCAACGCTTTCCAAGCTGTCATCTCCACACACCGTCTAGCCACGAAATTTTTGACCGACCTTGAGGTCCGCACAGTGAGGGGCGAGCAGACAATAGCCAAAGAGTGCTAAGTCGCTTCGTTACAGGAGATCAAAATGAAAGAAACTATGATCATTGAAGGTCTCGACGTCAAAAAAGTTAGTCAGAGGGGAACCAATGGAGGAACTTGTCGAAATACCTATCGATCCTACCGATTCAGCCAAAACAGCCAAGATTGGTAGCCAGCTGTCCTCTCTGGTCTAGGCTGATCTCACGGCTCTCTTAGCCGAGCAAATAAATGTCTTCGCTTGGACCCATTCGGACATACCAGGTATCGATCCCTTTTTCATTACTCATCGTCTCAGTATTGAGCCCCACTTCTGACCTTTCTAACAGAGGCAGCATATTTTTCACCCAGAACGCAATACCTTCATCGCCACCGAGGTGGACAAACTACTAAAGGCACAGTCCATAAAAAACGTGGACTACCTCAAGTGGTTGTCCAACGTGGTCTTGGTCCGCAAAAATAATGGGAAATGGTGACTCTACGTCGACTATTCCGACCTCAATCAGGCTTGCCCTAAAGATAGCTATCCCCTCTCCTGGATAGATCAGTTTGTCGACGTAACTATAGGACATCAGATGCTTAGCTTCATGGATGCCTTCTCTGGCTACAACCAAATCCGGATGCACCCGGCCGACCAGGAGCACACCTCTTTCATCACCGACAGAGGAATTTATCACTATCATGTTATGCCATTCGGCTTGAAGAATGCCAGAACAACTTACCAACGCCTGGTTAATGCCGTCTTTCAACACCAAATAGGTCGGAACATGGAAGTCTACGTCGATGACATGCTAGTCAAGAGTAAACTCTCCCCCGATCACTTGGCAGACCTGCGAGATACCTTCGAAACCTTACACAAATATTAGATGAAACTGAATCCGGAGAAGTGCGTCTTCGACGTAGGATCTGGGAAGTTCATGGGCTTCATGGTTAGCAACCGAGGCATTGAGGCTAACCCCAAAGAGAACAAGGACCTGATAGAAATGCGGTCTCCTAGAACGATCAAGGAGGTTCAATGACTCACAGGCAGAGTTGCCGCCCTCAACCGCTTTATTTCCAGAGCAACCGACAAATGTCTTCCATTTTTTAAAGTCCTCCGACTGGCGTTCAAATGGAGCACCGAATCCGAGAAGGCCTTTTAACAACTGAAGCAGTGCATGGCCAACCCTCCTCTCCTCTTTCAAGCGCAGCCAGGCGAAACCCTCTTCCTCTACTTAGTTGTGTCAAACACTGCGGTTAGTGCTGCCCTCATCAGGGAAGATGGCTCAGTACAACGTCCAATGTACTACATTAGCCGCGTTCTCAGGAGGACAGAACAGAACTACCCTCTGTTAGAAAAAATGGCCCTCGCCTTGGTCATAGCCTTCAGACGCCTCCGACCTTATTTTCAAGCTCACTCCATAGTGGTTCTCACTAACTAGCCTCTTAAAAAGGTCATGCAACAACTAGAATCATCAGGAAGACTTATGCAATGGTCCGTCGAGCTAAGTCAATTTGAAATCTCTTATCGACCTCGAACAGTGATCAAAGGCCAGGCTGTCGCCGATTTTATCTTGGAGTTCACCAATCTCACTCCAAGCATACCTCCTCCGCCAGCACACTTTACCACTGATGCAGAAGACCCCTACTCTTGGACCTTAGTATTGATGGTTCATCTCACTATAGACACCCCAATTTTGACCGCTCGTAAGACTTAGGTGCTTTATTTCGGGTACTCGATGATGATGATTATATTGTGTACGTTGTTTTAATTCTCAATAAAAGAATCCGAGTTCGAGCTCTAAACAATTCTAACCTGCTATGCCCATTGTATTTCTACCCTAGAAAGTCAATTTTGCACCTGTATTGAACCTGAAATTGAGGAACAGTGGGCATACATTGACCTCCGGCCGTACATCAGTGACCTCCGACCGGAGACACCAAGGTTCGGCCGGACCTCTTGACTTTTCAGGTAGTTTGTATAACAATCTGCCAGCTACCCAATTCTGCAAATATTTTGAGCAACAGCTCAAGTTCTATAAATATGGGGCTCATCCTGCTATATCAAAGGTTAAGAAAACAAGATTAAGAGTTAGAGAAAAAGAAACAATATCAAGAGTTTAGAAATATCTTCGAAATATCCAAAAAATATCAAAGCTACTTCATCTTTGTCCTCCCATAAGCTCTCATATCAGCCTTAAAGCCCTCATATCATCCATACATACCATAGAAGAGCTTGAACTTGGAACTTGATTTGAGACTTAAAGATCATAACTCAAACTTGAGGGTGCACTGGAATCAAGTTTGGTTTATAACAAAAACACCTTCTCTACAAGAGGTAAAGCTTCCTTTGTTTTATTTCAATATTTGTTCACCTTATTCTTGTGTTTTAATACTATTTTGGGACTGTTTTAAGGGCTGAAACTTGTGATTAAAAGCTATCCAAAGGTGGAGGGGTTAATCACCCTTGCTTGGACCTTATTCCAAGCTTTTATCCATGTGTTTCCCACTTGTTTTCTCTAATTTTTGCCACTGTTTTGGGGCTGATTTGGGGCTGTTTTTCAATATCTAAAATATGTGATTTGAAGTTATAAAAGTGGAAAGGGGGGTTAGCCACCATTCCTTAAATTTGTTTACTAGCTTGAATTTATTCACCTTTTCTAGCTTCAATCATGCTATTAGGGGCTATTTAATTTATGTCAATAATTTTTATTTTACTATTATATTTGTGTTTTATTTACCAATTAATCAACTTCACATAATCATCTCTACAACCTTCCTCCATTATTTGCTTATTTCGATTAAAAGTTGTGAAAAATTAAGATTGTTATTCAAGTATAAGAAAGAAATTTTTCCATGCTTAATGGTTTAATCTCTTCGAAGGTTCATTACTAACGGCATAAAACTTTTTTTCATGTTTAATGGTTTAATCTCTTCAGAGGTTCATTACTAAAGACGTACATCTTTCTTATATTAAAGCCAATCTTTAATTTTTTATTTCTTTTTATCACGATGTATTTACTTTTAAGGGACAAACTTTCTAGTTAAACCCTTGGAAATCACTAAGGAAAGTGTCATTATAGCTTATTATCAAGTTTAGATTTCAAGTCATTATCGCTCACTTTGAGTTTTTCCTAAGTCATTATCACTCTTTTGAGTTTGACTAGTCCTTGTTGCACATCTTGGGTTTGACTGGAAATCCCTTATCGCTTGTAAATGAGTTTGATTCTTCGTTTGTAATTTCCCCCGAAGAAAATATTTTCTCGGATTAAGTTGATGCTTATTTCTCTTTATTATGTTTTGGACTTAGTGGACGTAAATATCACTTTTGAACAAAAATGAAAAAAGATAAAGAAAGGGAAAGGGAAAGGTAATAAAAAAAAGTCTAATAAAATTAGTTAATTGGATTACAACTGACATAAAGAACCAATATGATTGATTGAATTTGGTCGAACGTTATACCGAGTTTATTGTGTCAAGGCTTGTCTTAACGTCAATTCATGATGTTTTGATGAATCTTAAAGCGTCTTTATGGCCAGACGTTATGCCGGAGTCTATTGTGTCAAGGCTTATCTTACATCAATTTATGATATTTTGATGAACCTTAAAGCGTCTCTACTTCCCTTCTTGAATTCACTTCATGATAGGAGGGAAGGGTGGTTGTTATGCATTGTATTTATTGATCTTTGTCCTATTGTGTCCAAAATCATCTTGCAAATCAACTTGCAATCATAGATGGTTTGGGGAACCGAGTTCGCTCCTCTCTTGAGTATTCTCTATGATAGAGAAGGGTAGAAGAGACAACCATGGCTAGGAATACCCTGTCTGCACTGTTTCACCTCAAGCACAAAAAACAAATTTTCGCAAGAAAACAAGGTATGATTGGATTTATTTGGGGTTCGGCTGAGTCGTATTCTGGGTCGGCAAGGCTTCAATAAAATGCAAACAATACACTTTTGGTTGAAAGCAATGATAGGGTGAAATAAAACAGTTCCCAACAAGGCAGACAGAGTAATTCCTGAGGAGCATCACGCAATCATTGTATATTTGTTGTAATAAATTAGACAACCCCTTTTAGTTATTATTCATTCGGATTTGTAACAATTATTTATTCGAACACTTGGACATTTGGACCCTCCTTCGCAAGGACAAATATGTAATAAGTTGTATGTCTTCCAACCCCCATTCTTTCTCTCTTTTATTTATCTGCTTATGATGGTTAGTATAGGGACATCATATTTTCAAATTAGCATTTCCATGACTTGCATCCATTCGTTTTGTATGCATAAAAGTTCGGCTCGTCATATTATTCGAATGTCAAATTCAACCTCTTTACTTGAATATGTGCGCTATCACATGCCTTGAATTGACTCGCATGCCATGCTAGTAGCCGAGCTTATTACTTGCAGGTTATATGTGTTGCATTAGTCATATTGCATTAATTAGGATCATGCATTTTTTCTAACTATCTGCTTTTTTTTTTACTCGCCTTCGGACATAAGGTAAGCATTTTTGCTTTAGCATATTGCATGAGTGTGATTGCTGCCATATTAAACATACTGCTATGAGGTTAAATGCTTACTTGATATACCTATTTGAATGCCTGTGGATGAAGGCTATTCACTGAAATTGGGATGCTTTGATTAATGTATATATATGAGATCACTTTTTCAAGTGGTACATATTCAAAATACTTTTTCAAAACAAACATGAAATCAAACGTTCCAACTTCTAGTGAAATTAGTCTACACTTGTATGTTAAAAATAAAATAAGAACATATATTTTACATAAGAATCATATCATAATTAGTAGAGGCCGATCTTTGATCGGGTGAGTGGGGTGCTCAATTAATGACCTTCCCCTCTCATACCTAAGTTCCTAAACCAAGACACTTTGGTAACGATGGACTAATGGCCTTTGGCATGAGTCACGGGTTTCCTAAATTTTTCATAATAAATATTTAGGTGGCAACTCTAATATCTGGCAAAGCAGTCCATTTTTGGCATTTCATTCAAAACATCGATTTTCCAAAAAAATTGCCGGATTTAGACTATTTTTATGTTTCCACTGTTTCACATTGCACTTACGAAATCAGATTCAGAACCCACAAGTGGAGTCCGAACTGTACGGGCTATTCATTCTTCCGAAAGGGGGCACGAAAAGCCGAGTTGCATTCGCAAAGAAGGTAGTGGAACCGGTCTAATCCTCACCACCCTAGAGGGTGAGTGCTTCAAGTGTGCCCTCCGTTTCCTGTTTGACACAAGCAATAATGAGGCCGAGTATGAGGCCTTGATATCGACTAGCTAGAGACATTGGTGTAAGCCATATTCAAGTATTCAGTGATTCCCAATTGATTGTTGGACAGATTACTGGAGAGTTCGATACAAAGGAGGAGACGATGCAAGCATACAGGGACATTGCCCTTCCTCTTGTCCACCTCTTCAATACTTTCCAGATCAGACACATCCCTAGGTTAGAAAACTCCAAGGCGGACAAAATGGCTCAATTAGCCTCGGCCGACCAGTCAGACTTCAGCCATGGTATCCGCATTGAATACTTGACCCATCCGGCGACTTCACCAAACCCACAGGAGGTCCACTTCCTCCAGAACGAACCTATCTCATAGGCTCAAGACATCATTCCATTTTCGACACGAGGGGAGTTGCTAGACAATAAACAGCAGGCTACTAAAGTCAGAGCCCGGTCGTCTAATTACATCCTTATCAGCGGCCTACTATACAAACGGGGATTCTTACGCCCATACCTCAGGTGTCTCAGTCCTACTCAAGCAACCTATGTGATGAAAGAAGTCCACGAGGGCATTTGTGGTAATCATCCGAGTAGAAGATCTCTGGTCCATAAAATCCTCCACACCAACTATTTTTGGCCCATGCTCAATCAAGATGCCAGCGAATTTGTGCTTAAGTGTGATAAATGCTAGCGCTTTCCCAACATCCCCCATGCTCCACCAACAGAATTGATTACACTCAGCAATCCCTACCCCTTCGCTAAGTAGGGCATCGACTTAGTCGGTTCTTTGCCCACTAGTAGGGACCAAACCAAGTTCGCTGTGGTTGCCATTGACTACTTCACCAAATGGGTGGAAACAGAACCCCTTGCTACAATTACTGAGCGAAACACTACCAGGTTCATCTAGCAGTCGATCGTGTGCTGATTTGGAATCCCCCAAACCATTGTTTCGGACAATGGCAAAAAATTCGACAATGCCAAGTTCAGGAAATTCTATGAAAAGCTCAACATTAGACCATGTTTCTCTTCCCTAGGCCATCATCAGGCCAATGGGCAAGTCGAAGTCACCAATCGCTCCCTTTTGAAGATCATCAAGACTAAGTTGGAAGCTACCAAAGGATTCTAGGCTGAGGAATTACCGAACGTACTCTGGGCTTCTCGGATGACAGTTCGAACCCCACTGGGGAGACCCTCTTTCACCTAACATACGGCACCGAGGCAGTCATCCCAGTGGAAATCGTCCTGTCGACCCCTTGAGTTTTACATCTGAATCCAGAACTAAACAAAGAGTTACGTCGGGCTGACCTGGACCTAATTGAAGAGCTTCGAGAGGCAACTGCTGTCAGACGAGCATCATATCAGCAAAAAATAAAAACACATTATAACCGCAAAGTTCAACCTTAAGAGTTCACAGTGGGAGACCTCGTCTTGCGCGAAGCAACCCTTGCCATTAAAAATCCGACCGAGGGCAAGCTAGCAGCCAAATGGGAAAGACCTTATGTTGTCAAGGCCAGACCCCACCCGGGTACTTACCGTCTCCAAGATATGGAAGGCAGAGACCTCCCCCATCCATGGAATGCCGAACATTTGAAGTGTTATTTCCAGTAAAATGGCGTCTCCTGTTTTTGTATCATTCAATTGTTGTATGTTCTCTTTTGTCAATCTGAACACTTGTTCATTTTTGCCCTTTCCGTACACAATGTAAATTTGTGATCGACAGACTATACCTTAATGACAACAATTTCACATCTCCATTATCTGTGTTGCGCTTCAATGACAAGTTTTAGACTAAGTCTCAGCCAGACTGAGCATGAAGAGCTCAGCCAAACTGAGTTAAGCTAAGCCTCAGCCCGGCTGAGCCCTCCAAGTCTCAGCTAGACTAAGCATGAAAAGCTCAACCAGACTGAGTTAAGCCAAGCCTCAGCCCGACTGAGCCCCCTAAGTCTCAGACTGAGCATGAAGAGCTCAGCCAGACTGAGTTAACCCAAGCCTCAGCCCGACTGACCCTGCCAAGCCTCAGCCAGACTGAGCATGAAGAGCTCAGCCAGACTGAGTTAAGCCAAGCCTCAGCCCGACTGATCCCTCCAAGTTTCAGCCAGACTGAGCATGAAAAGCTCAACCAGATTGAGTTAAAACTAGTTTCAGCCAGACTGAGCATGCAGAGTTTAGCCAGACTGAGCATGCAGAGCTTAGCCAGTCTAAGTGAGCCCTTCTAGTCTCACTCAAACTGCACGAGAAACACCCAGCCAAACTAAGTTGTACATAGCGCCAAATCTCAGTTCATTGTTATCCCAGGTCATTTTTACCATTCATTCAAGTTAGATTACTCGTCCAATTTTACTATTCATACACTTTATTAACAATTTTACCATTCAAAACCAAAAAAAAAAAAAAAACAACAACAACAACAACAAATCATAACAGAACTGGCACCTTTATTTATTAACAACTTGCACCATTATACACTTTATTACAGAAATTACATTCACTTCATTACAAAAAAAAAAAACAAAAAACAAAAAAAACACCCAGCCCTCACTTCCCTTCGTTGGACGCAAGATCTTCCTCTTCCACCCCCTCATCCAGGAGAGTCTAGGCGACGTCATCCTTTCCTACTTTCACCAGACTGAAGTCCACATCTGGGAACAACTCTTGCGCCTTATACTTGAAGTTCATTCAGCCGCTGTCCCAGTACTGGCTCATCTCGTGCTTGTAGAAGTCTGACCACTGAAAGCTTTGGATTACTTCTTCTTTGCTCCTACCTTCTGCAGCCACTCTTGATGGCCCAGCACCCCCTTCACCCTCCTTCGCCAAACTTCTGGCGACTGCCACGTCGATGGCTATCTGAAATTTAGTAGACCCCTTAAACTACTCCACCGCCGCCACACACAGGTCTGGGTATGCCGCCCTCTCAGAGGCCATTTTGGCCCTCTCTTCTTCCAGCGTCCTCTCCAACTCTGCGATGCACCCATCTGTTTCTTCCTTGTCTTTTAGGGCCTGGTCACGCAGATCTTTATCGTTGGAGAGGGCCTCTTCCAACCTTTCGTTGGTAGTGTTGCAGGCTTCTTAGACTTCGTCTATCCTCTTCTGCTCGCCCGCCAACTCAAACTCCAACAATACCGCCTTGTGGTGCACCACTTCCAGCTCCGATTTGGTGACGGTAAGCTCGAAGGCAGTGCGTTCTGCCAAGTAGCTTTGCACCACCGCCAATACTTCCATCTTCTTAGCCCTTTGCACATAGTCCAAGCCCTTTGCACAGGCACTCCGCGCAGCTTTTCTCCAGTCCGCCATCTCCACCCTTAGGTTTTGCAATTGTGCACTTAAAGGTTGTCACTTCCATCTGCGCTGAGCAGAATCCTCTCAGGAGGTCGGTCTCTGTAAATTGCGCCATCGACCGCATGGCCGCATCCTCCACTACCCCTAGGAGACGATCTACAGCGACCCTGGCTTCACTCTCTTCTTTCCCTGATCGACCGGCCACCGCGCGAACATGATACGTGGCGGTCTTCAATGTGGCGCTCGTCTTTGATCTGCTTGCTCACCCTCTCCCTATCCCAGGACTTGGGGACACTTCTTGTACAGGCACAATCTTGGGCGATTGCTCTTCCAATCTCTCCCCTCTTTCCAACTGCTTTGGCTCAGCTGCTCCACTCACCACTTGGGCACTTGGGCCCATGGCGTCTCCTACCCCACCCTTGTCTCTCCTACCTCTACTTTTGGGGTTGCCTCCGCCATGCCCTCTTTCACCTTCTTCAACACTGGCCCCCCCCACTCTCCTCCGCAGCCGCCCTCATTTTGTTCTTTTTCATCAACACTGCCTTCACCTCCTTTTTGCTCCTCTCCTTTAACGGATCCACTGGGGCGGCAACGGCGCAAAATCAGTCAGATCCTTAGCTCCTAAAGGCTTGAGGTGTGGTCGGACTCGCTCCTTCATGACCAGCTTAGGCGCACGGCCTAACTGTGATTCTTTATACTTGTCTACCTTGGCGAATGTCCTCTTATCCTCTGCCTTTTGCATCTTCCTCCTCCCCTCCAACTCTTCCGGCGTAAGATCTTCCTCGATCGGTTGTGGCCCCAGACTTAAGGCAAACAAGGTTGAAGGCTGGATAAGGTCATCCCACTTCACGCCCTCCTTCTCCCTCCATTCCTTCACCCGTTTAACCCTATTCTCTGCCTCTGCCTCCAGCCTTGGCTCCACCGACTTGATAGGAATTTTCCATATTGTGCGCACCCCCCTCCCGCCATTTGTTGATATATAAAACCACCTTGGTCGCCACCCCTTCACCGACGATGGTAAACCCGCCATTAATCCTCTACCCGCCACTACCTGCAAGGTCACCCATGTTTCTTATTGACCAGAGGCCATATAGCAAGAAAAGAACTCATCCACTGTCATTGTTGCTCCCCTAATCGCCCGTGGCCATGCGATCGCGCAAGCCAGTAATATTTTCCACACGTTGGACATAAGCTGACCTGGCGCCACCTCCAATCGGTTTAGCACGTCCACCACTATTTGTGGGAGCGGCAACCTCAGACCCCACTGTAATGCCACCTCGTACAGTGTAAACTCCATCGGGCGTGCATCCAATGCCCTCTCCTTAGAAGTTGACAACTTCAACTCTATCTCCGCTGGAATCTGGTATTTCTTACGCACTTTCTCCAACTCCTCTGCCGTAAACGGCGATTTGTCAGCCTTGGTGTGCCAGTGGTCAGGTCCCACTTGGCTAATTAGCCTCGCGGCCACGATCATTGTGGACAGACGAGGTCGTGCCGCTTGCTCCGTCGCTCTTTTCTCCTACCTCTCCGTTCTATATTACTCTGCCAACTCCACCGCATCGTCTTCACCTAACGCCTCTAACCTCATGGTTAGCATTTCATCTCAAGCAGCCTCTTTTACATTTCTGTATATTGCTTCGGACGCAGGCGCGAGGAAGTTTGCAAACTGTTGGAGGGAAGTGTCACACGAAATGAATGAGGTCAGGTCTGGGAAGTGTTGGTTTCTTTCAATGAGATATGTAAAACGGATAAGTCCAAATGCCCATAGTTTGCCTATTTTCCAAAGATCGAGATTAAATTTCGCCAGTTTGAAAATTTCACAAGTTACAACCCCTGCATTTTTCACGTCTTAACCTTTCGCTTCCTACTAACACATCACCTCCCTCACCACTGGTTTGGATCATCCCATGTGTATAACCATAATTCCTTACCCTTTTCCCCTTCCCCGTCTATTCCACTTCACATCATCACATGCCTCATGGCTTCTCGAGCCCCGAGCACCGCCACCATTTCGCGCTCGACCCCCGTTTGCGATCGGCCCTCCTCTTGGACGATCTTCGAGCTCGGCCCTCCTCTCGGTTGGTCTTCTAGTTTGGCCCCATTCATGGTCGGCTCTCCTCTTAGTCGGTCTTCTCGCTCAGCCCTCCTCTGCGGTCGGCTCTCCTTTCAGTTAATCTTCTAGCTCGGTCCCATTCGCGGTCGACTCCCCTCTCGATCGGTCTTCTCCCTCAGCCCTCCTTTGCGGTCGACCCTCCTCTCGATCGATCTTCTCGCTCAGCCCCCCTTCGCGGTCGGCCCTCTTCTCGGTCGGTCTTCTTGCTCGGCCCCCTTTCGCGGTCGGCCCTCCTCACGGTCGGCCCTCTCGCTCGGCCCCACACACTTCCCATCTTCCTTCTTATTCCCTTTATTGGACTAAAACTGCACTTGGGAATGGGGGGCTATTGACATCAGTGGGCCCACAAAAAGTTCTGGCCCACCACTTAGAGCCCAATTCACGGTTCAAGTACTAAAGCCCAACACCCTTAAGAACCCAATGTTGAACCAAGAATCAATGGCATCTAAACACTTTTCAAGTAGGGAACCAACTACGTAAGCAGGCAAAGATCCTACAGAGTTATTGTACCACATATCAACCATTAATGAGGCTCCTACAGCATTAAATGCGACAATCCCTTCATGTCGAAATAGGCAACCTCACCGTGAACAATGCAAGCTAGAGTATAGACTTTCGGCCAACACGACAGTTCGGAGTGGATAAAGAAATAATGAATAAAGGATATAAGGAGGTTTTCCAAGACACACAAAAGGTTAAGTTCTCCATTCTTCTTCTCTCTCTCATTCTCTCTCTACACAGTCAATCTCCTCTTTTCTAACTTGATCGTCGGAGGGTCTGCTAGAGGACTCCCATTCCCCGTTGGAACTTTTTGCAGGCAACACCAGTGAGCTCCGAGACCGGTGAAAGGTGTTGGAAGCGTGGGTTGACCCGACTCGCCCTCCCTTGGATCAGCAACATTGTCAAATTTAATCATTAAAGTATATAAATTTTACTATTAAATTGAAAAAAGAAGTTGAAAAATTACACACGATTGTGATTTCCCCTTAATTTTATAAGAGAACGAATCATGGGATGAGATATTTTTATTTCTTGTTTTTTATCAGTCCATTGTTTTGCTTTTGTCATTACTATCTTTTCTCAATTAGATGGTGTGCTAGCATATGATCTTATTTGTTATTCGGTGCTAACTTTGATAAGTCTTTATTCGTTTTGTTTTAATACTTTATGCACCCACTTTTTTATTGATATATGTTTGTGTTATCACTCTGATTCACATTAATAAAATTTGTCTATGTCAATAAAAAGAAAAAAAAAAAACAAAACAAAAACAAAAACAAAGGGAAGGCAAAGAAAGGGTTACCAAGGCAAAGAAAGGGTTACCAAAGCAAAACCATCTTCCGAATCCTTTGCCATTCTTATCTCAAATATGGAGAAAAACTTGAGTACAACACCGTCTTATATTTTTATAGTGTGCATACAAGAAGGGAATATTATATGTAAGTTAAACATAGTGTTGACATTATAAAGTGTCATAATTAAATTATAATAGATCATAGTTAAACACCTTTGACACATAACCAGATATCTTTTCAGTTATAACTAAAATTACAATCACTTTATATCATAATTGAATTATAATCAACACTACAATATGTCATAACCAAACACTAATTGAAGTATAACCAAATTTCTTTTCAGTTATAACCTAAATAATAAGTCACAATTAAGAGGGTGTTTAGAATGATCTAAATAAGTATATTTTTTGACTTTTTATAATAAAAAAAAATGTGCAAAAAATAGAGAGATGATATGACTCAAAAAAGATAAAAAGATTATAAAAAAAAATGCACTTTGTAGGAGATGCCAAATAGAGCCTAAATTATAACTAATATCACAATAAGTCATAACCAATATCACAATAGGTTGTAACCAAAAACCTCAAAGTTCGTAATTGGAGTATATGGTACACACTTTTTTGAGGTGTGTTTTGTTAGGATGGCAACAAATTGGCATTTTTTTTTTTTTTTTTCAGATTTTGCCCTCGAATTCTTTTACTTTTAAACTCAATTATTTTAGTGATACAATTTTATATTTTACTATAAACTTGACAATTTTGACATGTTAGTCTAGCAATATAAAATTAACAGAATATTCAGCACAATTAAATAATAGCAATAATGATAAACAATAATACATATAGAGAGAGAAGAAAAAAAAAATTAGAGAAACATAGCGGTGAAATTTTGGGAGTCACGTTGTCATTGTCCTAAAATTGCTTTCCGCCCCTTGTAAAAGTACAACTGGAGTAAAGTCATTTCAAGATAAAATTCATGTTACTCACAGCATCCCTCATTTAGTGTTCACGATCACCAAGAGATTTGAACCATGTCACGAATTAAAGTTGTCCAAAATATCAATATAAAATATGAAGAGCTCTCATAAAATCTTCTCTCTCTCACACCATTTTTTCTATATCTTCTTGTCTCTTTATCTCTAAAAAAACCTTTAGAAAACCATAGGTATTTGTAGGATTCTTTGTAACATATGTAATCAAATATAATTAAAATACACTTAATGATAATAATAAATCATTATATTAAATAACGGAATAATGAGATATAAAACATTTTATAATTCACAATTTATTGAATATATTAAAACAATAGTTTATATATTTTTATTAAAATATCCCAACAGCCTCCCATTTTTAATAAAAATAAATTCTTTAAATATTTTTACAAAATTTGTAATATACCCCTACATTTTAAAAACTCCAAATGAAAAATAACATAAATACAACTTTAAATAACATAGGGTAACATATACTGTGTAATAGATGTAAAGTGTCTTCCGAACTTGAATCTCACTTAGTGTTAACAGTTTCCCTTTGAAGAATCACAGTGAACTAAGTCTTGAACTAGACTCTTTGGACCAAAGGTTAACATATCACATACACAGCACTGGTATTGGACAATAGCTCGCAGTACTTTTAATGGTCATGCACTCTGAGCTTGATTCTCATGGGAATTTTAAAGACTAGCCCAAGTCCCAGAGTTGCGGCCTCAAGATGGTTCCCACTTAGTAGAATCCTCCAAGGGTACAGTAACGGAATATACCTTGCAGGAGTTTGCCTGCCTTGGATTCATTCAAGGTAACACCCTTCCTAACTACTCATCAGCATTGCCTTGGGGATGGGAAAGAGAACCACTCTTATGGTGTTTCCTAAAATATAAAGTGTTGGAATTACGTCACGTCATAAGGATTATTTCTACCCATTGAACCACCTTCATAGGGTTGCCAATCACAGAGATTGAGTTACTTACTTAGGTTACTTCCTGAGATGACTTCCTTGGGGCTTAGCCCATTCCCCCTTGTTAGATAAATATGGATCTAGCCTCACTAGTTCAAAGGCAATAACTCCTTGAGTTTATTAATTTGTATTTGTCTTAATATTTGACTTCACGAGTCATAAATATGTTTTGAGCTTCTTAAATTTCAAATTTCATATATCAGTTGATCAATAATTTTCTCTATCACATGAAATATCTCATAATAAAGTCGTTCTTATTCATTGTGTGCCACAATTTTCCCTTTTAGGGTCCATCAAGTAAACACTGTAAATTGGACTCATCATGCAAATATATCCAATTTTTAACAAGGTAACATGGACCTAGGACTGTAAATGGATCGGATTCGGATCGGATCTGTCAAAATCCGAATCCGATCCGATTATGTCAAACCCGAATCCGATCCGAATCCGTTTAGTCTATATCCGATTATAGATATCCAAATCCGAATCCGATGATTTCGGATATCCGATCCAATAATCCGATCCGATCCATTTATTTATTTATTGAGCTACAATTTTATATAATTTGATTTTTTATTTTTATTTTTTTCATTTTGTGTTTTTTTTTTTCATTCAAATTGAGAATACTCGGATCGGATTATCGGGTTATCGGGTCGGATCGGGTTTTTGCAGATTCAATCCATTTAATAAATGGATTAAACGGATTCGGATTATCGGATTATCGGATCGGATTTTTTGTAAACGGATTCGGATTATCGGATTGGATTCGGATCGGATTCGGGTTAAATCCGATCCATTGACAGCCCTACTAATGTACTATAGTGCAAAGTCCAGCGGATTTATTTATTAATATATATATATGGCCTGCAACAATATTTACATACCTAAGAAAATTATTTAGAAAGAATATATTGAATAATTCTCTGACTCTAACTCAAGGAACTTTGACTTGTTTAATTTTATTTTTAGAATTTATTTTTTGAAGAAAAAAATTAAAGAAAATTAAAAACTAATTCGGTGAAATTTTCTTTAAAAAATATTTTGAAAAAACATTCATTTTTTCATAAATTTTCTCTTTTATTAAGATAAAAATAATTTTTAATTATATTTTGTAACTTGTTTTTCGTACTCTTCAGAGGGGTTTAGTCTCCTTGGATACGATAACCTTACAGTTCAGACTCCCATGATTCTGAATCTGGTTTCACGAGTACAATGTGAAACAGATAAACACAAATGCGCCCAAATTCGACAAATCGTTTAGAAAATCCATTTATCATCAAAGATGCCAAAAATGAACTACATTGTCAGATTTCAGAGTCGCCACCTAAATATTTTTAGAAAATTTAGAAAACCCATGACTCATGCCAAAAGCCACTTGTCCATCATCACCAAAGTGTCTCGGCTTGAGAACTTAAGTATGAGAGGGGAATGTCATGAATTGAACACCCTACTCACCCAATCAAAGAAAAAATCCACTACTAATCATAATGTGATTTTTATGTACATCATAAGCTCTTGTTCTGATTATTATGCTATCTTTACTATGTGATGCACACAAGTATAGAATAATTCGCCCACTTTGGAACGTTTCGATTTCATGTTTGTTTGAAAAGTGTTTTGAAAATGTACCACTTGAAAAAGTGATCTTATATGTATATTTAATCGGATCATCCCAACTTAAGAGAAAAGCCTCCATCCACAAGCATTCAAGAGATATATCACCTAAGCACTTAGGCTCATGGTAAACATACTTGATATAGCAACACCAACACACATGTAATATGTTAAAGCAAAATCGCTCACATAGTACTCTAAGGCAAGCCAAAGAAAAAAAAAAAAAAGTAGAAAAATGCATGATCATAAGCAATGCAACATGACTAATGCAACGCACACAACATGCAATTAATAGGCTCAGCTACTGGTATGGCATGCGAGTCAATTCAAGGCATGCGACAAAGCACATATTCGAGTAAGGATTGTTTAGTACGATGAGCCGAACCCTTATTCATACAAAAGTGAATATAAGTCATGGCAATGACATGAAAATGTAAAACATGATGCTACCATTATAAGTAGGTAAATAAAAAGGAGAAAGAAATGGGGGTTGGAAGACATGCACAATTTTACGAGTTTGTCCTTATACAAGAGCGTTCGAATGAATGTCATAATTTAGCTAATTATTACAACACCGAATTACTTAACTATTTAACTAGTTATTACAAATTCAAAGGAATTTAACTAATTAATGAACTAGCTATTACAAGTTTCAAATAAATCTACTAATTAGCATTAATTTCACTAGCCATAGGAAGTAGAGAAGCGCGTATGCATGAACGGGAATATCTACCCAAAAACACCTCTGTTTTGCTGCCAGAACTGTTCTTTTTTGCAGTTAGAAAAATAATTTGTTTTAGCCCCAGCCTCTGCTCTATTCTGCTATGAAAATTGTACTGTCTGCATAAAATAAAGTGGCCGACCGGCCTTGAAAAGTGGTCGGCCATATAGATAGGTAGCTAGTTGGTCACTGTTTTGGAGGTCTGCCCCGTTACAACAGAAAGGAAACAGAGCACAAACAGAGCATTTTTAGGGGATGTTTGTCTTTTCTACCTCTCCCTATTATGAAACAGATCAAGGGAGGGATAGATTCAATTCGCAAACCATCAATTAACGCAAACTCGTTCCGTGATGATCTATGAATGATGGGACAAAGTCTTAATAAATGGAAATAAAAGACCAACGAAACCTCCTCCTTATCTTGGAGTTACCTCTCTACGAAAGTGGTAGACATCGCCTCTTGAATTATTAACATCACCAATGAGTATGTAATGACTCGAGACGTAATAAGTTTAATTAATGTCCAATTAAACCCAAACCCATTTTATTACTCTTATTACCATTTTAGTCCAATTTTATTAGCCATTTTAATTACCTTTCCATTCTTTAATCATGTTAGTCCAAAAATGAGAGTTATGTCCACTAATGAAAAGAAGTGTCAAACAATAAGATATTCTTGGCATGAGAGAGATGTAATGCCTTGGTAATGAACCTCCGAAGAGATTAAATCATTAAGCATGGAAGGTCTCTTTCGTATGCCTTAAACAACACTCGTTTGAAACAACTCTCAAACAAATAAAACCAAGAAATGATGGATGGTGCAGAGATGGTTATTACAAGAGTGAACATACGTATGAAAGCTATGAAAATAAAAGCTATCAACTTAAATAGGTTGGTGTCTAAGACCTAAACCACCAAACCTATGAGGACTACAACACTACAAGTATACTATGCAAAGCATAAATGAAATAAACACACTAAAACAGTCCTCAAATGAGTAAAAACAATATTGAAATTAAGTTGAAAAAGCTTAAAAAAAAGTAAGCAAAAATAAGAGATAATTGAGCTAGTAAGCAAGCCTAAGGAGGGGTGGCTAACCCCTCCGCTTTTTGGACCTTAAAACCACATATTTTAGCCTTTTAAAACTCTGAAAATCAGTGGCCAAAAGTTGAGAAAGAAGTAGGAAACACAAGGACAAAAGCCTATAGAATAAAGTTCAAAGAAGAGTGGTTAACCCCTCCACCTTTGATAGCTTTAAGTCACAAGTTTCAGCCCATAAAAATAGTTTTAAAATAGTACAAAAACAGCAAGAAAATAGAAGAAAGAAGTAGTGTAAAGATGGCCAAAGTTATACCTCTTGAAGAGAGGTTCCTCTTTGATTCACAAACCAACAAGTGATCACTTTCAAGAGTTGAAATTTTAACTCAAGAACCTCAGCAAGGAGACCAAAATTTTTGGTTTAGGAAGTGTTGGTATAGTATATGTGTGTTGCAAGATAGATAGATAGATAGATAGAGAGAGAGAGTGTGTGTGTGTGTGAGTGAGTGAGTGTTTTGAAAGAATATGAGCTTTGGTAAATTTTTCTAACCTAAAAACATAAGGTTTGTTCAAGTATATATAGAAAAACTGGTTGCTATCTCGGAAATATTTGTATTGAAGTACATGCACATAGGGGGACAGCTAGCAACAAATATCTGTTATGTCAGGAAACCTAGCCGGCCAGCCAGGTAGGGGA
The DNA here is from genome assembly GCA_036172215.1 of Camellia granthamiana. Taxonomy (NCBI): domain Eukaryota; kingdom Viridiplantae; phylum Streptophyta; class Magnoliopsida; order Ericales; family Theaceae; genus Camellia; species Camellia granthamiana. The sequence continues at coordinate 26,043,086 of CM069917.1, read as the reverse complement.
TGGCCGATCACCAATTTTTGGCCAGCCGGCCACCTGTTGGCTAGCAGGCCTCTAGGTGGTCAGGTTTGGAAAAATTAGGTTTTGGCTCAAAGTAGGTGCAAGATTTTTAGGCTCTAAACTCAAAACTGAGGCTCATTACTGAAGAAATCGAACATTTGCACAACGTACTGATTCATCATTAAGTGTTCAACTTGAGGCTCCCAAATTTTAAGGACGATCAAAAATGCAGTGTCTACATATTTTCATCAACTTAATTTTTGTTTATAAGATTAGAATAGATTCTACGCTGTCAACTGGTGTCATTGGATCACATGAGTATTGTGTTAGGGCCATGTGTTCCCACCATGTGAAGGAATGTTCTTTTTAACAAAAAGCCTCATGAATTAGGCATCAACCAAGTAATGTAACACAAAAGCCCAAATCTAAACTCTTGATTATTGAATTCATAATATTATGATAACATTATATTATTGTACCATAATTTATTTAAGGATTGTTTGGGGTGTCCTAAATAAGTGTACTTTTTGTCTTTTTGGACTAAAAAATGGAGGTTGAAAATATGGATGTTTGGGTTAACTTTTTGACTTTTTATGGAAAAATGTGTAATAAAAAATTGTAAAAATTGATTTGTAGGGAAAAATTCGACTTGAGAGTTGCGCAGCCGTAATTGTTGACCTTTGGTGAATAATGTTAACTTTTTAAGTTTTTGAGTAACTTTTTAACTTTTTAACATTTTGACTATATGCCAAACTTGACCTTACAATAGCATTGATTGTCATCACATCAGTTTAAGGGATTCTAGCATTCATTTCTATTAGTTACACAATTGTGACACGTGAAATAATAAATAGAATATGATACACATAAATATAATTATAATAATTTATTATTATTGTTTATTTATTTATAGGATAGCATTCAGCTTGCTTATTTTTATTTTTCAAAAAATATTTTTTAGAAAATTCTACATTTTTATTTTTTGTATTTTTTTGTTTTTATTGAATTTTTTTAATATTTTAAGCAATTTTTTTACTTTTTAGACACACCTAACATAAATACACCTAAAAAGTAAAAAAATTATAAAAAAAATCTTTTAAAAATTCACTAAATACCAAAAATACAAAAAAAAAAAAAATACAAGAATTCCGTATATTTTTATGTATTTATTAATTTTTTAAAATATTTTTTCATAAATTTTTTACTTTTTAGATACATCTAACTAAGGTGCATCTAAAAAAATAATAAAAAATGTTTAAAATTTAAAAAACATTCACTAAAAATAAAAGAATACAAAAACTAAAATATTCAATTTTCAAAAAATTTAATTCAGACAATTTAAACCAAACACACTGATTGTTATTGAAGTAGCAAGAAGAAAAAGTCCCTCCAAGAGCACTAAACCAACCACCCATCAACTTTTAGACCCTAATAGTGATGCTTTTAGGCATCTGTACTCTTTTTAGCCCAAACTTGAATCACAATCTTTTTTATTGTCTTGTAACATTATTTTGTTCAAGGAGAATGAGTGGGAATTCTAATTAGAGCTATCACTATCCATTGCCACAGTATGTGCTGTGTTTGTTTATTTTTTATTTTTATTTTTTTTTTACTTTTCCACCTCATTAGTGGTGGGTTTAGAGCCACGAAGTTAGTGATTTCTAGCATGGTTGTTTGATCAATTCAAGAGAGAGAAGAATGTGGGAGAGATAGCGACGGGTCAAGGCTACATGGTTAATAAATAAAAGGATGAATCATACTAATAGAAGGGTAAATCATATTTACACTTTTTGAGATTTATATCTAATACGTATTATTTTTTGACGTTTGAAAAATTATACTTTCCAGTCATTGTAATTATTTAAATAGAATTAACGTTGGTATCAAAAAGATATTGAATTCATACATTTTTTTTTCTTACTTTGCTTTGCTTTGCTTTGCTTTATTTCTTCTTCTTCTTCTTTTCTTTTTTTTCTTCTCTCTTTTCCTTGTTTTACTTTTTTTTTTTTCAATGTAATTTCTTCTGTTTTTCTATTAGGAGTTGTTACCTTTTATGGAATTTGTGAAATGAGACTATTAAACATAGAAGTGGAAATATAATTTCTATAACGTCATGGGGTGAGGTGTAAATAGATAGGGGGTGTCAGTGTAATTTACCCTAAAGAAAAATAATATTTAGTGTAAATTTCACTTTATCCTTCGTGATTTGGTTTATATGCAGATTACTCTCATCTCATTTAGAAATAATCACATAGCTCCTTCATGGTTTGTGAATTGAAATACTCAATTAGGCTTACTAACAATTTAGTAGAAAGACTAAAATACACATGTATGTAAGTAACATAAGTGTGTGAACTATGGATGCTTTTGTCATTTGCTTGGGAGGCAAAACACACTTAGCTCCTTATGCTTTATTTCATATATGATTTACACTCTTGAAATTTGAAAATGAACATATAACCCTCTTGTGTTTGACACGCATTTTACACTTGTGTTAAGTTGGACAGAATATTTAACTGTATATTTCAATCCACAAATCATAAGGAGACTATGTGATTAATTCCAAATAAGAGGGGTAATTCACACATAGGCAAAAGTACAAGGCGGTAAAGTAAATTTTGCTCTAATATTTATACAGAATTTAAGATCACTATTATATGAATAGCATTATTGTAATTATGAATCATAATAATATATATTTTGATTTTTAATAAATAGATATAACTGAGACATATTATTAATTTTTTATTGAGTTTTTATATACAAATTATGTGTTTTTTTTTTTATTTTATAATTTGTTATCCGACCTATATGATTGATTAATTCGAAAGATTAATCCCACTGTCCACTTGTGATGATCCCAATTACGTTAGACAAAAGTCTCATATAGACTAATATTAATGTAAACGTAATTTGTATATACAAATTATGTTTATATAGCATTATTAATTAAAAATATGTGTGTTCAAGTGTACACAAAGACAAAAAGGAATAAAATTTCATTTGTTAAGGGCCTGTTTGGTAATGTTTACGTTTTCAGTTTATATTTACAAAAATTTTATAAACTGGTTTTTATTTTTTTCTTGTTTATTTTTAGAAAAATATAAATTACAAACGCGTTTGGTTTAGACAAATGTTTAAAAAAATTTAAAAATATAAAAAATAGTGAGAAATGGCAAGTGGTGGCGGTGGAAGACGGTGGTGGAAAATGATGGCGGGTGGTGGTGGCGGAAGACGGTGGTGGAAAATGGTAGCAGGTGGTCGGTGATGGTGGCACAAGATGGTGGTGGAAAGTGGTGACAAGTGGCAGGTGGTGGCGGCGGAAGACGGTGGTGGAAAGCGGTGACGGGTGGGTGGATGGTGGTGGCAGGTGGTTGGTGGTAGCGGGTGGTGGTGGTGGGTGGGTGGTGGCGGCGGGTGGTGGGTGGTGGCGGCGGGTGGGTGGCAGGTGGTGGGTGGTGGTGACAGGTAGGTGGCAGGTGGGTGGGTGGGTGGTGGCAGGCTGGTAGTGAGTGGTGGTAGCAGGTGGTGGTGGCAGAAGACGGTGGTGAAAAATAGTGACGGGTGGTGGCTAGTATTGGGTGGTAAAAAAAAAAAACTCAAAACTCAAAACAGAAACACATTTTTTTAGTTTACATTTTTTGGCCAAATTTATAAACTGAGACCACTGATTTATAAATCAAAAATTTACCAAACAAGTTTTTATTTGAATTTTTAAAATTTTTTTAAATATAAATTAAAAACTGAAAACGTAAGTGTTACCCAACGATACCTAAGTGATGGCTAATATTAATAATTGCACGAGTGTTCTAACGTAGGTCTCAGTTTTTTTGAAAGAGTAAAGAATTTAACACCAGGTCCCGTTGCTATAACTCACATTTTTTGAGAAAAAAGAGAGCTTTCGTGGTAGTGACGCTAACAATTGACATCTTTGGAACACAAACTAAGATTTTCATTGAAAAGGAAGAAAGGGAAAATAAAATAAAAATCCTAATCTATAATTGACTTGATGATTTGTTCAAAAATTATAATAATTACACTATTGAATAACGCAATAAATGAAATCCTAATTTTTTTACTTTTTACATCCCCAGGAGACCCATGTAATTATTGTGTAAATGGCTCTTAATTTTTTTCCCTCTTAATTTTTTTGTTTTGTTTTTTGAAAAAACAAATAAATAAACACTTATTAAATTCTTTCAAACTCATCGGTCAAACCCCATGTATTTAATTTACATATTAAAAAAAATTAAAACAAATATAAACCAATCCTAATTTCCTAATTTTTTATTTTTTTTTAAAAAAAAATTGACTTGGTGATTGGTTCAAAGATTATAATAATTACACTATTGAATAACGCAATAAATGAAATCCTAATTTCCTTACTTTTTACATCCCCAAGAGACCTATGTAATTATTGTGTAAATGGCTCTTAATTTTTTTCCCTCTTAATTTTTTTGTTTTGTTTTTTGAAAAAACAAATAAATAAACATTTATTAAATTTTTTCAAACTCCTCGGTCAAACCCCATGTATTTAATTTATATATTAAAAAAATTAAAACAAATATAAATATCTATAATTATCCCGTGCATAGCACGGGTGATAGGCTAGTATTATATAAGAAAAATAGAGTTTCTAACTCATAAATCTTGTGAGAGTTTCGGTGGTATTACATACATCAATTAGTGTGTGCACTAATGTACCAACTAGTGTTATGACATTATTATTGACCACATTTATTATACAAGTTACAAATACCTAAAACCATACAAATAATGCTAGATCATCTGTTAGTACACTAGTGTACATTAATTAGTACATATAGCATTATTTATTTAATTATTTTGGAATTAATAATTATTCCTTAATTTATGAATTTCAAATGGAAAGATAACAAAAATATTTCATAATTTCTCCATTCTAATTTTTCTCATCGATTTCTAAAAGAAAATATTAAAACTTACCTTCCTTTTCTCTCCCTCAAAAAATTAGATAATATTTTTCATAAGAATTGTGGGTATCTATCTATATCTTATATATTATATTATAACATAACAAAAAAAAATTAAATCAGATATACAAACAGATAAAATTAATAAATATGATTTTTATTTATTCAGTTAAAATCTTTCTTTTACCTCTTAATATCAAATTTTAAATTTTAAAAATCTTTAAAGTCTATCTAAGCAAATCTAATTTGAAAATATCTCACACATCATACTTTAAATCAATAAAACTCACATATCTAACTCACATCATAACTTACCTAAATAATAATAATTAAAAATAAATCAAAACCATAGATAAATTAAAATTAAAAAATAAAAATAAAAACTCACAACTCCATCTTAAATAAATTGAAAAAAATAATAATAAATAAAGAAGATAAGAATTTAGATATAAATCTCAAAAATATATGGCAATATCTAAATTTGAATTATGATTTAATAATATAATTATCTATTTTTTTTTATGTATATCTATCAATTTTAAATCACTTAATGGGAAAAATTAATCACTTTTCAAGTCTTATTTAACGAATAATCTGATTAGTCATCCTAACTCCTAGGCTTCGCGGGCACTGGCGGAGAAGCTGACGGATTAGGCGGAGCAAAGTCTAAGTTGTTGGGGGTAATATCCTATCACTCCATAAATAAATTTGTTTTTTAATTTTATTTTTTTCCCTGTGTAATTTTCTTTCTTTGTTGTTGGTTTGGTTTTGATTTCGATTTTAGTGAGATTTATGTGTTTGTTTATAAGTTTACAGGGTGGAGAAGAATTATTGGTGATAATAGTTGCAATCAAAGTATCTATGTCCATTCTGTGCCAAGAACTTTGATCGGATTTTGTTTTTTTCAATAAAAACAGTAAAATTGAAGTAAAAAATGAGTATCAAATGTTTTATTTTTTATTGTCATTTTTATTTAATAGAAAATGTGAAAATTTATTAAGAATTCAAGATTGTACTATAACATTAGATTTTTGTATAACTAAGTAAATTTAAAACTTTTAAATATCATTGTGTTTTTTTTTTTTTTTTTATCCTCTTTCTATCATATTATATCATTACTATTATTTGTTAGTTTGTTAATCATAATTCAATTAATTAAAAATGAAAGCTTAGTATAACTTTTCATATATATTAATTAATTTGTTACTGCTATATTTGTATATAATAGCATAATATATAAGGATAATTTCTAAATATAATTTCAATTTTTTTATATGATTAAAATAGTCCATCTTAAAATAGTATATAGAGGAGTTAGATGGCTTCTTTTATCCCCAAAAAACCCAATCTATTTTTTTTATACTTTTTAATTTTTAAAATTGAAACATCAGTTGTTTATGTCTACAAAACAAAATTGATAAATACATATCCAAAAGCTAAAAAAAAAAATTTCTTTTTCTTTTATTTTTTTCTTTTTTTCAATAGGTAGAATATTTACAAATGAAAATTATTCGACACCTCAAAAAATTTTCATAATCCAATTTATAATGATGTGGACATAAGTGTCAATTTTTATACAAATATGAGAAGAAAATTAATTAAATTATACATTTCAACTAACTACATACTCAAATTTTCATTATTTCATGATATTATTTCACTATAATTTCAATTAAGAGAATCTTTACCCTTTAATATTTTTTTTATTGAATTATAATTTGATAAAAAAATTAAAAAGATGAAGTGTTGGAAATTTTTTTTTTTTCCATCAAAATTGATGAAAAGAAAAAAAAAATGGGATAAGAATGAAAGTTCTTTTAAAAATTGATAAGAATTTAACGAAAAAGTTAAAGTAATTTATATCAAATCAAATTTTTTATTCAAATTTAAAATCAAATTAGATAAAAAAAAATAAAAATAAAAAATGATGAAAGGTTGGAAATTTCTAGAACTTTCTTATTCTTAAATATTAGAAATCCTTTTGCGTATTATATTTATATTATATTTTTAGTTATAAAATTAAAATAAAAAGAAATGTAACCTAAATTATTGGATTAATAACAGAAATATCATATCAATTATTATTAAATATCACTTCACTTACATTTAATAATAAAATTGTATATTTGTTTTAATTATAACTTTTAAATTTTATATATTTTCATAAAAAAAAGAGGTATATCATAACTCATGTAACCTCATTTAATTAAGTTTAACTTTTTTTTTTATTTTATTATTACAAATTATCAAAATTGCAAGGATATCAACCTGTAGAGTTGTTAATGTAGATTGATATGTAAAAAATATCTTACTGAATTACATAACAACTATGCTGCAGACCCCAGTGGGGCTCGCACCCCCAGTGAGGTGGCGAGCCCCCCCTGGCTGAAACTCAAAAAAAAATAATAATAAAATAAAATATTTTTTTTTTGCCCAATCACGACGCGCCACCTTACTAAGGGTCGACCCCCAGTGGGGTCCGAAGCATTTTTCATTACATAAATCCCGCATACTACAATAATTGGATCAAATCTACCGTTTATTTGCTTCCCAGTGCGCATGATATGATACAATGAGATATTATAAAAGTTCATAAACAAAATTATTAAATTGTAACACAAATAATATAGATAAGCTTTACTTTGTTGATGATAAGAACTCAAAAGGAAAGGTGATGGAAATCACCATATGTTTGTGATCTACAAAAGAATATCACCATCGATTCTGGACCTGTAATTGGTCTCCGATATTCAAATTAATAGAGACACGTGTATCCAAGTGTACTGTGTATCCAAGTGTTTTCCACGTAGGCGTATTAAAATCGAAAAATATTAGAAATTCCAAATAAATTATTAAATTTTTTATCAAATCTCTCACGGCTATAAAATTTACACCCATGTGATTTATATGAATTTCACACTTATATAAAAAATTTGATAATTCATTTGATAATTCATTTGAAATTTCCAACATAATTCATTAAAATCATACCATATCGGCTGAGGTAGACCCCCTGTCCAAATAAATACACTCGACCCTCGAATTTCAATTGGAACGTTGTTGTCAATCACTATGTGCGTATTATGGAACTCATTTTAATAATTTTAATAATTTATTTTATAAATTATTTAAGATTATTTATATAAAAAAAAATTATATTAATTAATTAATTATAATCACATAATCAAATCATATAAATTTTTAAAATAATAGATAGTTTACTCTAAAAAATTATATTTAGGATTGTTTTTGGTATAGTTTATAAGCTGATTTTTTTATTTATTAAGAAAAAATATGTAAAAAAATAGAAAGATAACGTGGTAAAAATAAACCAATAAATCAATAAACGATTGATTTATGGTGTTGCAAACCGAAGATCATTAATATTTTTTTTTTTTTCTTTAAAGATAGATATGATCACGTTCGCTTTTTTTGACTTTTTCTAAAAAAAAACTCCTGTAGTCAAAATATCAAATTACCAAAAGGGATTCTTGAGTGATTATTTGATGATTTTAAAGTATTGTTTTATATTATTTATTAATTATTTTTTAAAATATTAATAAAAAGTATTAAGTTTTATTATTTTAATCAATAAATATAAGTTAGGGGTATCACATCGATTTGTTCCAAGACCAACAAATAATTTTTTGTTTTTAGTAGTCAACCACCCAATCATCCACCGGTTGACCACCCAATGTTCTTTTGCTGTTTTGTTGTCCGTTGATTTTTTTCTTAAATTATTTATATAGAAAATAGAATGAATAAAAATGAATATTTTATAAAATTAAATTTTAGAATAGAGAGCTTTATGAAGTGTGTACATAAAAATAAAAAATAAAAATACTAGATAAAATACAAAAGTAGATTTTGTGTTATAATTTGACTCAAAATTTGTTAAGTCTGATGCAGATGCTCTTAAGACCCTAGAAGAACGTTTGGTACGATGGAATGGACTGAAATTAAAGGCCTATTCCAGCTTTACATTCCATTTTCTTTATTTGATATGCCTTGTCTAAGTAGGAAATTCCAATAAAATGTGGGAATGGTAATTTTATTCCATCATAGAATTATCATAAAACATTATCATTTAGTTACTACCACCATTCCTTTTCTACTACCACCCATTCCACCACCTTGCTGCCATCACCACATTTACAACCACCACCAACGCCATCACTACCACCCTATTGCCACCACTACACCATCACAAGCATTACATTATCACCACAATCACTACATTATCACCACAACCATCACCGCCACAACTATAAACACTGCCACTATAACCACCACATCACCACCACTATCATTGCAACCACCACATCACCACCACCACCATTGCCACAATTACTACCACCACCTCCACAACCACCACACTATCACAACCCTACTATTGTTGTTGCTACTATCGCCACAACTATTAATATCACATCCACAATCATAAAACTACTACTATCATCATCGTTAAAACCATTACATCCTTATTATCACCGCTCTTACCATCACCATTGCCACAACCACTACCATATCACCACTACTACTACCTTCATCAAAATCACACCACCACCACCAACGCCACAATGATCCACCACCACCATTTTACTATCACTGCTATTACTACTACCATTACTACTACAATCCATATTTATTTGAATTTGTTTGTTACTAGCTTATTAAGAAAATAAAAAATAAAAAATTATTTCATTCTATTAATTTAATAAGTTTAACCAAATATGAAAATGAGAATTATCATGTTATTCTTATATTGGCAACCAAATAATAGAATGAGAAGGGCATTTCAATCTGTGTGAGTGATTTTTTGACCACACTGCCAACTCAGTAATCAGCTGGAGAGAACTGGCAGAATAGATGACACCTGGCTAACCTGCAACAGAAAGAGAAGATTCTGGCGGTGGTTCGTCCACCCGGGGGCACTCCGACGATCAAGTCAATATATCTCTCAAAGATAATCAATAGTGCTAAACTCACTGTTCAGAATATAAATTGTGTACCTTAGACCCACGGGGGTGCCTCTCTTTTATAGTTAACTCAATCCTTGTCCCAACAGGAGCCTAGCTCTAAAGGACTTAGGATTACTGCCAATCTTGGACTCCCGGCAGGATTAGGATAAACTCTCTAAGAGTCTTATTTTTATCCAAACTGAAGTCCTTCCTTATTCTAGGACTCTTGTCCCTTATCCACTTATCTCGGATTCTGATATCTTCAGAGATAACCTCGGCCTTGCCGAGATCACCTCGGCGCCATGACCAGGACGCCTGGTACCTCGGCTTACATGTCGGCGTCACCTTGCCACGTGTTAGTACTCAGAAAATATATCCCCACAACTGCCCCCTAGGTTCTATTACCTCGGCATTCTGAGGTGATGGAACCTATATCGGCACTTAGTGTCAGTACATCGGCTTAAGCCGAAATCAACATCGTAGGCCAATATGTCTTCCTAAAGACCAAGAATTCCAAGAGCTCCTTCACGCGTATGAGCTGTTATACAAAACAACTCAACCGTTTAGCCACGCGTCTTCTTCTTATTGGATCGTACTCCAGACGCGCTTATAAGTCATTTCGCGCCTACATGCGCCGTCTGACAAATCCGCTTTTCTAGGCTCATCAATTCTGTTTTGCCGCCGTTTTAAGTTTTTTAACAAAAACTTTTTCCCTTCTTGTTTCTTCACTTTACTTCGTCTGTATTCAAAAACTTTCTCTCTCTAGTCTTTCTCTAATCCTCCATTTTTCCAAGCTCTGAAGCTCTGTCGTCACCGTTGTTTCACCTCTTCCGGCGAATTTCTTGCCAATTTGTTCCGCTGCCGTCATTCTTCTGACTTCGGCAATCTCAAGCATCGGCTTTCCTTTCTCTGGTAATTCACCATTCCTTTTGGTCTTAATTCTTGTTGTGCTCCATGAAATTTTGCTTCATCATTAGTTGCCATTGTTGTTTTACTCGAACATTTGATTCACGAATCATGCATCTGAATGTGTTTATTTCACGATTTTGCCCTTTGCCCATGTCTTGAATACTCGCACTGCTCACAATTTTTCTGCAACTTTGCAACTGTTCTTGACCTCGTACCCTTTCACACACTCTGTTACAGTGTTCTTGGCAGTTCACCCTTGTTCTTGATTCTAAAACACGTTCTTGTTTTCTGTTTCTTTTCCAGATTTCTGCCTCCAATCTTGCTCTCATAGAGTTAGGTTTTGGGATTTGTTTATAGAACCCACAAGGTTTTAGGAAAAACTTAAACGAACTCCTTCTAGATTCATACAAACCCTTACTGTAGTACGCTCTTAGGTTTTGAGCCAAGGTCCTTTAAACCCTCCAAAACACTTCTTCCTGAAATCCAATACCTCCATTTAGGCTGACGTCATAGGTATGTGGAAACATAGGGTAAACACCCCGGAAAAATTAGAGTACTTTAGGCACGAGTTCGAGATCCCGGCCGACGTCCATCTAAGGTTGGCTGGGGATGACGACTCCATCATGCCCACCACTGACTCTATGCCCTTCCCTGTAGTTGCCTTCATTGAGTGCGGACTTCGGCTTCCACTTAATACCCTTTTCCGTGAAATACTTCACTACTATAAACTGAACCCAATGCAGCTTGCCATCAACTCCTATCGAGTTATTAATGGCATCATAGCCTTAGCCAAACAGGAGAATGTTAGGATTACCTTAGTCGATATCCACTATTGCTACACCATGTGTGGCCTTAAAAAAGACATAAGCTACGTTTACTACCTTAAGCCGAGGTCTGCAGCGTATAAAATCGTAGCCGACCTCCCAGACTCCAACAAGGGAGCCGGAGATGATTACTTCATTACCTCGGGAAACTGGGAGTTTGCTCCAGACGAGGACCTCCATCTCTATCCTCTTCCTCAATCAATCTTTGTAGAGGGCAATGGTAAGAGCCTAGTGTTCATACCAACTTGTTTTTAAAGTCTTCAACACTTTATTTGCTCTGATGTTTGTTTTTTCTTGCAGCTCTTCCTCAGCCACCAAAGGGCTTCTGTCAGTCTTTCTTTCCCAGCAAAGACTTGAGGAAACTCTTGGATTTGCCAATCCTCAAACGGAGAGCTCCTCTGGTGCTTAATTTCATTCCCACTTACAAATCAGTACTCCCCGACGTCCCAAAAAAGAAGAAAAAGAGCCTTTCTCTACCTTCTGCCACAACTCCACAAGTTGCGTCCACATCTCGGACAGACCAAGGATCAACCTCTGATCCAGCTGAGCAACCTTCAACCTCGGCTCCATACCTGATTCCGATATCCTAGCGAAAACGTCGGCGACGACTTGTTCTTGCTGCCGAGATGGGCCGTCAAAAAGCAGTCGCCAAGGATCTTTTGGCCAACATTCCAGACTCAGTTGATGCTCAACCAGCACCAACTCAACCAAAGCCGAAAAGAATAAAGAAGGCCCAACTGAAGGCAAAGGTGACTCAGGTTGAAATTGAGGATACTTTGCCAATATCCAAATTGGCTGAAAGTGAGAAGACTGCCTCTGTCCCTGCGAAGAGGTCTGCCGAAACACAGCAGTCCGAATCCACGAAATCCAAGAGGCCGAGGTCATCAGCTGCAACTACCTCGGGGTCTTAAAAGCATAATTCTCCCTAGGCCCCCCAAATTACATTGGAGGATAAGCCAGTTATGGCTGGGGATAGCTCCGATGATATTCACGTCGGCGTTGCTCTCAACACCGCTTTACTTCTCCCCGGCGACCTTGACCGAAACACCGAGTTGAGCGAATATGAGAACTACGCCCTGATGCTTCAACGTTCTGTTCAAGTGAGTACCTTTATTTGGTCGCTTTTCTTTCTTTCTTTCTTTCTTTCTATGCTTTACAAGATTTTGTAATAACCCCTGCTCTGATTTATTCTTTCTCAGGCCATCCAGCATGCCCATTCTTTCTCAATGCAATCTTTCAAAAATCGGGAGAAGCTGGCCGAGAAGAAGAGGGAGATCTCCAGTCTTCAGAGAATCAATAAAAATTTGCAGTCAAAGATGAAGACCCTAGAGGATCAGGCCGAGGTCGCTATGAAAGAAAAGGACGATGCTGAAGAAAAAGTTGGTGCTGCTGAGGCGGTAAACAAAGTTCTTCAAGCCCAGCTGAAAGAGGCCGAGGATAAGATGGCCCAAGCTCAAAAAGAACTTCAGGATGCTTTGGCCACCAAAGATGCCGAGATAAGGCAGCTGATGAGAAGGCTTACAAGGAGGGGGCCGCCGACGTCACGGCGGAGTATGAAAAGCAGGTGAAGCAGGCATGCAACAGGGGCTTCACCCTTGGTTGGATGTCTCTTCTGAAAAAGCTTGAAGTCCCCGAGGACTCGCCCCTCAGGAACGCCGACACCATTCCTCTTCCATTCCCTTCAACTCCAACTCAATCTGATGATGACTCTGAATCTGAAGAGAAGGTTCTGGTGAGGAAGTCAAAAGATGTTGCTAGGACCAAGTCTTCTCCTCAAAATGAGCAAGTCCTAAACTTGACTCAGGATGAGGAAGATGAGGGAGTCCCCAAGGATGCTACTCCAGAGAAATCGTCATCGGACGTTCCCCCTGCCGACAAGAGCCTAGACGAAGCCCTTCAAGAAATTGATGCTGAACTTGTGGCCGAGAAGGTTGCTGAGAAGTCTTCTCAGCAATCCTCCAAGGTCCAAACCCAGACTGCTGCTAAAGACTCTTAATTTTGATGTTATTCTCTTTCATCCTTTGTACTTTTGCTTTTCTTCTTTTGGGAACAATTGTAAGTTTTTGGCCGACGTGCCTTTTAATGAATACAACTTTCTTCTTTCTTTGAATGTTTGCATGTTTGCCTTCTCTGTATTACTCTTGTATGATTCCATACTTAAAATATATCTTCAGTATACACTTCAATCTTTTGTGCAATCTTCTCAGGATAACACACCTCGGTCATACAGGCTTGGCTTAATTTTAACTTGTAAACTTTTCGCAAGTTTCAACAAGTATCATCATCTCGGTTTAACTATAACTTGAAAACTTTTCTCAAGTTTTAACAAGTGTTAAACATCATATTGGTTTAACTTCAACTTGTAAACTTTTCTCAAGTTTCAACAAGTGTTAAACATCATATCGGTTTAACTTCAACTTGTAAACTTTTCTCAAGTTTCAACAAGTGTTAAACATCATCTTTCTTTCTCTCTACCCCCTAATGTAAACCTAAGTTCCACTTGGGTTCACATTATGCATGCATTCAAGAAATATCGGCAAGTATCTTTTAAAAATGTAGACGAATTCTGCTAAAATTTTATTCATTATGTCGGCAAGAAACAAGGAACATCTAATGATAAAAGAATTTCAAATTACAAGTGTTCCAAGGCCTTGGTAATTCTTTGCCCTCATTATCTTCAAGCCGATATGCCCCATTGCCCAATACTGAGATGATTCTGTAAGGTCCTTCCCAGTTTGGGCCAAGCTTGCCCTCCCTGGAATCCTTCTTGTTGCCGACGACTTTTCTCAAGACTAGGTCGCCAACTTGGAACTCCCTTGGATTAACTTTTTTATTGTAAGCTCTGGTAAGCTACTGCTGGTATGCTGCCAGCAGAATTGCAGCTCTCTCTCTTCTTTCTTTTAGTAGGTCCAGATCTCGGGCTAAGAGTACATCATTAGTCCCGTTATCTACTCTCTGAGTTCTGATCCCAGGGATGCCGACTTCTAGCGGAATGACAGCTTCTGTGCCATAGGCCATGGCAAAGGGGGATTCTCCTGTTGATCTTCTCGGCGTGGTCCGATATGCCCAGAGCACACTTGGTAGTTCATCCACCCACTTTCCCTTTGCTGCCTGCAGCCTATTCTTTATCCCATCCAAGATAACTTTGTTGGATGCTTCTGCTTGTCCATTGCTTTGAGGAAAGCTTGGGGTTGAAAAGTAGTTCTTAATCTTGAACTTTCCACAGAAGCTCTTGATTAGCTTACTGTCAAATTGTGTTCCATTGTCGGCAACTATTGCTCTTGGAATTCCAAATCTTGTGATTATATTTTTCTAGATGAAGTTCTTCACATCTACATCTCAGATTTTGGCAAGGGGTTCAGCTTCTATCCATTTAGTGAAGTAATCCGTTGCTACCAGCAAGTACTTCCTTTGCCTAGTTGCTTGGGGTAGTTGCCCAATGAGATCCATGGCCCATTAGGCAAATGGCCAAGGACTGGATACAGGGTTCAGGTCTACTGCTGGTTGGTGTATCAGAGGTGCAAATCTTTGGCATTTTTCGCACTTCTTCACATAGGCTTCTACATCTTTCTGCATGTAGGGCGACCAATACCCCTCGGTAATGACCCTATGGGCAAGTGATCTGCCCCCAGCGTGGCTTCCACAAATTCCTTCATGAATTTCATATAAAAAATCTTCAACTTGCAAAGGATGTACACACCTCAAAAGGGATCCAGTGAAGAATCTTCTGTAGAGATGTCCGTCCACTATCAGAATGAATCTTGACGACTTCAATCTGATCTTGTGTGCCTCCTTGTGGTCGTCTGGCAGCTGTCCTTCTTTCAAGAATGCAACAATTGCATCCATCCAGCTTGGTCCCATGTCCACACACATTGCTTCACGCTCTGTGGTCAGTGGTTCGATACTCGGGCCCGACAAGTAGTCGACCATTATTGTCCTTGCTTTTCTAGGTTGTATCGCACTAGCTAGGTTGGCCAACGCATCGGCGTGATTGTTATCATCTCGGCTTACCTGAAGTAGTCGGCAATTCTGAAACAAGGCTGACAACCTGATGACCTCTTTTGCGTAGGCCGACATCCTTTCATCTCGGGTTGCAAACTCGCCTGTTGTTTGGTTAACTATGAGTTGTGAGTCACAAAAGACTATTACCTCATCTGCCTGTACTGCTGCTGCCAGTTTTAGTCCTACAATGAGTGCTTCGTACTCTGTTTCATTGTTTGAGACCTTGAACCCCAAACGAATCGATTGTTCTATTATCTACCCATCTGGAGATATCAAAACTACTCCTGCCCCTGCTCCCTGTCGGTTTGAACTCCCATCAACGAACAGTCGAAAGGAGTCGCCGATGTAAATGCTGCATGGTCTGAGTTTTTCCTCTTTCCTTTGTTCTTTCGCCTTTGGCTGGGCTTCTTCTTGCCTGTTTAGACATCGTTCACCTCGGCTCAACGGAGCCCGATGTTTGATGGATTCCGGTGTGAACTCCGCCACGAAGTCGGCCAGAACTTGGCCTTTGATTGCTGTTCTAGGTCTGTACTCCAGGTCATACAGGCCTAAGGCGACTGCCCATCTGGCTATTCTTCCTGTCAAGTCTCCTTGTTGCAGTAAGGACTTCAAGGGGTGTTCAGTTAGCACCATAATTTTATGGGTCTGGAAGTAATGGTTCAGCTTTTTTGAAGCCATTACTAAGACCAGTGCCAATTTTTCTAAGGATAAATACCATGTTTCTGCATCGGCCAGGGTTTTGCTTACATAGTAAACAGCCCTTTGTTCCCCTTTTTCTTCTCGGACTACCACTGCGCTTATTGCATGTTCTGAAACTGCAAAGTACAAAAACAGCTCCTCTCCAGGTTCAGGATTTGAAAGAACTGGGGCTGTGGTCAGATACTTCTTTAGGTCGGCCAAGGCGACTTCGCATTCTTCAGTCCACAGGAAGTCTATGACTTTCTTTACTAAGTTAAAGAAAGGTCTACACGTGTCTGAGCTTCTGCTGATGAACCTATTCAGGGCTGTAGCCCTTCCGGTTAGCATTTGTACCTGTTTTGCCGACGTCGGGCTCTTCAACTCCAGGATGGCTTTAATCTGATTTGGGCTGGCCTCAATGCCCCTTCTGGTCACCAGATATCCCAAAAACTTACCAGTTCCCACTCCAAATGCACACTTGGCTACATTAAGTCGGAGCCGATATGTTTTTAGGATGTTAAAGACTGCTTTTAGGTCGGCCAAATGACCTTCAGGTGCCTTGGTCTTTACGACCATGTCATCAATGTAAACTTCCACCGTTCGGCCAATCAGGTGCTTGAACATCTTAGTTACGAATCTTTGGTAAGTGGCTCCTGCGTTTTTCAACCCAAAGGGCATTACTCTGTAGCAGTATAGCCCTTTGGGAGTGATAAATGCAGTCTTCTCTTCATCCGCAGGGTCCATAGCTATCTGGTGATACCCCCTGTAGGCATCCAGGAAGCTCATCCTTCCATGCCCCAAAGTAGCATCCACTAGCTGGTCAATCTTGGGTAGAAAGAAGCTGTCTTTGGGACAGGCCTTGTTTAAACTGGTAAAGTCTACGCAGACCCTCCATTTACCGTTCTTCTTCTTCACCACTACTGTGTTTGATAGCCATGTCGGGTAATTTACCTCTCGAATGGCCCTGGCCTCGAGAAGTCTGTCTACTTCCTCTTCTACTGCTTCGACGTGTGCCAACGTCGGTCTTCTCACTCGTTGAATTACAGGTTTAGCCGACCTGTCAACGTTCAGCTTATGGCAAGTGACCTTAGGGTCGATACCAAGCATTTCGTAGGGCGTCCATGCGAACACCTCAATATTTGCTCTCAAAAAAGCTTCCAACTCTTTCTTCTCTTCTTCGGCTAAGCCCGGGCCGAGAAGAAAAAAGCGTTCTTCATCCCCCTCTTGGACGAGGATTTTCTTCAGTGCTTCTTCACACTTCTCGGTTGGCTCCTTGCCGACATCCTCTAGGACTTCCACGTCCTCGTCTTTGATTTCTGCCTTCTCTGGTTCTCGAATACTGCAGGTGGATTTCATTGCTGCCATGGAGCAATTTTTTTCCTGCAGTTGATCTCCTCTGACTTCTTCAATCCCATGCTCTGTGGGGAGCCGCAATAGTTGATGCAATGTTGAGGGAACAGCCCCCATTGCATGCAACCATGGCCTTCCCAAAATGATGTTGTAAGGGGAGGGTGTGTCGATTACGGTGAACTCGGTTGTTATCTTCCAGGTGCCTGCCTGCACCTCCAAGCTGGTTGTTCCCAGTGGCCATGTCGGCGTTCCATTGAACCCGATCATTGGGCTATTGGATTGCTCCATATCGTCTGGGTGAAGGCCGAGCTCCTTGTAACATTGGACGTACATGATGTCACAAGAGCTGCCTTGATCAATCAGGATGCGTTTTACTTGGCATTCCCCAACCTAGAGGGATACTACCAAGGCATCATTATGCGGATGTTGTACCATCTCAAGGTCGGCTTCTGAAAAGGACACTATTGGTCCTTGGCACTCCTCTGCCCGATGTCTCTTCTCCCTGACTTGGTAGACATGTTGCAGGTGCTTCACCTTCTGGGTCTCCCCCCTGATTTCGTTCTCGTTGACCTTCAAGTGAATCACATTGACTACCCGAGGTCCTCCTGCCTGAGGTTGCTATACTGGGGGAGGCGGAGCTGCCGGCACCTGAGGCAGTCTTGCCTGTTCTTCCCTTGTCCTGGCCTCATCAACAAGGTCTCTCAGATGGCCTTGTCTCACCAGGTCTTCCAAGTGTGTTTTCAGGGCTCTACAGCCTGAGTCATATGCCCATCTTCATTGTGGTAAGCACAACGCCTACCAAGGTTTCTTCCCATAAATTCTCCTGGTGCCCTTGCTGATGCTCTGAAATAGGGTTGATTCCGAATTTGTTCCAGGACTTTGTGAATTGGGATTCGGAACACAGTAGCCACTGCCTGTGCAGCCTTCACAGTTCTGTTTCTTGCTTGCTCGATCCATTGTTACCTTGGCCTCACTTCGGCGAGCTGTTTCCTTTCTCTTGCTTTGTTTCCTTGGTCCCCGATATGTCTTCTTTGGCTCTGGCATACTTCTCGATTCTTGCTATGAGCTCTTCCATACTTTTTGGCAATGTCTTTGCCAAAGACTTCCGTAGAGGACAGTTGTCTTTTAGGCCATTCTTGAAAGACGCGACCGCCACTTCTTGATTACACTCGGGTATTCGATTGAACACCTCATAGTATCTTTTTGCATAGGCCCTAAGGCCTTCATCCTTGCTGATCTTCAGAGCCATCAATGTGTCCACCCTTAATGGCTGCAACTTGTTTGTCACGAACCTGGCCACAAACATCTCAGCCAGGCCTTCCCAAGTCTTCACACTTCCCTTTGGTAGTTTGTGGAACCAATCTGATGCAATCTCCCCGAAGGATGAGGAGAACACTTTGCAGAGTAACGGCTCGTTCCCACTATACAATGCCATTGAGTTCAAATATAATCCAACATGGAAGTTTGGGTCTGACTTACCATTGTATATTTGGAACCTCGGCATACTGAATCTCTTTGGCGCCTCAAACCTGTCCAACTCTACCTAGAATGGTGTCATCGGCTTATCTGGGGAGGTTACCTCGGCGTAGGCATTCTGTTGCTTCCTCTTAAGGTAATCTCTTAAGTCCTCCTTTGTCCGCCCAGGAGCTCGGCTATCTCTTGCTTTCAGTCTTTTTGGTGCACTACTTTCAGCTTCGTAGTGAGTCTTCTTCGACCCCTCTCCATGAGTTGTGTCGAAGCACAGCGCCTGCCCCTAGACATGCCGATGTCCTTTGGGGTCTGCCTCTTTTGTTCGATGCATCCTCCGTGATTCTTCTCTTCTTGACTATCTTCGTCCGACTTCCCTAGAAGGTCGGTGAGAGTATCTTTCGCTCCTGTTGTGCTGAGGGGCTATGGGGATTGTTTTCTACCCTCCCTTCTGGGCATTGGCCGCTGGAATCGGCGTGTCCTGTAGCGGGAACGGCGGCTGCATGACGTTATTTTGCATCATGAAATTGACGATCGACTGCAGGTCTGCCAATTTGTTTGCCATCTCTTTTACCTCTTCGTCTCTCCGCAGGCACCTATCCTTCCATACTTGGAGGTCGTCCTTGTTGTAGTAGCCACTTCGATCTGGTTTCTTTGGTACGTCGCCAATTTGGCCGACGTCTTTCACTCCGTGATTCTGGTCACGAGCTCCTACGTTGCATTCGTCTCCTGCGATATCAAGGTCAATAGGTCTCCCACTCCCAGCAGGAGTGGCGTCCCCAATCTTTTCCTTATGTCCGTTACTGGCTATCTATTCTCCTTTCTTTCTCACAGACGGCGCCAAATTGTGTGAGTGATTTTCTGACCACACTGCCAACTCAGTAATCAGCTGGAGAGAACTGGCAGAATAGATAACACCTAGCTAATCTGCAACAGAAAGAGAAGATTCCGGCGGTGGTTCGTCCACCCGAGGGCACTCCGACGATCAAGTCAATATATCTTTCAAAGGTAATCAATAGTGCTAAACTCACTGTTCAGAATATAAATTGCGTACCTTAGACCCACGGAGGTGCCTCTCTTTTATAGTTAACTCAATCCTTGTCCCAACAAGAGTCTGGCTCTAAAGGACTTAAGATTACTGCCAATCTTGGACTCCCGGCAGGATTGGAATAAACTCTCTAAGAGTCTTATCTTTATCCAAACTGAAGTCCTTCCTTATTCTAAGACTCTTGTCCCTTTTCCGCTTATCTCGGATTTCGATATCTTTGGAAATAATCTCGGCCTTGCCGAGATCACCTCGACGCCATGACCAGGACACCTAGCACTTCGGCTTACATGTCAGCGTCACATTGCCACGTGTTGGTACTCAGAAAATATATCCCCACACAATCTATTCAACTTTGTATTTTATTTTGACTCTTATTTTATTTTCATTTTATATCATTCTATCATATCAAACATGTTCTAAAAGACTTTGGATAAATGATAAATAAGTGAGATAATTATAAAATAATTACATTACATATGAGAATCATTGTTTGGGCAACCTTGACCAAAAATAAAATAAAATAAATAAATAAATTATACCAAGCACAGAAATAGACTTACACTCTATATATACACACGACATTTCAAATGAATTACTTTTCCACGTTGTATTGATATGTAATTTTCCACTTTGTATTGATATGTAATTTTCAAAAGACCTTGAATTGACATTGACCAATGGGATTGAGGCATAGGAAAAATTATTGATCGGTACGGAACTTCATATAATTATGTTTCTCATCAATTATAATTTATTATATCCTTTTATATTTTCTAGTCTAGCAATATAGATTTATAAATTTTATTCTTTTCATCAATCATAATATTATTTGAACATTATGGATATATTTGATTGAACGAACTGAATAAGAAAGGATTAGATTCTATCAGACTTGAATCCTGGGACGGTGAATCTCTTAGACTATTTGATTGGAATGAATATGTATCCCATGTTTGTTTTCCTATAAATTAGATGTCTAAAAATGACTATTTTTAATAAATTTATTGTTTGGTTAGATGGACTGGATAGGATAAATGCTAAAAGACTATTTCACAATTTTCAATTGTTTACTAATTAATAATAATATTAAACATATCTTTAATATTTTAATTATTTTTAGCTATAAATAAAAATTTATTTTATTTTATTTTTTGCACAATTAAATGAATTTATTTTTTTAAATTAAATAAATAAAATATCAATAAAAATATGTGTTTTTTTAATTAAAATTTTAAATAAATTTATCTTTAAAAATAATAATAATTAAATTAAATAAAACATCTATTAAAATTTAAACAATGAAATTAAATAAAATATAAACAAAATTTTAAAATAAAACATCAATAAAATATCTATAAAAAATTATTTTAAAAATTAAATAAATAAAACATCAATAAAAAGTTAAATAAAATTATTTTATTTTTAAATTGAGACATTTAAATTTTATTGAATTTTACTAAATATAATACATAATTAAATAGTAGAGAGTCAAAATAGTCATTTTATCACCTAATTCTAACCGTAAATAGTCTAATAAAAATTGTTCCACACCCCTCTGGATGATATAATCCCACATATGGGGATAAAGAGTCCAGCTGGACTCCATGTCTAACGAACTAAAAAATAAATAAATGCCGAATAAAAAGCTTCCTCCGGATTACAATCCGAAACAGTAAATAGTCTCCCCCTAATCCTCCAATCAAACACACCCTATGAGTTCGTTTGGGAAGTGAATTGACTTTTTTGTTATTTTAAATTTAGGTTAAAAAATATCATTTAGGAAGGATTTTTTGACTTTATTAACTTGTTATAAAAAAAATATAATAATTATATATTAAATGTGATATTTTATCTTATTAAACTAAAAAATTTATTTTATCTTATTAAATTAAAAAATTTAGTTGATCATTTTATAATTAAAATAACTCAAAACTCAACCTAATCCTTCTAACGATTTGACAAACGGGGCGCCAGTTGGCAATCAGTGGGAACACATAACTGTTGAAGGTTCTAACTTTCTAGGCCGGCACATAAATCAAAACGGTCCACAGTCAGTGCGTGCGTGGAGAGACTCCAAACATGTTACGGTAAGAGAGTTTTGTTATATCTCCATTTCATCTTTTAATTATACCTTTAAGAATATGATAATGAAGTAAAATTTTATATAATTGAATACATAATAAATTAAAAATTGATATTTATTATTTTATATTATTAAAATTGAAATTATAAAAAAATTATTAAAAAAAATTAAGATCTCAAAATTTAAGACTCAGAATTTATTTAGAAATGAGTATTTATAATATAAATTAAATTAATAAAATATAAAATTTATACACAATCTGAACTATTAATATAAAATTTTAATAATTTTTAATTTTTTATATCTGAATTTATAAAATTATTAAATTTTATTGAAGTCTCAAATATTTTTTTTTAGATAACCCCATTTTCCTCTGAAGTCGGTCCATGGACTACTCCCCAACCCCACACCAATTTTGTCTAACACGCGTCGGCTGCGTGGGCACCACAGTTGTTGCGTTGCGTGCACCAAGGTGGAGCTGAAAGAAACGATTAAAATATTATGATGTCAAATAATTTATTAAATGTTTTATTAAATTTTTTTTTTGTATGCATGTGGCATATGCAGGAATTTGTGTCGCTGCTGTGCGGGGTGCACAGCAGTCATTGTTGTGCAGTTATTTGGGTCCTTTTTGAGGTTTATTTTGATATTCCGAACCATTCACATTTTAGAATACATCAAGTAGAACATACTTGTAAAAAATCAAGTTAATCGGATATCGTTTACCCATTTATTCACTCACATTTGTATTCATTTTAGTACTTTAAATTACAATTGTTATTTATTTTTGTAGATACAAATGTGAGTAGATGAATGGGTAAACAATATCCGATTAACTTGATTTTTTACAGGTATGTTCTACTTGATGTATTCTAAAATGTGCACGGTTCGAATTATCAAAATGGCCCCGAAAATGGCTGCACAGCAGTGACTGTTGTGCACCCCGCACAGCAGCCATCCCAATTCCGCATATGCATGTGAATTTTTGTAAGTCTTACACCTGTAAAAAAAATTCATAAAATATTTAGTAAATTATTTAGGTTTCATAGCATTTTTCAAAAGAAACCCCCACACAAAACTTTAAAAATTTAGGTAATGTTAGAAATATTAAATTTTCTACCAAACAAATGATTAAATGTCTCACATGTGGGGTCTGTAATTTTATAAACTCCACACCATGTGAGACATTTGATAATTTATTTAGTAAAAAATTTGAAACTTATAATATTTTTTAAAAGGGTAAATTACACTGACACCTCCTGAGATTTATATTTATTACAGTTCCTCCTCACATTTAAAAAATACACTGATCCCATATTAATTTAATTTTATGTATGATGATCATTACGGTGAGGGGAGAACTGTTATTAAATTTTAAACCGCAGGGGGCAATCTATAATAAAACTTTAAACCTTAGGGAGGGGGATGTAATTTTCAAAAGGTGACAGAAGAAACTATAATGAACATAAACTTTAGGGAGTGTCAATGTAATTTATCCTTTTTTAAAAAAATTATTAAATTTTTTATTAAATATTTCACATAGAACTTACACCGGATTTATACGATATAGATCTCATATGTGAAATTTAAAAAAATAATAATAATAATAATAATAATAAATTTTTTTTTTTTATTTCTAACCTTTTTCCTTGTCAAAATCCGTAGGTATCGTTAGAAGACCGTTGCTTTGGTTAAAAATGCGCCGTTACCCCCACGCAGAGGAAAAGTAAGCGAAAAATTATTTTTAAAAAATATATAAAAAAAGGGATTGCGAAATACCAAAATTAACCCTGTCGGATAGAAGATTGTCTGTCCTCATGTCACTTTCTTTCATCATTCACCATTATTATGGTTTTAAGACTCCCCATTTATTTCTTGGTGTAACCATCAATCATATTGAAGATGAAAATGGCCATTTTTCTATTTAATAATGCGAGTGAGTGTGGCTAAGGCTAACGTGTCAAATGAATGAGAGTGAAGAATCTCAACATCTTTCTACTTTTCTTGGTTGACTCATAAATCGCCGACGCCTTAGTGGAAAATGTTTGGATCTCCAATAAAAGAGGATTTTCGTGATGTTTATTGATGTATTTGAATTGTTTTTTAGAATTGTATTTGAAAGCAATATGAATGGTTCAAATTATTTTAAAAATCGTAAAAATTATATTTTATAAAAGCCTCTATTATTATTGATCAAAAGTTTAAATTGATGAAATAGTAGCAGCTCTTTAACTGGTACACTAATTTTATTAACAAACTAACAAATCTAACTAATCTTTCTATCCCAAAATAATAGTTCATTTTGGAGAATCTAACATTTTTTTATAATACAATTATTAAACTTTAAAAATATTAATTTTCTAAAATTACCCTTTGATAGTATATTTTTTTGAAAATATCAATTGTCATAATTGTACTTTTTATGTTATTAATGAATTTAAAAGAAGGGAAAAATAGAAAATTCATATTATTTTAGTCTTTGATTTTTGAAAATATGCTAATATTTTGAGACAATAAAAAATGGAATAAGGGACTAGTATTTTGAGACGAAAGGAGTAGCTAAAATGTTGGGGGAAAAAAACAGAACTGTAATATTCTTATATGAGAGGATAGGAATGTTCGCGAATCAATTTTTCACGGTTTGATTTGCGGTTTAGACCTGCCAGCATGTTTACAGTTTTGGAAAAATTGAACCTAAAATTGTCCGCAGTGCGGATTGCGATTTGTACAATAAGATTCCTAGATATGCAGGCGATTTGTGGATTGGACTTTTTGTTTAAAAATTTATTTTTGAGGTTGTTTTTTCCCATTTTTAAAATATTCTTGGACATTTTTCTTCTATTTTTTTAATATTATTTTTTATCATAAAATCACATATTTCTTATTATGAAATCATTATTATTTTTCAAATGATTTATCACAAATAGATTACAGCCTATTTATCCAATTTACTTCCAGAAGGAAACAAACCATAAACATAAGTTAAGATCAGTCAATTGACTCACATTTACTTTGCAAAAAATATATAAGCTAAACAAAACCCATTGTTGTTTTAATAAAAATAGAACAAATATCTATTCTAGAAAATTGATTTTAGGGTTGGATGAACTCACTAATTAGTGAAAAACAAGAAGTATAACCATGAATAAGCCTTTTTATTAATTTTACTACAAGTTACCAGTATTTGTTGGGTTTTTACACTTGCAATACAAAATAAGTTGCAAAATATTTGTTTACTTGCAAGTGAGTGAGAGAAGAGAACATTAGGGTTACCTACTTACAAAACTTACAAGAAAATATGATGATTCAAATTTTTAAAATATATATATACAGGCTTGGTTTGGGAAGTGGGTTGGCTTTTTGGCTTTTTTGGCTATTTTAGTCTGGGCTTAAAAGCTTGGTTTGAGAAGGACTTTTTGACTTTTTGGCTTTTTTGAGTTTTTTTGTGAGAGAAGAATGTAATGATTATGGGTTGGATGTGATGTTTTGTTTGTTATGGCTAAAATAGCCTATTTTGTTTTTTGTGGCTAAAATAGCCAAAAAAGCCTGCAAACCCACTTGCCAAACACAGCCAGATGCAGGCAGATGAGTGCGGGTGCGGGTACAAATTGCAACCCGCACGCAACTCGCAAAATAAAAAATCATAACCCGCATCCGACCCTAATAATTATGTGAAACTGTCCAAATAGGTGCGGGCGATTCGGGTTGGGTGATTTTCGTAGGTCAAATAACTCTATGCCTATCCCTATCAACGGAATGCCACTTTTTTTTAATGAATTTCATGCCCCTATGAAAAATTTGTGTCTTTGTTTGGTACTTTATATATTTACAAATTGAGAAATTATTTAATATTTTCGAAATATTACGTGTCTTTACTCCTTAATCAATTATTATTTAATAAATACCTTCATATTCTCTAATCTCCTAACACAGTACCTTATCTATTTATCTTCTCTATCAATTATAATATTATAAAATATCACGTATCTGTATTGCAGAATTACTGAATAATTATCCGTACAAATTGAAGAATTGATAAACAAATGTTAAATATTATTTATTAGTAAAATGGAAGATTCGCTTTTCATCCTGATCAGTAATCAAGTATTAAAATAGTTTCTGTAGCAATTCTTATCTCTTATTTATGATACAAGCGCGTGAACAATAAACATATAATCTTGTTATCCCCTAAAGATAAGGATGAGCAATAAAAATTGATGAAAAATAATCATGTTCTTTTTATATATATATACTCACATATTATCCGTGACATGTATGGATATAAATAAATAATTAAAAATTAATTTTTAAATTAAAATAATACATAACCTATTTAAAATACATAGTAAAAATAATTTATAATTAATGAAATTTTATTTATTTTTATCATATAGTTACACATAAGAGAAAAATTTTATTATGATGTCATTAATTGTGTGTTCTAAGTTTTTAATAAAAAAAATTGCATGTCATAATTTAATTGGTAAAAATTAAAGAATAAATTATAAAAATTATATTTATGATAAAATATAAATACATTTTACTTTATAAATTTCACAATTTTAATTTACCATATGATAGTAGTAAATTACATTTGTTAATATACTAATTTTTTTCTTATTTTGTAAAGCTTAAAAATTTGTCTAATCAAAATTATAAATTATTGTATGTCATAACTTTCCATGGTGTTACCCACACCAATTACTATATCAATTAGTGTACCAATACATGGTGTAAAATTATAATTTCAAAATTATGGACCATACCCATTATACAAACTACAAAGATTCAAAACCAATAAAATTAAAATAATGCTAAAGACTCCAAATGTTTTACCAAATGTCTCATATGGGTGTAAGACCCACATGTGACACACATAGTGTGGGTTCCACACCCATGTGAGACATTTGATAAAACATTTAGTAAAACATTTGGAGTCCCCAACATTTTTCATAAAATTATGTCGCATCATCCGTTAGTACACATTAATCTACCAATTTGTGCATATAACTTTATTCCATAACTTCTACGTGAAAATATATTAAAATTGACTTGTAGTGTTGGACTAAATATTAAAAGTGACCTAAAAATTACTTGACCCAATATTTATATGAATATGACCTTCACCTAATTATTAAAAATTGTTTTTATCAGTTAGTGACGGATATAAGCTAGTTTGCGACTGCTAATATTAGATTAAATATTAACAATTAGTCTAAAAAATATAGTTGGAGTCTATTTTATTTTTTTTTCCAACAATTATTGGTTTAAGCCTATAATACATCATATTTTAATAACTCGATATCATTATAAAAATAATCTTAATATTTACGGTGGTTTTTATAAATCAATAAAAAAAATTATAACATAAAATTTTTACTTTAAAACTTTAAGACTTACATATTTTCTTTGACTCTATAACTAATTTTTGAGATAACAATTAAAATAAATTTTAATCGTTATTATATGAAGAAACATGTGTGATAAGAGTTTGTAATACACAATTTTAAAAGTAATATTAATTCAAAATTTTAAATATGGAAAATTTATACTCAACTTTATATTATGTTTGATTCATGGATTTAGGTAGGAATTTAGAAAGTAAAAGGAAAAATATAGGTAAAATGTGAATGAAATGTAACTATATTTTACCTAATTTCACATATCTTTTCGTTTTTCCTTTCAAAATTTCTACTCAAAATCATGAACAAAACAAATCATTAATATTTGAAAGGAGTTTTGGATCATTTATTGTATTGATATATGTTATTTTTAAATAAAATAAAAAAACTATATTTTATTTGGTGGGACAAGTAAGTTCTTAAAATAGATCATCAATCACGTTATAAGAGAATAAAAGTTAGACAATAAAAGATTTTCTAATTCTTTAAAAAATTAAACATTATGAGAAAAATTTATGAAAAATATTAATTGATTCCTATATTTTAGTGGTACAAAATCTAAATTTTAAAACTAATCCTTTTTAAAATTTATAATTTAAAATTTTAAGTAGATTAATTAACTTTTTTTTGAAATTTGTAAATCAAGGCATAATAATTTTTTGTTTTTTAAATAATTCAATAAAAGTTAAAACATTTTCTTTTTAAATTTTAAAATTGATTAGTTAACTTTCATTTTTAAATTTCTAAATTTAAATTTATAAATAGATTAATTAACTTTCCTTTTGAAATATATAAATCAAGACATAATAATTTTTTTAATGATTTTAATAAAATTTAACCAATAGAATATTTTTTAATTATTTAAAAAATAAGAATTCTACAAAGAATGAGGATTTTAAGTTTTACAATGTTCTTTTCATTAGAAATTCTATTTTCTTTAATATATAATATAGATTTTTTTGTGCTTCAAAAATATTTATTAACAAAAACTCTTTAAAGTACGTTGGAAATGCATTTTTGTTAAGTGGTGAATATATATATATAGGGAAAAAAATAAAAATAGAGTAGGAAAATTATCACATGCAAAGACATCAAAATTTAACAAATTCCAACAATATATATTTAATTGTCATTTAACTAGTAGGCTTTTTTTAATTAACTTTTTAACTATTTTAATTAAATTTAACCAAAATGGCCATTGTCAAAGGAAACTTTCACAGTACAACTTCATCACCCTATGGCAGTATACAAAAAAAAAAAAAAAAAAAAAAGACAATGAAACAATATTAAAATAAAAGTTTTAAAATTAATTTAGCCGAGAAATATTAAAACAAATAATTTTAGACGGTTTTGTACCTTCTTTTTTTTTTTTTTCCTCTCTTTCTCAGTATATGTTTCTGATTAGTTTAGCAATACGTATTATGCAATAAATATTATGAAAAACTTTATGAAACTAATCAAATAGTGATTGCATAATATTGGTAATAATTACAAATAAAATACTAAAAAATAAGAATAATAGAAATTACAAAAACTATTGTAAGGACTGAGGCGCGGGAAATTCGTTCTGTTTAAGGAGATTCAAGCCCTCTGCGGTTAGGCAAAGCCTCACACCGGTGAGGCAGAAAAAAAACATTGACTTGTCTCCCCAGGATACAACAATCCGACTAAGTCGTATGATTCACCAATACTGCACAATTGGTTGAACCCAAAGCTTTATCACATACACCATTTTTTATTTGCCTGATAATCTCACACTAGACATAACAAAGCAACAAAAACTCCTTCTCTTATACCAAGATAGGACACTAGCTCAATATATATAGAAGATAAGACTTGAAAGGTTTTACTTGGTGATTAAGAAAAGGATAAAAACTTGGAAAAGACTTGATGAGGATAAGTCTTGGCAAAGACTTGGAGAAGACTTATTTTGGAAGACTTGAAAGGATAAGAATGGGGAGACTAAGACCAAGACTTGACAAGGACTTGGAAGGCTTAACTTGGAAGAAAAGAAAAGAAACCAACCTATAACACATTATAATATTAAAATATCTGCTAACATTCTCCCACCTATTTTAATATTATAGGTAACCAAAACTGAGATTATTAGGCAAATAAGGATATTACGCATCATGGTAGGTGTGCTCTGCATTGAACCTCCATTAGTAAAACAATAATATCTACTCCAGAGCCAATAGTATGCTTAGCATTGAACTATGATTACTTAAGGGAAATAAATAATTACTGCACACACATAATATTCCAGGTGTTCACAAAAGCTTTAAAAGCTAGCACATTACGGCCTTGTGCGATCCCATGATTCATGAGTGTGTTTGAGAATTAACCCAAATCTCATAGATAGCGGCCCCACTACCACACTCACATAAGTGAATTCTATCAAGGGTGCTCCTGTAACTATGACACCCACTCAATAAGAGCTACAGAAACTCATTAAGAGTTCTTTTAATAACTCAACCTCTACAACGTTACAGGATAAATGCACTTACATCATGGGGATGGGTAAAAAGTAATTTAGTGCATTTCTCACGGCCATCATATGATCGTTTTTCTCGTTGAACCCAGTTACAAGATCTCTGGTCCTTGGGTTGAGTATCCTCATACATGGCTCTTGCTATATTCAACGGGCTTCAACCCCATCGCCCTCGATGTATTCCAAACTCTATCTCTTGCTAAGGCCTTAGTTAATGGATCTGTAAGATTATTACCAGATTTAACATAATCCACATTTATGATGCCATTATTCATATAAGATCTCACAGTACTGTGTTTTCTTTTGATAGGTCTGAATTTACCGTTATAATAACGGTTATTAACTCGACCAATTGCTGCGGTGCTATCACAATGAATTAATATAGGTGGAATCGGTTTTTCCCAACAAGAGATTTTCATTTAACAAATCTCTTAACCAATTTGCTTCTTCACTAGCTGTAGCTAAAACAATAAGCTCAGCCTCCATTGTTGAATTAGCAATAATGGTTTGTTTTTTCGATTTCCAACTTATAGCACCACCTTCCAATATAAATAAGTAACCAATGGTTGATAATAAATCACCTGACAAGGTATTCCAATCGGCATCACTGTAACCTTCAAGTACTGCAAGATACTTATTATAAAACAAGCCATATTTTATGGTACCAAATAAATATTTCATAATACGCTCAATGGCTAGCCAGTGATCACTACCAGGCTTGCTAGTAAACCTGCTAAGTACTTCAACTGCATAGGCAATGTCAGGTCTAATACAGTCAGTCGCATAACGCAAGCTACCAATCATACTAGCATATTCCTTTTGATTAATTACATCCTCATCATTTTTAATAGGAAATAAACGCACATAAAGATCAAAAGGAGTAAGAACATGCTTGCAGTTATAAAAATTATATTTTCTCAAAATTTTCTCAACATAATGCGATTGATCAAGAAATATACCATCACAAGTTTTGGTAATTTTCATTCCCAAAATATAATTAGCCTCACCAAGATCTTTCACATCAAAATGGCTACTAAGCATATTTTTAGTTTCCACGATGATATGCAAATTAGAGCCAAATATAAGTAAATCATCCACATAGAGGCTAATAATGACATGTGAATTCTCTTTAGATTATAGTAAATGCATTTATCACATTCATTCGTTTTATAGTCATTCTCAATCATGCAAGAATCAAATTTCTCATGCCACTGTTTAGGGGCCTGTTTTAAGCCATATAGGGATTTAACTAGCTTGCATACTTTGCTTTCCTGACCGGGTTCCACAAAACCCTCAGGTTGATCCATATAGATTTCTTCACCCAGGTCTCCATTTAAAAAAGCTGTTTTAACATCCATTTGATGAATTTTTAGATCATGAATTGCAGCCACTGCAATTAATAATCTAATGGATGTAACTCTAGTAACCGGATAAAATGTATCCAAAAAATCAAGATCTGCTTGTTGTTTAAAACCTTTTGCAACAAGCCTTACTTTATATTTATCAATAGTTCCATCCGGTTTAAGTTTTTTTCCTCAAAACCCATTTACAGCCAATAGTTTTACAACCTGGTGGTAAATCTACTAATATCCAAGTTTTATTGGATAATAATGATTCCATCTCATCATTTACAGCCTCGTTCCAAAAAACAGAGTCAGAAGATGCCAAAGCTTCTTGTAAAGTTAATGGAGTTTCCTCCACATTAAAAACATGATAATCAGAGCCAAAATCTTTTTCTAATCTGGCTCTTTTACTCCTTCTTGGTTCAAAAACTACAGTATCTTGGTTTTGTAAAAGAGGAGTAGAGGAACCGGTTTCAGATAAAATATTTTCTTAATAATTTTGACCCCCACCATTTTTAGATTTAAAAGGAAATTTTTCTTCATGAAAAATTATATCACCTGATTTAAAAATTATTTTGTTTTCAATATCAAAAAATCTATAGGCTGTACTATTTGTTGCATATCCAAGAAAAGCACAAGTGGCAGCTTTCACACATAATTTAGGTCTTTTAGGGTCTACAAGTCTAGCAAAAGCTAAACAACCCCAAACCCTCAAATATCTCAAATTTGGCTTATACCCTTTCCACAACTCAAAAGATGTAACTTTTGTTTTTTTATGTGACACTCTATTCATAACATAACATGCAGTTAAAATTGCTTCTCCCCACAAATTTAAAGGAGCACCTGCTTCAATTAGCATAGCATTTGTTAAATCAGTTAAAATTATATTTTTCCTTTCTGCTACACCATTCGATGCAGGTGAATATGGTGGAGTAGTTTCATGGATTATTTCCAAAGACTGAGCAAACGAGTTGAATCCAAAAGCATCTATATCTTTTAATCTTTTTACTGAATTAATTTTCAACTTCAAGAAGGAATTCTTTAAATTTTTCAAAAGCATCACTTTTATTTTTCAACAAATATACATAAGTGTATTTTGAAAAATCATCAATAAAAGTGATAAAATATCTATTTCCACCACGTGTTAAAATTCCTTCAAATTCACATAAATCATGTGAATTAATTCTAACAATTCAGCATTTCTCATCACATTTTTATGAGGCCTTTTAGTTATTTTTGCTTGACTACAAACTTCACATTTCTCAAACTTATTTGTTAGTCTGGGAATTAATCCTAAACTACTCATGACTCCCACATATCGGCTATTAATATGACATAGACGAGCATGCCAAAAATTCATAGAAGACAGCATGTAAACAGAAACATGTGCTTTCTTATTCTGAACATTTAATTTAAACATTCCATTACAGGCATACCCTTTTCCCACAAATATGTATTTTTTAGTAATTACATATGGGTCAGATTCAATAGTCTGTTTGAAACCAGCTTTGTTGAGCAAATAACTTGACATCAAATTTTTTCTCATGGACAGTGTGTATAACACATTTTTTAAAACAAGCACACGTCCAGAGGTAAAATTCAGCTCAACATCCCCACACCCGAGCACTTTGGTTAAACTGGAGTCACCAAGCATAGCAGTCCTCTCCTCATTAAAAGGAGTGAAATCTTTGAACCAATCTTTATCATAGTAGACATGCCTATTGGCACCAGAGTCTGCCCACCACCCTTCTACAGATTGAACCATAAAAATATCTGTGATCATAGCCACAAATGGTTCCTCGGTAACATTAGCCTATGGTCGAGACTGTTGTTTCCGAAATTTACAAGTTCGAGCAATGTGCCCACTTTGCCACACACAAAACATGTCACATTTGTCAAATCTTGTGAAGGGGGTTCTTGGTTCCATTTCTTTTGCCTCGGGTAATTTTTATTTTGTGGCCTTCTAGTATTTTTCCAGATTTTCTTAACTGGCTTCAAGTGACTATTTTTATGAAATCGACCTTTAGGTAAATATTTCCAGAAGTTAAATTTACCTTTGCAGTGGAATGCTCTTGTGTCATAAACGCATCTTATCCTCGTGCTTCCTCCTCCACCCGAATCCATGTGATTAGAGTCTCCAAGGACATCTCTTTTTGCTTGTGACGCATCGACTTCTGGAACTCCCTCCAAGATGATGGAAGTTTGTCAACAATACCTGCTACAACAAGATTGTCTCCAATTTTGATGCCTTCGGATCTAACTTCAGCCACTAGCATCTGAAAATCTTGAACTTGCTCCACCACTGATTTTTCATCTATCATATGATAGCGAAAAAAACGGCTTGCAGCATATTTTTTAGCGCCTGCCTCTTCAGTGTCATATTTATTCTGCAAAGCTTTCCAAATTTTCTTGGCAGTAGTGTAAGTAGTATCATAATAATCATAAAATTGATCTGAAAGACAATTCAAAAGATGGTATCGACATTTATACTCATCTGTGTTGTATTTCTCGATTTTTTCAAGATGAGCAGCATACTCCTCGTCGGTCATCTCTTCAGTGGGGACTTTGTTTGGATTTTTCTCGGTTAGGATATACGCCACCTTGAGGAAACTGAGGTAGAAAAGCACCTTGCCTTTCCATCTCTTGAAATGAGCTCCCTTGAACCGGAAGGGCTTGTTGAGATTGCCGGTATTCTCGTTAGGTTTCTCCAGTACTGGCTCCATGAACTTTTGCTATTTGAATCTCCTTAAAATTGTTGGTGATAATTACAAATAAAACACTAGAAAATAAAAATAATAGAAATTACAAAAACTATTGTAAGGGCTGAGGTGTGGGAAATTCGCTCTCTTTAAGGAGATTCAAGCCCTCTGCGGTTAGGCAAAGCCTCACACCAGTGCAGCAGAAAAAAAAACATTGACTTGTTCCCCCCAGGATACAACAGCCCGATTAAGTCGTATGATTCACCAATACTGCACAATTGGTTGAACCCAAAACTTTATCACATACACCATTTTTTATTTGCCTGATAATCTCACACTAGACATAACAAAGCAACAAAAACTCCTTCTCTTATACCAAGATAGGACACTAGCTCAATATATATAGAAGATAAGGCTTGGAAGGTTTTACTTGGTGATTAAGAAAAGGATAAAGACTTGGAGAAGACTTGATGAGGATAAGTCTTGGCGAAGACTTGGAGAAGACTTATCTTGGAAGACTTGAAATGATAAGAATGGGGAGACTAAGACCAAGATTTGGCAAAGACTTGGAAGGCTTAACTTGGAAGAAAAGAAAAGAAAACCAACCTATAACAAATTATAATATTAAAATATCTGCTAACACATAACATTTTAAAACACCACAAACTAATCTAAATGTAGAAAAATTTCATAAAAGTTTTTCATGAAATTTCTTTCATGATATCTAACATTATTATATCATAAACCCTCAATTTAAATAGACATGAGATCATATTGCAATTTCTCTAGTACCACAATAATAAATAAATAGGTTATGTTTATAAACCCCTTCAAATTATTAATTTTTCCTGGTCCCCTTACATATATTCATTAACAAATTAATAATATATCTTTCTCTCGCTATATATGTAAAGAATAAATTCTCTGGTTGGCATATTTTCTCTGCGCGGTTGGGAGTTCCTGGTACCAATGGGTCACTAGGCCCACTATCATGTGCCATTCTTAATGAACAAAATTTTAAAGATATTATACAAATTAAAGAATATATATCTTATAAATTATATGTCTGAAGTGGGTAAAAATTAATCAAGTCTTGGTGCTAGGCCCAATGCAATACTCACTCCAAGGTGGAGCTAGATCGGACCTCATTAGTCAAGTCTTGGTGCTAGGCCCAATGCAATACTCACTCCAAGGTGGAGCTAGGTCGGACCTCATTAATCAAGTCTTGGTGCTAGGCCCAATGCAATACTCACTCCAAGGTGGAGCTAGGTCGGACCTCATTAGTCAAGTCTTGGTGTTAAGCCCAATGCAATACTCACTCCAAGGTGGAGCTAGGTCGGACCTCATTAATCAAGTCTTGGTGCTAGGCCCAACGCAATACTCACTCCAAGGTGGAGCTAGGTCGGACCTCATTAGTCAAGTCTTGGTGCTAGGCCCAATGCAGTACTCACTCCAAGGTGGAGCTAGGTCGGACTTCAGCCCTATGGCCAACACTTGCTCCGAAGCAAGACAATCATAGGAGTTCGGCCCAATGTACGAGCATCACTCCAAAGTGGGCCGAGCAACATGGTGGACCTTCTGGATGGACAGAACCACTCCGAAGTGGGTTGAGCAACATGTTGGACCTCCTAGTTGGACAACCGTTCTAGAACAAACCAACTTAGAGAAGGCCAATCCATGAAGATCTTTCTTGGGCTCACAAGAGACAAACAACTCTGCTCCTCTCCCTCTGTATGAACAGAACGTGGAGACATGGAGGTGCAGAGGGACAAGGTGCATATATGACAGACCTGCATCTGAATGGCAGGCGGAGTGGTTGTCCTCCTCCAATGAGGGATGCCCGCTAATGAGACAAACAAAACAGACCTGCACTGTCAGGCGGAGTGGTCGTCCTCCTCCAATAGGAGACGACCACGAAGAAGACACATCGGACAGATGGCGGAGAGAGAAGGAATTGAACGACAAACGACCTTCTCCTATAAAAGGTGAACGTTATTCACTCTCAAGGGATCCGAAAATCCACACACTCAACACTTATATACTCTTTGCATTCTCTCTTCTTCCTCTCCCTGAGTTGCTGACTTTACCATCGGAGGGGTTTCCGACCAAACCCCGGTCGGGCAGCCTTACCGTTTGTTATTCCTTGCAGATCTTCAATTCCCAGCGCACGCTGTTCTTCCACGAAGTTCAATCCTTCTTCATAGTGTGGAAATCACCCCGCACAATGTCAATTTGTCAAATAATAATGTGATTTAGAGAGAGAATTTACTAGTGTCAGTTTTAAATATCTCTCCAACTGGAAACATTTCATTCAAATCTTAAATTATTAAGTGCCGTCAATTATTTGAGATGTTGGTTGGATTTTGGATTTTTTTAATTATTTTAATTTGGGACTAAAAAGTTTTGTTTAAGATAGATTTTTTGACTTTTTTAACTTTTGTAAGAAAAAAAATAAAATAATTATGATTTAGATGTAACATTTTATCTTATTGAGTTAAAAAGCCTATTTTATTTTTTTGTGACTATTTTAATCAAAAAAAAAAACCTTGTTTAGCTTACGCCAAACGAAGGCTTACATTGTTATAATTATGGGTAATGGGAGGTTTACAATTGGACTTTTTAAATAAATAAAAAAAAGAGATAAGTCAATGAATAATCCTATATGTATTTGTATATCAATTAGTGTATTAATGGATGATATGACATAATTTTAGAAATTTTAAATATTTGTAATTTGCATAATAAATGGATCATAATTTTAAAATTGCAATATCAGAATATATGTTAATAGATTAATTAATATATTAATTAATATATATAACACCACCGTAATTCAATTGATTCAATCTGTCATTTTCTTTGTTGTCATAATAATGCGTAAGAGAGTGGAATTCAAATTTTCCAAAAATATAAAAGAGAAAAACATTAACTTGGTTGTCTAAATCTTACCATTTGTTGCAGAATAAATGCATTCATTGAATGAGAAATTTAAATCATGAAACCATATTATACATGGTACTGGCAAATAATGAAATACCACAATATACGTAGGGGTTTGGAAAAAAAAATAAAAAAATTGAGTTGCTTTTTTACTTTTTGATTTTTTTTTTATAATCTAAAAAGTTTTTCCTGTAACACATGATCGTTTTGGTGAAGATGGTGGCATTCAGGTGTAGTTCAGTGAAAAAATTCATGTGTGCTGACAAACTTTTTGAGGCTAAGGTCAAGTTTGGCATTTACTAAGGTCTTGTTTGGGAAGATTAAATAAGTGTATTTTTTGTCTTTTTTGATTAAAAAATTGAGATTGAAAATATGGATGTTTGGGTTAACTTTTTGACTTTTTATGGAAAAATGTGTAATAAAAAATTGTGAAAATTGGTTTTTAGAGGAAAATTTGAATTGGGAGTTGTGCAGCCGTAATTGTTGACTTTTGGTGAATAATGTTAACTTTTTAACTTTTTGAGTAACTTTTTGGCTTTTTGACTTTTTTGAAAGATCCCAAACAAGGCCTAAGGCTAAGTTTGGCTAAACAAAATAAGTGTACTTATTTTATCTTTTTATCTTTTTTGGGTCACATCAATCAATATCTCCTCTCTACTTTTTCTACACATAATACAATAAAAGTCAAAAAGTGCACTTATTTAAAGTCTTTCCAAACTTTGCCTAAATAATACAAAAAGTCAAAAAGTCACTATCCTATTTAAGTCACATCATCTTATTTAAATCACATCACTTCTCTAACACATCACATCAAACCCAACCCAAACTCAACCCATATAAGCTAATAAATCAAAAAGTGTACTTTTTTAGAACATTCCAAACCAACCCTAATAATGGTAGTGTGCAGGCCAACCAAAAATTGAAAGTATGCGCCGGTCGACCAGTGCGGTGACCCCACCTCTAACGTTCCTGGATAGTAAAATGATGAAATCTTTCGCGTAACCTCAGTTTGATGAACTTTTGCTTCATTTTCAGTTTGATATCAGTTTGGTAAAATTATTGGAGAAAAAAAAAAGAAAATTTTTTTCATCAAATTCAAATTTGATGCTGAATCTGATGCAACGTTAGAAATGGTCTAAGAAATGTGAATAAACTTTTTCTACTATAGGTTCGTTTAGGAAGTGAGTTGATTTTTTGATTTTTTTATTATTTTAATTTAGGGTTAAAAAATTTCGTTTGGGATAATTTTTTTGATTTTTTTTTTTTTTTTATGTTTTGTCTTATTAAATTAAAAAACTTATTTTGTTTTTCGGCTAAAATAACCCTAAACCCAACCCAACCCAACCCAATTTTTCTTCCCAAACGAGTGCTATGTGATTAATTTGAATAATTACATAGAGAATATTAAGTATAATAATACTATAAATTTAGATTTAACTATCAAAAAATTACTCATAATATCATTTTATATTTTAAATTTATTCTACACATGAATCTCATATTATATAAATTCAATCACAATCATGCACTCTCATTTGGAATAATTAAATGGGATTCATTGCTATTAAACAATCCGTCACTAATTATAATTTAAGTTGGGTCAACTATAAATAGTTTAGGAAAAATTATAAGAAAATCTTAAGATTTGACATTTATAATAAAATAAATATTAAATTTTAATTTTTTTAATTAAATTTTAATCTTTTGAATTTTTTCCATCTAAACTACTTATCTGTTTTTAAGTAAATTAATAAAAAAATATATATTTAAGAAATTTTTTGTACACTTACAATAATTTTAATGATTAAAATATATTTTTTTGTCAATTTTATTAATAAAAATATATGAATAATTTTAGTTAAAAATAAATTAGTACTCCTTCCGTCCCAAAGTAATGGTCCCTTTTGGGGAATTCAATTTTTTTTGGTAGTACAATTATTGCATTTGAAAAAAGTTGATTTTCCAAAATTATCCTTTTGATAGTACATTTTTTGATAATATCAATGTTATAATTGTACTTTTTATATTGTTTATTAATTTAAAAGAAAGACAAAATAGGGAATTTATATTATTTTTGTACTTGATTTTTGAAGAGGAATTAATATTTTAAGATGGAGGGAGTATAAAATTTCAATGAGCACTGTTAGGGGGCCCGAATTTGGGTGCCCCTAATGGCTCAAATTTCCCTTTCAGGTAAAATAAAAAATAAAAAAAAAAACAAAGTTACCAAAACTGGAAAATTTGAGCCATTTGAGCCACAGTTTGTAGGGCCACCAATCATTTTCCAATTTCAATTTAAATTGACAAAGACAGTTATTTTTTTTATAAATTTTGAATAGAATAATACTGTATGTATCAATTGATATATTAATTAGTGTATTAATTGATAATGTTATATAATTTAAGAAGTTTTTAGAATTCGTAATGTGATTAATGAGTATGGTCAATAATAATGTAATAACTAATATTATTACATTAATTAGTATACTAAGGCCTTGTTTGATTGGGGGGATTGAGGGGGGGGACTATCCACTATTTGGACTTGAGTCCAAATAGTGCTCCTTATCCGCCGTTTGATTTTTTTTTAGTCCGGCGGACTCCATGTCCGGCCGGACTCCATGTCCCCCATATGGGGGACTATCCTGTCCTGGGGGGGTGTGGGACAGAAAGTGGGGGACTAATCACTGTTTGGATTAGATGATGAAATGACCATTTTGACCCTCTACTATTTAATTATGTATTATATTTAATAAAATTCAATAAAATTTAAATGTCTCAATTTAAAAATAAAATAATTTTATTTAACTTTTTATTGATGTTTTATTTATTTAATTTTTTGAAATAATTTTTTATGGATATTTTATTGATGTTTAATTTTAAAATTTTGTTTATGTTTTATTTAATTTCATTATTTAAATTTAATAGATGTTTTATTTAATTTCATTTTTTGATTATTATTTTTTTTTTTAAATTTATTTAAAATCTTAATTAAAAAAAATAATATATATTTTTATTGATATTTTATTTATTTATTTTTTTTAAAAAAAATAAATTTATTTAATTGTGTAAAAAATAAAATAAAATATTTTTTTATTTAATCTAGCTAAAAATAATTAAAATATTAAAGATATGTTTAATATTGCTATTACTTAGTAAACAATTAAAAAAGGGTAAAATAGTCATTTGTTCATTTATTTTATCCAGTCCGTCCAACCAAACGTTGGATTCACTAAAAATAGTCCGGAGGATTCACAGTCCGGACATCTAATCCCATGAAAAAACAAACACAGGATACATATCCAATCCAACCAAATAGTCCGGGGGATTCCAATCCCAGGACTCAAGTCCGATGGATTCTAATCCCCCCTTTTCCAGTCCGTCCAATCAAACACACCCTAATTGAAATATGTACACCGTTTTGAATAATAATTCCACTTTCGCAACAAAAAAAAAAAAAAATTCAAAATGTAATTGATTATATCGAGGTACAGAGGATAGTTTCGCCATATGAAAAGTTCATGTTCTAGACAGATGTCAGTGGACCCCACAAAAAAAGGTAATTTTTTCCAACCAACGAGGACCACACGACAAAACTGCAACTTACCCAACGTGGCATCCTCTTGAGCAATCTGGTGACAAATGGCGCCAATTTCGGCGCCCTAAAACATTTTGTCCAAAAATATCAACCCCACCTCTAAATCCTACTTCGTGCACCATACGATTACTCTCCGGAATTTGGAGTCACATTAATAACCAACCGTTGTGTCTTGTGATTCTATTTTGATAATTTAAATTAATATTTAGGGGTTATTTGGAATATCTTAAAGGAAAAATTACCCATAAATCTTATATGGAGGAAAGTTAAATCATTTGGTCATAAGAATTTTCTTGTACACCAATTAGTCCTATTTTTACATCAAAACATCATCATCAAAACAACATCAATATTCAAAAGAATCAGATCAGGAAGTTCTTTTTGTTTCGGCAGTTAAAGATCAAACATCACAACCAAACAACATCGACAGCAAAAAAGAAAATTCAACAATGTATTCCAAAACTCCATTAGAAATTAAAAATTAGAACTTTGTGTGTGTGGTTTTTTAATTGTTACCTTGAGGATAAATCACCAGATGAAGATCCTGATCTCCAATCTTGATCATTGGGCTCTGAACAGCGAGACCCTCCTCGATATTCCATATCTTCAGACGATCTTTCAACCTTGTGAAATTCTCAATCTTCCAAACATACCGAATCGGATACAAATCAGGTTTGTGAGGAAGAAGACACTTTTTCGGATCCTCAATCGATTCTTTAATCACTAGGAAAGATACACTGAACACAGCAGTATTATCATCATCATCATCATCATGAACAAGAAAACCCTTGTTTGGTTCAATAAATCTTG
Source organism: Camellia granthamiana (assembly GCA_036172215.1). Taxonomy (NCBI): domain Eukaryota; kingdom Viridiplantae; phylum Streptophyta; class Magnoliopsida; order Ericales; family Theaceae; genus Camellia; species Camellia granthamiana. Next base: position 26,001,535 of record CM069917.1, on the reverse strand, counting down.
AAAATTCCATGAAATCAATCCAACCAATACATTCAGTTTCCCCAATTCGGCCATGTGAGTCTCTGTGAATGCTTTCATGACTTGAATTCTGATTGACCGCTGAAATTCTGAACATGTACCAATTTGATTTCTTTGTTTTTTGTTCACTCTCTAAAAACAGGGATAGATAATCAACATCATCAAAACAAGGGGGTGGTAGTGGTGGATGGGGCGGTTGGGGTTTCTCTTCGTTCTCTGTTTTGTCAGATCTCCAGCCGAAGAGATCTCCCACAAACATCAATGATTGTGATGTTAGATTAATTAATCTGATGTTTGAATCTGATGTTTAAATGGATCTAATGTTTTGATGATGATTTGATGATTTTTTTAAAATAAATATGATGTTTAAAATACTCACAAATATTAAAAACATCGGATGTTTGATGATGTTTTGTTAATATTTGATGTTGTTGATGTTTTTTATGATGTTTTGTTGATGTTTGATGTTGTTGGTTTTTGTTGATGTTTGATAATGTTTTTTAGTGATGTTGGTGATGTAGTTGACGATATTTGTGTGATGTTTGATGTTGTTTTGATGATGATATTTGATGTTGTTTTGATAATGATGTTGTGATGTTTGATGATGTTGTTTTGATAATGATGTTGTGATGTTTGATGTTGTTTTGATGATGATGATGTTTTGACGATGATGATGTTTGATGTTTAATGGTCATTAACATTGGGATAGGACCTAACGGTTCATAAGAAAATTCATAGGACCAAATGGACTACAAGATACAAATTTGAGATTTATTGGTGCATCCCCCTATCTTAAATAAGTATATTTTTTGTTTTTTTGACTTAAAAATTAAGGAAGAAAATATAGATGTTTGGGTTATCTTTTTGATTTTTTATGAAAAAATATGTAATAAAAAATTGTAAAAATTGATTTGTAGAGAAAAATTAGAATTGGGAGTTGTGTAGCCGTAATTGTTGACTTTTGGTGAATAGTGTTAACTTTTTAACTTTTTGAGTAACTTTTTGACTTTTTTGCAATATGCCAAACTTGGCCTTTTTTTGCAATATGCCAAACTTTTTTGCAATATCCAAGTTTGGGAAGTTTAGAATAAGTGTACTTTTTGACTTTTCTTGTATTATGTGTAGAAAAAGTAGAGAGGAGATGTTGATTGATGTGACCCAAAAAAAATAAAAAGATGAAATAAGTGCACTTATATTGGGTACCCAAACAAGGCCTTAAGTAAAACATAATTATAAAAAGTTAAAAAGGTTGTTTAAAGTGATCTAAATAAGTGTATTTTTTAAATTTTTTTATGAAAATATGTAAAAAAAAGATAAAAAGATAAATAAAATGTAATTATATAACGTACCCTAAATAGTGCCTTAATTAAATATCAATAGCCAATTTATCTAATTATGTTTGTATTTAATTTTATATTTAAAATCATACTTTATGGTATCTTTTTTGGACCATGCTACGTAGCTCGAAAGCTACGTAGCTCGAATGGCTCGAAATTTTTTTTTTTTTGTTTTCAGACGCAGAAATGGAGGGGAAGGAGAGGGGAGAGGAGAAGAGACGAGAGGAGGAGGGGACTAGAGGGGGCCTAAAAAATGGAAGGGGAGGGGAGGGGAGGGGAGGAAGAGGAGGAGGAGGGGGCGGAGGCGGCGGAGGCGACGCGATCGGGGCAGAGCCGACGAGGGGCGGAGCTGCGAGCTGCGATCGGGGCAGAGCTGCGACGGCGGAGCTGCGAGCTGCGACGGGCCGGCGGACGGCCGGAGGCGAGCTGCGCGACGACCTCTTCCCTCTCTTCTCTTTCTCTCCCTCTCCCTCTCCCTCTCCCTCTCCCTCTTCTCCCTCGCCTCTGCAACGAAAATGGCAGAAATGGAAGAAAAAAAAAAAAAAAAAAAAAACGAAAACCCCAAAACGACGTCGTTTTGGGGTTTTCGAGCCAATTCGAGCCGTCTTTTTCGAGCTCTCGATCATTTTCCATCTTTTTTATATCAAAATGTAATTTGAAAAACAAATTATCGATATCAGATTAATTTAATTTTTTATAGATATATTATATTTTAGTGGGTTAAAAAATAGGTTAAAATAGTTAATAAAATAAAATATTACATCTAATTTATAATCATTTTATTTTTTCTCTTATAATCATTAAATCAACTAAAAAAAACATTAATAAATTTTTTAAACACAACTACTTTAATTAATTAAAATAATTTAAAAATTAAATAAGTAATTAAAATAATCAAACTATCCAAACAAGACTAAAATCATCAAAATAGGCGCACAACGGTCTTTACTGTCCAAGACTTGGCACGTGACATGCAGTACAAGAAAAGAGCGTAGGGTAGGGCGAACATTTCATTCTGACAGCCCATAGCTTTGTGGGGCCTCTAAAAAACCCATTGGATCCCCAGCAGCTGAAAACCCTAACCCGGAGTGGTTTACCCGTACCAATCAACACGTAAAGTCCAAAATACCCTGGAAGAAATCCCTTAATCACAATCTTACCCCCCACCCCAACCCCCAATATATACCCTGCTTGAGTTTAGCTAGGTTTGCCGAATTGGAGACCCAAATAGCCCTCGAAAAAAAAATTTAAATAAATCTCTTCAATCTTCTCTTTCCTCGGTTTCTTCTCTCTCTACTCTCTCTCTCTTAGTGGTACAACAATGGAAGCATCGTCTAGAACCAAGTCGAACCGGCCGGTCCTTCACAGCACCTTCCAAAGATCAGTCTCGCCGTCAGGCCGGTTTTGCTCTTCGTCAATCTCATCTTCTTCATCAGCTTTCGCTTCTCGACCGGCCGGTTTTTTCACCCGATCCGCGTCCCCCACTCGAGTTAACCTCCGCGGATCCGGTTCATCCTCGCCGTCCGTTCGGTTCTCGATCGACCGTCCGACCTCTCCTAGCCGTTCGATCTCCGTGAACCAGAAACAGAGTAATAAACCGTTTTCCGGCCAGAAAAAGACGTGTATGTGTTCTCCGACGAACCATCCAGGCTCGTTCCGGTGCAGTCTCCACAAAAACGTGAACAATCGTCCTCAAACGGTGTCGTATCATTCGAATAGGCTGAACGCTCGGAGATCGGCGATGACGAACTCGCTGGTGAGGATCGGGACTGTGGAAGGAGACTTGGTGAAGAGAGCTTTAGCGGCTTTGATTCGGCCTTCGTCGCATCAGCAGAGGAGGAGAGCCGATTTTCAACCTAGGCCGAGTCGGCTTTCGATTATGTCCAAAGCCGAAGATTCATGACTTTTTTCTTTTTTTTTGTTGGAGCGCGGTGGTCCTGTACAGTTGGATCAGTTTTGTGGATCCAAATTCTGTATTTTTTGAGATTTTGAGACCTTAAAAGAGCAGACAACTTTAATCTAATCAAATATTTGAAGCCAGTTATACATTCAAAATCTAAAATGAAAAATAGACTAAAATTAAAATCTAACCAATTCAACCCTAATAATCAGTATGTTTTATTTTTTTTTGGGGGTGAGATTGGTGATGTGTGTCCTGATTTTGCAGAGCGATTGTGCAATTTTCTGTGGATGATTGTGTGGTTGGCATTTGTGGTGTGCAAGGTAGACCAGTGTCCACTGTTTCGTGTGTGGTACTTGTGATTTGTCTTATGCTCCATGAAGATCTTCTCTATGTCTCAAATTCATTTTCAGAATTTAATTTTTGCATATTTATTTAATTTTATTATTATTGAGTTATATTTAATTGATTTTGTTGTCTGGGTTTTCATTACAGGTGTCTTGACGTTGTCCGTAGTGAAGAATGGTGTGAGTTGTGATAATGGAAATGATGGGTGATTGAGGATCTTTGGAGAATTTGCTTTTGCTTGAGAAAGAAGAATTGAGAACTTTAATAAAAGTGCCTGAATGAATCTGTGGGTGGTGTGGTGGTTACCTTGATTGGTTGGATTTGGCGACGGTTGAACTTGAAGCCCATTGAAATTGACATTAAACCTAACCAAAACAAGTAAAAAAATAATAAACAAAAATTAAATTAAGGGAAAATTACAGTAATTTGGGAGTGTTATTATAAATTTATAATTATGATTATAATTATTTAAAAAAATGCTTGGGCTTCTTTTTTTTTTTTTTTTTTTTTTTTTGGACCTTACAATTTGTTTTTGAATCTCAATCATTAAGGTATGTGTAGAACACATTTATATATGTGTGAAGTTTATACCATTAATGATTGAAATTTAAAAGAGATTGTGGGAGTCTTAAAAAAAATGTTGAATTATTTATCAAGTTTATCATCTATTTATAATATTTTATCGGCCCTGCTAAGCACCCCACACCTCCCCACATTTGTGAGAGAGGGAGGTGAAAGAGAGGAAAAAAAATATATATATTTATATATATATAATTAGCCTATCACTTGTACTATGCACGAGATAATTATAGATATTTATATTTGTGTTAATTTTTTTTAATATATAAATTATGTTTTTTAAGATTTTTTATAAAAAGCTACTACAGTAATTATGCACAGCCTGTATGTATAATTATTTGTATGAGGAGATTTTAAATGCTAATAAGGGATTTTGATCAAATCAATAAATGCAGGCATATAAATTGGAAAAAGTTATTAAATGCTGATCAGGGGATTTTGATCAAATCAATAAATGTTGAGATTTTTTTTTTTTTTAATCAAAAATTTAGAAAATTAAGATTGAGAGATTGGAGCTCCCACAAGACTTGGGTTTAGAAACTCCATTTTCCTTAATATATTTACAATTATCTATATATGTGAATTACGATTTTTAAATTTTTTTTTTAAATATCTTCTTTTTTTCATTTTTTATATTATATTAAAGTTTAATATTTTAATAATAATCATATGTGTTGGACTTTTCAAAGAATTAAATGTCTTCTTTTTTTTATTATATTATATTAAATTTTAATATTTTGATAATAATCATAGGACTTTTCAAGAATTTTTTTTTATGCTTATTCTTAATGCATTAAATTGTTATTATGAGGGATAATAATCATATGTGTATTATCTATATATGTGAATTGTGATTTTTAAATGTCTTTTTTTTTAAATGTCTTTTTTTGTGTTATTATGAGGGATAATAATCATATGTGTATTATCTATATATGTGAATTGCGATTTTTAAATGTCTTTTTTTTTTTTAAGTGTCTTCTTTTTTTTACTTTTTTATATTATATTAAAGTTTAATATTTTGATGATAATCATATGTGTTGGACTTTTCAATGAATTAAATGTCTTCTTTTTTTATTATATTATATTAAAATTTAATATTTTGATAATAATCATATGTGTTGGACTTTTCAAATTTTTTTTTCAATGCTTGTTCTTAATGCATTAAAATGTTATTATGATGGTAAAACTTGGGGACTTGGAGAAGTTAATAAATGCTAAAGTTTTTTTTTTAAATCAAAAAATCAAAAAATTTAGATTGAGAGATTAGAGCTCCCACAAGATTTGGGGTTAAAAACTTTCTTTTGCATAATATATAGTATAGATGAGTAGTCACAAATCAATTAGAGATTGTGAAGGTCACAAATTTTGAGAGTTTTAAATATTTTTCTTATTTTATAGAACTTACAATTAATTGAGATTTTCCCTTAAATTAAAAGGAAAATTACCAATCAAATAATATCATTAAAGATTAATAATAAAGTTTATCACTTATTGTATATTTTTTTGGAAGCTTACACTGAAATGAAAATTTTCCCAAATTAAATATCAGTATTTTTTAAGGCACTATTGAAACTTTTGAGACAATAAATTTTATTCTTTCAAAGTCATAACGATAATTACAATTTGAAATATTATATTATCTTTATTTATGTTGAAAATAAATTGGAAGAATTAAAACAACAACAAAAAAACTTAAGGTGTGACCCTTTTAACAAATTAAATTTTTATTTTTTATTTTTTTCAATTTAAATTTCAAATTTTTAATTTATTTTCAATCTAATTATTTGTCAATTTTCGTTAAGTAAATTAGATAGAAAAATAGTATTTAGACATTTTATATATAGTTTACATTGAGTTTGAAAAATGATATTTTAAACATTTTATATATAATTACATTATGTTTAATATCTAAAATATTATTTTTTTTATCGATTTTACAATAAAAATAGATAAATGGTTTAAATTAAAAGCAAATCGAAATATTAGAGTTTAAATTAATAAAATAAAAAATTGAGAGTTTATTTTGTTACAAGTCTCAAATCTTAAGATTTTTTATTATTGTTTTGTAATTGTCCTAAATAATTTTGTTCACATACTTTTTTAAGTATGTGAACAATACACAATTTAATTAGTCTAAATATATGGTCACTATACCCAATAGGTGAACAAAACACACTTCTTGGTTGGTCAATTTTGTATCTTATTTTATTAAACAAATGGAGAAGTGTGTTTTGTTCACACTCTGTGAATAAATTCACACTCTAAAATGTGTAATGTCTCCACCTAAATGGTATGTCTCACTCTTCTTCACCAAGCAAAATGTGTTTATGTGAGCAAAATTGAACTTAATATCTATATTATTCTAAGGAAAATTGCAAATTAGTAGGATAGTAAAAACTATTTTGTATTTTCTTTTTTCTTTTTTTTTGTTACAGGGAAATTCTCTCACTCTCCCGCAGGTCCAAGGCAGCGCCCCGAGGAGATCACCAGGGTGTCCTGTTGTTCGGTCCGAGCCAGAGACTATAACCTGGAAGCTTGTCCCGACCTCACAAGGCAAGCTTCGGTAAGTCAGGACTCGCACAGCGGGGGAGAATTAAACCCACACCAAGTAGCTGATAAGGCATCCTTGAGGTCAACCTCCTAACCAACTGTGCTACGCCCAGGAGATTGGCCCAGAGGGGATTCGAACTCAGGACCTAGGGGCTTAAACCCCAGGCCCTTGCCAAGTTGCCACCCACCCCTGGGTTATTTTGTATTTTCATAATAATGCATATTTGTTGCTTACATATCCTTCTTATGTGTCAGAGTCGTAGTAGAAAAGATTTTATCTCTAGTACATTAATTTTTTCATTATCCCACTTATTTGCAATTTTAACATTATTTTACTTATGTGTTTATCTTACCTATTTGTTCATCATTTTTTTTTATCGGCACCTATTTGTTCGTTTAATTTATCGATTTGTCTGTATCACTACTACCACCAACTACACACCATCCCACCATTACCACTCACTAACCACTCCAACTGTCACTATCTGTTGCTCGTCGCCACTAGTTTCTCGTTCTTCTCCTCTGGCAACTATCTCATTTCCCCTACCCATCCATACTAACCTCCATTTTTCACCCCCGTGACATCTCTCTTTCTCTCTCTCTCTCTCTCTCTCTCTTTCTCACTCATCAAGGCATGATCATTAGAGATCTGAAAATTCTTAAGGTTTTTATTCTCTCTCTCTCTAGGGCAGAGAAGGAATGGGCTGTGTGATAAAGGAAGTGGAGAGATGGATTACCATGGTGGGGTTGGGCGATAGGGTTGGTTGCGATGGCAAAGGTAGGGCGCGGGCGCGGGGTGGGGTTGGGCGATGGGGTTGGTCACGACAGCGATGGTGAGAGTAGGGGTTGTTCACAATGGCCGATGGTAGTTATCTGCGATGGTAGAAGTTGCTCGTGGCTGTAATAGTGGCTAGGGGAAAGGATTGTGGTGGTGATGCATGGTGACGGTGGTCAGAAATGGAGATCAAGCGACAGATGCTAGGGCGGTGGTGAGAGAGAAGGGCGGTAGCGAGGAGCAACGGAGATTAGGGGAAAATTAATCATCTATACTATATATTAAGCAAAAGGGGGTTTTTAACCCCAATGCCTGTGGGAGCTCCAATCTCCTAATCCTAATTTTCTAATTTTTTGATTTAAAAAAAACAAAAACCTCAGCATTTATTGACTTCTCCTAACCCAATCTCAGCATTTATTAACTTTTCCCAACCCACAATCTCTTTTGACTTCTCTCATAATTATTGCAACATCATTTTCAATTTCTCCCATAAACTATGGTTACACACAAAAATAAAAAATAAAAAAGATAAGAATTTAGCTATAGATTTCAAAAAGATATAACATCTAAATTTGAATTATGATTTAGTAATATAATTATGTATTTTTTTTTATGTATATCTATCAAAATTTTAAATCACTTAATGGGACAAATTAATCAATTTTCCAAAATTATTGATTTTTAATTTACAAAATAGATTAAAAAAAACTGTTGACTGATTTATTTATTTAATAACAAAAATATTTCATAATCTCTCTCTCTCCATATCTCTCCCACAAATTTTCAAAAAAAAATATTAAAACTTGCATTCATTTTCTCTTCCTCAAAAAATTAGATAGGAGCTTCAATCTCCTAATCCTAATTTTCTAATTTTTTGATTTAAAAAAAAAAAACCTCAGCATTTATTGACTTCTCCCAACCCAACCTTAGCATTTATTGACTTTTCCCAACCCACAATCCCTTTTGACTTCTCTTATAATTATTGCAGCAACCTTTTCAATTTCTCCCGTACACTATGGTTACACACAAAATTAAAAAAAAAAAGATAAGAATTTAGCTATAGATCTCAAAAAGATATAACATCTAAATTTGAATTGTGATTTAATAATATAATTATGTATTTTTTTTATGTATATCTATCAAAATTTTAAATTACTTAATGGGACAAATTAATCAATTTTCCAAAATTATTGATTTTTAATTTACAAAATAGATTAAAAAAAACTATTGACTGATTTATTTATTTAATAAAAAAAATATTTCATAATCTCTCCCTCATTATCTCTCTCAAAAATTTTCAAAAAAAAATATTAAAACTTGCATTCATTTTCTCTTCTCAAAAAAATCAGATAATATTTTCTATTAAAGTTGTAGATATCTACCTATATTTTATATATTATATTATAACATAACAAAAAAAACTAAAAAACTAAAAAAAAATCTTTAAAGTTTATCTAAATAAATTTTAAATCAATAAAACTCACATGTCTATCACATATCTAACTCACATTATAACTTACCTAAATAATAATAATTAAAAACAAATGGAAACCACAGATAAATTAAATTTAAAAAAAAAAAGATACCCACAACTCCATCTTAAATAAATTAAAAAAAAATACCAGAATAGAAACCACACAAATATAAAAAGATATATCTGTCTATATATCTATATCTATACTATATATTAAGCAAAAGGGAGTTTTTAACCCCCAAGGCCTATGGAAGTTTCAATATCTCAATCTGAATTTTTTATTAAAAAAAAAAAACTCAGCATTTATTGATTTGGTCAAAATCCCCTGATTAGTATTTATTAACTTTTTTCAATCCACATATCTTTCCACATGCCTGCAATTAGTGATTTGATCAAAATCCCTTGATCAGCATTTAAAATCCTCTTATACAAATAATTATAGATACAATTCGTGTATAGTTATTGCAGTATCCTTTTCAACTTCTCCCATACACTATGGTTAGTGATAAGAAAAAAATCTTAAAAAACATAATTTATATATTAAAAAAAATCTAAAACAAATATAAATATATCTATAATTATTCCGTGTATAGCACGGGTGATAGGCTAGTATCCTTATAATTAAAAGGGATAATTATCAGGAGTTATTTCAAAAATTAATTACGAATTGATAAAATAATTTATAATTATTAATTATTAATATTTATAATTTTTTTCACTAATTAGTAATTATTTTTTACAAATATCACTGTTATAATATTTTTCCAAATTAAAACAAAAAATCATTTAACTTAATTTCATACACCCCTACCCGTGTAACTCAATTAAACAATCACTCTGCAGAGAGGCCTTTCCCCTCATCTTCCATTGATTAAAGAAAAATGAGTGAGATCACTAAAAAGAGGAGTACTAAATAGTTTTAAAGTGGTGTGGGTTTCATATGATAGGATGTTTTGCTCGTGTTTTTTTTTTTTTTTTTAAATTTTCACCTCATTAGTGATTAATTAATACTCCCAAATTAGGGGAATGGATCATTATTGTTGATTAAAATGCAAGAGACTGATTGATGATGTAAATCTTCATACCATTGGGCAGTGTATACCCAACAGAGTCAGTCCGTTGATTGTTAACTTCATTTGTTGGGCATGCCTCACAGCACTCAAGTTATCCAATATCATAAGTACTGGATACATATCAAGTCTTATCACATAGCCCAGCCCCACCATTACCTTATCTTTCCCCACCCTTTTAGTTAATTTGAAAAAAAAATAAAAAAAATACTATTAATCATAAAAAGTGTGCCTTAAATTTTATTTCGAAACTGAATGTGTAGTATAAGGCTTTGTTTGGCATTGATTTTTTAGGTTAAACTAGTCATAAAAAAAATAAAGGATAAATTATAAATACATTTCTTCAGATTTGCTTAAAATACGAATTGTTTCCTGTGATTTGAAAAATTACAAATATCTCCAAGTCAGAATTTTTTATTTAACATAATTAATTAAAAAAGTAAAATTTCTAACTGTTTACCTATACAATAATAAAATTATTTGAATTATTAATTGAAATAAAATTTTAACATTAGTAAAAACTGTTAATTAACTTGATGATTTATTAATAAAATGACCTATTTGTTATAAAATTAAAAACCTTAGGGGGCATAATGTAATTTCTAGAACAATATGGGTTAATTTGTAATTTAAGTAAACCTTAGGAGGTGTGTTTGTAATTTATCCAAAAATAAAATGAGTAAAAAAATTAATAAAATAAAATGTTACATTTAAATTATAATTATTTTATTTTTTCTCTTACAAAAGTCAAAAAAATCAATTCAAACGAATTTTTTTGACCAAAACTAAAATAGTCAAAAAATTAAAACACTAACTAAAAAAGCTACATGCCAAACAGCTTAAAATTAATAGAATGTAAATTACATTCACAATAATTATAAATTTTTAAATAAATTTATAATATTGCTGCAATAAGAATTGTCGAGAGAGGAACCACATCTAATATGCATAATATGCTAGTGTGAAATTACGTACAACTACTGCTACCATTCAAAATATTTGGAGAATCACCACCTTTTTTTACTTTACTTTTGTAGGTTTCAATTTAAAATTTGCCAATTTATTTGAAATTGATTCTCCCCCTCAAAGTGCTTTGACTATTCACCTTCCAGTGGAGAAAGTTTGGAACAGTTAACAGTTATTCAAACACATTTTTTTTATTAATATTATTGTCAAAAGTATCTTAGTGAATATATGTCTAATATTTTTTTCATGATTTTGAATTCATTTTGGTGATAAGCGGCTCTGATTTAAATTGCTTATTTATAATTTATTTTAATTTATGAGTTTCTATCACTATTTGATATAGTTTTTATTTAAAATGTATTAAACAAAAATAATTTAAATAAATTTAAAATATTAATTATGTGAAAGTTAAGAAATGGTATTTTTAACTTGTACTTTTTGATTATTAATTTTTTATTTATAAGTTATGTCAAACATGGTCATAATAACAAATTATCTTGTCCTAATGTTTTTGGGAAATTTTTTTTTTTTTTTTACATTTGATTGGTTAACATAGTGTGATGGATCTCCAACCTAACTGCTCTAACCAATTAATAGTTTTGTTCAACCACTAATCGATAGATGAACTAATCGGGCGTGGGTCACTACAAGAATTTACACATTTTGCGACCACTTTTGCCGACCAAAAAAATTTTGGTCGCAAAAAAATGACATTTGGCGACCAAATATGAATTAGTCGCGAATGATCATTATTTTTGGCGACCAAATATTATTGGTCGCAGAAGGTTATATTTTGGCGACCAAAAAATATGTTGGTCGCAAAAAGTGGTATACTTTTGCCGACCAACTACAAATTTGGTCGCGGAAGGTCACATATTTTTTGGCGACCAAAAATTTGGTCGTGAAAAACTTATTTTCAGCAACCAAAAAAAATTAGTCGCCAAATTAATACTTTTAGCGACTAATATTTTAGTCGCCGTTGATTGAGATTTGGCGACTAAAAAAATTTGTCGGGGAAAGAACCTGTTGTTGCGACTAATTTGATCTTTTGGTCGCCAAAAATTTGGGGGGAAATTTGAAACCTGGAGGGGGGGAATGAAATTTTAGAAAAAGTTACTCAGTCGAAGGCGACTTAGGAGTTAAGAGAGGAGCTTAATCGTATGAAGGCTTCCATGTCTGGTGTGGATCGGGAGGATCTGATCCCGTGTGATCTTATCCAAGAGGAAACTTCAATCCTAACAGCTTCTGCCCTAAATCTTCTCTGGTATACTCTAACAGCTTCTACCCTAACAGCTTCTACCCTAGCAGCTTAATCGTATGGAGTTGGTGGTGGTATGGCTGATTCGAAGGTTTACACACCTATTGGAGGTCGATCTGGGTCAGGTGGTCGTGGAGGAAGGGGAGGCAAAGGCCAAAATCCTGTGGCCCTGAATCCTGAGTTGAGAGAGAGAGAGAGAGAGAGAGAGTTACAGAGAAGATGGGAGGAGAAGGGAGAGAAGGGGATTGGGAGTGCGGAGGATGCAGGAACCGCAACTATGCCTTCAGGTCCTTCTGCAACAGATGTAAGCAGCCCCGCCTTGTCGTTGACACCAAAACCCCCGCCGATTCTAAATGGCTCCCCTGTATCGGCGACTGGATCTACACTGGTATACTCTCTTCCTCCTTTCTTATCACTTTGATTATGTGTATACATATATATGTATGTATATATGTTTGTATGTTTATATCCTCGTAGTGGTGACTGGAATTGGTTATGGGGATCTAGTGACTAGGGTTGAAAATTTTGGGTCTTTTTGGGTATACAAATTTAAACTGACTGCATTGCTAATTGGGTTTTTCGGGTTTGCAAGTTTGTTTGCTAGTGTTTGTTTGGGGTTATAGGACTACATAATTGATACCCAACAATGGTCAAAAACTAATAATATGCTTGTGCATTTGTCAAAAACTAATAATATGTGTATAAAAATTAATTGATACCCGACAATGGTCTGATAGCTTAGTAACGACTTATGTTAACTTACAATATTTGAGGTTAGGTTTCACTTCCAGTTAACTGTAGGCTCTCCAACATGTTAAACTCTTGCTGCAGTAATACCTAATGAGATTTTAGTTTATTTATACATGAAAGATTTTCTACATTGAAGGCAGCTGGGAAAAAAAAAACAATTACAAAAAATTCTTTGTACGACTTTTGGATTGAAATCAACCTTACAATTGGAAAATGAATGGGTCATTCCTGGTGCCACCTCACCTAATGGAAATTGTTTAAGAATCCACGCTCTGTTGTTTGGGTTAAATTGGAAACCCATAGCCATAAATTTTCAAAATTAAAGATTTCTTTTTGTTTAATCTTGTAGCATTTGTCTAATTACGGAGAATTCATCTACAGGATACAGATGATGAGGAACATCTTGATGCCAAAAAATCCAATTTGTCAAATGATGATATATTGGATGAGGACATTATCGAGTCTGATGTTGAGTTGGATAACATTGATGTTGTAGAGCCTGATAATGATCCTCCACAGAAGGTGGGTAATAGAATAAACCAAACTGGTTGCGGTTAAGGCTGTGCCTGCTTCAGTATTGAACAAGTTCACTTTGTTGTTTCATTGTAGATGGGAGATCGTTCTGTTGAAGTTACTGAAGAAAATCAGGATGTTTCACAAATATTAAAATCAAAAGCTATGGATTCAATCTCTGAAGGTACATTAGTAGTTTCTTGTGGTTAACATTTTTCAACAAATCTTCTTGGCTATTGTTTTCTCAGGAAGTATATGTCTCAACAAGCTGTGTATTCTTTATAGATAAGCTGCATGAAGCCATAGATCATCTCACAGGAGCTGTCATGTTGAATCCAAGTTCTTCGATACTGTATGCAACTAGAGGTGATGCTTATACTTGTAAAGCCTATGTTTTTTCAGATCACTTGACTTTGTTGTCCATATTTCCTTATTTGTTCTTCCCTTGGAAAACTGACATTCTTGCTTTCAGCTAGTGTGTATGTTAAACTGAACAAGCCAATTGCAGCAATACGTGATGCTGATGCAGCTTTACAGGTTTGTTCATAGATGAGTTCCTATACATGCCTTAAAGAACTGAATAAATAAAAGTTTGAACTTTGAAAATGATCACTAATGATGCTCACTTTATTTCATCTTGTCTGACATAATAAATACATAATCTTGTTCAGATCAACCCTGACTCAGCTAAAGGGTATAAAATACGAGGAATGGCACGGGCCATGTTGGGCCAGTGGGAAGCAGCAGCAAAGGATTTGCACGTAGCGTCAAATTTGGATTATGATGAGGAGATTGGAATGGTGCTTAAAAAGGTTTGCCCCCTTCCATTTTCTCCTTTCCCCCCTTCTGGGTTTCACTTGTGTGGATGTTTTTGGCTTTTTCTTCTCTTCCCTTTCCCCCTCTCTTTTAGATCTCTGAAGGGTAAGATTTCATAGATACTATTAACTGTTTACATGTTGAAATATGCAGGTTGAACCTAATGCACACAAAATTGAAGAACATCGGAGAAAATATGAACGTCTGCACAAAGAAAGGGAGCAAAGAAAAATTGAGCATGAAAGGAAGCAGCGGCGGGGTGAAGCACAAGTTTGTAATCCATATGTCATGCAATTTTTTTGCATAGTAAAATTCCTAATGCTTACTTTGATACCTAAATGTTTGTGCTGCAGGCGAAATATGAAAGGGAAATGAAGATGGAACAACCTTCTGAAAGTAAAGCTTCAGTGAGTTTCTGACTTTATTCTGATGTATCCATCTTTGGTTAAAGGATATGTGCTTTCTGAGAAGTAGCTAGTAGCCACTTTTGTACATTATTTGTCATGTGCAATATATTTACATCATCATGGCCAATCATTAAGGTCTAATGTGGCTGTAGTAGATTTACAGGCTTGTCAGTTTGGTACAAATTAGATTATGCATATACTATCTATGACTGGAGCCCCACTTTTTCATTCCTGATTGGGCTCTATCCTGATAAATACCAAAATAAGCCTCTGTCCATTATACACTTTACCAAGAATAGGGTTGAATGATGAACAATTCCCTTCAAACTATCTAGTTGGCTTGAACGCTGAAACAACTTCCTTTAGTGTGTAGCTTAGTGTCCTTGAGTTGGAATTTGACTTTTGTTCACTTGACCTGCCTGTTACCCAGCCTAATTTCTTCTTTCATTCTCTCCCTCTCTGTCCTGAGCTATGCTGGTGGTGATCCTACTTGAAGGGTCGCAACCTTCCAGTGATTAATCATAGTTTATTTTTTTAGGCCCTGTATCCAAATGATTGGGATAAGATACATCAAGTAATTGGATGATTATCCTCTGCCTTCCCATCTTATTTCTCAATCATACCTTTCTATTGGTATGATAGATTATTAGTTCACTACCAATATGATAATTAGAATATTGATTATGTATTTGTACAAGTATTCATGCTGCAAGAGTAGTGTAGCCTTTTTGTTGAAGCTCTTATTGCTTGTAGAGTAATTGAGTGACATTAACGCATTAGGTGCTTTAAAAGTTCTTTGGAAGCAACAAGACCTAGTATTTGTGGGCTATTGAATATTGGTTATTTAGGCTTTTAGTTGGAATGTAATACTTATAATTTATTTGTTCATTTGAATTCGATACTTGTCATTGATTTGCTATTATGTTCATTTGAGTTAAATACTACTAGTTTCCCTCCCCAAAAGTTATTTGTTTGCTGTTTCTGTTCCAACGTTACACTAGTGGTGAGATTTACATGACTGTTTTATTGAGATAACTTGAGATACATTGTAGTAATCTTGGCTGACTACCTTATTTTTATAATTTTTTTCCCCTGCTGTCCAATAATGCCAAACTCAAGTCTTTATTGCTGTCTGAACTTCCTGCAACTCCTATGCCAAAAGTATTTACTATTTTTATTGTAATTTTCTAGTTATTCAGAATTATGCCATGTGGTTATTTATCAAAAAAAAGAAAAATAAAAAGAAATATGCCATGTGGATCAGTTTGAAGGTCTTATTATCATGTAACTTCTTCGTGCAATGATCCTCACTTGTTTTTCTTCAACGTAAAGAAAGTTTGGCCATCTGTTTATCAATGCTACAATTTTATTTTGAAATATTATTGTTTCAGGTGTTAATATCATAGTTGTTTATAAAGAATGACTGCCTCGATGATGTGTCTACACTTATTGTTTCCATTTTTTTTTCCCCCTCTTATTATATTATTATTATTATATCTCGTTGTCTATATGCTTTGTTCTTTCTATATGGTCCTACTCATTAATTATTATTAGATTGTATTGTTTTCTTGAATTGATATCTACTGAGGCATGTATCATAGGTGTTAATATCATAGTTTTTTTTTTTTTTTTTTGAGAAGCATTATTTTGCAGATTTAGTGCAATGAAATTTATTTATATTTTTTTCTTTCTATAAACAGCAGTGCCAATTTTTTATTTTTTTTGTAAAAAAAAGAGAGAAAAATGGCGTTTTTGAAAAAACGTCACTAAGTGTTGTCATATGACGTCAGCATTTAACTGTGACGGTTTTTAGATAACGGATGTATGAGAATTTACGGCGTTTTAAAAAAACGCCGGCTAAAGTCATTAGCAACGTTTAATATACGTCATCTACCTAAGACGGCGGCCGTATCTGCGACGAAAGTTATAAACGTCGCTTTATCCTTTAACGGTGTTTTTAATGTTTATAGTGGTGTTTTTTAAACGTCGCGAATTCTGAAAATTCCTGCAATGTAATGCACTATTGCTTGTTGCAACTGCCACTAGTTAAGTGAATAGATCTTGACTATGATTTGATGCAATGAACCTGTTTATATGAACTGCAAGTCATGGATGCAAGAAATGCATGGAAGAACATACATGTGTTCATGCATACACAAACAAATTCACAATTCTTGCATTTTAATGCAAGAATACTCAAAATTTACTTTATTTAATGGCATATGAATTTTTATATAACTGCAAGCCATGGATTAGTTGCTGTTTGTTTTAGATTCAAGTTGTAATGGTTCTGATAGATGGACATTGTCAATGATCAGATGCGAGCTGGGAAACTTTGGTCACAAATTGAAGCAACTTTTAAGCAGATGGACACTGCAGGAACAGAACTCGAGTGCTTTCAAGCTTTGCAAAAGCAAGAGCAGCTGGTAGCATCACATAGGATCAATGGCCTCTGGGAAGAAGTTCAGAAGCAGAAGGAGCTTGAGCGAACTTTGCAGAAACGCTATGGGGATCTTGTAGCAAAGAAAGAAAGGATCCAAAGCCTCATGGATGCTTTCAGAGTACAAGAAGAAATTGCAGCAAAAAATCGTGCTCTTGAGTTGGCCAATGCTGTAGCAAATGAAACTGCTGAGCCTCCAGCTGATGAAATTCCAAGCCAAGAGCTAGATGCTGCTCAAGTACAAGCTAATGCAAGTCCAAAACAGGACATGGATGCTGATGGAGTGGTCGAGAATGCAACTCCAGTCGTGGATGTGAGCTCATCTGACATCATGCCCTCTGTTTCTGCTGATGCTGTTACTCAGCTCAAGAGTGTGGATGAAAATCACTCAAGTGACATTCCATGTCAAAAATTTTTGTGTCGAATGTTAATGGACACAGATCTGGATGTAACTCAACAAGACTATGTCAGAACTGCACAGGGCAGTGGAAGAGCGCTGGTTTCACTAATAAATGAGCTTTTGGACCAAGCAAAGATTGAATCTGGTAAGCTCGAGCTTGAGATTTACAGAGATATGTAAAGATCAAATCCATCAAGCTGATTCACAATTTCAAGCATAGTGCACTGATTCAATTCACTAATATGATTGATTTTTGTTCATTTGGATTAGAATATATTTTTTTCATTTGTTGATAGCTGCGCATGGATAACAAATAGTTATGTTTCAAATTGTTATGCTAGATGGATGTGACTTGTGAATGAAAATAGTTGTATTGTGTCGAATGTTAATGAATTATGTATTGTGTTGAATGTTAATGATTCAGTTGATTTGAATGATGCTTTAAAATTATAGGTTTATTATGGATTAAATAAATTATTAGGAATTACAGGTGTATTGTTTTCCTGCTTTGGGGACCAATTTATTAGTCGCGACAAATAAATATTTTTTTTTCGCAAAAAATGACAATTGCCAACCAAAAGTTTTGGTCGCAAAAAATACATCTATTGCCGACCAAAAATTTTGTTGGTCGTGGAAACTCACTTTTGCCGACCAACAGTTTTGGTCGCGAAAAGTAACAATTGGCGACCAAACTAATTTTGGTCGCAAAAAGTCACATTTGG
Organism: Camellia granthamiana; assembly: GCA_036172215.1. Lineage (NCBI taxonomy): Eukaryota > Viridiplantae > Streptophyta > Magnoliopsida > Ericales > Theaceae > Camellia > Camellia granthamiana. The sequence goes on along the minus strand of CM069917.1, from coordinate 25,983,212 downwards.
CAACCAAAATTTTTGGTCGCGAAATGTCACAATTGGCAACCAAACTTTTTGGTCGCGAAATGTGTCAATTGGCGACTAAGAAATTTGGTCGGCAAAAGGCGACTTTTCGCGACCAAAATGTTTTAGCGACAAAATGAATTAGTCGCGGTACTTAAATATTTAGCGACAAAAAATTTAGTCGGCAAATCCAACTTTTGCCGACCAACGAAAATTTTGGTCGCGAATTACTTTCCGCGACCCTCAATTGGCGACCAAACTAGCGACCAAAAAAATTGGTCGCAGATAACTTTTGCCGACCAAAAATAGACTTTTAGCGACCAATTTTTTTGTTGCTAAAAGTGTTAATTCTTGTAGTGGGTGAAAAAAATCAGACTTTTTTTCCTTTTAATTTATTTTTGTTGAGGAGATGCATTTGTGTAAGAAAATTGGGTTAGGGGCAATGAGCATTACCATTATGTTTGGTAGGAAAATTTAGAAAGAGATTTGAAAAGAAAAAAGAAAAAAATAAGTAAAATATGAATAAAATATACTTATATTTTATTTAATTTCACACACTTTTTCCCTTTTTCTTTTCAAATTCTTTTTAAAGGCTGTGTTTGGTTGGGAGATTTGGAAAAGGAAAGAGAAAAGTGTATGAAATTAGGTGAAATATGGATATATTTTATTCATATTTCACATACCTTTTATATTTCTTTTTCTAAATCCTTCTTCAAATCTTCCAACCAAACACAACATAAATCTCTCAACCAAACATAACGTCATTGTTTCTTCTAATTCTAAAAATCAGATTTCTGTTTCCATCTCCTCCTGTTTGGAATTTTATTTTATTTTTTTTAATCACAAGATTAGAGCAAAAGGATTGATTATATTATGAGAAATATATATAATATAATTTAAAAGATCAGTGAGAAGAAACAAGAGAACACGGGGGATGGAGAATCTAGTGTGCCTCGTTTGTTCAATCTTAAATGTTTCAGCTTTTAATTAAAAAAAGAGTTTAGGGCTGCAAACAAGTGCCCATGCTTGAAGGAAGGGAACATCGATCGGTTGCCTTTTGTCCCTGCTTCCCCATTCCAGTTGCTTTTCTCAATTTAAAAAAAATAAAAAAATAAAAAAATTTACTCTTTGATTTTTTTATAAAAATATATTTTTTATTTTTTAAATGCATTTACAAAGTAAAATATTTGTAAGAAATTTTAAAAAATTCAATAAATACAAAAAAAAAAAAAAAAACCAAAATTTTGTATTTACTGATTTTTTTTTTTAAAAAAAATCATAAATATTTTAATTTTAAAGTAGATTTAAAAAGTTAAAAAAATATTATAATATTAAAAAAATTCACTAATGACAAAAAAAAAAAAAAACAAAAAAACAAAAAAACAAAAAAAAAACAAACAAACAAACAAAAACAAAAGTAAAATAAAAAACTCAAATATTGTTTCAAAATTTGAAAACCAAAATTGAAGTAATACTAATGATCAAGAATTCAAATAGAGAAAAATATCAATATATATTATCAATAAATATAAATTTGGACTCCACTATTATAAATTGAATTCCAATAACAACCCTAATCCCTAACTTTCTTGTTAAAATGATGTGATTTATAGACTACTATTATCAACAATGCTAGAGACCTCTAATTTAGAGGCTCTAAACACACCTCTAATGAGGTGGAAAAGACCAAAAAAAAAAAAAAAAAAAAAAAAATTCAAGACATAGCACTGATGTGGCAGTGGGTGGGACCCACTGCCACATCCCTAATGGTACCTCTAATTAGAGGTCCCAAGCATTTTTCATTCTATTATATAAAAAAACACATAATTCAGAACATATATATTGAATTTTTATCACATTTTTTCCTGTTTCAAATAATACCATAAAATAATTGCTAAGTGATTGTAATTGAATAACTGCTAAACTATTTTGAAATTCATCTTTTTCATTAATCAAATCACCTCAAATTTAGATGTAAAATGCAAATGCATTGTGTTTGCATGTATAATATTATGAGAAAATAAATAAAATGATAAGTTTTGATTAAAATAAAACGATGTAAAATAATTTATATATGTTGGAAATCATAACTTGGAAACCATGTGATACACCATGTGGTACGCTCCATCTTTCCGTATGAGGAGTGAATTGAATGAGAGATTGAGAAATCATGATTCAACATATAACATATGATGTGGATGTGTGGATGAGTAGGAGATATTGGAAATCATAACTTGGAAACTATGTGGTACACATAGTGCGTCCTAACCTTTAAGGCCACATGGTACACATGATCCATCCACACATGGCCTAACTATGAGAGACGCATGGTTTGGAAACCATGAGGGACATATGGTTTTGAACATGTGGTACACATAGTGTGATATAACCATAAGGTACACATGGTTTGTCATTTATGCCTATATAAGGGCTTATGCTCAATATTGTGTAGATACATAAAAAATAATAAGTTTTCTATTTATTCATCTATTTTGAGGCTACCATCTTGAAGGCCTAAGAATTTAGAGTATGGATAAATATTGAAAAATTCTAATAATTTCTTAATTGACGGAGAATTTTTCAAACGAGATTTATAATTTAAGTATCCGATCCAAATCATTTTCGTATCAAGTAATATGATTATCGGTACGTTTTCCTTTAATATAATTAACTAAATTGAGATAAAAAAAAAAAAAATTATATACGTTCATCTGTCTCATCTCAATGCTTGCCTGTGCGTGGATAAGCATTTAAAACCGTGTTTTTGGCAGTTTGTCAAATATTTTATATGGTTCATGTGAAATCAGCTCACATGTATATGCAATTAAAATTTCTTCTAAGTACACCCAGCGAATGAACTCCACTTCTGCTAGCCCTTGCGATCCTAACTCCATCTCCCAAGAAGAAGAGGATCACCTCATCCGAAGTACGAAAAAGGTTAAGGGTTCCGATCCACTGGCCGGTGTGGCGATGGAGGTTTCAGAGGAGGTTATTCCGACCCCTACCAGCTCTGACCCACCCAGATCGGAACACCCATCTTCCTCAACAAATCCAATCACTAACTCTCCTAAGGTTAAATCCTTCAAGGACGCCCTTGCAGCTCCTAGGAGGAATGACTTCTACTTTGATGTTGCAGTTGATAGCTTACTTTCTGATGAGGTAGATGAAAACGAGGACGGGGATGCTACCATCCTTGCCAAGGATTGCCCTACTGCCCTTAGTGGCATTCCCAGAATTCATCTCCCTAAAAAGCTCTTGCAACAGATTAGGCGACCTTGGTCCAACACCCTCATTGTTAGGCTCCTAGGCAAGAGCATTGGATATCGGATGCTCTATTCTAAAGTTAAACATCTCTGGGCCACACAAGATGAGTTTAATGCCATAGATCTGGGCAATAACTATTTTTTGTTCAAATTTAACTCACAGGAAGATTGTGATCATGTATATACAGGAGGCCCCTGGGTCATTATGGATCATTACCTCACTATTCGCAAATGGGAGCCCGATTTCAAGGCTTCGGAAGCATTTGAAACCACTACCGCGGTCTGGGTGCGGTTTTCGGAGCTCCCGATTGAATATTTCCAAGAAAGGGTCCTTTACACCATTGCCAAGCAGCTTGGGAAACCACTCAAGATCGATCTTACTACGGTCATGGCTACACGTGGCAAATTTGCTCGAGTCTGCATTGAAATGGACCTGAACAAACCTCTTTGTCCCAGATTTTTTTTGGGTAAGAAATGCTATAATATTGAATATAAGTCCATTCATTCTTTCTGTTTTTTTTGTGGCAGGGTGAATCACAGGAAGGAACTCTGTCGCTACAAGGCAACAAAAGCCATTTCCCAACCTCCACCGGAATCTAGTACGCCGCCGGCCGTCACTGGTCTAGCCGTTTCCGGTAGTCCTCCAACGGTACAGAGTCAATCAAACGGCATTCTGCAGGACTCCGAGGAAAGAGACACTAACTTTGGGCCTTGGATGTTAGTCACTAAAAGAAATAGACGGCCCACTCCCGGTAGGAAAACCCAGAATACTGGGCCTTCTCCAAACTCCAACAAATTAGCTGGTTTGGGAAGTCCAGCCCATCAGGAAGAGGGTAATAGCAAAAGTATCAAACCTACTAGAATAGGCCACGACCAAGAGGCCTCTCTTTCATTTAGTCCCCCAAGCACAACTGGGCCAGGTAACTCCCCTAAGCACCATCACTCTAATCTTTCGAATAGCCCAAGCCAATCTGATGGCCTCACCCCCCCTTTAACTCACCCATCTCAGCATGTCCTCAGTAGTTCCAGAGACCATTCACTCATGTCTTCCACTATCTTTAAAGATAAGGTCAGAGACAACACACCCACTGAGCCCTCCCTCACTCTAACAACTGGGAATCAAAATCTGAGAGATTCGACTAGCAAATCCCCAGAAATCCCAATGGAAGAGATAAGTGAAGCCCCTTCTTTATCTTCCGCACCCAGTTACCCTACCTCACAGCACTCTAAATCCCTCAGAGATAGCAAAGCTAGAGCTCGAAAGCCCCCTGATCCCGACCCTGATATCGGACATGGAAGGAGTGATGAACTTGCCGGAGACTTCAGTCCACAAGATAGAGGACTCTGCGATCGGACTGTTATTAGAGAAAGGGATCGAAGCAATTCACCGCGTAGATACCATATGGTGGATCGAGCAAATCAGATTGATCATAGTGCCCGAGTGGAGCAACTCCCCATGCCCTCCACTCCACTCGCTGCAGATGGCATCCATGAGATCAAAGGCTCAGGATCACCGCAGGATACGTAGCATCATTCCTCAACTTGCTACTGACCCCCTTCCCATCTTCCCGTCCATGGATTCCCTAAAAATACTAATTTGGAACTACCGTGGGGCAGGTAACAGTACCTTCAGATGCAACATGCGAAACCTTATTCAATCTCATAAACCTGGGATTCTTGTCTTGATGGAAACAAAAGTTCTGTACAGCTCTATGGGAAACTTCTTCAGCAACTTGGGTTTCACAGCTACTACCATTGTTGACCCGATTGGTAGATCCGGTGGCATTTGGCTAATATGGGACACAAGTCAAGTCAACGTTCGTGCGTCGTCTGTCTCTAACCAAACCATACAAGCTACGATTCACAAAGAGGATTATGAGGAGTGGGTTATGAATGCAGTCTATGTTAGCCCTAATCCTGCTGCTAGAGAGGTTCTTTGGGAGGAGCTGGAAGCTACAGCAAACAATCTGAACCAGCTGTGGCTTGTTGCTGGTGATTTCAACGACTACACCAACTAGAGTGAGAGAATGAGCTTCTCTCCAACCCCTAACCAGAGCAGAACTCAAAGATTCAGAAACCGAATCAATAACTGTAATCTTCTTGATCTTGGAAGTGTTGGTCCTCGCCTCACCTGGACTAACAACCGGCAAGGGCTTGCTAACACCATGGAGCGGCTGGATAGAGCCATGAGCAATGATCAGTGGCGTGCCCTTTTCCCTGAAGGAACTGTGAGGACGCTTCCAAGAATGTATTCGGATCACTCTCCTTTGGTGATTTACACTCAAGGTATGCACTCTCCTACTCCTCAGAATAGACCTTTTCGCTTTGAAGCTGCATGGCTTAGCTATCCCAACTTTCCTGAAGTTGTGAATGATTCTTGGCTTAATATGGATTGTCACTTCCTTGAGGCCATTAATATTTTTACCCAGAATGTTAAAATTTGGAACAGGGATGTGTTTGGTAATATATTTAAACAGAAATGTTCTCTTCTAGCCCGTATTGAAGGAGTTCAAAAAGCTCAGTCTCTGAATTTCTCTCACAATCTCCATATCCTTGAAAAAGACCTTATTAGTCAATTTAATACAACCCTCTCTCAGGAAGAAACACTTTGGTTCCAAAAATCTAGAAACAACTAGCTTACCCTTGGCGATAGTAACACCAAATTCTTCCATATCTCTACCCTTTCTAAGCGTAGAAAGCTGAAAATTAATGTGTTAAAAGATGATAATGGTAATTGGATTTCAGACTCCATTGGCCTTAAAACTCACATTTTGGACTATTTTAGTAATCTTTTCACTCATGAGGATACCCATCATAGGAGTAATTGGTCTAACATTGCTCGCACTTCACTTTCTTCTGCTGACAATGTTAGACTTCTTGCCCCTGTCTCCTCCACTGAAATTTGGAATGCTTTTAGAAGTATTAAAGCTTTCAAAGCCCCTGAGAAAGATGGGCTCCAAGCTATCTTCTACCACCATAATTGGAACACTGTCAAAACCTCTGTCTGCAATTTTATTCAGACCTGTTTCCATAACAATAATGTTCCCAAAGAAATTAATGAAACCCTTATTGTCCTTATCCCTAAACTGGACAACCCTGAATCCATAAAGCAATTTAGGCCCATAAGCCTCTGCAATGTTATTTATAAGTCTATCACTAAAATCATTGTCAACAGACTTAGACCTCTCCTCTCTGACCTCATTAGTCCGAACCAAAGTAGTTTCATCCCTGGCAGATCCACCACTGATAACATTGTCATAACCCAAGAGATTCTCCATACTCTTAGAGGTAAAAAGGGCAGATATGGAGGCTTAGTCATGAAAATTGATCTTGAAAAAGCTTACGACCGTATTTCTTGGGAGTTCATTCACCATTCCCTTACAGAACTTAAGCTTAACCCTGACTGGATCAACCTTATTATGAATTGTGTGTCTACTGTTAATTCATCTATAATTTGGAACGGGGAAACCTTACCTAACATCAGTATGGGGAGAGGCCTTCGGCAAGGGGACCCTCTTTCCCCTTATTTGTTTGTTATTTGTATGGAAAATCTCTCCAATATGATTAGACTTAAAACTGAAAGTGGAAAATGGAAGGGCCTCAAGGCTTCCAAGAATGACCCTCCCATTTCTCACTTATTTTTTGCTGATGACTTGGTTCTTTTTGCTAAAGCTGATAGCAGTAACTATGATTGTATTATGGAAGTTCTTTCTGAATTTTGTGACATGTCTGGGCATAAAATCAACTTTGATAAGTCTAAATTGTTCATTTCTCCCAACATCCCGCGAAGAGAAGCTCTCTCCCTAAGCCTTAGGTGTGGTTTTTCTATCACTAGAGATCTTGGTAAGTACTTGGGCACTCCCCTCTTGCACAGTCGTTTGAGTAAAAACCACCTGAAAGGCCTCATTGACAAATTGGATAAAAGACTATCCGGATGGAAAGCCAAAACTCTCTCCCTAGCTGGCAGAACCACATATATCAAAACTGTTACCTCTGCCATCCCAAATCACCTTATGCAAACCATGGAAATACCTCGTCAAATTTGTGACCAAATTGACAGGTTGAACCGTAATTTTCTCTGGGGCAGTACTGCTAACAGTAAGAAAGTCCACCTTGTGAACTGGCACCAGGTTTGTAAATCTAAGAGAAATTGGGGTCTTGGCATCAGGAACTCCAGGGATCAGAACACAGCTCTCATCTCTAAGTTGGGATGGAAACTTATCACTAACTCTGAGGAGCTTTGGGTTAAAATCCTGAAAGCTAAGTACCTCATGAATCATTCCATCTCTAATTGGCCTGCTAAGAGAAGAGCATCACATACTTGGAAGAGCATTATTAGAAATAAAAAAGTTTTGGACAACAACATCAAGTGGAATGTTGGTAATGGTGTCAACATAGCCCTTTGGACTAACTGGTGGTGTGGAAATCAACCTCTGTGTTTGTCTATTCAAGGGAATCATATCGACACTACAACCAAAGTTAGCTCCATTATTGATGAAGTCAGGAATTGGGACCTTACATCCATCCAAGATCTTCTTTCCCAACAGGACAAAGAGGCCATTATCAGCATTTACAGACCCAGGTATGTATCATTCACTGACACTCCCCAATGGAAAGGATCCAACAGTGGTAACTTCACCATAGCTGCTGCTTACCAAGCGATAATCAAGGAAGAAAGAGAGGAGTTTGACTGGCAGTGGTTATGGAAAATTAAGGCACCTCACAAACTCAAAAGTTTCCTTTGGCTTGTTTTTCATGAGAAACTTCTAACCAATCATATGAGGCTAATCAGGAATTTGTCTAACTCTGATCATTGCCCCAGGTGCCAAATTCATCGATAAGATATGCAACATTTACTTCGAGGCTATTTTAAAGCCAAGGCAATTTGGTTAGGAGCAAGGATCATGTCAACAATATTCCATGGTCAACAATTTTTCTGTCTACTCTTTGGATCATCTGGAAAGATAGGAATAAAACTGTGTTTAACAAGCTGTCCCAACCTGCACATCTCAGCGTTAACCTCATTCTAAAACAAGCTTCGGAAATTCAAGAAGCCTTCCAAAGCACACTGAATCCAAACTTCAGAAATCCCATATTAATGTTGTGGTCTTTTCCCATTGCAAGTAAGCTCAAGTTAAACACTGATGGAAGTTCCAAAGGCGACCCGGGGCAATCAGGTTATGGCGGGCTGCTAAGGAATGAGGTGGGAACCTGGCTATGGGGTTACATCGGTTATTTAGGCAACTGCACAAGCCTGGAAGCTGAACTCTGGGGTATGTATCGAGGTTTAACCATTATCATGCAAAAAGGGCTGGCCAATGTTGAAATTGAAACAGATTCCCAGACAGCCATGGCTCTAGTCTGTGATGGAGCTGAAGCTAACTCTCCCTATTGAGCCCTCATTGAAGACGCTAGCTTCCTGTTAAGGCGATGCCAATGCTCAATCAAAGCCATACCCAGAGAAGCCAACCAAAGTGCCGATGCTCTAGCTAATTTGGGAGTTAACCAACAAGAATATACTGTATTTCTTGATGACCCTCCAAACACCATCCTTCCTTTGTTGATCACTGACATGTGCAGTGCTAGCTCTAGTAGGGTTTAAAACATTCTCTGGAATGCTTTGTTCTTTGTCTTTAAGTTTTCATTTGAATCAAAAAAAAAAAAAATTTATATCAAAGAGTACCTCACTCCATATTTATCTAGGTTGTGGGCTCAAGAGCATCACAATCGAAGTGTTAAAATTGTCTGTTATTGTGTGTCATTTAAAAAAAAATATATTTATATATTAATGGATGAATTACTTCCTAGGGTTTTTATTCTCTCTCTCTCTTTCTCTTTACGGCGGAGAAGGAATGGGTTGTGATGAAGGAAGTGGGGAAATGGATCACAATGATCGGGTTAGGCGATGGGGTTGGTTGCGACGGCAAAGGTAGGGGCGGGGTGGGGCTGGGTGATGGGGTTGGTCACGACAATGAGGGTGGAAGTAAGGGTTGTTCACAATGGCCAGAGGTAGTTGTTCGCGGTGGTATAAGTTGCTCGTGGCTGAAGGAAAGGATTGTGGTGGTGATGCATGGTGACGGTGGTTAGAAATAGAGATCAGGCGACAGAGACTAAGGGGGTGGTGAGAGAGAAGGGCGACGGTGAAAAGCAACGGAGATTAGGAAAAAAATTAATCATATCTTTCTAACTAAAAGGGATAATTACAGATCAGGAGTTATTTCAAAAAATAATTACGAATTGATAAAATAATTTATAATTTTAATTATTAATATTTATAAAAATTTTCACTCATTAGTAATTATTTTTTACAAACATCACTGATATGATATTTTTCCAAACTAAAACAAAATAATCCTTACCCCTACCCTTGTAATTAAATTAAGAAAAATATTTGATGGCCCGAATTTTTGTGGTTTGAATGGCTCGAATGTGTCAAAACGACATTGTTTTAGGTGTTTCGAGCCATTCGAGCCATGATTTTTTGGATCACCTATCTTTGTTGTTAAATTAAACAATCACTCCACAGAGAGGCCTCTCCCCTCATCTTCCATTGATTACAAGGAACACAACAAATGCAAGAGACTGATTGATGATGTAAATCTTTATACTATTGGGCAGTATATACCCAACACAATCAGTCCGTAGATTGCTAGCTTCATTTGTTGGGCATGCCTCACAGCACTCAAGTTATCCAATATCATTAGTACTGGATACATATCAAGTCTTATCACATAGCCCAGCCCCACCATTACCTTATCTTCCCTCCCTTTTAGTTAATTAGAACAAAAAATACTATTTATTAATCATAAAATGTATCTTAAATTTTATTTCGAAACTGAATGTGTAGTATAAGGCTTTGTTTGGCATTGATTTTTTAGGTTAAATTAGTTACAAAAAAAATAAAATGAGTAAAAAAATTAATAAGATAAAATGTTATATCTAAATTATAATCATTTCATTTTTTCTTTTACAAAAGTCAAAAAAGTTAATCCAAACAAATTTTTTAATCGAAACTAAAATAGTAAAAGAATCAAAAATTTAACTAAAAAAGCTACATGCCAAACGGCTTAAAATTAATAGAATGTAAATCACATTCACAATAATTATAAATTATTAATTTAAGTTTTTACATAAATTTATAATATTGCTACAATAAGAATTCTCGAGAGAGGAACCACATCTAATATGCATAATATGCTAGTGTGAAATTACGTACAACTACTGCTACCATTCAAAATATTTGGAGAATCCCCGCCATTTTTACTTTACTTTTGTAGGTTTCAATTTAAAATTTGCTAATTTATTTGAAATTGATTCTCCCCCACAAAGTGCTTTGACTATTCACCTTCCAGTGGAGAAAGTTTGGAACAGTTAACAGTTATTCAAACACATTTTTTTTATTAATATTATTGTCAAAAGCATCTCAGTGAATATATATCTAATATTTTTTTCATGATTTTGAATTCATTTTGGTGATAAGCGGCTCTGATTTAAATTGCTTATTTATAATTTATTTTAATTTATTTGATATAGTTTTTATTTAAAATGTATTAAACAGAAATAACTTAAATAAATTTTAAAAAATTAATTATGTGAAAGTTAAGAAATGATATTTTTAACTTGTACTTTTTGATTATTAATTTTTTATTTATAAGTTACGTCAAACATGGTCATAATAACAAATTATATTGTGCTAATGTTTTTGGGAAAAAAAAAAATATTTTTACATTTGATTGGTTAAAATAGTGTGATGGATCTCCAACCTAACTGCTCTAACCAATTAATAGTTTTGTTCAACCACTAATCAATAGATGAACTAATCGGGCGTGGGTGAAAAAAATCAGACTTTTTTTCCTTCTAATTTATTTTTGTTGAGGAGATGCATTTGTGTAAGAAAATTGGGTTAGGGGCAATGAGCATTACCATTATGTTTGGTTGGGAAATTTAGAAAGAGATTTGGAAAGAAAAAAGAAAAAGATAAGTGAAATATGAATAAAATATACTTATATTTTATTTAATTTCATACACCTTTTCTCTTTTTCTTTTCAAATTCTTTTTAAAGGTTGTGTTTGGTTGAGAGATTTAGAAAGGGAAAAGGAAAATGTGTGTAAAATTAGGTGAAATATAGGTATGTTTTATTTATATTTTACCTACCTTTTTTATTTCTCTTTCTAAATTCTTCTTCAAATCCCACAACTAAACACAATATAAATCTCTCAACCAAATAGAGCGTAATTATTTCAGTCTCTTCTGATTCTAAAAATCAGATTTCTGTTTCCATCTCCTCCTCTTTGGAATTTTATTTTAGTTTTTTAATCACAAGATTAGAGCAAAAGGATTGATTATATTATGAGAAATATATATATATATAAAATAATTTAAAAGATGAGTGAGAACATGGGGGATAGAGAATCTAGTGTGCCTGGTTAGTTCAATCTTCAATGTTTCACAGCTTTTGATTAAAAAAAAGAGTTTAGGGTTGCAAACATGTAACCATGCTTGAAGGAGGGGAACATCGATCGGTTGCCTTTTGTCCCTGCTCCCCCATTCCAATTGCTTTTCTCAATTTAAAAAATAAAAAATAAAAAAATTTACTCTTTGATTTTTTTATAGAAATATTTTTTATTTTTTAAATGCATTTACAAAGTAAAATATTTGTAAGAAATTTTAAAAAATTCAAAAAAAAAAAAACTAAAATTTTGTACTTACTGATTTTTTTTTATATAAAAAAATCATAAATATTTTAATTTTAAAGTAGATCTAAAAAGTTAAAAAAATATTATAATATTAAAAAAATTCACTAATGACAAAAAAAAAAAAAAAAAAAGCAATTCAAAAACAAAAGTAAAATAAAAAACTCAAATATTGTTTCAAAATTTGAAAATCAAAATTGAAGTAATACTAATGATCAAGAATTCAAATAGAGAAAAATATCAATATATATTATCAATAAATATAAATTTGTACTCCACTATAATAAATTGAATTCCAATAACAACCCTGATCGCTAACTTTCTTGTTGAAATGATGTGATTTATAGACTGCTATTATATAGAGAACTGAACCACCACTTTCGCTAGCACAGATGAAGAATGGGAACAAACCCAACATATGTATTCTATTATATAAAAAAACACATAATTCAGAACTTATATATTGAATTTTTATCACATTTTTTCCCGTTTCAAATAATACCCATAAAATAATTGCTAAGCGATTGTAATTGAATAACTGCTAAACTATTTTGAAATTCATCTTTTTCACTAATCAAATCGCCTCAAATTTAGATGTCAAATGCAAATGCATTGTGTTTGCATGTATAATATTATGAGAAAATAAATAAAATGATGAGTTTTGATTAAAATAAAATGATGTAAAATAATTTATATATGTTGGAAATCATAACTCGGAAACCATGTGATACACCATGTGATACGTTCCATTTTTCTGTATGAGGAGTGAATTGAATGAGAGATTGAAAAATCATGATTGAATATATAACATATGATGTGGATGTGTGGATGAGTGGGATATGTTGGAAATCATAACTTGAAAATCATGTGGTACACATAGTGTGTCCTAACCTCGAAGGTCACATGGTATATATGATCTATTCACACATGGACTAACTATGAGAGACGTATGGTTTTGGAAACCATGGGGGACATATGATTTTGAACATGTGGTACACATAGTGTAGCCTAACCATAAGGTACACATGATTTGTCATTTATGCCTATATAAGGGCTTATGCTCAATATTGTGTAGATACACCAAAAATAATAAGTTCTCTATATATTCATCTATTTTGAGGCTACCATCTTGAAGGCCAAAGAATTTGAAGTGTGGATAAATATTGAGAAATTCTAATAGTTTCTTAATTGATGGAAAATTTTTCAAACGAGATTTATAATTTAGTATCCAATCCAAATCATTTTCGTATCAAGTAATATGATTATCTGTATGTTTTTCTTTAATATAATTAACTAAATTGAGATTAAAAAAAAAAATTATATACGTTCATCTGTCTCATCTCAATGCTTGCCTGTGCGTGGATAAGCATTTAAAACAGTGTTTTTGGCGGTTTGTCAAATATTTTATATCAAGGAGTACCTCACTCCATATTTATCTAGGTTGTGGGCTCAAGAGCATCAGAATCGAAGTGTTAAAATTGTCTGTTATTGTGTGTTATTTAAAATATATATATATATATTAATGGATGAATTATATTAATATCTTTTGAGATTTTTATTTCATTTTTTTAAAATTTGTAATTTCATTATAAATTACTGTCTGAATTGCTAATGTCGTATCGTAAAATTTTTTAAAAGATCATCTTGCTATTTTTTTTACTATTGTTTTTCTTATCATCATAATTACATTTTATAACTTTTTATCATTAAATTCTATCCGAATATATTTTTATTAAGTGATGATATATAAATATAAATTTTATATAAAATCTTTAAAAACAATGATATGGCTTAATAGTGACCTTTCACTTTAAAACAAAGCATCCATAAACATGATTTATATTTACAATAATATCACTATCAAAATATTTTTATGATATTTTTTGTATAAATTTTTATATATGAATTTAATTTTTCATTTTTATTTCCACCATTATATCTAGATTAGATCAATTTAATCTAAATATATTTAAAAAGTATAAAATTTATACAAATTTTTTTTTAAAAAAAATCCATTGAATACAACAAAATAAGATAATGTATTGAGTTTTTATATTTTTTTATATTAATATATCTAGATTAGGTGTATCTAAAAAATAAAAAATTAAATTTTTTAAACAATAAAACAAATAGTAAAAATAAAAAACAAACACGAAAAATAAAAAAATAAAAAAAACTTAATTTTTTTTTATGAATTAAACCAAAGAAGATGATTGTTATTTTTTTTAAAATGACATGAATAAAATATATGTATTATTTATTATTTTATATGCATAAAGATTAAAGAATAAATATATTATTTTAATCTGATAAGAAAATAAGTCTCTGTTTGAGAAGTGGGTTGGCTTTTTGATTTTTTGATTTTTTTGGCTTTTTAAACCTGGGTTAAAAAGCTTAGTTTGGGAAGGGCTTTTTGACTTTTTTGACTTTTTTTGTGAGAGAAGAGTGTAATGATTATAGGTTGGTTGTGATATTTTGTTTGTTATGACTAAAATAGTCTATTTTATTTTTTGTGGCTAAAATAATAAAAAAAAATTCATTTAAAACGAAGCCTAAGTGTAATTTTTTAAATATGAAAAAACATCCATATCAAATACAAATCTCAGAAATTGACAATGTAATTTATCCTAACAATTAATAAACAAGTTAGCATCTTAGCATCTGGACAAATTTTAAAAATAGCAACTCTCTTAACATTTCCATTGAAACTATAAAACAAAATAAAAATGAAAGCTAACTGACAACTATAAAAATTTGGCGCTAGATTGGTATAGAAAAATGGTTCATACCATTAATTCAATATTATTAATGTATCACTAATAATATAGTATTATGTGAATTTTATTATTGTTGTGATAATTTAATATTTATTTATTTATTTATTTATTTATTTTTCTTGCACTTATTAATGATACTTTTAAAATTGTTGATTAGTGTTCTAAATTAGATTTGATTGCTAAGAGCATCTCCAACGGTTCATCAAACTTTTCACTAAATCTGAGTAAAAAAATCACTCTTTTCCCAATTTGATACCACTCGCTCCAACGGTGAGCATCAAAAGGGGGAGGGGCGACCGGTTGGTCGACCCGTAAGGCCATTATTTTATTTTTTTTTCTGTTCTTTTCTGTGGCGGAGGAGGAGGAAGATAAGGTTGTTTATTATCTGCACCGACAAGGATTTCTTTTTTCTTTCACTACAAATCAGGTGGTCTATCCCATCCTGAACTTTTTTCTTTCACTATTTCCTTCTTATCAATGGATTTGCTAAGCTGTTGGAGCATCAGGTGAGTGTCCAATGGATTCTGAAATTGCTCGTCTGATTCTTTCTGGTGAAAGACTCCTCTTGTGAAAGACTCCTCTTGCTTCAAAGCCCATACCAACCATTCCTTCTGGTAGCTCAGTAGAGCCGTAAACCAAATCTGAAGAATGTTCATTTCTTTTCTTTGGTGGGTTGATCGGCCGGTCGACCGGTAAGGCAAGTTAATTTTTTATTTTTTTTACCTATTTGAACCTTTTTTGATCGGTTTGAACCTATCAATTTTAAAGGAAACCGGGCGACCGGTTGGTCAACCGGCCGGGCAACCGGTGCAGCTTTTCCAACGGTCAGGAACAGTGATTTGGTAAAATCTATACCTTGTTCTCAGTTTGATGTTTTTTTTCCTGAAATCTCATTTTGGTATGACTTTGGTGTAACCGTTGGAACATAAAAAAATGAATTTTTCATCAAAATTTAAATCTAATGCTGAGTTTGGTTCACCGTTAGAAATGGTCTAATACGTGCATTAAGATGTTGTCAGACCATTTTTTAGTAGCGCATTTTTGTACGACTACTTTTTCTTGTGGCTAGGGCTGCAAATGAACCGAGCTGTTCGTGAACAGGCTCGGCTCGGCTCGGTAAGGGCTCGGCTCGGCTCGGCTCGTTTAGTAAACGAGCCGAGCTCGAGCTCGATTATTGGGCTCGTTTCGTTAACGAGCTGAGCTCGAGCTCGCCTGTGTTCGGCTCGGTAGGCTCGGCTCGTTTATCTATAATTAAATTATATAATAAATATATTATTTATATATTAAATAATATATAAATACATTATTTATATATTAAAAATATATAAATATATATATAAATAATAATATAAATGCATTTTTTATATATTAAATAATATAAATAATATTTTTTATTTAAAAATTTATATTTAAATAATATAAATAATATTAAAAAAAATTTATCGAGCCGAGCCGAGCCGAGCCGAGCCGAGCTCGAGTTCGACAAAAATTAACGAGCCGAGCCGAGCCGAGCTCGAGCCCAGTCCCTTATCGAGCCAAGCTCGAGCTCAATAAACGAGCTCGATAGCTTAACGAGCCGAGCTCGAGCCCAGCAAGGCTCGGCTCGGCTCGGCTCGTTTGCACTTATACTTGTGGCGTCCGCTAATCCAATAACCTGATTCGGAGATCTAAGTAGGATGACTTTGAGGTACGAAGTTTGATTTTTTTTTAGAGTTTTAGTCATTTGAACGACGGTATATATTTGGCATGTTTTAAAAAAAAGTCAAAAAGTCACTATCTTGTTTAAGTTATATTATTTTGTTTAAGTTACATCATCTTTTTAATACATCATTTTAAATTCAGTTTAAACCTAACTCATATTTCATAAAAAGTCAAAAAGTACACTTATTTAGATCATCCCAAACAACCCCTTAGTAGGATAAATTTTTTAAAATTAGGCGAGTGTCTAGTAAAAAAATAAAATAAAATAGATTTTTTAATTTAATAAGATAAAATATCACATTTAATTTATAATCATTATATTTTTTCTCTTACAAAAAGTCCAAAAAGCCAAAACCTTTTCTAAACGAGAATTTTTAACCCCAAGCTAAAATAGTCAAAAAAATTAACCCACTTCTCAAACGAATCATATATAATTAAGGGTTCTTTTGGGAACAATGGTAAAAAGTTAATTTTTTGACTTTTTAATTTTTTTAGTCAAAAAAGTCACCTTTTTTGTCCAAAATAACCCAACTTTTTGCTAAAAAAATCACTAAAAAAGTTAAAAGTCAAAAAGTTAATTTTTTACCAAATTTTCAAAACACCACTAAAGTAATTCTATTATGTAGTACCACCTAAAAATGATTTCTAAAGTCTCAATTCCTTAGCCACTAAGGCCTCGTTTGGAAACATGTTAATTTAGTAATTTTTTGATTATTTGACTAAAATATGAGTTAAAAAAACTAGTATGTTTGGGGTGATTTTTTGACTTTTTACGAAAAAATATACAAAAAATAAAGATAAAAGAAAATTTTTGAATTTTTGATATGAATTATTAATTTTTTAATTTTTTTAACTAAATAAATTGATTTCCAAAGGAGGCTTAAGTCACGGAGGTAGTTAGATCTTACTTCAACGGAAGCGTCAAATGTTGTGCTAAAATGGTCAGACGTTAATGTTGTAATTAATAATGAAACTTTATCAGTTTTAAAAAAAAAAAAAAAAAAAAAAAAGGGTTCGTGGAGCGGGCTTCTGAGAAAGAGATGAAAAAGGTACGTGAGATTCTATACATTAGGCTTTGTTTGAAAACATACTATTTTAGTTATTTCTAAATTTTTTAATTAAAATATAAGGTAAAAAAATAATATATTTAGAGTAATTTTTTAACTTTTTATAAAAAAATATATAAAAGGTAGAGAGAAAATGATATCTTTGATTTTTGGAGTACTTACCAATTAGTCCTATTAACTAGACTTATTTACCTATAGGTCCTAACTAATAAATTTAACACTATAAAAATAAGAGAGTGATAAATTTATCACTATAAATTTATTCATAAAAACAAATAGACTGATAAATTTATCACTATAAATTTATTCATAAAAATAAAAGACTGATAAATTTATCTTTATCACTTAATAAATTTATCAATAGGACTTAATGGGTAATAAGTCTCAAAAGTAGGACCTATTGGTAGTTTACCCTTGATTTTTTAGTATAGATTATAGGCTTTTTAACATTTTGATTAAAATGTTAACTTGTCAAATGAGGCCTAATCTCATTTGGAAATAAATTATTTTAGTAGTATTTTGAATTTTTTTTTTTATAAAAAATGTTTAAAAAAAAATTAAAAGTGCTCAATAGATATTGCGATTTGCTCAAACTAACCAAATCAAACTGATCCACTACATTTTGAATGGATGTGTGATGACTCGTGGACGGTTGTAGATTGATTTTTTTCAATGCATCTAGTTTTGGACGAAGGGCAGATTTGAGATTCCTTTAATCGTAACGGAACAGTCAAACTGCAAGTACCCATAGTAATTTGTAAGACTTTGATTTTTAATTTGTTTAGATATTTTGTTTGTATTTTTAATTGAAAAAGAGTTTAGATATTCTGCTGTGTTTTCAATTTATTTTTAATTTAGAAATCCTTTTATCAAATGACAAGTATGATAATGACAAGTAGTATTATTCACCCAAAAAAAAATGACAAGTATGATATTTGATATTTTTGTGTAGAAAATATAATGCTTAATTTTTGTCATTTAAAAAAAAATCAAATTAAATAGTTTTTGAATAAAAAAAAATAATGAAATAGTTTTGATAATGCATAGTTTTCTTATATGTATTTATTATTGATATTTGACAATTTACTTGATAATTTTTTGGTTATGTTGAGTTAGATTATTTTTCAAAAAAAAATATTGACAAATTGTTGAATTATATTCAAAATTTATAAAAGTTTAATTGCCAAACAGATTCATATTAATCCGCCAATTCGTTCAATCAGCATCTGTCAATTCGGTTGACGAATACGGATTACTTTTTTTTAATTTGTCAATCTAACTGACGGATGATGGATTGAAAGTTTTCTGGCCGCAATTGAACCGCTAATACTTTTAAAAAAAATAAAAAGAGTGATAAAATAATTTATAATAATTTTTGTACTTTTTGACTAAAAGTAAAAAGTTTCCGAACCAAGCCTTAACATACATTTTAACATTTTTATTATAACACTTCACACGCTCACTAATTAACAAATTTTAACAAGTAATTTTTTTATATTTTTTTTATAATTTTATTTTAATATAACACACAATGACAGACAATTTTAACCAAATATTGTGGTGAAATAGTTAGTTGTTAATGTTATTGTTAACGAGGGCGCTTTATCGGTTGTAAAATAAAGAAATAAAAAGAAAAAGAAAAAGAAAAGTAGATATGTGGAGTGGGCCTCTTAGAAAGAGGGAAAAAGATAGGAGAAATTATATTTAAGGTTAGGTTTGGTATAATCTATATAATCCATCTTTTCATCTTTTTATTTTTTTTCTATCACATTACTTCTCTATTTTTTTGCATATCTTTTCGTAAAAAGACAAAAAGTGCACTTTTTTAGGACACTCCAAACTAACCCTAAGTGGAGTAGTGAGAGAAAAATTATATTTTTATGATAGTATAATTTTTTTTTGTATGTATGGTGTAAATTTATTCCTCTACTTGGTGTAACTTTTCTGGTGTGTCAAAGTTATACAAAAAAAAATTCTATTTATAATACAATTTTTTTCCCACTACTCCATGTATTTGCAATTTCTCCAAAAAAATAAGTACAATTCTATACATAAATTACCATACATTTTAACATCTTCTTTGTAACATTTCACACACTCATTAACTAAAAAAATTTAACAAGCAAAATTAATAAGAAAAAGAAGAGAGGACCAATATATATATTTTATCTCTATACATAAAAGGGGACACAGTCATTGTTTTACAAAATAATTGCAAATTTATGGCAAAGCTTATAAGTTTAATTATTAATGTATATAAATTTTATTACTGATATGAAATTATTTTTAAAAACATACCTTGAATAGTAATTGTCCCTACATAATACATGTATACACAAATTAACATCTTATTCCAACGCTCACAAACTCACAAATTTTAACACACAAAATTAGATCTCACTTCTGTTATTTTATGTCATATAACACATCAACACACAATTTTTTGACATCTCTATTAGAAATACTCTAAGTAATTGTTTACCTTTATTTGTAAGATTAGGGTGAAAAAAAAAAGAACATAAATTACATTGATCAGTTTTGAGGTTTGAAAAAAAAAAAAACAAAAGTTTTATAAGCTTGACATAATTTTATTGATTTTTTTAGTAAGATTAAAGTAAACAAACTTACCTGTTGTAGTGTTTTTATTTAGCTAGGATTCTACAAAAATAAAATAAAAATTGTCGTATTAATTATCTTGATCAATTATCAGTTCTATTAATTGGATTTGTTTACTCATAAATCTTGATTAATTAATTAATTTATTTTATGTATTTATCTTTTATTTTGAAAATGAGAAAATTGTAGAACTTTTTAGAAGTTTTAGTGTTTTGTGAAATGATCATTTGGTCCTAATGAGACTGATAAATTTATTAGAGTGATGATATTTGAAATTTTATTTGTGAGTTTTGAATTTTTTTTTTTTTTTTTTGTGTTTATTTGTGTCAATTAATTATATTAAAATATGATATGGGAAGTGCAAGTAGTTTAATTTTATTTTTTAAAAATATTTTTACAATAACAAATTTATCACTAAAATTTAAAATTGAATTTTTTGATAAATAAATCCAGTCTACAAAATCGTCTCGTAACTGCCCCTTTAATTCTAAGCAGATCAAACAAATTTGAACGATCTGGACCTTTTATCATGGGCTGGCACTAGCATGGGCCGAAATGGTTTCGACGTGAGGCCCTAAATGCAGGCGGGCTCAGCTTTGTCCAGCAAGGCCCAATTTGCAGCTTAGGTAATCACAGTAATAATTGACAATGCCCACCTCAAAAACTAAGGTAGCGTTTGGTAGAGTTTTGTAAATGTGATTTGAGAGTATGAGTTGTATTTTGAGTTTGTGCGTTGTGAAATTATGATTTGAGTGTAGAAAATTTGTTTGGTAAAGAGTTTTGAAAATAATTTTGATTTGAGTAGGAAATTGTTGCTGTGACATTTGATATGTGATATAAAAATTTACAACTCATAACTAAACATACAACTCAAAATTATTTTAAAGTACATTAAAAATTTTAAAAATTTCAGAAAATGTTTTTTTCGATTATATAAATTAATTGCAAAAAAAAAAAAGAAGTTATTCACTATTCCGGTCAACCGGCCAGACGTCCCGTCAAGCAAAATTTTCAAAAAAAAGAAAAAGAAAAACGCGTCTGTCAAAATAGAAAACCGCAGGTATTTTGTGCAGAGTTTTGGAATCATCGTTTGAGAACACTAACCAAACACCATACTTAAATTAACGTGTGGAATCATGATTTGAATTCACAACCAAACAGAGCCTAACATCTTTTATTTATTAAAAACTTGTTAAATTTTTAAATCAAACTTAAATAATTTATTAATCAGCTTATATGCACTATAAAACTAAACTACTCAAGTTTAATTCGATTAAAACTTGTTTAAAAACCTAAACAAGTCAAAATTAAACAAAATTTTGAAACTTATTAAGGGACGTTTTGTATAACTTATATAATTACACGGGGTTGTTTGAGGTGTCTTAAATAAGTGTAGTTTTTGTCTTTTTGGACTAAAAAATTGAGGTTGAAAATATGGATGTTTGAGTTAATTTTTTGACTTTTTATGGAAAAATATGTAATAAAAAATTGTAAAAATTGATTTGTAGGAAAAAATTCGAATTGAGAATTGCGCAGCCGTAATTGTTGACTTTTGGTGAATAGTGTTAACTTTTTAACTTTTTGAGTAACTTTTTGACTTTCGGAACTGCTACGTAGCTCGACAATTTCGAGCTCGAAAGTGGCTCGAATCCAAAACGGTGGCGTTTTGCAGAATTTTTTTTTTTTTTTTCATTCTCGTTTTTTTTGACGTTGAAGATGAAGAAAAAGCAAAAGAAGAAGAAGAAAAGGCGAGTTCAGATTTCCATTCATCTTTCAGATCCAGGAAAAAAAAAAAAAAATCAACAGCTTCATCAACACAGCTTCATCAACACATCATCATCAACATCTTCATCATCATCATCATCAACCAACAAATTTTTTTTTCCCTTCATTTTCAGATCATTTTCAGATCTAGATGTACCAGAAAAAAAAAAAATAGAGAAACAGAGTGGATCGGAGATCAGCTTCAGCGCCATCACCGATCGGCGATCAGCTTCATCGATCTTCATCATCGCCATCACCGATCGGCGATCAGCTTCATCGATCTTCATCATCGCCATCACCGATCAGCTTCTCTTCCTCCTTCTCTCCATCTTTTCTTCCTCTTCTCTTCTCTCGCTCCTCTCTATCTCGCCTCTCTCTCACCGATCGGCAAGGCCTCTGTCTGTTTTCGAGCCAATTTTCGAGCCAGTTTTCGAGCTACGGATCTTTATCCTTTGACTTTTTGACTTTTTTCATACTACCCAAACTTGGCCTTATTTAGGTCACATCACCTCTTTACTTTTTTGTACTTTTTTTAAAAAAAAATCAAAAAGTATATTTATTTAGATCATCCCAAATGTCTCCTAAGTTTTCAAGCCAAATCAAAACAACCTGCTACTCGGCTCGTCTCTGTTTGTTTACAACCTTACTTTGAGTGCATGGCTTGATATAATGAAGAAAACATTTAGACTCTATTTGGATCAATAATTTGAGAGAGAACCCAAATCCTTAATCTAAACAAAACACTATCATCTAATTTGGCTGGAATTTCTTCCCTCATCCCCTCCCTTTTTTGGACCAAAAAACATAAAAACAAAACAAGAATGCCTACTTTGAGCACAGTAACTGAGAGTGATTGAGGTTGATGAAATTGTAGAGCATAGAGTTGGTTAATTTGTCGATTCATAGCATTGTTGTGGTTAATTGGCCTTTAAAAATTCTAACATTCTCTCTCATTCATAGGCATTATTTGCTTGTAAAACTCTCAAGCTGCTTTTCCTTGAGCAGCAATACCACGGTAATACTTTATGATCACTTTACTGGTTCTGATGAGCTTCTACACCAAATTGTATTCCACTTTGTTTACCATGTTGACCAGAAAGAACAAATAATAAAATTGAAAAAAATAAAAAATAAAAAATAATTGGGCTCTGTTTGGTATCGTTTCCATTTTAAAAAATTTAGAAAATAATTTTAAAGTGTTTCCTAAAAAACAAGTGTTTTTTAAAATATTCAAAAATAAAAAATAAAAAAAATTCAAGAATAGTTATTTGAAATAATTTTATTGCTTATTAGATAGAGACATTCTATTTTCATGTGATATGCAATTTGTAGGAGGAACAGCGGACAATAAGGCCCTGTTTGGAAATATTTTTTTTAATTAAAATAACCAAAAAGATTCAATCACATCAATCTCTTTAGTTTTTTGGCACGATTTTTCCTAAAAGTAAAAAAAAAAAAAAATTAAAATAATTTATTTCCAAACTTAACAAAACATGTGATCCACTAGTTTAATAATTAGGTGTTGTTTGGTGTAGTATGTGGGTCTATTTATAGGTTTTATTTATTTTGAAAATCTGTGAAAAAATATTTGGTATCACTTTTTTGTTATTTAATAGACTAAAATAATTTAAACAAATTAAAAAATAATAATTTTTTAAAAGCAAGAAAATTGATGTTTTTTAACTTATATTATACTTTTGATTATCAGCTTTTAACTTGCAGGAATCTACAACATACAAGTCCTTAATTTTTCAAAATATACAAACTACTAGTGGAATGGATGATGGTAGCTTCAATGGATGTGAATTGATACAGTCCAATTATCAAAATATTTTTGGGCAAAGAGTTGAATCTACAAAAAAAAAATTATGAATTTAAAAAAAAAGAAAAAATTGGAACGAAGATTAAAGTAAAAAAATAAAGAGAGAAAGAAGAACTGTAAGCCTTACAAGTCTTTTTGTCAAACCTAGCACAATGATTTTCTTCACAAGATGCTATCAGTGGTGCCCTCTTTTTCTACCAAATTAGAGAAAAAATACATACAAACAGAGAAAAAGAAAGGAGACAATCTCATCACTCAGACAGACCCTAATGGTGCTAAAGTGGCCAATTACCAATTAGCATGACCCACCACCACCACCACCACCACTAAAGAAAAAGCTAACACAAAAAAGTCTTAAAAACCACACAAAAAACTCTCTGGTGGAAGAACCATAAAACACCATCTCTCACCATTGAATTTGCAATAATAATACGCATAGAAATTAGAATACAGAATATGCACAAAAAATATATTATATAGTACAGATTTATCTTCAAATAAATATTAGTCAGATAATATATTTTTAGTGTGCATATTCTATATTTTAATTTTGTACACCTAAAACACATAAAAAAAGATTTAAAAAAAACTGATCACGCCAAGACTCCAGCGAATATTAATTTATCTCCTCATCTATGAACCCGTACGTATTACCCCTCAACTATAAAAATTGTATAAAAACAACCTTCTTGGAAGGGGTATACAGCGAGTAAAAATTATACACTTTTATAGTTGAAAGATTCAAATATACAGGTTGATAAATGAGGCGATAAAGTGATATTCGTTAATAATTAAAGGAGTGTCGGTATAATTAAACCAAAAAAAAAAAAAATTGTTCAGGTAGGCTTCAAATCCTGAAACATGGTATCCCACCTGATCTCCTCAACACCGGTCGACCAGTAGGGATCATCATCATCAGCACCATCATCCTCATCAACCTTTTGATTCAGATCATGAACCATCGGACTCGAAAAACTGTTAATTCTGGGACCAGGGCCAGACATCATGACCATGGGACTCCCATTCGTTAAGAAAAGCCTCCCTTGCTTCGACGAAGATGACATAACCAACCTCTTGTTCCTCTTCTTGGCCGCCATAGCTCCTTTCCATCTATGACTATAGCTCCGCCTTGGCACGAGGACTAGAGCAGAGTCCTCACGCCGGACCCAGGTCCGAATGTACTTGGAAAGACACCTCTTGGTTCGCTTGATCGCTACGAGAAGTCTCGACATGGTGGTTGTGGTGGGTGGTGGTTTGTCTGACTTGGCTAGTTTGAGGATTTCTAGCCTGTGTTTGGCAATGGAGATGCCCATGCTTTGGAGGAACTCGTGGTTGAAGTAAACTATGTCGTCTTGTTCGAGCTCGTTGTGGGAGAGAGCTAGGCCGTATTCGTATACTAAGGAGGGCTCGAGGCCTGTTTTTGATAGCCATGAGAACCAGTCCATGGTTGGTTAGGTTTGGGTGGTATATGTGTATGTTTTCAGAGGGATGTGTTGTGTTGTGTACATATATAAGGTAGGAGAGAGAGAGAGAGAGAAGATGATGAATTGGGTAACTTGACTTTGATTTTTCTTTGGTTTTGGTTTTGGTTAAATGGTTAGTTGAAACTTGAAAATGACAAAAGAACCACACAAAAAGTAAAAAAAAAAGTGGGTGTGTGCGGGGTATTTGAGGCCATGTTCCCTCCAAAAATAGGTTTTCAATGGAACTATGGTGGAGATGGAGCACGGACTTTAAATATTTTTGTTTTCCTGTCTTAAATCAATTATAATTATTGAATTATATAAGAATTTTAAGATTTAATAATCTCAAGACATATTTAATGATTATGAGTGATTATTGGAATAGGAGATATGAATATTTAAGGACAGGAGATCATTGAACAGTGGAGAAGTATTCACCCAAAAAACTATGGTGGAGAAGTAACTTCATTACAAAAAAAAATAAAAATAAAATTGAACATAAAAAATATATGAATGAAAAAAACTATATAATAGAATCAGGCTTTAATGGGTTGAATGATACAGTTTGTCTTGTCTAGAAGACTCTTGTGAGTAGATCATTCTGCTTAAAATAAAAAATAAAAATAAAAATTTATATTATAATAATGGACAACAAGAATGCGGTGAAATCATGTATATATTATTATTGAATTAATCTATTTTTTTTATTTTTAAAAGAGCTATAATCTAAAAAAAAAAAAATTTAAAAATAAATAATTTAAATTATCGAAATGAGACTCCTAACCAATTTCACAGACTCAATTGTACCATCCAATTCAGTTGGGTGGGCTAGAAATAAGCTTGGTTCTATATAATAATAATTATTATTATTTATACTCATTTAAAAAAAAAAAAAAGTGTTTATTTGAGATTTTGATTCTCTCCATTTTATGTATATAATGGAGGATTTTCATTACATATTTAATGGGTATGAAATAAGAATCCAAATTTATAATTATTTTAAATTAAAAGTATCATTATACTCACCATTAAATAATATAATAGAATCTCTCCATTACAAATATATAATAGAGAGGTTCACAATCTATTTATTTGTATGTTATGCATCTAATTGTGTGTTTAGTTTAGGCGGATACGATGGGGTGAGACCTAGGAATGGTTCGTACATAAGTTTTTGATTGGTTTTGGCTATGTTATGCATCTAATTGTGTGTTTAGTTTAGGCGTATACGATGGGGTGAGACCTAGGAATGGTTTGTGGAGAAGTTTTTGATTGGTTTTGGCTACCGTCACGTGATACTTTAATAATATTGTGATTGGTAGGGAGAGTAAGGTCCATAAATTTGTGTTAAGTTATTGAAAAATATAAAAAAATATAATAAATTTTGATTAGTAGAAAATACGATTATGTGGCGCCCCTAAATCAATCGATAATTTTTTTGGTTTGTGCATATATTGGCATCAATCACGGCTTGGGAAAAGGTTAACCTGTGGGGTCACGCACTACATGTGTTTTTTTTTTGTTTTTGCAGTGTGGAGAGAGGAAAATGGATCAATGCGATCAAATTTCAAACCATGTGATTTATGGTTTAGTTAATTTTAGTCTAAAAGGAAGCTAACTACTTTTTTTCACTATGCTACCGAACATCTATCGGGCTATCAAAGTCAAGTTGGCCTAATTTACTAATTACTTTCAATTAAATACCAAAATTGGCAATCTTCTTGGCAAGTCAATCACGTAATTGTCATTGTCATTTGATTAGCGTAGGGGATGGATTTAGGATACTGTGTGAGTGATTTCTGATCACACTGCCCGTTTAGTGATCAGTTAGAGAGCACCGGCAGAACAGATGACACCTGGCTAACCTACAATAGAAAGCGAAGATTCCGGCGGTGGTTCGTCCACCCGGGGGCACTCCGACGATCAAGTCAGTATATTTCTCAAAGATAATCAAGTGCTAAATTCACTGCTCAAAGCATAAATTGCGTACCTTAGACTCACGGGGGTGCCTCTCTTTTATAGTTAACTCCATCCTAGTCCCGATAGAAGCCTGACTTCTATGGACTCCTATTCAGTGCTTACTTTGGATTCCCCAAGAGATAAGGATAGACTCCCTAAGAGTACTATCCTTATCCATCTTAAAGTCTTTCTTCATTTTAGGACTCTTGTCCCTTATCCGCTTATCTCGGATTCCGACATCTTCGGAGATAATCTCGGCAACACCGAGATCACCTCGGCATAACGACCAGGACATGTGGCACCTCGGCTGACATGTCGGCGTCACCTTGCCACGTGTTGGTACTCAGAAAATATATCCCCACAACTGCCCCCTAGATTCTATTACCTCGGCATTCTGAGGTGATGGAACCTATATCGGTACCTCTTTCCAGTAACGTCGGCTTAAATCACTTTAGCCGAGATCATTGTTTAAGGCCGAAATGTCTCCATCAAAAAACAAGAATTCCTGTGAATTCCTTCACTCGTATGAGCTGTCATGCATCACTTATTCAATCGCTTCTTTCACGCATCTTATCCTCATTGGATCGTGCCTATGACGCGCCTGTAAGCCGTCTTATTTCTTACGTGCGCCGTCTGACGCATACGTTCTTTTAGGTTTCATTTAATGATTTATTTTGCTGCCGTTTTAAGTTTTATCAAAACTTTTCCCTCTTTTTCGTCTCTTCACTTTGCACTATCAAGTTCTTTCTCTCTCTTGCCTTTCCTCCTGAATCCGCCATTGTTCCAGCTTCGAGCTCTGCAACTGTCTGCATCCCTTCATTCTAGTTAAGCTCTTGCCGCTCTGTTACTTCTATAACCGTCGCCTGACTTCGGCGATCCTCTCACCGGCTTCACGTTTTCTGGTAAGCCATTGTTCCTCTTGTTTTCAATTCCTTGATGCTCTCCATCTTTCGCTGTCATTTACTGCTTTGTTCAACATTTGATTTTGCGAATCATATATCTGAATGTATTTATTCAATGGCTTTGTTCTTGCCCATGTTTTGAATGTGTACTGTTCACCTCTTTCTTGCATTTTTTCCACTGTTCTTGACCTTGTACCCCTTGTACTTTTTATGCTCTTGATAGCCCACTTTTGTTCTTGGTTCTGAAACTCGTTCTTGTTTTCTGTTTTTTGTATCTTTTCCAGATTCGTGCTTTCAATCTTTGTTTCCATAGACTTAGGTTTGGGATTTGTCTGTAGAACCCACAATTTTAGGAAAAAACTGAAGCCTGCACTTACCTAAGCGTTTGCCGAGGTCCTAATAACCCTTTCAAAACATCTTCTGAAACCCATCCTCATTGATTAAGCCGATATCATGGGTATGTGGAAACATAGGGTAAACACCCCATCCAAACTACAATACTTTAGACAGGACTTTGAAATCCCAGCCGACGTCCACCTGAGGTTGGCTGGGGATGATGACTCCATCATGCCTACTGATGACTCCATGCCCTTTTCTGTAGTTGCCTTTATTGAGTGTGGACTTCGGCTTCCATTTAATATCCTTTTTCGTGAGATTCTCCACTATTATAAGTTGAACCCTATGCAACTTGCCATCAACTCTTATCGAGTGATTAATGGTATCATAGCCTTAGCTAAACAGGAAAATGCTAGGATTACCTTAGCCGATATCCAATACTGCTATACCATGTGCAGCCTTAACTTGAAAGAAAAAGGCTACATTTATTACCTTAAGCCGAGGTCCACAGAGTTTAAAATCGTAGCCGACCTCCCAGACTCTAACAAGGGGGCTGGAGACGATTACTTCATTACCTCAGGAAATTGGGAGATTGCTCCAGACGAGGACCTCCATCTCTACCCTCTTCCTCGATCAATTTTAGAGGGCAAGGGAGCCTAGTGTTAATACTTGGTTGTTTCTTTTTAAGTCCTTAATACTTTACCTATTTTCTAATGTCTGTTTTCCCTTGCAGCTCTCCCTCAGCCACCAAAGAACTTTCGCCAATCCTTCATTCCCAGCAAGGATTTGAAGAAACTTTTGGACTTGCCAGTCCAAAAACGGAAGGCGCCCCTGCTTCTCAATTTTATCCCGACGTATAAATTAGCTCTCCCCGACATCCCTAAGAAAAAGAAGAAGAAAAGCCTTTCTCCACCTTCCGCCACAACTCCTCAGACTGTGTCCACATCTCGAGCAGATCAAGGATCAACATCTGATCCAGCTGATCAGCCATCAACCTCGGCTCCATACTTGATCCCAACGTCTCAATGAAAACGTCACCGACGATTTACAGTTTCTTCTGCCGAGATGGGTCGCCCAAAACCAGTTGCCAAAGACCTCCTGGCCAGCATTCCTTCTGACGTTGATGCACAACCAACTCAAACCCTGCCTCCACCGAAGCCGAAAAGGGTTAAAAAGGCTCAACCAAAGGCGAAGGTAGCTCAGGTTGAGTCTGAGGATACTTTGTCGATTTCTAAGTTGTCTGAGAGTGACAAATCTCAACCCTCTACTGGGAAGAGGCGCTTTGAAACCCAACCATCAAAATCCCCAAAATAAAAAAAGCCGAGGTCATCCTCTGCGACCACCTCGGGGTCTAAAAAGAATGATGCCCTCTGGGCTCCAAAAATTACTCTGGAAGATAAGCCAGTCATGGCCAATGACAGTGCTGATGACATCAACATCGGCGTAGCCCTTAGTACTGCACTGCTTCTTCCAGGCGACCTGGAGCGAAACGTCGAGTTCAGTGAGTACGAGAACTACGCTCTCATGCTTCAACGCTCTGTTCAGGTAAGTGTTTTTGCTTGGTATTTTTTATTTCTTTCTCTTCATTTCATACTTAGAATATTTTCTAATACTTCTGTTTCCCTTCAGGCTATCCAGCATGCCCATTCTTTCTCAATTCAATCTTTTGAGAACCGTGAGAAGCTCGCCGAGAAGAAGAGGGAGGTCTCTACACTTCAGAAAACCAACAAAAACTTGTAATAAAAAATGAAGATGCTGGAGGATCAGGCCGAGGTCGCCATCAAGGAGAAGGATGATGCTGAGGAAAAGGTTGGTGCCGCTGAGGCAATAAACAAAGTTCTTCAGGCCCAGCTGAAAGAGGCCGAGGACAAAGTGGCCTAGGCCCAGAAGGAGCTCCAAGATGCCTTGGCCACCAAAGAGGCCGAAATCAAAGATGCCGATGAGAAGGCATATGCTCAGGGCATGGCCGATGTCATGGAGGCCTATGAGCAACAAGTGAAGCAGGCATGCAACAGGGGTTTCTCCATTGGTTGGATGTCCCTTCTGAAAAGCTCAATGTCCCTGAGGACTCGCCTCTTCGGAGTGCCGATGCCATTCCTCTTCCATTCCCTCCGCCGCCACCTCCAGCTCAATCTGATGATGATTCTGAATCTGAGGATCAAGATGAGGATGAGGTCTTGGTAAGGAAATCCAAGGAGGCTGCTGGGGCCAAGTTCCCTCCTCAAAATGAGCAAGTCCTTGACTTGACTCAAGATGAGGAGGTTGAGGAGGTTCCTAAGGAAGCTACCCTTGAGCAGGTATCATCCGACGTTCCTCTAGCCGACAAAAGTATTGATGAAATCCTTGCCCAAATCGATACCGAGCTCGCTACGGAAAAGACGGCCGAGGTGGCTTCTCATTAGCCTTCCGAGGTCCAGACTCATTCTGTTGTTGATGCTGAGGAATCTTAGTTTTGATGTTTTTTCTTCTCTTGTCTTTTGTACTCTTGTACTTTTTGTTTTTCAGATAATGTAGGCTCTGCATATGGCCTATGTGCCCCTTTTGTGTACAAATGCATCTGTTTTCCCTGAATGCTTGAGTCTTTATCTTCTCTTTATTGCTTTTGTATGACTCTATACTTAGAGTATTCTGCATATCTTTAGTATGTTCTTCCTTCATTGGGCAATCTTCTCGGGGTGACACACCTTGGTTATACCAACTGGTGATTTACCTCAGGCAGTATTTGTCTTGTATAAATTTCAACAAGGGAAAAACATATACTGTTTAATTTCAACTTGTAAACTTTTCTCAAGTTTCAACAAGTGCTAAACAATGATTCCGGTTTAATTTCAGCTTGTAAATTGTTACAAATTTCAACAAGTGTTTAAACAATGATCTCGGTTTAACTTCAACTTGTAAATTGCTACAAATTTCAACAAGTGTTAAATAATGATCTCGGTTTAACTTCAACTTGTAAATTGCTACAAATTTCAACAAGTGTTAAACAATGATCTCAGTTTAACTTTAACTTGTAAATTGCTACAAATTTCAACAAGTGTTAAACATTATTTATAACTCTCTGCCCCCTAATGTGAACCTGAGTTTCACTTGGGTTCTCATTATTCATGTCTTCCAGAAACCACATTATGCATCTTTATTAGTCATAAGTGTTGAAGAATTTTGCTAAAATTTTATTGATGTTGTCGGTAAAAAACAAGTAACATCTAATGATAGAAAAATTTTAAATTACAAGTGTTCCAGGGTCTTGGCAATGCTTTGCCCTCATTATCTTCAAGCCCATATGCCCCATTGCCCAATACCGAAGTAATTCTGTAGGGTCCTTCCCAGTTTGGGCCAAGCTTGCCCTCCTTGGGATCCTTCTTGTTGCCGACGACTTTTCTCAGGACTAGGTCGCCGACTTGAAATTCCCTTGGATTAACCTTCTTGTTATAAGTTCTGGCAAGCTGTTGCTGGTATGCTGCAAGTTGTATTACAGCTTTCTCTCTTCTTTCTTCTAGAAGATCTAGATCTCGGGTTAAGAATATATCATTAGTCCCGTTCTCAACTCCCTGGGTTCTGATCCCTGGGATGCCGACCTCCAATGGAATGACTGCTTTTGTGCCATAAGCCATGGCAAAGGGGGATTCCCTTGTTGATCTTCTCGGCGTAGTCCGATATGCCCAGAGTACATTTCATCTACCCACTTCCCTTTTGCTGCCTGCAGCCTCCTCTTTATCCCATCCAGAATTACTTTGTTGGATACTTCTGATTGTCCATTGCTTTGTGGAAAGCTTGGGGTTGAAAAATAGTTCTTGATTTTGAACTTTGCACAGAAGTTCTTGATCACCTTACTATCAAATTGAGTTCCATTGTCTGCAACAATTGCTCTTGGAATCCCAAATCTGGTGATGATATTTCTCTATATGAAGTTCTTGACATCCACATCTCGGATCTTGGCAAGAGATTCTGCTTCTATCCACTTCGTGAAGTAATCTGTTGCTACTAGCAGGTACTTCCTTTACCCAGTTGCTTGGGGTAATTGCCCAACGAGATCCATGCCCCATTGGGCAAATGGCCAAAGACTGGATACAGGGTTCAGGTCAGCAGCTGGCTGGTGTATCAAAGGTGCAAACCTTTGACATTGTTCACACTTCTTCACGTAGGCTTCTGCGTCTTTTTGCATGTAGGGCCACCAATACCCCTGGGTAATGGCCCTGTGAGCTAGCGATCTAACCCCAGCGTGGCTTCCACAAATTCCTTCATGAATTTCATATAAAAAATCTTCCACCTGTAGAGGGTGTACGCACCTTAAAAAGGATCCAGTGAAGGACCTTCTGTAGAGATGTCCTTTCGCTGTCAGATTGAATCTTGTCGATTTCAATCTGACCTTGTGTGCTTCTTTGTGGTCTTCTGGCAGCTTTCCTTCTTTCAAGAATGCAACAATTGCATCTATCTAGCTTGGTCCCATGTCTACGCACATTGTTTCATGCTCTGTGGTCGGCGGTTCTATGCTCGGGCCCGACAAATAGTCAATCATTATTGTCCTTGTTTTTCCAGTTTGTATTGAACTTGCCAGGTTGGCCAACGCGTCGGCGTGGCTGTTATCATCTCGGCTAACTTGAAGTAGTCTGCAGTTCTGGAATAAGGCTGTCAGCCTGATGACTTCCTTTGCGTAGGCCGACATTCTTTCATCTCGGGCTGCAAACTCGCTCGTTGTCTGATTAACTATCAATTGTGAGTCACAAAAAACTATTACCTCATCTGCTTGTACTGCTGCTGCCAACTTCAGTCCTGCAATGAGTGCTTCATATTCTGCTTCATTGTTTGAGGCCTTGAACCCCAAACGAATCGATTGTTCTAATATCTCTCAATCTGGAGATATTAGTACTACTCCTGCCCCCACTCTCTGTCGGTTTGAACTCCCATCAACGAATAGTCGAAAGGAGTCGCCGATGTAAATGCTGCAGGGTCTGAGTTTCTCTTCTTTCCTTTGTTCTTTTGTTTTTGGCTGGGCTTCTCCTTGCTTGTTTGGACATTGTTTATCTTGGCTCAACGGAGCCCGATGTTCAATAAATTTTGGCGTGAACTCGGCCACGAAGTCGACAAAAACCTGGCCTTTGATTGCAGTTCTAGGCCTGTACTCCAGATCATACTGGCCTAGGGTGACTGCCCATCTGGCTATTCTTCCTGTTAAGTCTCCCTGCTGCAATAGGGACTTCAATGGATGCTCTGTCAGTACTACAATTTTATGAGTCTGGAAGTAAGGGTTCAACTTATTTGAAGCCATTACTAGAGCCAGTGCCAACTTCTCTAAGGGTAGATACCTTGTTTCTGCGTCGGCTAGGGTTTTGCTTACATAGTAAACAGCCATTTGCTCCCCTTTTTCTTCTCGGATTAGTACTGCGCTTATCGCATGTTCTGAAACTGCCAAGTACAGGAATAGCTTTTCCCCGGGTTCTGGATTCGAAAGAACTGGAGCTGTGGTCAGGTACTTTTTCAGATCGGCTAATGCTTCTTCGCACTCTTCTGTCCAAAGAAAGTCTGTGGCTTTCTTCACTAATTTGAAGAAAGGTTTGCACTTGTCTGAGCTTCTGCTTATGAACTTGTTCAGGGCTGCGGCCCTTCCAGTTAGCATCTGCACCTGTTTTGCCGACGTCGGGCTCTTCAACTCTAAGATGGCCTTGATCTGATCTGGGCTGGCCTCAATGCCCCTCCTGGTCACCAGGTATCCTAAAAACTTACCAGATCCAACTCCAAATGCACACTTCGATGCATTGAGTCGAAGCCGATATGTTTTAAGGATTTCAAAGACTACTTTTAGATCGGCGAGATGACCTTCAGGCTCCTTGGTCTTAACGACCATGTCGTCGATGTAGACTTCTATTGTTCGGCCAATCAGGTGCTTGAACATCTTGGTTACCAATCTTTGGTAAGTGGCTCCTGCGTTTTTCAACCCGAAGGGCATCACTCTATAGCAGTATAGCCCTTTGGGAGTGATAAATGCAGTCTTCTCTTCATCCGCAAGGTCCATAGCTATCTGGTGATACCCCCTGTAGGCATCCAGGAAGCTCATCCTTCCATGCCCTGAAGTGGCATCCACTAGCTGGTCAATCTTGGGTAGAGGGAAGCTGTCTTTGAGACAGGCTTTGTTTAAACTGGTAAAGTCTACGCAGACCCTCCATTTACCATTCTTCTTCTTTACCACCACTGTATTGGATAGCCATGTCGGGTAGTGAACTTCTCTAATGGCCCTAGCCTCCAGAAGTCTGTCTACTTCTTCCTCTACTACTTCGACGTGCATCAACGTCAGTCTTCTGGCTCGTTGAATTATAGGTTTGGCCGACTTGTCAACATTCAGTTTGTGGCAAGTGACCTCGGGGTCAATGCCAGGCATTTCGTAAGGTGTCCAAGCGAACACCTCAATATTTGCTCTTAGAAAAGCTTCCAACTCTCTTTCCTCTTCTTCGGGTAAGCCCGAGCTGAGAAGAAAGAAGCGTTCTTCATCCCCATCCTGGACGAGGATTTTCTTTAATGCCTTTTCGCTCTTCTCGGCTGGCTCCTTGCCGACGTCTTCTAGGACTTCCACATCCTCATCTTCAATTTCTGCCTTTTCTAGTTCTCGTATACTGCAGGTAGACTTCATTGCTGCCATGGAGCAATTCTTCGCCTGCAGCTGATCGCCCCTGACTTCCTCTATCCCATGCTCTGTTGGGAATTGCAATAGTTGATGCAGTGTTGAGGGAACTGCCCCCATCGCATGCAACCATGGCCTTCCCA
Organism: Camellia granthamiana; assembly: GCA_036172215.1. Classification (NCBI taxonomy): domain Eukaryota; kingdom Viridiplantae; phylum Streptophyta; class Magnoliopsida; order Ericales; family Theaceae; genus Camellia; species Camellia granthamiana. The sequence continues at coordinate 25,948,096 of CM069917.1, read as the reverse complement.
AGATGATGTTTTAAGGGGAGGGTGTGTCGATGACGGTGAATTCTGTCTTGGTCTTCCTGGTGCCAGCCTGCACCTCCAAGTTTACTGCTCCCAGTGGCCATGTCGGCGTTCCATTGAACCCAACCATTGGGCCATTGGATTGTTCCATATCGTCCGGGTGAAGGCCGAGCTCCTTGTAACATCGGACGTACATGATGTCGCAAGAGCTGCCTTGGTCAATCAGGATGCGTTTCACTTGGCACTCCCCAACCTGGAGGGATACTACCAAGGCATCATTATGAGGATGCTGGACCATCTCTAGGTCGGCTTTAGTAAAGGTTATCGTTGGTCCCTGGCATTCTTCTGCCCGATATCTTTTCTCCCCGATTTGATAGACATATTGTAGGTGTTTTACCTTCTGGGTCTCCTCTCTGATTTCGTTCTCGTTGACCTTTGAGTGAATCACATTGACTACCCGAGGTCCTCTTGCCTGAGGTTGCTGTTGTGGGGGAGGCGGAGCTGCTGGTGCTTAAGGCAATCTTGCCTGTTCTTTTCTTCTTCTGGCCTCGTCGACCAGATCTCTCAAATGACCTTGCCTTACCAAGTCTTCCAAGTGTGCTTTCAGGGCTCTGCAACCATGAGTTGTGTGCCCCTCTTCATTGTGGTAGGCACAACGCCTGCCAACATTCCTCCCCATGAATTCCCCTGGTGCCCTTGCTGGTACTCTAAAATAGGGCTGGTTCCAAATTTGTTCCAGGACTTTGTGAATTAGGGCTCGGAACACAATCGTCACTGCTTGTGCAGCCCTCAGTTCTGCTTCTTGCTTGTTCGATCCGTTGTTACCTCGGCCTCGCTTCGGTGAGCCGTTTTCTTTTTCTTGCTTTATCTCCTTAGTCCTCGACGTGTCTTCCTCGGCTCTGGCATACTTCTCGATTCTCGCCATAAGCTCTTCCATGCTTTTTGGCAAAGTTTTTGCCAAAGATTTCCGTAGTGGGCAGTTGTCTTTTAGGCCGTTCTTGAATGACACGACCGCCACTTCTTGATTACACTCTGGTATTTGGTTGAATACCTCATAGTACCTCTTTGCATAGGCCCTAAGGCCTTCATCCTTACCGATCTTTAGAGCCATCAATGCGTCAACCCTTAATGGCTGTAGTTTATTTGTCACGAACCTGGCCACAAACATCTCGGCCAGGCCTTCCCAAGTCTTCACACTTCCCTTTGGTAGTTTGTGGAACCAATTTGATGCAATCTCCCCGAAGGATGAGGGGAACACTTTGCAGAGCAACGACTCGTTCCCACTATACAATGTCATTGAGTTCAAATATAATCCGACGTGGAAGTTGGGGTCTGACTTACCATCGTATATTTGAAACCTCGGCATACTGAATCTCTTCGGCGCCTCAAACCTGTCCAATTCCACCGAGAATGGTGTCCTCGGCTTATCTGGGGAAGTTACCTCGGCGTAGTCATTCTGTTGCTTCCTCTTGAGGTAATCTCTTAAGTCCTCTTTTGTCCTCCCAGGAGCTCGGCTATCTCCTGCTTTTAGTCTTTTCGGTGCACTACTTTCGGCTTCGTGGTGAGTCCTCTTCGACCCTTCTCCATGAGTTGTGTCGAAGCACAGCGCCTGCCCCTGAATATGCCGATGTCCCTTGGGGTCTGCCTCCTTTGTGTGATGCGTCCTCCGTGATTTTTCTCTTCTTGGCTCCCTTCGTCCGACCTCCCTGGAAGGTCAGTGAGAGTGTCTTTCGCTCCCGTTGTGCTGAGGGGCTACGGGGATTGTTCTCTACCCTCCCTTCTGGGCTTTAGCCGCTGGAATCGGCGTGTCTTGCTGTGGGAACGGTGGCTGTATGAGATTATTTTGCATCATAAAATTAACGACCGATTGCAGATCTGCCAATTTGTTTGCCATCTCTTTCACCTTTTCGTCCCTTCATAGGCACCTGTCCTTCCATGCCTGGAGGTCGCCTTCGTTGTAGTACCCGCTTTGATCAGGTTTCTTTGGTACGTCGCCAGTCTGGCCGACGTCTTTTACTTCGTGAGTTTGTTCATGAGTTTCTGTGTTGGACCTGTCTCCTTCGACATCAAGGTTAATAGGTCTCTCACTCCCAGCAGGATTGTCATCCCCAATCTTTTCTTGTTGTCCGTTACTGGCCATCTATCCCTCTTTTCTTCCCACAGACGGCGCCAAATTGTGTGAGTGATATTCTGATCACACTGCCCGTTTAGTAGTCAGCTAGAGAGCACTGGCAGAACAGATGACACCTGGCTAACTTGCAATAGAAAGAGAAGATTCCGGCTGTGGTTCGTCCACCCGGGGGCACTCCGACGATCAAGTCAGTATATCTCTCAAAGATAATCAAGTGCTAAATTCACTGCTCAAAGCATAAATTGCGTACCTTAGACCCACGGGGGTACCTCTCTTTTATAGTTAACTCCATCATAGTCCCGATAGAAGTCTGACTTCTATGGACTCTCATTCAGTGCTTACTTTGGATTCCCCAAGAGATAAGGATAGACTCCCTAAGAATATTATCCTTATCTATCTTGAAGTCTTTCTTCATTTTAGGACTCTTGTCTCTTATCCGCTTATCTCGGATTCCGACATCTTTGGAGATAACCTCGGCAACACCGAGATCACCTCGGCATAACGACCAGGACACGTGGCACCTCGGCTGACACGTCGCCGTCACCTTGCCACGTGTTGGTACTCAGAAAATATATCTCCACAGATACTCTTTTATCCAAGTAGATCTTGGAGCAGTCATTTGATGATCATCTAAAACAGAAGAGCAATTCCGATCGAGGGTGTCCAAATTAGTACTCCAACGATCTAATTAGTTTTCACCTCCAACATATATTGGTTGTTCTTTTTCTTAAATAAACTATTTAGAACTTACCTCATTCCTGAGCTCTCTCATTCCTTTTATTGAGTTTCTCTTTCGAACTTTTATCTCCTACTATGCATCCCATCAGGCCCATTCCCCTGTTGCACTTTATGGAGAGGAATCGACAACTGGGCGAGACGCCGACTTGTTTGAACTACTCGGCTCGACTTCCAAGCACCGGGGCTTGTTTTTCGACGATTTGCTATGTCCCATTTTACTCGGCTCTAATTGGGCCCAATAGATCTATCCAACGGGCCGACCTCCAATTGGGCTCAATTGTATTGGGCTACTTGATTTCGGCTCCCACAATTAGTAACAAAAGATAATTTTATTAACCAACTCCTTGTTTTGAATCCTTGTATGTTACTTTTCCCCATTTCAAAATAAAAAATTGTAGGAAAGTGATTTGCAAACATAAAATTTAAGTAGGTCTACAGTTTCAGAAAAAAAAAAAAAAAAAATCTAAAAAATACATTTAATGGTTGAAATTAATTTCATGTGTAAACCCCACTATATGAAAAATAGATCTCAACCACACACTATTTTTTTGGTTCAATTCATGATTCATAATTTATACAAATAAACACAAAAAATTATGTGTTAATGACAATTGAGAAACTATGAACACAATAGTGAGTGTTTTGATTAAAAATGAAAAGAACACAAAATGCCATCTTATTCTGTATAAATATTATGTATATAAATTTTGTTTTTATATAATTACTCATGGGGAGGCTTGTAGAAATGTAAAATAATGTGAGTTTGGTTTGACTTTATTTTTATTTGTATTAGGTTCTGCCTACCATCACTAACTAATTTGTAATTTATAATAAATCAACTAATAATACATATAAGTTAACATTAGATGGTCTGAGATTGAGCTCATGCTGTTGTAAAACAATATTTTGATTGAGCTCATGCTGTTGTTAAGCATTATTTTGGTTTCACAACTTTATTATGCAAAAACATCTGTGAATGATACATTCTAAATGAAGTTTAAATTTATTGATAATGTTAATACTGGCCTCATTGGGGAAGTTGGCTATTTTAGTATGTTATTTTAATTTTTAACTATTTTAGAAGGTTAAAATTTTTATATTTAGAAAGATGGTTGGATTTTTTTGTAGTTGGATGTGATGTTTTTGAGAAAAAAAATGAAATAATTATGGATTTGATGTGACATTTTGTCTTATTGATTATTTTAACTTCTTCTTTTTTTTTTTCTTTTTTTTTTGTGAATTTTAGTATTAAAAAAACAAAAAAGCCTCTGGCCAAACAGGGCGACTATTTTGATGAAGATTTGCATAATTTAAAATAGTGTTCTATAGCAATTTACAACTACCACTTGACTTTCTCTTAACTACCCCTTCCAAAAGACACAGACTGGACAGTTTGTTTGGTAAATTATAAGAGTAAAAACAAAAACAAAAGCAAAAAGAGAAAAATGATTAGGTAAGGAAGAAATAAAAGAAAATATTAGGATTGGGCATAAGGTTATATGATCTGTGAAAATTGTCCAATCTAAATTGCTTGCACTTATTTGGGTGGTTTTGTATAATCGTTAGGGTCGGATGCGGGTTAGGATTTTTCCTATTTTACAAGTTGCGGGCGGGTGATGGGTTTTACCCGCACCTGTACTCACTCGCCCACATCTATATACATTTTTAAAAAAAATCTTAACCGTCAGATTTTCTTATAAGTTTTGTAAATTTGTAACCCTAATCTTTTCTTCTCTCACTCACTTGCAAGTAAACAAATGTTTTGCAACTTATTTTGCATTGCAAGTGTGAAAATCCAACAAATATTGGTACCTTGTAATAATTGGGGTGTTTTGAGAACTTGGCTTTTAGCCAAAAGCCAAAATTTGGCTTTTTTGTATTTTTTTTCATTTGAAAGTTGGTTTTTAGCTACTAGTGAAATTACAATTCTATCTCTCATGGGTCAAAATGTGCTACATGGGTGAAGTTGTAAATATTCTAAATTGAATTGGGGTAGTTTGGTCATTTTACTGTGATTTGACATCATAAACAAATATTAATCAAAAAAGCCAAAAGTAACTTTTTACCAACTTTCCAAATCATTTGTCTAAAAAAGCCAAAAGCTTAGTTAAAAGCCAAAAAGTCACTTTTACTATCTTTCCAAAATAATGAGTAAAAATGTTTATTTATGGGTATACTTCTTGTTTTGAATGATGATTGAGACCCCCTCCAATCACCACCCCCACCATACCCCACACACACATGGCGGGTGGTGATTGGAAAAAAAAAAAAAAGTGACCAATCAGGTGAAGAGGGGGTCAAAGGGGTGGAGAAAAAAGGAGGCCCAAGTCATTATTGTCTTGTTTTTTAATAGTTAGTGAGTTCAGCAAACCCTGAAATCAATTTTTTAGAAGAGATGTTTATTCTATTTTTATTAAAACAAATACGAATTTTGTTTAGTTTATACTTTTTTTGCAATGTGAATGTAATTTAATTGACTGATCCTAGCCTCCGCTTATGATCTGTTTCCTTTTGGAAGTAAATTGAATAGACATGCTGTAATTTATTTGAGATAAATCATTTGAAAAATAATGATTTCATGATAAGAATATGTGATTTTATGGCCCAAAATAATATTTAAAAAATGGGAGAGGGGGGAAATGTTCCAAAAAGAATATTTAAAAAATGGGAAAAAATAAGTTCAAAAATAAATTTTTAAACAAAAAGCTCAATCCATTTTCGGTTCATTCAAGAATCTACATCAAGGCTTTAACAACGTTAAATCCTTATGTTAGAAAAAAGTCTGAAAATGGTCAAACAGTATTACTTGAAACTAATCTGTATAGTAGCCAGGTAGCTGTACCTAAGCAAATTCCATGGTCTCAAATCACCTTTCCAGACAGATGGCACATTCCTAATGCTGTGCCTCCACAACCGATTATTCAACATAACATCGATGATGTCATTCAGACACAAGGGGGTAATGTTTATCTCCAATTTCAGAAACCCCTTCTTACCAGAAGTACATCTTCTAATGCTAGTTTTAGAACAGCTCCCCAGAGCTTACCTAATAATAGCTTCAGAACTGCTAACAGAAGTTTTTCGAATAACAGTTTTCGGTCAATTCCTCCATATAGGGTGGAATTACCAGAATCTAGCCGACAATCTGTGGACTCTTTGCAAATACCTGATAGACCACCCAGCAGACCCTCTAGTGATCCTCAAGACGATCATTTAGACCCTATGACATCAGAAATACAAGGTATTCGATTATCCCGAAATAGAATACCTCATGGTGTTTATACAGCACCTATTCAACCACTAGATAGTCCAACGGCCAGTGATATGAATTTTGAAATCTAATGGATTTTACACCAGGAAGTGAAAATAGGAAAATAATAAATCAGGAATTTTACTAGGATCAAAATCACGAATTTAGAAATTGGTATTTCAAGACTCATAGTTCAGAACAATTAAACCAGTATAAAACTCAATATTATCAACATCTTGAGTTACATCAGACAATAATTCCATTTGTAGAATGGTTTAAAACTGAAACTCAACCTAAAATAACAGCTATTGAAGACCAATATAAGACCTGGACCACAACAGAAGGACAAATAATTAATGCTGTCCATCCACCTCCACAATCCTTAGAATTAGCTCCTAATGGTGAGACCACACGACAACCCTTAGTGGCTACAGCATATTTAGATGCTTAATCGGGAAGATTTTCTAAACCAGATTATATTAAATTATCAGATTTTGGTTTAGTAATTAAACAACATAATTATACTAATTTAATCTGTCAAACGATGAGTAAACAATTAACCAGGATAGAAGAAGCAGTTTCTACCTTTAAAGATAGGAGCCTTGCTTCACCAGTAGCAGGAACATCTGTTATTCATCCAGTATCTATCAAACCACCTTTGGAGATAACTAATTTTAAACTTAAAGCTCCAAGTACAGAATTTATGGATACTCTTCTACAGCGCATGCAGAATTTAAATGTTAGACCACCAGAACCTCCTCCACCTGAAACTTCTAGCGGCACCATTCATATGCTGCGATCCGAACCTCTTGAACTTCCAGCTGAGGAAGATTATTTTACTCCTAAATAGATACATGAAATCCAAATGAATTTCCAAAATTTTCAAGAACAATCATCTGTTAATAAACTTCATTCATATACTCCATTCGCTCCAGCTATCTTACCACCAACCCGTAGTTATTGGTATCAGAGCCAGGTTTAAGTATTTGCATAATACTAGTATAAATTGAATAAATTATACATATATGATCACCATACACCATGACTGAACAACAAGAAAATACCGTAGCCATACCAGAAAATGAATCCGTAACCTCTGTAGGAAATACAGTATCCTCGTTAGCTGAAGCAGCTGAGATGGTGGCTTACCAGGATGTAAAGGAAGCTTTAGATAAGTGGACTATCCCGTTAGTAGATCCGAAAGTCATTTATAAAAAAGGACGTTTTCAGTTTTTCAGTAAAACAATCGTTAAAACTTTTGAGCATGCATCTTGCATCCAAAATAATGATGAAATAATCCGATTAATTCATATTAATGATTTCATTCCGTTTGTAAAAGACTATAAGTACATCCATATAGGATTAGTACAAATAGCCTTCAAACCATTGACCCTTTTAGGGCAGAATACCAGTATTCAGTGTACTCTCAGAGATGGTAGGTGTCTTAACTGGAGAGCATCACTCATGGGAGCTATAGAAACCAGTCTATCTCATGGACCAGTATATTTTGATGTCTATCCCAATTTAAGCATCTCAATGACAGATGCCAATATATCCGATGTCCTTGAACTACGAGTTCTTACTCATGGGTATGAGTATAAACCAGGATCCCCTCCATTTTCGGTTCATTCAAGAATCTACATCAAGGCTTTAACAACGTTAAATCCTTATGTTAGAAAAAAGTCTGAAAATGGTCAAACAGTATTACTTGAAACTAATCTGTATAGTAGCCAGGTAGTTGTACCTAGGAAAATTCCATGGTCTCAAATCACCTTTCCAGACAGATGGCACATTCCTAATGCTGTGCCTCCACAACCAATTATTCAACATAACATCGATGATGTCATTCAGACACAAGGGGGTAATGTTTATCTCCAATTTCAGAAACCCCTTCTTACCAGAAGTACATCTTCTAATGCTAGTTTTAGAACAGCTCCCCAGAGCTTACCTAATAATAGCTTCAGAACTGCTAACAGAAGTTTTTCGAATAACAGTTTTCGGTCAATTCCTCTATATAGGGTGGAATTACCAGAATCTAGCCGACAATCTGTGGACTCTTTGCAAATACCTGATAGACCACCAAGCAGACCCTCTAGTGATCCTCAAGACGATCATTTAGACCCTATGACATCAGAAATACAAGGTATTCGATTATCCCGAAATAGAATACCTCATAGTGTTTATACAGCACCTATTCAACCACCAGATAGTCCAACGGCCAGTGATATGAATTTTGAAATCTAATGGATTTTACACCAGGAAGTGAAAATAGGAAAATAATAAATCAGGAATTTTACCAGGATCAAAATCACGAATTTAGAAATTGGTATTTCAAGAATCATAGTTCAGAACAATTAAACCAGTATAAAACTCAATATTATCAACATCTTGAGTTACATCAGACAATAATTCCATTTGTAGAATGGTTTAAAACTGAAACTCAACCTAAAATAACAGCTATTGAAGACCAATATAAGACCTGGACCACAACAGAAGGACAAATAATTAATGCTGTCCATCCACCTCCACAATCCTTAGAATTAGCTCCTAATGGTGAAACCACACGACAACCCTTAGTGGCTACAGCATATTTAGATGCTCAATCGGGAAGATTTTCTAAACCAGATTATATTAAATTATCAGATTTTGGTTTAGTAATTAAACAACATAATTATACTAATTTAATCTGTCAAACGATGAGTAAACAATTAACCAGGATAGAAGAAGCAGTTTCTACCTTTAAAGATAGGAGCCTTGCTTCACCAGTAGCAGGAACATCTGTTATTCATCCAGTATCCATCAAACCACCTTTGGAGATAACTAATTTTAAACTTAAAGCTCCAAGTACAGAATTTATGGATACTCTTCTGCAGCGCATGCAGAATTTAAATGTTAGACCACCAGAACCTCCTCCACCTGAAACTTCTAGCGGCACCATTCATATGCTGCGATCCGAACCTCTTGAACTTCCAGCTGAGGAAGATTATTTTACTCCTAAATAGATACATGAAATCCAAATGAATTTCCAAAATTTTCAAGAACAATCATCTGTTAATAAACTTCATTCATATACTCCATCCGCTCCAGCTATCTTACCACCAACCCGTAGTTATTATGCCAGACCTACACCTCCTGATCTTCTTTATGAAGAAACTTATCTTAATGATCAGAGTAGTTTCCATGGTAAGACCATTTATGAATGGAATATAGATGGTCAATCTGAGTACAGTATTTTGAAAAAGCTACATCAAATGTTGATGTATGCAACTGTTTGTCGTCAATATAGCAATCAGGATCAGGATATTGCCAAATTCATCGTTAATGGCTTTACGAGCCAACTGAAAGGCTGGTGGGACAATATTATTTCTCCTACTCAACAGTTAGAAATTCTCAACTCTATCAAAGTTGAAGTTGATCCCACTACCCGTCAACCAATCCAACAGCAGGATGCTGTCTATACCCTTATCCAGACAATTATTCTCCATTTTATGGGCACCAGTACTAGTACACAAGATCGTAGCCGTGAACTTCTTCAGAATCTCCGGTGTCCTTCTCTTACCCATTTCAGATGGTACAAGGATGTCTTTCTCATCAAGGTTATGCAACGCCCTGATGCTAACAGTGACCATTGGAAAGCCAAATTTGTTGATGGCCTTTCAACCCTTTTTGCCGAACGCGTTAGGAAAAAACTTCGGGATCTTTTAGATCGATTACAGGATGCAATTATCTTTTCTAAATTTGATTTGAAATTAGGATATTGGCAAATTGAAATTGCTGAACAGGATCGTTATAAAACAGCATTTACAGTACCATTTGGACATTATGAATGGAATGTAATGCCTTTTGGTCTTAAAAATGCTCCATCAGAATTTCAACATATTATGAATGACATTTTTAATCCGTTTTCTGAATTTACTTTGTCATATATTGATGATGTATTAATTTATTCTTCATCAATAGAACAGCATATTAAACATCTTAATATTTTTAAACATGTTATCCATAGAAATGGTTTAGTGCTGTCAGCACCAAAAATGCAACTGTTTCAAACAACTATCAGATATCTTGGTCATAATATTTCAAATGGAAGTATTATTCCCATCAACCGTAGTATTGAGTTTGCTTCTAAATTTCCTGACGAAATTAAAGATAAAACTCAATTGCAAAGATTCTTAGGAAGTCTTAATTATATCCGTGATTATTATCCTAACATTGCAGCTGATTGCAGCATACTATTTACCAGACTTCGCAAGAATCCTCCCCCTTGGGGTGAAGAACATACAGCAGCAGTACAAAAAATTAAAGCTGAAGTTAAACAGTTACCATGTTTACAGTTACCTAATCCAAATTGGAAGAAAATTGTTGAAACTGATGCTTCCAATGAAGGATTTGGTGGTATTTTAAAACAGCTTAATCCCAAAACCCAAAAGAAAGAATTATTACGATTCCATTCTGGACATTGGAATAAAGCCACTTTAAACTATCCAACTATTAAACAGGAATGTTTAGCCATTGTTAAATGTGTTCTAAAATTCCAGGATGACCTTTTAAATCAGCATTTTCTTATCAGAGTTGATTGCTCTGCTGCTAAACAGATTTTTAAAAAAGATGTTAAAAATTTAGCATCCAAACAGATATTTCTTACATGGCAAAGTTATTTATCCAATTTTGATTTTGATATTGAATATATTAAAGGGGAAAATAACTCTTTGCCTGATTTCTTAACCAGGGAATATCTCCAGAAATCTACTCCTGCAGAGGAGGATGACCAGCAGGGGCCATAGAGGCCGTGGGCGTGGCCGTGGTGGTCACACCCCACGCTATGAAACAGAATATCTAGTTCTCTCACGAGGACAAACCAGTACTGAATCCGCGAAGGATATACTTCTGAAAACAGAAGACCCGTATACACCCAACAGTATTACCGAGGAAACTGTCCTCTGGATTGAATCTGCTGATGAACAATGGATGCAAGATCCATGGGAGATTAAGAAAAGATATCTCACCACTCAACAGTCACCTCCACATTTTGATCAGTACCGTTATATTTATGAACAAATACTAACCGAAACTGGAGCTTGTGAATTCAAGCATCATCTCCATGATCCGCATAAATCTACCAGTCCAATTTCATTTAGCAAAATTACAATCCGCAATCTTATGCCCATTGGTACCTGGGGTATTCATCCGCATACATTACGAGACCTTGATCTCCGTAACAAGCAGACCAAATATACATACTGGGACTATATTGATGCTTTTACCCAGGTGTTTTACTATCAGAATCCTATCCGTTCCCATTCCTGGTTTATCCGGATTTGCCCCGATGTTCTCAAACACGATGTTCCAAACTGGTTCCTCGTGTGGTGGGATAAATTTGGGTTATCTCTTGACATCTTACCACCAACCCGTAGTTATTATGCCAGACCTACACCTCCTGATCTTCTTTATGAAGAAACTTATCTTAATGATCAGGGTAGTTTCCATGGTAAGACCATTTATGAATGGAATATAGATGGTCAATCTGAGTACAGTATTTTGAAAAAGCTACATCAAATGTTGATGTATGCAACTGTTTGTCGTCAATATAGCAATCAGGATCGGGATATTGCCAAATTCATCATTAATGGCTTTACAGGCCAACTGAAAGGCTGGTGGGACAATATTATTTCTCCTACTCAACAGTTAGAAATTCTCAACTCTATCAAAGTTGAAGTTGATCCCACTACCCGTCAACCAATCCAACAGCAGGATGTTGTCTATACCCTTATCCAGACAATTATTCTCCATTTTATGGGCACCAGTACTAGTACACAAGATCATAGCCGTGAACTTCTTCAGAATCTCCGATGTCCTTCTCTTACCCATTTCAGATGGTACAAGGATGTCTTTCTCATCAAGGTTATGCAACGCCCTGATGCTAACAGTGACCATTGGAAAGCCAAATTTGTTGATGGCCTTCCAACCCTTTTTGCCGAACGCGTTAGGAAAAAACTTCGGGACCGCCATGACCGGATGTCTATTCCTTATGAACAGTATACGTATGGACAACTTTGTTCTGTTATAACCGATGAAGGATTATCTCTGTGTAATGATCTCAAACTTCATTACCAAATGAAACAACAGAATCTAACAGGTAGAAAAGAATTAGGTGAATTTTGTGATCAATTTGCCTATGAACCTGCTATCCAGTATCCCAATAGATCTAGGAAGGTATCTCATAGAAAGCCTTCCAAGCCCTACCGGAAATCAAGAAAATCTAGCCATCCTAAAAACAGTAAGAAGTTTTATTCAAAAAAAATCTTCAAATAGTAAACCCTCAGGAAAAAGAAAAAATAAATCTGAAATAAAATGTTATAAATGTGGACAAACAGGACACTATGCTAACCGATGTAAATCAAAAGCTAAATCTAAGATTAATGAATTAATTTTAGATGAGAAACTTAAAGAACAGTTAATCAATGCTTTAGAAGCAGAAGAGAATTCATCTAGTGAAGAATCTCCATCTGAAGATGAAATTAACCAGTTATATTCCACATCCTCACCAAGTGAAGATGAACCCGCAGACTCCTGTCCCTGTAGTACTAATCATGACCAAATATCCGAAATTAATTACTGGAAATCCATAGTGGAAATGAATGGATTACATCTAGGAGAACCTAGTAGTATTAATGTCTTAACAGATACCCAAAGAGATATGCTTGCAGTAGCCGATCAGATACAAGATCCAGAAATAAAACTAAAATATTTAAAAATGTGTTATGAACACCAACAAACAGTACAAGAAACACCAAACATACCCGATTATTCTTACAACTTGAAACATGTAGTTGACCGAATTCAGGCAAAACCAGTTAATAATCAGCCAACTACAATCCAAGATTTAAAAATGGAAATAAATATTTTGAAAACAGAAGTAAAACATTTACAAACAGCTAGTGCAGCAACCATTAAAGATATTAAATATCTTCATACTCAATTACCACAAAAACAGAAAGAAGTAGTCAATGAAACTGAACAAAAACTTGAATCCAAGGATGAACCTGACCAGTATTTGTTACTAGTAAATCAAGTAACCTTTCAGAAATGGTATATAAAAATCACTTTTATGATTAAACCTGATTTTATTATCAAAGATGCCATTGCTTTGGTAGACAGCGGAGCAGATATGAACTGTATCTAAGAAGGTATAGTTCCCACCAGGTATTTTGAGAAAACTACTCAAAGTTTAACCAGTGCAAGTGGAAATTCCATGCAAATCAGGTATAAGATACCAGAAGCATATATTTGTAACAATGATCTCTGTCTTCCAACATCCTTTGTTTTAGTCAGAAATTTAGCTACAAATATTATTTTAGGCACACCATTTTTATGTCTCTTAATGCCTATTCAAAAAATTGACTCAACAGGAATTTATTCCCAATTGCAGGGACGATCTGTTATTTTTGAATTCATCACACAACCATATACTAAAGAATTAGATCAAATTAGGGATCTAGTTACTTTTAAACAGAATCAAATTAATTTTTTAACTAAGGAAGTTTCTTTCTTAACAACAGAACAACGACTACAACAACCCTCTTTGCAACAGAAAATTAAAATCATTGAAAATGAATTTCAAACAGAAGTTTGTGGTACTATTCCTAATGCTTTCTGGAATAGAAAGAAATACATAGTTACTTTACCATATGAACCTGATTTTGATGAAAAATATATTCCAACTAGAGCTCGCCCTAGTCAGATGAAAAAGGAATATATGGAATTATGTAAAACAGAAATTCAAAGTCTATTAGACAAAAAATTAATCCGATCTAGTCACTCTCCTTGGAGTTGTACCGCTTTTTATGTCAATAAAAATGCTGAAATTGAACGAGGTGTTCCCCGCCTTGTAATCAATTATAAACCATTAAATGATAAACTAAAATGGATCAGATATCCTCTTCCGAATAAAAAGGATCTTTTAGATCGATTACAGGATGCAATTATCTTTTCTAAATTTGATTTGAAATCAGGATATTGGCAAATTGAAATTGCTGAACAGGATCGTTATAAAACAGCATTTACAGTACCATTTGGACATTATGAATGGAATGTAATGCCTTTTGGTCTTAAAAATGCTCCATCAGAATTTCAACATATTATGAATGACATTTTTAATCCGTTTTCTGAATTTACTTTGTCATATATTGATGATGTATTAATTTATTCTTCATCAATAGAACAGCATATTAAACATCTTAATATTTTTAAGCATGTTATCCATAGAAATGGCTTAGTGCTGTCAGCACCAAAAATGCAACTGTTTCAAACAACTATCAGATATCTTGGTCATAATATTTCAAATGGAAGTATTATTCCCATCAACCGTAGTATTGAGTTTGCTTCTAAATTTCCTGACGAAATTAAAGATAAAACTCAATTGCAAAGATTCTTAGGAAGTCTTAATTATATCCGTGATTATTATCCTAACATTGCAGCTGATTGCAGCATACTATTTACCAGACTTCGCAAGAATCCTCCCCCTTGGGGTGAAGAACATACAGCAGCAGTACAAAAAATTAAAGCTAAAGTTAAACAGTTACCATGTTTACAATTACCTAATCCAAATTGGAAGAAAATTGTTGAAACTGATGCTTCCAATGAAGGATTTGGTGGTATTTTAAAACAGCTTAATCCCAAAACCCAGAAGGAAGAATTATCACGATTCCATTCTGGACATTGGAATAAAGCCGCTTTAAACTATCCAACTATTAAACAGGAATGTTTAGCCATTGTTAAATGTGTTCTAAAATTCCAGGATGACCTTTTAAATCAGCATTTTCTTATCAGAGTTGATTGCTCTGCTGCTAAACAGATTTTTAAAAAAGATGTTAAAAATTTAGCATCCAAACAGATATTTCTTACATGGCAAAGTTATTTATCCAATTTTGATTTTGATATTGAATATATTAAAGGGGAAAATAACTCTTTGCCTGATTTCTTAACCAGGGAATATCTCCAGAAATCTACTCCTGCAGAGGAGGATGACCAGCAGGGGCCATAGAGGCCGTGGGCGTGGCCGTGGTGGTCACACCCCACGCTATGAAACAGAATATCTAGTTTTCTCACGAGGACAAACCAGTACTGAATCCGCGAAGGATATACTTCTGAAAACAGAAGACCCGTATACACCCAACAGTATTACCGAGGAAACTGTCCTCTGGATTGAATCTGCTGATGAACAATGGATGCAAGATCCATGGGAGATTAAGAAAAGATATCTCACCACTCAACAGTCACCTCCACATTTTGATCAGTACCGTTATATTTATGAACAAATACTAACCGAAACTGGAGCTTGTGAATTCAAGCATCATCTCCATGATCCGCATAAATCTACCAGTCCAATTTCATTTAGCAAAATTACAATCCGCAATCTTATGCCCATTGGTACCTGGGGTATTCATCCGCATACATTACGAGACCTTGATCTCCGTAACAAGCAGACCAAATATACATACTGGGACTATATTGATGCTTTTACCCAGGTGTTTTACTATCAGAATCCTATCCGTTCCCATTCCTGGTTTATCCGGATTTGCCCCGATGTTCTCAAACACGATGTTCCAAACTGGTTCCTCGTGTGGTGGGATAAATTTGGGTTATCTCTTGACATCTTACCAGAAGAAATCCGACTTGCTTTTAATGATTGGCATTATGCCTATTCTCGGGCTTATGCTTATCTTAACAAAAACAGGGATTTATCTATCAGTAAATCATTAGTTCATTTTTCCATCCGATTCAGCATCCCATGGATTTGGAAATGGGATTTTGCTTGTGACTACCAGAATAAGGTACCCCGCCTTAAACGAATTTTCTTTGTTAAATGGTGGGATAAAGGTATGAATCCGATTATCTCTGAAACAGTAACAAAAATTCAGGAACATGCACAAGCATGTCGAGAAACAGTTAAGCAACCAGCTATCACTGCTCCACCCGCATTATCTCAGAATCCATTTATTCATATTCAAAAGGAATTAAGAAATCAGTACCCTGATTTATCTGAAAATGAGATCATCATTAAAAGTATGAATTATCTCAAAGAACAGTTTTTGCAAACAGTACCTCCAGAGGATGATGTCTCTATGAGGTCAGGAACCAGCCAACCCTCATCCGAACCAGATGTTGATCCAGCCGAACACGTGTTAGCTGGAGAAAGCCAATTACCCGAAGATGATGAGCCTGATACTCACTTTGGTGACTTTTGGGATGCCATGACAGATGTCCTCACCGAAAAACTCGCCAAGAGTAACCGAAAAGGAAAGCGACATGATTAGGTGTCGGCACAAACGGACAAAAAACTTTTGGAAAGTAGATTCCTCCACCAGCAAAAGCCGAGCTGCTGTCTCCATTATCTGTAATCGTCATCCATGACATCAGCTGAAGATAAGGACCAATTCTGTCGGTCCAATATCTGTAGGACACTTGTCCCTTCTTTTATCCTCTTTTGTATTATAAAAGGGCATGCCCTCACCCTTGTTGAGGCAGAAGAGTCAGAGTCAGTTTAAGTTTTAATTTCTCGTTTGTAATCTCTCCTTCAAACCCCCACTCTTGTAAAATATTTTTACTTCTTCAATAAAACTTTGTTTTCATGTATGCCCTCTGTCGATACACTTGAACAACTTTTATGGTTTAAACAATTTTGGGAAAATCAAAAACACCATTACGTTAATACACCAGTAGATTGGTATACTCAATCGTATATCACTGCTCGCATCGCGGAGTGTGATCAACAGCTAGCCAGGATCCAGGAGCTGATCCAAGAACAGGTAGTGGCCTGGGCGGCCAGGAGGAATCCTCCTCCAACTTAACAGTAAGTATATGAGATCATATATGTTATAATTTGTTTTCTTTATACTTGTATTATGTATGTATTTATTCCTGGGTGTGTGCTAATGTAAGGTTAATTAATTGTTGAAGTTTGAGGTTAGTGGGACGTCATCCAAGTCGCGTTAGGTTAGGTCAAGAGCAGATTGCGTAAGGACCGTTGAGGCCTGTAAATCGTTGACAGACGTGCTAATCATTGTCAAGCTAAAACCTTTAGGGAGCACCTTGATTTTAACAAATACGAATTTTGTTTAGTTTATACTTTTTCTGCAATGTGAATGTAATTTAATTGACTGATCCTAGCCTCCGCTTATGATCTGTTTCCTTTTGGAAGTAAATTGAATAGACATGCTGTAATTTATTTGAGATAAATCATTTGAAAAATAATGATTTCATGATAAGAATATGTGATTTTATGGCCCAAAATAATATTTAAAAAATGGGAGAGGGGGGAAATGTTCCAAAAAGAATATTTAAAAAATGGGAAAAAATAAGTTCAAAAATAAATTTTTAAACAAAAAGCTCAATCCACAAACTGCCTTGTTGTTAATATTTTTATTTTTAGATACCGTTAAAAAATAAAATATTTGTGACAATTCTGAAAAAAAGTTCATTGAAAATAAAAATAAATTGTATGCTTTTGGTCTTTAGTGAACTTTTTATAGATTTATTCATAACTATTTTATATTTTAAGTGCATCTAAAAATTTATTATTATTATTATTTTGACTTAAATATGAAGGAAGAAAAAAAAAAACCACTTGTGAGAACAAGAAAAACAAAAACAAAACAGTGAATATATTTATTGTGTTCTTGACTCTCAACACACAACTCTTCTCTCTTTAACTCTGTCAGAATTTGTTATGTATCTTGTCATGCTGTTGTCTTAGACTGTATTTGAATCTTGAAAAAAAAAAAAATTTCTTAATAAATTTTAAAATTTAAACACAACCTAAATGACCCCAATAGCGACTATAAAATGAATGATTTTGTAAAATATTGTGTCCAAAAGTTTTTCACAACCATCAAATGCTTCTTGGACTTGAAAACAGATCACGGGCTCAAATGAGACACTAGTTTAGTTTCCCATGTGCAAAAGAATTGTCGGTTTGCTATGAATTTATGGTATCATTTTGGGAGTTTCACAACCAAACAAAAAAGTACAAATTTGAATTTATGATATCATTTTTGGAGTTTCACAACCAAACAAAAAAAACTACAAATTTGTGGTTTGTTATCCACATGTGGTTTGGGATATCCCATGTCACCAAACACACACAAGGTCAGACTCCATCAATAGTCTAACTGTTTAACTACCTCAACCCCCCACCCCAATTAATTTTCTCCACTCATTGGTCTGTTTACTTTGGAGCAGTTATTTATTGTTGTTCGTGACGTTAATTAACGTGACAATATTATAAATATATCTTTATTTTTTATTTTTATGAAATTGTTGGCTTTTAACTTTCGAAAGTTAAAAACGTAATTAGAGCGTATCAGTAAAAATCAATTAAGTTTTTATAAAAGTAGTAAATGTTAGCCAATCAATCAGATGATTGCTTAGAAATTCTCTTAGTCTCAATGAAAAAAACTTTTACTGATAACTTGTTTTAGGAGAAAATTTAAAAGTTATTAATTAAAAATAAAAGAAAGAAGGAGAGAATAGTGTCAAAAATTGAATTTCATTAAGTGAACAAATGTTTACAGTAGTACCTTCACACTTCCACATCTTTGAAGGAAATTACAACAATGGGCAAACTAAATTAGAACTACTCCTAAGTAACTGAAATTCAACGCAGGAAGGTAAAGAACTGAAATGTAAAAAACTGGAAGAAAAAATGTAAAGTAAATAAACTGGTTTCTGAATTTGGTTCTGGGTCCTTCCACTATCAGCTTTCTCTTCCATTTATAGGCCCTAGTAGTAACCGTCGAAGTGGCTGATAACCGTCGAAGTGAATGATAACCGTCGAAATAACCTTCATGATCATGGGACATAATTTCAAGCATTTCGCCTCCACTAAACCATTTATTGCAGTTGGGCTTTTCTATTGAATTTAAATTTAAATCTTCAAGAACCGTTTAATTATGTCATCTTGCTCCTTTTGATTGATCCAGTACTTTGTAAATCCATTGCTATTGATATAATTTTACCACGTATCTTTTGATGAATGGAAACCTTTACTAATTCTTCAAATTACTCTTCTTAGATTACGTGTCAGGCTATAATTAGTTGATACAAAATATATGGCCAACGGAAATGCATATGAGATTCATGTTGCTCTCACAAATATCAAGGGTCAAAATATATTATGATATTTCACAAGTGGATGTGGCTGATGCAGTGTGGTCTATCTGATTTTATGGAGTTTCGTTTGTATTTTTGGTTATTTAAGATCTTCTTAGCTTGCTTCTTTTATTAGCTTGCCTTTTTCTATTTTTTTTTTTTTTTCTTCCTAGTTTGTTTTAAATAATAAATCGCGAGGCTGGCGGATTTGTGGTGTGAGTGTGAGTTACGGTAGTAGAGCAGTTTATATATTCTTCCAATATCTCTCAATGCATTTCACCCTTTTGTTTCTTTAATTTTGTAAGAGGAGCTAATTTGAGCTTACTAAATTAATTAGGCCCAATAGTTCAAGATTGGTGGGCCCGAATTTATCGCCATCAAACGAGCTGAATCGCTCTAAGCCTCGAAAGGGTTCGGATCCACAAGCTTAGAGACTTATTTGAGCCCGGACTCGAAAGGGTATTGAGCAAGCCTAGAGATCTGAGGCACTCGGACTCGAAAGGGTTCGGATCCACGAACCTAGAGATCCGAAGCACTTGGCTTCGAACGGATTCAGACGCAATCTAGAAGTCGCTCCGTTAATGAGTCCCAGAACACTTGCGGACTCGGAGCTTTCCGGGATCTACGTATCAGAACCATGGGCGTAATGGAGTCCGAACAAAGGACCCGATCCCGAGGACGGTGAGTGGAGATAAATTTACTCTTCGGTTAAACGAGCCTATACTCGGGTCGAAGTGGCACGATCTAGGGGGTCCCTGAGACTCGGCAATATTTGCGGCAAGGTGTTCTCTTGAACTACCCCTGACCCTTCTGCAGCAGGGCGTCCTCTGGGACTACCCCTGACCCTTTAGGATGATTGGGGATCATTGGTTAGGTGTGGTTAAGGAGAAGGGTTCGCCGAGAGGTTGATCTCCTCTTTGGGGTTTTCCTCATCCTCGGAGAGGTCACCTTCTCGGACAAGGTGGTTAGAGAGAATATTCCCCATGTGCTTTGCACATGGGCTCCATCCTACATCATGAAGTGCCTATAAATAGCACCCACCCATAGCTTTACAAGAGATGGATTTTTGAGAAAAAACTCTTGGGAAAGAACTAATTTCCCTTCTCCATTATCAACTTTAAGAGTGAAAATGGGAGATCTATGGGAGAGCCTTGCCATTATTCTCTCTCTAGCTACTTTGCCTTTTTCTTCACTCAATCTCTTATCTCTATCATTTATTTGCTTTTGTGTTCTTAGTTGAGATTATTGAAGAATCTAAGCCTCTCATCATTTTCTAGAGAATTTGAATTTTCCTTCAAAGATCTTTGAAGATCTTCGAATTTTCCAACAACTTTCTTGAACCCTCTCATACAATTTTATAGTTTTAATAAAAATTTTCTTTGTCGGTCCAAAAAAAAAAAAATTTATATATATATATTATCACAAGTGACACTGGCCCATTTGAGAAGTAATTTTTTAATAATTTTTTTATTAAGATATGATGTTTGAAAATAATTTTTTTTCTTTTTTATGAAAAATATATAAAAAGTAGAGTGCATGTAAATGAATTTTTTTTTTATTATTATTATTTTTCTATACAAGTATAATTTTTTTGACTTTTTGATCAAAATAGCCGATTTTCAAACATACCCTCAAAAAAACTTGGATTTCTTCTAGTTTAGAAAGGTAGAGATGTCAATGATGCCATCTGCGTTGGTTTAAGGTTTACAATGGTGCATCCTATGATTTCCCCTCTTAATTCAAAGAAATTTTTTTCCCCTCAATCGACAAGGGACAAATTATAAATGTTATATAAAATTAAACTCTAATAATGAAAAACAATCCAACTACAGTCACAAATATAACAAAAATAAAGAACAATTGATTACTTTAAAAAATTCACGAGTAATTGTATGGAGTTGAACTGTATCTCTCGCCATCAAGATAACCTGGTTAGTTGGCAGTCCAAGATGCTCAGGGACACATGATTAGCAGTTAATATATATATTATTTTGCTTAGTATGTTCATATGACAACCTAGATTAGTCAGAATTTGGTTTAGTATATAGTGATGTGGTGGGTTTGTTGTGGACATCATAATTGTATTTAGGAGCATTATTAGTGAGGGGTCATCACTAATTCTGCAATTAATTTAATTAACCACTTATTAAGAGGAGGTTGACAACAAAGTGATGATTTGATGACATTTGTTTTGTGGATTTGCGCATGCAAATTGAACTGGAAAAGGGATGAGATAAGCCCACAGACACAAACATAAATAAGTGACTATACTA
The DNA here is from genome assembly GCA_036172215.1 of Camellia granthamiana. NCBI lineage: Eukaryota > Viridiplantae > Streptophyta > Magnoliopsida > Ericales > Theaceae > Camellia > Camellia granthamiana. Next base: position 25,926,558 of record CM069917.1, on the reverse strand, counting down.
TTAACAATACCCCATGCTTTGTCCATTTTCCACTACAAATCCATATGCAGAGATATAATTGTCCTAAAACTTGGTCACCTGATGAGTCACATGATCACAACCTTATCACTTTTTCTTTTTTTTTTTGAACAAAACCTTAGCCCTTGATTATATCTCACTTGCAAGCTGTCCTCTTTCTCTCTACAAAAAGCCACTTTATTACTTCACTCAATCATTAGAACCAATTAGAGAGGTTTTTAAATCTTTCTTTGCTAGTTGACATGTATGGATGCGAATTGCTTGTTTTCACTTTTAAGGAAATTTTACTTTTTTATTTTTTATATTTTTTATTTTTATTGAATTTTTTTAATATTTTAAGTAATTTTTTTACTTTTTAGACACACCTAACATAAATACACCTAAAAAGTAAAAAAATTGTAAAAAAAATCTTTTAAAAATTCACTAAATACCAAAAATGTAAAAAAAATACAAGAATTCAGTGTATTTTTTGTATTTTTATGTATTTATTAATTTTTTAAAATATTTTTTCACAAATTTTTCATTTTTTAGATACATCTAAGTAAGGTGCATCTAAAAAAGTAAAAAAAATGTTTAAAATTTAAAAAATATTTACTAAAAACAAAAAAACACGAAAACCAAAAAAATCAATTTTCAAAAAACTTAATTCAGAAAACTCAAACCAAACACACTCAAGGCTGATGCTACTAAAACTTTAAATGGGTGTGTATTATATATAAGTTGGGATATTTGTGATTTTAATATCACAATTATTATAATTATATTCTTTTAGTTATAATTAAAAATAAAAATAATGAGTCATAATTAAATATCACATAAGGTATGATAAATAAAAAAAATTAATCATAACTAAAATAATAATCATGATATGCCATAATTAGTATCATAATGAGTCATAACTAAATCATAATTAACACCATAATAAGTCATAATCAAATATTATAATTGTCATAATTGGGACATATGGAGTGTGAATTATAGAATTTTTTTTAATTATTTTACATTGATTAACAAAGACTGTAGTCATAATATGTAAATCTTTTTGAACATATTTTTGTAAGTTGATTTTTAAAGGGAGAATTATAGTATAAAGAAAAAAATTACAAAAATATGTGAATTGAAAGCGATTCTGTGATAGGGTGCAAGTGAAATGTTGTGGGGTTGCAAATGTGAATTACTCCCTTCCATATTTATATAAAAAAAAAACTTTTCTATTCCATTGAGATGTAATTTTCCCATTTTTAAAGGTGAGTTATATCCAAACTATAATGGGACACAAAATGATAAATAGGTGGGAATCTTTTTAGGTGCGATATGTTATTCCGCAAAAATATGTATATATATATATATTTAAGAAATTCCAAAAACTATTTTCATATTTTTGAAAAGTACTTTCGAACAAAAATGAAGCAATTGATGATTTTGAAATTTTCATTGCTGTTCTTTTAAAAACATGAAATAACAACCAAAGAGGGCCCCAAATTTCTTAATGAGATCATATATTCATCAACTTCCGAAGAAAATCTGAACATCCATAAATTAAAATTATTGAAATATTATATTTGAGGGTAAATTACAAATACACCCTTGAGATTTGTTTAAAATACAGATTGTCTCATGTGATTTAAAAAATGACAAATATTCCCTTGTTAGAATTTTTTATTTACCAGAATTAAATAAAAAAATGAAATTCATAATTGCTCTCCTATACAATAATAAAATTACCTAAGTTATTAATTGAAACATATTTTTAACATCATTAAAAACTGTTAATTGACTTGATGATTTATTAATAAAATGGATAATTTGTTATGAAATTAGAAATCTCAGGGGTAGAATGTAATTTTCAAAACCATAGGGACGATTCGTATTTTAATCAAATTTCAAGAGACGTATTTGTAATTTACCCTATATTTGAACAGCTTCCAAAGTTACTAATTAAATATTAATGCATGCATATATGTATTATGTCTGTATAGAGGTGGCAAATTGGCAGGTATGGACAGATCAAAACGGGTTAAACATTTAAAGCAAACTAATCCAAACACGTTCATTTAATAAATGAGCTTAAACGGATTTGAAATTAGATACGAGTTAGACAAATAAATCCAAGCAACTTATTTACTTCATCTCTTTTTCTTTTTTTCTTTCTTTTTTTTTTTAAAAAAATATTTTTTATTTTTTAAAATTATTTTTTTTAAAATTATTTTAAAAAATTTAAAACTGGTGGTAGAAGTGATGCCTACTTAGACGAGCTTAAATAGGTATCCATGTCCAACCCATGTAAACCCAATATTAATTAGGTCGGCAATGAGCAACCCATTTAAACCCATTTATTAATTTAGGCAAGTTAATATGGATTTTAAATTAGTATAACTGGGCGGGTTCATGGGTGTGGGTTGGGTTTGTCACCTCTATCTAATGAGCGGGTATGGGCTGGTCAAAACGGGTTAAACATTCAAAGCAATCCAACTTTAATCAGTCCATTTAATCAATGGCTTTAAATGGGTTGGGTTGAATTGAACACAGATTGGACAAATAAATTCAACTAAACCATTTACTTCATTTATTTTTTTTAAAAAATATATTATTTTTTTAGAAATATTTTTTTATTTATTATTATTATTTTATAAATTTTTAAAAAACTTATTTTTTAAAAACAAAATTAAATTGGTGGTAGAAGTGATGCCTATTTAGACTGCCTTAAATGGGCACTCAAATCCAACCTAAGTAGACCAAATTTTGATGGGGTTGACAATGACAGCGCATTTAAGCTCATTTATTAATTTGGACAGGTTAATATGAGTTTTAAATAGAAATAATCAACGATAGATTTAGGGGTACGGATCGGAGTAGTTGCACCCCTAAAATTTTTAAAAATTATGTATGTTATATTAGTAATTAGTAAAATAATTTCAAACTAAAGCATTTCATACCCTCAAAATTTTAATAGTTTGTACCTTCTAAATTATTTACATTACAAAATTTTAAAAATAGTTTCTAAATTAAATTTTATCAAATATTGATCTATTTTATTTGTTATTTGTATTATTTGTTATGTTCTATATTATTTAAGGTTACTTGTATTCTTTTATTTGTTACTATTCTTATTTTCTGTTCATATATCATTTATTTATTTTATTTTTTTATAAATCACACTTTAATTTGCTTATGCATTTTATTTTGCATTCATTCTTGTTTGTTCATTCTTTAGAAATAGGAATATTGTCTAGAAATAAAAAATATTATCTATTTCAACAAGACATTCTTAAAATAAGTTAATAAAATTTAATCCTACTTATTGCAACAGATTATCAATATACTCATAAAACATATACATTTTCAATTATCAATTTTTTTTCAAAACTAACTGCCTAATAAGAAGAAAAATGATTTTGTAGCAAATTACTTTATCATATTTATTGAGAAAGATATTAATTAAGGTTTTATGTCAAGTTTATCATTGATGTTTTTATATATAGTATAAAAAATGGCGATTATAACATTTTTAAATAGTTAACTTTATTAGACGGAAACATACTAATAGTTAATATTTGGTTAAGTTAATACAGACAATAAACATGTCTAATTATATTTTTGTTTTCAAATATGTTGATAAAGAATGTCCAATTAATAATAAAATTTTACACTAACTTTTTTCAATAAAAAGTTAGATGTGTTTTTTTCCACCTAAAACTCAAATTCTAAGGCCTATTTTGGGAACATGGTAATAATCTGCTCAACTTCTTCTCTCACAAAAAAGCTGATTATAAGCTGCTTATAAGCAACTTTTCACCAAAAAACTGATTATTACCAACTTTCCAAAATAGGCCTAAATCCAATTGAGTCTGCCACCAGTGTACCACATGCTTTGCCTAATGGTTCCTACAAGAGGACGAACTTGAGGGTGAGTACCCAACCCACTGTTTTTCTCTGGTGGCTCCACTCTGTGACTCTCTCAGATGTTTACAGTACTACAGACACAAATTCATACTGGAAATTCTTTATTTGGTTCATTCATCTAAGCAATAATGTACTAGTGGATCTACATTTTGTTCTTCCTTTCACTGGATAGCAATTTGATTTTACCTTCCGTTTGTTTTTCAAAGAATATTTTTCTAAACATTTCTTTTTACATCTCTAGGATTTCATAAATTTTAATTCTTACTTTATCCTAATATGAATGTACTAATAAAGACAGCATGTTTAAATCCTAAAATAATTTTTTTTTTCCTCATGATATACTATAATTGGTTATTCCTATTCAAATCTTTGTATCTTCTTCCTCAAGAGATCAAAATTATTTCTTCTTCTTCTTCTTCTTCTTCTTCTTCTTCATCCTCCCTCCAAAATTCTAATCCACCTTACCAAAACTCACTATCATCATCAATATTATTGTTTTTTTTTTATTATTTTGAAACCCTAAAAGAAAGTTTGAACAAAATCAAATAATAGATGAGAGTAATAATTCAAATAGTTTTTTGAAGCAACCCATCAAAAAGGAGATAAGCATTAATATAAATGGGTTTCACAATTTTTGTAGAGCATCATCAGTTATTTTTTATATCGTTTTATTGACAAAAATTAAAGGTTCTAGTAGTTAGATTAACAATATCATATTATTGAAGTTGTTTTTATTTTGTCATTTAAATAATATATTATTTGAGAACTACTCTTTTTTGTTAGTACCTGATGCTTGTGTGCTTATAAGATTGGTTTTGATTTTTTCACGAGCATTCTTGTGAATAATTTAAAATGTCAATTTTTTTTTTTTTTTTTTTTTGTATTAAAAAGTTTTATAATGCTTATGTAAAAGTTCGGTTTTTTTCTGTATTTATAATGCGTATGTTCTTACAAGTTTGGATTTTTTTGCTGTATTTGAGAATTATTTTCTGTATTGAAAAGTTTTTGAAATAATTTAGTTTTTTTAGTTTGTTTATTAAATATTATTTGGGTTTACCTTGAGGATAATTTGGGAAAAATAATAAGGTGTAATGAGAGTAAAATAAAATTTTAAATAATTAAACACGGTATACTTAAAAATTAAGAGTATTTAATGATTTTTTTGGTGTAAATAGAATCCTCCGTGAGTAGCCCATTTAAGCTCATTTATTAATTTCGACAGGTCAATATGAGTTTTAAATAAATATAATCAACAATGGAATTAGGGGTGCGGGCCGGAGTAGTTGCACCCCAAAATTTTTTAAAAACTATGTATATTATGTTAGTAATTAATAAGATAATTTCAAACTGGAGTATTTCGCACCCTCAAAATTTTAGGATTTCTCACCCTCCAAATTATTTACATTACAAAAATAGTTCCTAAATTGAATTTTATCAAATGTTGATCTATTTTATTTGTTATTTTTATTATTTATTATATTCTATATTGTTTAAAGTTACTTGTATTCTTTTATTTGTTACTATTCTTGTTTTCTGTTCATATAACACTTTTTTTTTATCTTTTATAAATCACACTTTAATTTGCATATGTATTTTATTTTGCATTCATTATTGTTTGTTAATTATCTAGAAATAGGAATATTGTCTAAAAATAAAAATATTATCCATTTCAACAAGACATTCTTAAAATAAGTTAATAAATATTGAAACAGATTATCAATATACTCATAAAACACATACATTTTCAACGCATACATTTTCAACTATCAATTTTTTTCAAAACTAACTGCCCAATAAGATGAAAAATGATTTTGTAGAAATTACTTTATCATATTTATTGAGAAAGATATTAATTAAGGTTTTATGTCAAGTTTACCATTGATGTTTTTATATATATTATCAAAAATGACGATTATAACATTTTCAAATAGTTAACTTTATTAGAATGTACTATTAATAGTAATATATTATTTTTATTTTTTTTTGTGCTGATATAAATCAAAATTTAAAATTTTATACTAACTTTTTTCAATAAAAAATTACATGTGTTTCTGTCCACCTAAAACTCAAATTCTATATCCAATTGAGTTTGCCACCAGTGTACCACATGCTTTGCCTAATGGTTCCTACAAAAGGACGAACTTGAGGGTGAGTACCCACACCACTGTTTTTCTCTGGTGGCTCCACTCTGTGACTCTCTCAGATGTATACAGTAACACAAATTCATACTGGAAATTCTTTATTTGTTTCATTCATCTAAGCAATAATGTACTAGTGGATCTACATTTTGTTCTTCCTTTCACTGGATAGCAATTTGATTTTACCTTCCGTTTGTTTTTCAAAGAATATTTTTCAAAATATTTTTTTACATTTTCTAGCATTTCATACAAAAATAAATAAATAAATAAATAAAAATAAGAGTCAATGAAAATAAATTTATTTGAGTTTTCCAAAATAAAGTATTACTACCTCTACCGTCACGCCACCGCCACCGCCACCGCCACCGCCTTCCCGCTGTCATTAATACAACCATTGGTATACACTACAACAAATTAAAGTTTTAGATACAATTATTTATTAATGAAATCACTTTTTAAGGCTGAAATATTTTAGCTATAAAATTTGTCGTATTTTTAGCGACAAAATTAAACATTTAGTGATGAATGAATTTCCGTCTAAAAAAATAAATATTTTTGGCACGAAATTATTTTGTGCCTAGAAGTATATTTATTAGCAATAATTTAAAAATTGTCACTAAATGTCTTTTTTTTTCTTTTACTTTCCAAAACAATCTTTTAGTGACGATTTTCATAACAACATGAATTGGTCTCCTACCGTTTTTTACAACAAAATTTTATTTTTGAAAACAAAAAAGTTTGGTCCCTAAAACCTTTATACATTGTAGTGGCATTAGTTTCAAATACGCAACACAACGTAGAAAACCGTTCTCTAAAGAAAATTTCCCTAGGAAAATGTTTTGCCTCTTAACAATCTTTATACTTGATTCATAAGAGAGCTGAGCCCTCATGGCCTCTAAAACTTCCTTTTTTGGTTCTTTTGACCTACAGATAAATCCTTCATGCCCATATTCTCCAGAATCTTTTGCACTCAAAGCTTGTGCTTCTATTGCTTCACAAGTGCAAAGCTGATAGTGCGAGCGAAAACACATGCTTAAACCACGCAGATCAACCGGGGGTCAATCCTGGTCCCCCTCCTCCCCTACCCTTACCCCCTTCTCCCTACCTTGGATCTTAAAAAAATATATAATAAAAAAATAAAAATAAAAAAATCTTCGCAAGTAATTATGGTTTAAAGGTGAGAAGGGAATAATAAATCCGTTCTCACTTCAATCACCCCCCAACTGTTGGCAATTTTCCAGGTCATAATTGATGCATACTAAGACTCGGATATCTTTCAACCAAAAGAATGGAATCAAGATGATGCATTCTATTTCCAGGAAGCGAGAAAACCAATTGAGCCTAATAGATCTCACTACTCACAATGATCTTCCATTTCCATACCTCTACCTTATACAAACTAAAAACTTCATGGTCTCCTCGTATTCAAGTTCTAACCTAATTCTAATAAAATTCTTAGTAGCTAATCAAATTCATCCGAAAATTGCAATAGTTGCATACTAACAAGGCTCCCAGCTTTTTACATAAGAGATGGAAACTATATTGGAATGGTTAAAAAATATTTAAAAAAATAACTTGCAAATTTGACATAATTAAAGAGAAGAATTAAGTAAATGTCAAAATGGAAAGCAAAAGCAAGGCAGAAATGATTCCAACTCGTTAGTTACTAACTGATGCCAAAAAAGCGAGAGAAAGATCCCGCTACCTCACAGTATTACACTAGTGCTCAAAGTACGCGATCTTTAGTGCATGATGCCATGCAAGAAACAGTTTTTCTTCATCCAAAAATATTAAAAGCTGGTTCTTCACAAATTTAGTGCAAGTTTTAATAGTACTGCTCATAATATATGGGCAAAGGGAAAAAAAATAATTTGATGAGAGAACTAGAAGATCTTAAATCAATTAAGAAAGTAATGTCAATCACACGTTTGAGTGATAAAATGTACTTATAACCATCACACTTCAAACTTAAAATTTGATAGAACAATCTGAAGTGATTCTAAAACAGATCAGCGGAAAATGAAGCAAAAGCAATTTCTAGCATTATTACATATTGAAGTGTTAGATGGTTACTGGATTTAGTTTAACCATAAAATAATATTAAAAAAAAATTTAACCAATGTAAAACTGGACCACATTGCACCCTAACTACAAACCAAACCACAAGTAGACAACAAAGCTATATGTAAAAAATATCTTCCTTACAAATTAGATAAACCAAAAATTCATTTAAACAAGAGTGTAATTGTTGTATCATACAGTATCAGTTACCCCTTTCTTCAGGGGCGGGGGATATGAGAATAAGTCGCATGGGCTAAGCAAAACTACAACTTGAGCTGATTCCTACACAGCTCTCTATAATTTCATCAAAATAACTTACACTTGATGGGAACCTCATTAGAAGTACTTCACATTTGCCATTCTTCCACCATAAGGATGGAAGGCTTGATCTGCAATTCCAAACCTAATCAGCACAAGAAGACATGATGTGTTGGTAGACATTCACCTCCCTCGTCAGTTGTCTACTTGATGCTCGATTATCTTCACTTCATTGAACCATCCAGGCAGCCCGAAAACAATAAGAATTGAAAAGTTTTCCACTACTATTCTGTAGCTTTTCACACAATTGACACCTAACAGAAGAAAACACTCAATTGGAAAGGAGAGGGTTATTCAGATTTGCTTTCCATACTATAGATATTGCCAGCCACCCCAACAACGCTAACTGTTATTGCCAATATCAACATGAACCAAGACAAAAACTTCTCAGCATGGGTCAAACCATGCCCTTGTTTACTTAACTTCAACGCAATAAGTGCTGGAAATGTAAAGCCCAGTGAGAGTGCAGTAGTTGCTCCAGTAAACTTAAAAGCTGTCCAAATACTGGGAATCATTGTAGATCCAAAATATATAAGTACCAACAGTACTGCAGTTAAGGCCAAAGACCTCTTCCTACTCTCTGTAAGAGGTGCTGATCCCTCAAATACCAAGGCATCTACTGTTTGCCGGAGGGAGAAATGTATAACAGGGAAAACAAGAATCAAATGAAAAATGTATCCAACGCGAACAATATAGTTTAAAGCTGTACTGAAACGAATTCCAAGGTCTTTATCAAAGTTAGTCAGTACATCAGCCTCAGTGTTCTTTCCAAAGAGTAGATAACCTGATATGGCAGTAGAAGCATAAATCAGAACACAAAGAATGGTTGTGATCCTTCCAACTCGATTCATCTTCTGAGGTGACCGTCCTTGAAGCTCATTATAGATAGGTTGAACATTGAAATGACACACATACGCATTGGACATGATTGGAATCACAACAAGCAAATCCAAAATTGCCTTCTTTGATCCAAAATCCGGTGTCAATCTAGGAGTCTCAATAGTGCCTTCAACGAGCTTAATAATAGCAATAACAAAAGCAACAAAAACAAAGACAACAGCAAGAGCTACCGAGGCAGCTGATGTCAAGCTCAACGAATCAATCTTATCCAAAGCACAAAGCGGTGCAAGAAAAACCACCACAACAATTAAAATCACTAGTTTTCTATGATCCCAAAAACCATTTCCCAACCATTGATCAAAAACCCCAATATGACGAAGGGAACCCGACATTACATCACCCATAATAATCAAATAAACAACAAGAACACCGGCATTGTTCACAATTATACAAATTTCAGACAAAATCCTAGCAGGCTTACCACAAGCAGCCTGAACAACCTCCCCATAGGAAGTCGCTTTACATTGAACGGTGAATCGAACAAGCATTTCGACGCTGATTTCAGATAAAATACCCATCAAAATAATCAAAATAACCCCTAGAATCAAACCCAAAACTTTCATTGTTGCAGGCAAGGCCATAATCCCAGCCCCAACAATAGATGTGGTGAGATTAAAAACAGCCCCATAAATCCCAGAATTGTTGTTTTTACCCTCATAAACAAGATTGTCGAAATCTTCATCATCAATAGGAGGAGATCTAGGGGTTCCTGATCTAAAAATATCATCTTGGACTTGTAATTCTACGTATGAAGTCTTGGGAAGAGCCGAATAATTACTATCCATTCGCATTTATCTTCTATATAGTGTATAAACAGAATTGAATTTGTATATAGAAACACAATGTAAGAGAAAAGAGACTTACTGAATTGAATTGACGATGATTTGAAGATGGGAATGGATCGAATTGAATTTTCTGAATTAGGATTGAGAACAGAGATGGGTTGCAACCCTAGATCTCGGGGTCAACCAACGGTTAACTCTATCACAATAATGCCCAATGAGAGAGAGTTAGAGAGAGAGAGAGAGAGACAGAGAGAATGGAGCGGGTTGGAGGGTTTTCTGCTTGTTTGATGAGTGGGTGAGTTGAGTTCTGAGCCGTCGATTTCGAAAAAACGAACGACTGGTGGGGATCCTATGCGGTGAGTGTAGGGTACTTTGTGTGGTCCCAACGTAAGGATTGGGTGATTATGTGGGACCCTACGAAGAGAGCTGCATCGGTGGTGTTCGTTGCGTTGACCAGTGGAATTGGAAGGCATGAAGATGGACATGGGTGCATTGCGTTGACCAACTTTGTCTCCGGTTAAAGGAATGGGTTTGGCTTGTGTCCAGCCTGAGATTGGATTGGGTGGTGCTATTGAGTTCGTACGGGTTCATCACGGGTCTTATTTTGATAATCTGAACCATAAATGTGTGGAATTCGCAGAGTACTATATATCTGTAAAAAATTATGTTGATCAGATATCGATAACTTTGTGATCCAAACAGTTTTTTGTCAACCGTTAATTTGTTCACCGTCCATTTTTTTTTACAAAACTGATTTGATCATATAGCTATTGATATCCGATCAACGTGATTTTTTATAAACATATAGTATTTAACGAATTCTACATATTGACGGTTCGGATTATCAAAACGAGATCTGTGATGGGCCCTCACAGGCCTAACAGTACCATCTGATTCGATCTCATACTAGACACAAGCCATATCCTAAAGGAATTATCCATATTTTGAAAATTTTATGTTAATAGTGTGTCTAATTAATGGTAAGAATATTAAAAACTACATGACACTAAAGTCAAGAAAATGGTAGAGAAATGATACAATTTTATTGGCTGGGCACGTAGCCACGTAATTTTCTTGAGCCATAGAATAATTTTAGCTTCCATTGGCAATTTTGAGACCAAAGATGCGACAAATTATTGGATGGTTCAAGTGCAGATCAGTTAGTGTTTTACGAGCATTTGATTGGTGGATGCTTTAACGAATTGATAATAATTTTTTGATATGACTCTACTAATTAGGACGGTATAAAATATCACTTAATTTGTACTGATTTGCTTTCTATCTACGGGGTTAGTTTGATCGGCAGTTTGAAATTTATAATTTTCTGAAATCGTCCCACTCCGTCATAGTTGTTACATATATATATATATATTTTAATGAAATATCAAAGTAAAAATTTAGTATGTCAAAGATTTAAGATGTGAAATTTGTTACAACTTAGTATAATATATAAAATATTACTTTATTTTTCTCAAAATATTAGTCCCTTATTCCATTTTTCATTATCATAAAATATTAGTCCCTCTTCAAAAATCAAGTACAAAAATAATATAAATTTCCTATTTTGCCCTTCTTTTAAATTAATAAATAATATAAAAAATACAATTATAACATTGATATTCTCAAAAAATGTACTATCAAAAGGATAATTTTGGAAAATTAACTTTTTTCAAATGCAATAATTGTACTACCAAAAAAAGTTAGATTCCCCAAAAGAGATCATTATTTTGGGACGGAGGGAGTATGTAAAATCAATTAATATTGTATATATGAAACTTATGCAAATTAATATTATATATTATGTATATACTTGATAATTGTTTAAAGTTATTCTCCAATCAACTAATAAGTTGAAACCACTCAAATTGTGATTTAATTACGAATAGCAAATTTATCAATCAATCAATCACGATTTGATTATAATTTTATCTTCAAATTGCACCGTGTACACTCCTACCGCCAACAAAGGATTTAACCAATTAAAATAATTTAGACACACAAAATGTTGCTACTCCTAAACTTAGCTAATAATTTCTCAAGAGATGGACTTTCTATTTATGTTTGAATATCAAATATCCTTAATGAGAATTGGATTGACCTTATCATGGGTTGTGTTAAAACTTATCCTCTATTTTACGAAATGGTGAACCTCTTGAGGAATTTAGGCCCATGAAAGGCCTAAGACAAGGAGATCATTTATCTCCGTACCTTTTTGTTCTGTGCATAGAGAGATTGTCCAACATGATCTATCATATGGCTGATACGAAAAGATGGAAATGGGTTACCATTTCTAAAAGGGGACCTTGTATCACTCAATTATTCTTTTACGGATGATCTGATTCTATTTACTAGGGCAAATTGTAAGAATTGTGATACAATCACTGAGGTTATGAATGAGTTTAGCTTTATCTCTAGTCTAAAAATTAATTTCAAAAATCTAAACTCTTTATCTCTCCCAACATTGAGAGAAGAAGAGCGAAAGATCTCGGTAACCTCTGTGGTATCCCTCTAACTTCTAACTTAGGAAAATATCTAGAGGTCCCCTTTATGCACTAGAGAGTGTACAGAAGTCAATTTAACTACATCCTTGAAAGGATGCAGAACAAGTTGGCTGGGTGAAAAATTAAAGTCTTGAATTTGGTGAGGAGAATGACTCTTATACAATTTGTTACCTCAACTATTCCTGTTTATACCATGCAAACCATGGTTATGCCTAAGAGTGTGTGCAATGATATTGATCGTATGAATAGAAATTTTCTTTGGGTTGACATCCCAAAGAACGAGAAAATTCATCTTGTGAGTTGGGATGAGGTGTGCAAAAAGAAAAGGCATGGTGGGTTGGGACTTAAGAAGGCTAGAGTTCAAAACCTAGCTTTACTTTCTAAACTGGGCTAGAATCTTATGAATAATGGGACTAGCCTATAGGCTAAGGTTCTAAGATCCAAATACCTAAAAATACTAATTTTTTGAGTCGGAAAAAAATAAAAATAAATAAATGAGGACTTCTCATGTGTGGAGATGTATGCTAAAAACTAAAGGCATATTGAGGAAAGGCGCTAAGTGATCCGTTAGGGATGGTTCTTGTGTTAATCTTTGGAGTGATTGTTGGTGTGGGGATAGACCTCTCGAAGAGGTTATTGCTCCACCCTCTAACTCTAACTCCATAGACACTGAACTACCTAAGATCAATACCATCCTCAATGAGAAAGGAGATTAGGATGTCAATACTATTAATCTTATGTTTCCTTCTAATGTGGCTGAGTCAATTTTTAAAGAAAATCTCCTTTATATAATTCAAATCCTAACCAGCCACATTGGAAAGGGAATCAAATAGGGTAATTTTTCAACCTCGAGTACTTATGAGTTGGCTGTGGAGTATGACAGCCAAGATGTGAACTGGAAGTGGCTCTGGAAATTAAAAATTCCCCAGAAGATTAAAGATTTCCTCTGGGTGTTGCTTCATGGCAAAACCCTTACCAATTGTATGAGATTGAAAAGAGGGTTGACTGATAATCCAGCTTGCTCGTTCTATAATAACTCTGAAGACTTGAACCATTTGTTTAGAACTTGTTCTAAAGCGGAAGAAGTGTGGATCTCTATTTTTGGTAGAAATTGGTACATAGAAATGCTACAAATGCCTTGGTTGGATTGGATTGTTTTTAACTTAAAAAAGAAAAACAGGTTTGGGAGTAACACCCCTTGGTGCAATATTTTTGCTACAACTCTTTGGAAAATATGGAAAAATAGAAATTACAAATTTTTTGAGAACAAAGAGCCCAACATTTTGAAAGTATGAAATTCATTTCTGATTTTTCCACCGAGACCAACCAAGTATTTAAATTAGCGTGTCTATCACAAATCCCATATCTGTTTATGCTAATCAAGTTGTTGCCCCCTTTTGTAGGTTTGTTGAAATTAAACATGAATGGTTGCTACAGAAAAGCTGGAGTTCAGATCCTCTCCTTGAGGGATCCTCCTTGAGCTCCTGCTTGCAACGGTTCAGATGAGCCCGTTGGTCATCCAATGGCTCAGATTAAAAAAAAAAAAATCGAAAATGAAATGTTTTCGAGTTCCCGCCCAAACAAAACAACAACAGCTCATTCACTCTCACTCTCACACACCACTCTCCTCCGTCGAACCCATCCCCATCCTCACCGGTGAACCCATCCTCACCGACGGCGAACTCCATCCTCACCGGTGAACCCATCCTCACCGGCGGCGAACTCCATCTATCAGGGTTCCAAACTCCCCTCCCCGCCTCAGAGTCCTCTGTCTCCGTGAACCCAAATGTAATCAATCATCTCTCTCTTTTGAGTTTCTGATTTTTACAATGCTCTCGTGATTTGTGCTTTTATTGGCTTCTTTCTTCTAGTCGTGAAAATCAGCTTGATTGTTTGGATTGAGGGATTCGTTGAGAAAATAAATAAATATCTTGTAACTTAACTTATTTGGATCTTTGAGGATTTTCTCTATTACTGCTGCAATGTTATTGGAGATGCTGCAAAATAGGTCTGCTACTTCAACTAGTAGTCATATTGCTATTATGTGGAAGTTTCAAAGGAGTTTTTTGTGGGATGGCCAAATGGTAATACTGCAATCTGGAAGGTGAAGATTATAGCTGCTCTTGACAGAAATAATCAAAGCATGGCTGCTGTTGATAACCAAATTATGGAACAAGAGGCTGAAGTTGAAGATTGAAATGCTTAAGCAAAATATTTCATTCTGAAAGATTTAGTTATGACATTTCTTATGTTTTGTTTTGTAATGATGATGTTAATCATGGGTTTGAAATGAAATTTATTTTATATTTTGTAATCAAATATTGGTTGTGATTTGTTGTACTGCAATGGAACTTTTGTTATGGTTTGATATGAAAATTGAATATTCTCTTGAATATGGTTGAGATGAGATGGTTTCAAATGAATGTTGCAATAATGGTTTGTTGCTTGTAAGTGGTTGAGAAGGTAGTCGTTGAGAAGGCAATGGTTGAGATGACTTCTATTTTGTGTTTTGTTCATAGGAACTGAAGAAAATATGTTGAAATTTTTTGTTTATAGTTTGCTGAAATTGTTTTTTGTTTATAGTTGCTGAACTTAGGCTGAAATGTGTGTTATGGCAAGTATTCACACTGAAATTGTGCTGAATTTGTTGTTTATAGATGCTGAATTTTTGTTCAATCTAGTTTGCAGTTGGTTCAATAAACATCTCTTGGTTGTTAAACATCTCTAGTTTGCAGTTGGTTCAATAAACATCTCTTGGTTCAATTGACATTTGCATATGATCCAATTGATTGTTCGAACCACTCACAACAGAGGAAGGAATAAGGAAAAAAAGCAAAAAAAAAAGTGGGTTTATTTTCTTTTGCTCTGTTTTTCCTTGTTTCTTTGGTTTTTTTTACTTTTTCCCTTCCAAATTCTCAGCAAGAAAGTGGAACATCACTCACATATTCTACAAGAAAATCATTTGCAGAATATCAAGATTGAATATCAAAATCATTTAGTTACTTCCCAAGGTAGCAAACACTACATTAAATTTAGTTACTTCTCAGTTTGATACAAAGAAGTATGTAGAAGCAAGAATTGGGCAACAAAAACAAAACAATCATAGACACACAAATAAGAGAATTCCATCTTTTTGATGATTGTCAAAACAAACCCACCAACTAGGACAAAGAGAGAATTTTGTTATTTGAGTTTGTTCCTGATTGTGCTTGTGCTCAACTCTTGGTTCTACATGTTTCCCAGCATCACAATTTAATGCATTTCCCAAAATTAACAGCTATGCCTAAACAATACCATGACTGCAATGACAAACCAATAAAATGCAATGTCCAAGCATAAATTCTCCACTCCACTGTCCTGTCCAAGACATTCGCCAACAATACAATTATACAACTATGGAAATCTAAGTCATCAAGTTCACCCAGTCTACATCACCCCATTCAACAATCAATATTTTCAGATTGAAATTACCCGTCAAACAACTCAATCAAGTCATCCCAAAAATTCCCAATGGTTTAAAACGCACTCCATTAGCCATATATCTTCCATTATAGAACCGCAATTCAACAAAATCCCACATCAAAGGTTTGGCAAACCCTGACAATTGCAAAAAAATATTGATAGAAATCATTACTAGAAAGATTACAAACATAACACCCACAACAACAACAACATAAACAAAATCAAATTAAAAAAAGAAAAAGGCAGAAGATATAGACATAACAAGCAACTGTATAAAAATAAAAATAAAAAATAGAGATTTTGTGGGTGGGTTTTGTTAGGTTGTTAATTTGGGGGTAGTGGAGAAAAGAGACGAGCGACGTCGTGTTGTTGGCGGAGAAAGCGTCGCTTGAGGTAGGTCTCGAGGATCTCCATAACAGAGACGAAGCGCTTCATCTCGTCGAGACGGCGGCTGAGATCGGCCTCTCGGGCCCTGGCTCGCTCCAGACGCGCCTCCGTGTCGGCCAAGCGGAGCCTGAGGTCTTCCACCACGGCGGCGTCGGTCGGCGGAAGACGAGTCCAGGGGGTGCTAATATCGTCCTTTGATACCAATCGTTGCTGACCGTAACACATGATCAACTAACAGGCTCTGCCACACACACACACACACACACACACACACAGAAAAGGTTTCGTCATTTTTTTTTTTGGGTCTCTACAGGAGTAATTTTAGGAAGACAAAAGGTTTTGGGTTTACGAAGCGTAAGTAGTGGAGCTATGGTCGTCGCGGGGTTACGAGTGGGTTCGCCGTCGGGACTGGTCGCCGGTTCGCCGGTAAGGGTGGGCTCGGTGGACGAGCGGCTAAGTGAAACTGAGAGTGTATGTGAATTCGTGAATGTATAGCCTCTGAGATGTGTTTTTGTTTTGGACGGGAGATGGACGAAATTTCATTTTTTATTTTTTTTTTTATTTTTTTCTCAGCCGTTGGATGACCAACGGCTCATCTGAGCCGTTGCACGCAGGAAATGAAGGACCCTCCTCAAGGAGAGGATCCGGACTCGAAAAGCTGGTCCTAGAGGATTTGGAGGCCTGCCAAGGGATGACAGATGAGCTTGGATATGCGGGTACTATGGCAAAATGGAAAATTGCACCAGTCTTGAAGCAAAGTTGTGGGCAGTGTATAATGGTCTCACCATCATCCTTCAGAAAGGTCTCAACAAAGTGATAATTGAGATTGATGCAAAGGAAGTTGTAAAGCTTCTTGAAGATGGCCCTGGAGAGAAGCACCTTCTCAGGAGATTGGTAGAGGACTACAGGATTATCTTCAATGGATGTCAATGTTTTGCTCAACATATCCTGAGGGAGGGAAACTTGTGTGTTGATGCATTAGCTAAGTTTGGAGCTAATCAGGTTGAAGACATCCTTATTGTGAATGATCCCCCAGCTAAAATCAGAGAACTGCTAGTTTGGGACATGATGGGTAGAGCTACAGAAGGGACTTAGCCCTGTTTAGATTTAGTTTTTATTTTGATGTATCGGAAAAAAAAAAAAAAAATCAAATATCCAACCAAAAGTATAATTAAACCATAAATTTTTATCCGATAATTGATATTTGAATAAAAAAAATATATTAAAAAAAAAAAAAAAAACTTATCCTCCTCATATCAAGTTGGAGAGAGTGAAGATGAGAACAATAAATTGATGTCTTTCATATTTTTCTCCCACTTAAATGAAATGAAAATTGTAAGTTTTAAATGGCCAAAATTTAAGAAAATATAAGTGAAAAATATTTTCCCATTTGTCCTTCATTAATGAGAAAATTTTGCCACTTTCATAAATATATTTTATATTTGTGAAATTATCATTTGTTATTAGTAATAATACTAATAAATTTATCAAAGTGATAAATGATTGAAACATTCTTATTTTTATTTTTCTAAAAATAAACAAAAATTAGTATACAATTTTTCTGAAAATATAAACAAAAAAGCATAAACATTACCAAACGTCGCATATGCCTTTTGTTTGTAAGTTTTGTTTTATTTTGTTTTCTACTTGATTTTTGTTATTTTGTACTGAATTATAATATAAAAAGTCTAAGTAGTTGAATTATATATTTTGGGTCTATGAAATTATGGCCCTATTTGGTAGGGCTTATTTCCAGCTTATTTCAGCTTTTAGCTTAATTTAAGCTATTTTGATGTGTTTGGTTCAGCTTAACAATACAACTTATAACTTTTTGTAAGTCAAAAATCAACTTATTCTTTGAGTGGGGGAGGAGAAACTTAATTTATAAGTAAAAAATCAGTTTATGTTCACAGTTATAAGTTATAAGCTGTTAAGGTATAAACTATAATCACTTTTCCACAGCTCTACCAAACAGGGCCTATATATCAAAGTAAAAATTAGGCCAAGTTTGGGAACTTGTAAAAAAGCTAAAAAGTCAAAAAGTTACTCAAAAAGTTAAAAAGTTGACACTATTCACCAAAAGTCAACAATTACGGTTACACAACTCCCAATTCGAATTTTTCCCTACAAATCAATTTTTACAATTTTTTATTACACATTTTTTCATAAAAAGTCAAAAAGTTAACCCAAACATTCATATTTTCAACCTCAATTTTTTAGTCCAAAAAGACAAAAAGTACACTTATTTAGAACACCCCAAACAACCCCTTAAATATGACTTTTTGATAAGTAAGTCCAGTTCAGCTTGTAACTGTCCCTATAGATATGTTGTGGGCTTTTTAGCAACTACTAATCCACCAAAAAGCCTATAAACTTTTGGGTCTCAAAGGCATGGACTCAAATTAGCCCATGAAGAGGACACCGGTCAAAAGTTATGCTTACTTTGAATTACAATTGAGACAGTTGAGAGCTAGTATTTTGTCTAACAGATATATTACTCCTCTCTCTTATACTAATGGGTTCAAAATATCAGGTGATTCTGTATTCAATTAATGATGTTTCGTGATTTCTTTCAATTTTTCTAATATTTTGGATTGTATAAGTATATAGTCTTTTATTATCGAGCAAACATAACACTAATATATTTTGTTATTGAGCGAAGTATGGTTCTCCTAACAAAAGTTTTTATTTTGTTATTGATCGTACAATTTTTTCTGTATGGTTCTCCTAACATTTTTTGACCATATTGTGACTAATGATAAAGTTTTTAAATACCGTAATTTCAAATCGAACTAAAATCACATCTTACTAGTTCACTTTGTTTGGTTCTAAATTTTTTATTATTTAATTTAATTTCAAATTTCATAAAATCGTAAGTAATTGTTTGGTTATTAATTTACTTGTAGACTAAACAAATCTGAATCATGCTTCTATACAAATCAATCAAAAGCAAAAATTTACATATGGTATCTAATAGGAGTAATTTTTGAATAATTTTTCACACCATTACATTGTATCACTTGTTCTTTTATCTCTAAAAAACCAACACAAAAATAGTAGATCCTAATATTTTAACCAATAAAAAATTAATTGAGACACCACAGCCCAGTACCATAGTATAATTTTCCATCTAATAAGACTGTAGGTATAGTTTGATTTTATGCCTGATTGTACTAATTATATAAGATCCACTTCATTGTAGCCTTTCCTTTTAGCATTTGGTATGACATAGAAAGATGCTATATGTTACCAAAAGCCTCAATTAATATGACAAATAAAAAGAGTTACTTACCCAAAAATAGATATTAAAAAAAAAAAAAAATTTGAAATGCTAAGTGCAAATTTACTACCTATTAAGTGTAGGTCACTTTCAAAATAAATTTTATCGACAATTTTTTTCTTTTTTGAGCACTTTATTATGATTATCTCCAACATACTAGGTAAATTGATACTTTTTATTATTTGGCCTAACCTCCTCTCTATATTTTTTTACTTAAATTCAATAAATTTTGAACTAAATTAAAAACAAAAAGTTACCTTTTCTATTTTATCTAGCATTTTTTTGTATGTACACCTCCATCAAATTTTCTATTCTAAAATTTAATTTTATAAAATATTCATTTTTATAATCTGCTGGATGATGCAAATAACCCTGTCCAAACGGCTTCTAGAAGGTTCTTGCCATTTTCCTCAAAAAAAAATTAATGGTGAATAGCCGGTCATCCGCCGGATGTCCGACGGGATGTTCGATAATAAATTATAAAAATATTGTATTTCATATTCCAAAAAAAAATGGTGTAGCAGCCGGTCGTTCGGTAGAATGTCGGATCACTCTTAAGAATAAATGATAAAATATTGTATAACTTGTGAACAGTGTATCGCTACATGTAGCGATTTATTGTAGCAATGTCGAATTTAATTTTGGTATAACGAGATTGATCGAGGAGTGATTTTGTACCTTGCTAAGTAAATTTTGTCCTAAAATCATAATAGCTATGCTCTAAATAGAGCTAACCATTATTGTAGTTATTTTCCCTCTCAACGTCTTGTGTAGCTATATTTGGAGAGTCAGTAGCTAAATATAGTAAAATAATTTATTATTCATCTGTTTTTTTTCCTCTCTCTTCCTTTTCCTTTTTTCATTGATTAATGAAAATTAAAATAATAATTTTTAAAATGACTAACTAAAATAAAAGGTTTGTAAAGTACATGCATGAAAGAATGATCAGTTAGAATAGATATTAGTGAAAGATGACTAGCTAAAATTTATTTTTGATTGTGTAAGCATTACAATTTGATAATGTCCATTTACAAAATTGGTAAATGTATTGAACCCAAATCATCCATCTTCACCTGCCTTTTCCCAAGAATTTCAGCATGATATCCCTTTTTATCATAAAAGTGTATAACTTTTATATAAAGATATAAAGATGTTGAATACATAGAATGCTCTACAGAATATATGTTCCAATTTTAATCTAATATATATATATCCTATTCTCTAAAGAGACGTGGGATGATGATCTGGCTTCTTTTCACTTTTCAAAGTGCTTTAAATTGATTTACCACAAAGTTTTTTTTTATTTCAAAGGTGGGAAATTTAAATTTGTTCATATAATTTAGAGGTGTGGAAATAATGGAATCTGTTAAATTATGAGAATAATCATATAGAATTTATTACAAGAATATTATGGTAGCGGTATCTTTGTAAATTATGATCAAAGTGATACAATAGGTCACATCATTCAGTATAATATTTATGTAAATTCTTTCTTTTTGTATATCATTACTCAAAAATAATATACAAAATCTAATTGATCTAAAATTGTAGGCCGGATATGTATTAAAAAAATATTTTGAAAAAAAGTGTTTATTTCACCTAAAATTGTGAATTATATTGTTTTAAATTAATCAAAACTTGTGTTTTATTCACACACTTATAAAAAATAGTTATTATTATTTTATCAATTGACATAAAAATAATAAACCTCACATTATTAGAGACATATGTAACCCATTACTTTGTTTCTATAGATAAAAAAATTTGATTAAAAATTTGAGACACTTTTTCATAAATCCATTTTCAACTACTTGTATTTCATTTAGTTCACATTATTTTCTTATATTCCAATAAGTCCTATGGGCGACATAGTTACTAAAATATCCCTAATAATAATATTCCACGATGTGAATGTTCACACCGTCAATGTGAATGTTAACATGTCAATATGAATATTCACACTGTCAATGTGAATATTCATATTGTAAAATATAAATGTTCACATCACTAAATTGCTAATCATTTTAAAAAATATTTGTAAGGGTAGAAATGACCATAAAATACTTTAAATATGATAATTAAGATTTGATAGGTCAAATATTCTAATAATAGAATTTATTAAAATATAATAATATCTTATAAACTAATTAGGATACAAACATTTAAAAAATAATTTTTTAATAAACCTCCCTAAATATGTATGTTTAATAAATTTTTTTTTTTTTTTGGTTGTATGTTGCTGTCAACAACTACCATGCACTCTTTCTTGTAGTCAAGTCAAGACCTAATTTAAAGAAACTCTATTATTTACAATCCTAAAAATAAAATAAAAATAAAAGTTTGTGATTTTTTTTTTTGGTAGAACATTGAATATGCAGTTCATGCTGGTCCCACAACCATTATCATATGAGCCTAATGGTTCACCATTCGATCTGACGAGATTAAGAAAAATGTTTGGGACCCTCACAGAAGAGAATTCTCATGATCTCTATTGATGTATTGATCATTGGTGTGTTTGAATTTTATTTTAAAGTTGTGTCTGATAATAACGTGAATGATTCAAATTATTTTAAAAATTGTGAGAGTTATGTTTTGTGGGGGTCTTTATCATCACTGCGAGATTAATACACCTGTTTTTTTTTTTCTCTTATTTATTTATTTATTTAGATGAGATTAATGCAATTGCACAAAGAAAAGTCAACTGGTGTCATTATTGAGGTTGGAGTGGAATAATTTCATAAAGTTATACATGAGGGACCATATATATGTCTTAAGAATAACGTTATATAAATTAATAATTTTTTTTTTTTAAATGCATATGAATATGACATCTATTTTGTTTCTATTGTTAAAATTGTTACTTTGGAATGATACGTGCTAATTAAAAATATTTATAAAAATTTATTAATTTGTATAAGATTTTATTAATTTGAATAAGATTTTTTGTTTGTGAATTTCCAATGGTCCTACTGAGCCCCGTTTGAAGTGTTGGCTTTTCGATTAAAATAGTCAAAAGGTCAAAATATTAAATTACATCATTTTTTATATGTCTTTTCGTAAAAATTTTAAAAAATCAATTAAAATAGTCACTCCGATCCTTTGACATGGCTCTAGTTAGAATTTTTTTTTAATTATTTTCATTTTTGTTTTTCTATAATTAAAAACTAAATTTTAAAAACATTAATTATTTTTAATTCTCCATAAAATAAATTAAAAACTTTAAAAATATTTATTTTTGCTGTTTTCCAACATGGAAATTTTAAATTAAAAACAAATATATTTTTTGATAACATTTCATCAAACAAATTTTTCAAGAAAATTATGAGAAAAGAAAAAAGATCAAAGGGTTGACTTTGGTAACATCAATCCTAAATTTTTAATTGTTTCAATTTAAACTCTAAAATTTAAAATAGTATCAATTCTTACCATCTGTTTGTGCCCGTTAGTTATAACTAATGGAAAAAGGACAATTTAAATAATTTAGGCCAAGTTTGACATACACAAAATAATCTATTTTTTTATCTTTTTTTCATCATATCACCTCTCTATTTTTCTGGATATCTTTCCGTAAAAAGATAAAAAGTACACTTATTTAGGTCATTTCAAACAACCTCATCTGTTTTTTTCTTCAATATTTTTGGGCAGTCACCGCCTACTCCTACTGTAGTCCATTACAATCTCTCTTCATCCCCAACATACTATCATCCCTCCATCCTTTTTTCCCATCCACGGTTACTCCTTCCCTTCCCCAGTTCATTGGCACCCCTCTTCTTCCTTCCTAGTCCATAGCCATAGCTGCCGTCTAGCACCATTGACAAAACATGGTTAAATTATATAAGCCTTGTTTCGTTAATTATAACTAGGGAAATTACAACAATAAAAAAAAAAAAAAAATCAAAGTTTGAGCGTTATAACAAAATAAACACATAGTTTTTAATTTTATCAATTTAAATCTTAATCTTTTGATTTATTTTGAATCTAAAATATCTGCCTATTTTTGTTAAATAAAACTATTGAAAAAAGTGTATTTTAGTCATTAAAAAGTGTGCCAAAAATATTTAAAATATCTATTTTCATTAAATTTAATGACTAAAATATAAATTTTTTTGAGAGTTTTATTAAACAAAAATATGCAGATGGTTTAAATTAAAAATAAATCAAAATATTAGGGTTTACATTAATAGAATTAAAAATTCATAATTTATTTTATTATAAGATTCAAACCCTAGATTTTATTTATTTTTTTGTAATTTTTCCTCATAACTAACAAATGGTTAGAATTAATACCTTTTAAAAATGGAGTGTTTAAATTGAAACAACTAAAAAGTTAAAATTTAATTTGTTACCAAAGTCATATCTTAGATTAGTTATTTTCTTTTGTAATTTTCCTTCTTTTGCAGTTTTCAAAATAAATAAATAAAAAGACAATCACCAACAGGATATTCTAAAATGAATTGAGCTGTTTGGGTGGTTGACACTGAAATTGCTCATATATAGGCAGGTCCAACTTAGGAACAAACCAAACCAGCATGTTTACTGAAATCCAAAGCCCAAAAAAGCCCATTTTGCTTTGACTATTAGATTGAATTGAAGTCCATCACAATACACACACACACAAATAATAATAATAATAATTACACCAAAATCTCTTCAATTATTTATGAGTATCACCTTATATTTTAATTCCGTTAATTATATACAAATGCCCTTTTGAAGTAGTAAAAGTAATTCATTTTTATAACTAAAGGAGTCAAAATATACAAGTTAAATAGCTAAATGAGAAAAATAATATTCACTAATAATTGAGAAGTCTTGATGTAATTAATTTAAAAAAAAAAATAGATATATCCAAAAAAGAGTAGCCTCAAGTGTATAGTGTAGATTCAAATATAATATAATGTAGGACGAGAATAAATTTGATTACCACATACTAATTTTTAAAACAAGATAATAAATAAATGAAAGACGAAGAAATTTGTGTTAGTGGTCCAATTTCAACTTTATTCTCTTTACAAAGGCCAATAAGACGGCAAAAGCATAGACCTATTGAATTTATTGTTTCTTTTTCTAAATCCTTAGTTGATGACTCAGGGGTTTTTGGGAAGTTGTCAAAAAAATCAGTTTTTCGGCTTTTCAGTTTTTTTAGTTAAAAAAGTCAACTCTTTTACTGAAAATAATTCAGCTTTTTATCAAAAAAGTCACTAAAAAAGTTAAAAAATTAAAAAATTAATTTTTTACCAACTTTCCAAAACATCACTTATTATTTTAAAGATATAATTAAACTAATTTTTTATCTAAAAGTTTCAACCAAAATGATGTTACGTCATCATTCTTGAAATTATAAGCAACTTTGAGAGATTTGTGTTGGATGACTACATTTTTTGTATTTAAAAAATGTGTGTATGGTATGGCCATTCTATGCATTCGTTGGGAGTGGTTATGGGCCTAAAATAATTATAAAATAATAAAATTAATTAAAAAATTAATAAAATAAAATATCACATTTAAATTATAATAATTATTATTATTTTTTTCATAAAAATTAAAAAAGCTAAATGTACATTTCAAATGAAATTTTTTAACTCCAAACTAAAATAGTTAAAAAATCAAAAAGTCAACTCATATCTCAAATGAATTCATTTGTATAGCATTATATTTTAGGTAATGTTATGGTACATAGGCAAGTTATAGCATTTATTGATTATCAAAAATGTCATAATTTAATTTTATAAGAGTCATAATTAAAAAAAAAAAATTATAATCAAACACCACATAAAGGCCCTGTTTGGTAGAGTTATGGGAAAGTGCTTATAGCATATGCCTAAACAGCTTATAGTTTATAACTATGAACATAAGCTGATTTCTAACTTATAAATTAAGCACCTCATGCCCCACTCAAAGAGTAAGCTGATTTCTGACTTCCAAAAAGCTATAAGCTATAAGCTATAAGTTATAAGCTAAATCAAACACATCAAAATAGCTTAAATTAAGCTGAAAACTGAAATAAGCAGCTTTTAAGCTGCACCAAACAGGCACAAAGTATGACCAAAAAAATTTTAGATTATAAGTAAAATAATATCATAATTAACATCACAATAAGTCATAACTAACACTACAATGGCCTTATTTGGGAAGTTGACTATTTTAGTTGGCTATTTAATTTTTTGATTATTTT
This sequence comes from Camellia granthamiana, assembly GCA_036172215.1. Lineage (NCBI taxonomy): Eukaryota > Viridiplantae > Streptophyta > Magnoliopsida > Ericales > Theaceae > Camellia > Camellia granthamiana. The sequence goes on along the minus strand of CM069917.1, from coordinate 25,900,630 downwards.
AGCATGGTTAAAATAGTTAGGAAAATGCCTTGAACCCCTAGTGGGGGTAACCCTCACCACCCCCACTGAATTTTGATTGGTTGAAAATTGTTTTTTTTTTACCTTACTCTCATAGCCCCCCACGTGGAGGTGGGGGTGCTGGGGGTCACCCCTCACTGGGGTCCCCAGCAGTGCTCAAATAATTATGTTTGGAAAGTTGACTGGTTTTTTTTTTGTTATTAATAATTATGAGAAAAAAATGACATGATTATGAGTTAGATATGATATTTTGTTTTAAGAACTATTTTAGTCTATTTTATGTTTAAGTGAGTTATTTTAGCCCAATTATTTTCTAAAACACTCTCCACAAGCATAACTAAATAGTAATCAAATCATAACTAATATTTCAATAGTTTATAATCAAAAATCATAACTAAGGGCATAAGGGCATATGATACACACCAGAATTTTTCTTATATTTTAATCGATAAATTAATTAATAGAAACTATGATGAAAAGACTGTAATGACAAAGAAAGGATTAAGTTGCTTACCCGAAAAGTAAAAATACAAAAGATGAAAAGGATTTGAATTTGGATATGTCCAAACTAAAGCAGGCACCAACTAAAAGCCAAAAAAAAAAAAAAGTTCGAATGAAAGAGACATTAGTCCCATACAAAGGTCCCTTCACCATGTGAAACACCTTGTGCTGTTTCCATAGGGAGACTGCTAAAAAATTTTTTTTTTTTTTTTGAAAAAAAAATTAATGATTTTTTTTTTTAAAATTTATATTTTTAGGTTTGTTTAATTTAAAAGAATTTACAAAATATGAAAAATCTAAAAAATTCTTTAAAATAAAAAAGAAATACTTTCTTTTGTCTTTAATGAAATTCTAAAATTATATATATTTTTTACTTTTTAAATCTGTTTAGTCGAAGTGTATTTAAAAAATAATTTACAAATAAGAATTTAATATTTAAAATAGGACTCACTACAATAATATCAATCCATATGTTTGTTTCTAATTTTTTGAAAATACTTTTCAGAAAATTCTACTTTCTTATTTTTCGTATTTTTTTTATTTTTACTGAATTTTTTAATATTTTAAGCAATTTTTTTTAATTTTTAGACACACCTAACATAAATACACTTAAAAAATATAATTTTCGTGAAAAAAATCTTTAAGAGATTCACTAAATACCAAAAAAAAAAAATCAGTATATTTTTCATTTTTTGTGTATTTATTAATTTTTTAAAATATTTTTTCACAAATATTTTACTTTTTTGATACATTTAAGTAAGGTGAATCTAAAAAAAATAAAAAATTAAATGTTTAAAATTTTAAAAATATTCACTAAAAATAAAAAAATACGAGAAATAAAAAATTCAATTTTTAGAAAACTGAAACCAAACACACTGAATGTGTCCCATTAGTTAATTGATAAAAGGTTGGTAAACATTGTTTGTTTTTTTATATAGCATTAGGGCATCTCCAACGGCTCACCAGACGTTTAATCAAATCTAAGTAAAAAAACAAAAGACGATTTCCTTTATTTGATATCGCCTGCTCCAACGGAGGAATTTGGCTTTTTATCAAACCACTAGTCGACTGGGTGGACAACTAGCTGATCGACCAGTCAATGCAAAACATGAAAAACCTAATTCTGAGACAATTGGGACTGTTGTGTTGTGTTGTGGTTGGAAGCTTTCAATACAAAAACCATCTCACACCCACTATTCTCTTCCCAAAATCTCTCCCTCCCTCCCTCCCTCCCTCCCTCTTCCAAACAAATTTTCTTTGGAATTTTTTGTCAAAATCTCTCTCCCAACCGTCTGGTCGACAACGAAGCTTTAGCAACTCTGTGTTTGCATTAAACAGAGTGTTATTGTCTCACTCACTCTGTTTCTCTCTTTATAATCCCTTTACAAACGAACCGTTTTTATCATACTAGCATCAACTCCTTCCTTTTTTTGCACCTTTTAGCAAATGGGAAACACAGCAACTAATAGGAAATGGTGAACCGTTTTGATGACTACTGTAGAGACTAGAAGAGGACCCATCAAGTTGGAACCAAAGAATAAAGATTTCATTTACATCTCTTTCCTATCATTCAGCTGTTGAACTATGTAACTTGAAGGTTCAACCTTCACTTTTTTCCTCATTGAGTTTGTTTCCTCAAAAAAAGATACAAAGGTGGTTGACTGGGGGGTCGACCACCTAGTGTAAAATTTTTGCAAAATTTTGCTTGAGGTGGTCATCTGGGAGGACATCCAGCCGGATGTCTAGCTAGTCGTCCGGTGGATCCACACTCAACAACTATACACAGTAAATTGCTGAAAGGTGCAAGAGATCTTCAATTTGGTGAAAATTTTGGGGCGTTTTCAAATTGATATCGTTTTGGTGAAATCGTTGGAGCACAAAAAATATCTTTTTTTTACCAAATTTAAATTTGATAATGAATTTGGTGAACGATTGGAGATGGCTTTACTTATTGAGTAATGTTATGTGTCATGGCTAGTATTTCTGCACTTTTTTTTTTTTTTTTTTTTCATTAGAAAATTTTTATGGTACGCTCAAATGTGTGTCGTACACCTTAGTTGTCAAACTGAAGCCATAGAGGGAACGTATATGCAACAACAACAAAAAAATTCACTATTGTGCAATTTAGCTTTGATAATTTTGATTGTAAAAAATGTGTGTTTTGTTGTTGTAGAGTTGAAATAAGACGAATAAATTATCAATTTTCTTGTTTTCATGCACAACTCAAAAATTGTTAACAACTTTTACAACTTAGGATGTTTAAAAATATCAATCTCATTGTTGTAATTGGAATTTCAATGAATTTTTTTTAAGGCATTTGGAGAAAATTTATAACCATCTCTAAGATCTAAAGCAGAACTAAGAACAAATAATTCTACCACATTCTTCTTAAATTGATTGTTTAATTCTTGTAACTAAGTATGTCACATTTAGTAAAAAAAATAAACTAAAAAACAATGCTCAATGATGATGTGATTTCTCTTGTGACAAACACGATCTCCATTCGCTGTACGATCATGAAACAAAAATAAATAAATAAAATATTAAAAAAAGAAGAAGAAGAGAGAACTAAAATAGAAAAATAAGTAAAAGATAAAGAATTGAAAATAGAAGAAGTTTTAAAATAGAAATGGAGAAGAGGAAGAAGAAATTGAAAACAAATATTTAGTTGAAAAGAGAATAGAAATAACAACAAAAAATAAAAAGTAAAAAGTTGAATCAAAAGAAAAACAGGAAAAGAATAGGGAGAGTCGAAACAAATAAGAAGGATAAAAGGTAGAGAAAGAAACATACATGGAGCTGAAAAGTAAAGATTGAAACTTGAAAATGTAGACCAAGTTAAAGAAATCTTGGAAAAATAGAAATTAAATTCTCAAAAAAATCTTGAAAGGACAAACCTATATAAATTAAAGCACTCCGGCTAGAGGTCTATTTCTGAAACTCTTGGACTAATAGGCCCAAGTTTAAATCTTTTTGGACCAAAATGACATATTTGTCCAAAAAGACATCTAGCTATTTAAATTTTTTTTATCTATATATCTGTTCCAATGTCTCACTATCTGTATATGTGTCACATATCTGTTCAAATGTCTCACTATCTGTACACGTGTCATTCATCTATTTACCTATTTGTTCAACATTATTTATCTAGTCAACTCATTGCCACTAGCTAGCCCCGTTGGCCACTACCGCTGAAAACTTTATGATGGTTTTTCTAAGAAATTTTGTGGCAATTTTTCAACGCATATTCTTCTCACTAAATAAGATTAATCCTTGAACCTAATGCCTAACACACCTCTAAACTTGAATTTATCAGCAATTTTTTATTTTATTTTTTATAAATTCATATATATTTAAGAAAAAAATTCAAAACTTTGTGGTGGCAATGGCCACAACCAACCTCTCAGTCCATCCTTGTGTAGAGTCATGCTCTTTGTCTAATAATATAATAAAATATGATAAAAATATGGGAAGGGTTTGGATGCGCAACCTTCCGCACCATACATATAATTCACAAATTATGTAATTTTTTACAAATTTACATAGGTAATCTCACAAAAATATATAAGTTAAATATAAATTTGTGCAAGTATATTCATAAAAGTTTAGAAATTCACAAAATCACGTAAAATTTTCACTAATTTACATAAATAATCTTACAAATATATATACATATATAATCAAATCACAAAATTACATAATAAAAGTATATGCATATGATGTGCAATGCACCCTAAGATTTTTTTGCAAATAATATAGCCCTGTTTGTTTTGGGTTATAAGGAGGGAATTGAGATTCATAGTGAGGTATGACCCACTAATATCATGTTTGTTTTGAGAGATAGAAAGGGGACTCGTAATTCCTTCCAAACTACGAATCCCCTTGGAGAGGGGATTAGGATAGACCCGTGAGACTTGGTATTAGAAATTAGTCCGCCAGACTTTGTTTTTTTTTTTTTTTTGGGAATTTTTTTTTAACATTAATGTTTAATTTTTTGTATTTTTTTGTTAAGTAAAAATCATTGTTTTATTTTTTTTACATGTTGGGTATTTTTTTTTAACATTAATGTTTAATGTTTTTCTATTTTTTATTTATTTTATGTTTATTTTATATAAAAATAATTTAATAATCTCTACACCAACAACTATCATCAAAACAAACACAATTTTACTTAATCTCCTCACTATCAATCCTCTCATTATGAATCCCTTCCATTCTATCTCTAAAAACAAACGGAGCTATAGGCATAAGTTTTTTTTGACTATTTTAGTCATAAAAAGATAAAATAAACTAAAAAATCAATAAGACAAAATGTCACATCAAAATCATAATTATTTTATTTTTTCTCTCATAAAAATTAAAAAATTTATTTTAAATAATTTTTTTTTTAATTCCAAATTAAAATAACTAAAAAAATCAAAAAATTAAAAAGTGAATTCACATCCAAGCGAATGCAATATTTGTGCAATACTTTTCGATTAGGCGAAACTGTTTCGCTGTCATGCATTTTCTATTAGGAAGGACTGATGCTATTGGCGAAGTATGTCCACTTCCACCCTACTTTGGAAATTATGGTCAAGACAATGACATTAACCGTCCAATTTTATTTTGAGGATAAATATAAAGGGTGATATTAGCCTTTCATGAATTATTTTAAATTTTTTATTTTTATGAGTTTTTATTTATAAATTTTGAAACTCTTAAATTTTTTTCCCTTTTCAAATAATATCAAAATTATCCTTATAAAAACATTTCATCCATTAAATGCACACCCTCACATCCCCCATGCCCCTATACCCCAAAAAAAATCATTTTCCAAAAAACCTAACAAAACCCAACGAGAAGAAGAAGAGCCAATGTGATTATTGTCTCTGTTACCTCATCTACCATTGTCACAGTTAGTATACTCTCTCTCTATATATATATACATAATTTCTTAGTTTTTTCAAAATAATATCTTCTATTGCAGGGAAAAAATTATAATAATTGTTTTGGTCGGTTTTACTAATAGATATTATAAAATTGTGAGTTCAGCATAAAACTACGCAACAATATTATCAAAGTTATGCGATGAAAAGAATAAATTTTGAACCTAATAATGGAATTGGGCTACTTTCGATAACTTCTGCAAAGGTTAAAAATTTTGACCATTCAATGTGTTAAGAAATTTCCATGTTCGGGCATGTATTCGAACTTGAAAAAATAAAAACTTCTGTAAGCATTAATGATTTTGATCATTCAATATGTTAAGAAATTTTTATGTTTCGACCTGCATTTCCAAACATTACTTATTTATTTGGGAATAAGTAATGTTCAGGCATGTATTCCCGAACTTGAAATAATGAAAATTTCTGCAAGCGTTAACAATTTTAACTGTTCAATAAGTCAAGAAATTTCCATATTCAGACCTGCATTTCCAGAACAAATATTCGGAATGCCTTCCCGAACAAATAAACAATGTTCGGGCCTGTGTTCCAGAATTTCAGTCATATGTTTGGAAATTCAGTTCTGAAAAAATGATAAACAGATTTTATTATTTTTGTCATTTTTTTTTCAAGAAACTTACCCTTACATGGCCAATTTCCTTTGAGCTAAGAACAATATCAAAACTATGAACCTCCTCTAAGATTTTATTGTTGTACTCCTTTTGTTTTATAGAGTTGTGGTCACCAGAAAAACTTTCATTCATTGTTATTACCGGAGAAGTGTACGTAGTCAAATAGTTGCCACTGTTACCGCCAGGATATTGCTGCCAAAGAATTTTCAAGGTTTTGAGAGTAGGGAGGTTTTAAATGTGAGATTTGGGGACGATGGATGAGTGATGATGGAGGTGGGTACTCTCATAAATCCTAATTCATGATGTAGTAGGTGTGTATGTTTAATTGTGAGATGAGGTGTTCCAAAATTAATGATATCATTTTCAATAATTTTATTTGAGGTTATTATTGTAATAAAAAAAATTAAAAATTGAAGCGTCCAAAATAATTTATGAGATGCTAATAGCAACCCTCTAAATATATATTGGTTTTGTTATGTATATAAAAATTAATTACAAAATTAAACATAAATTATGTATAAAAAAATTAAATATATATTACAAATTTTATTAATAAAATCCACATCTAAAAAATCGTATTTGTCTATATGTATTATTATGAGTATAATACTTATAAGACTTTTTTACAGAGTTAACTAAAAAGTTAATTTCGATTGAAAATAAGTTCTAAAAAAATTAATTTGTTTGGTGTGTTTTTTTTTTTTTTTTTCTTTTTGACTTTTCTAACGAATTTTTAAAATGGTTGAAATGAGCTTTTTGAAAAGAAATGAGTCTGCCTAATAAACTAATAAAATATATTTCTTTTAACAAGCAAATTAACTTTTAAATCACAACCGTTCAATATGTATTCAATCTACATGAATTTTCGTCAATAAAAGTTAGCAACAATATGTGTCATGAAAAAACATCTAGAAAATTATTTTAAAAAATATTATAGATCACATTATTTTTAATCTACACCATCCATATTATTTTTGGGATAAATTATAAATACATCCCCAAAAGTTTGTTTAAAATACATATCCCCTGTGAATGTGGAAATTACATCCCGCCCATTAAGTTTTTAATCATATATGAAATTTTTATTAATATCAAAAATATATTTCAATTAACAGTTTAGGTACTTTTATTATTGTATAGAAGAGTAGTAAGAAATTTTATTTGTCTGTTAATTTGTTAGATAAAAATTTTTGACAATAAGATATTTGTAAGGAGAATTCTATTATACACATCTTAATACCATATGCATCCTTAATAATTTATAAGGAGAATTCTATTATACACATCTCATACCATATGAATCCTTTTTATGTCATTTTTTTATTTAGTCATGACTAATTTTCTTTTTTAATTATGACATTATTTTGAGATATTTTGTTATAATTTTTTTTGTATTTGGTTATGAATATTTTTTTTTTTTATAGTTATAACTCAGAAAGTATGAAATTAAGCGGTCTTTTGGGAAGAGGGTAAAAAGCCAGTTTTTATCTTTTTATCCATTTTTAGTCACATCACCTCTTATATTTTTTACTTACAAAAAGACAAAATAAACTAAAAAATTCAAAAAATTAGTTTTTTACCAATTTCTCAAAACACTCCTAAGTTATTTTTTTTTTATAGTTATAAGATGCATATAGTACACACTCTTTGAAGGGTATGTACTATAAACATAATTATGATCTTATTTGAGAAGTTGACTATTTTAGTTGACTATTTAATTTTTTAACTATTCAACCTAGTTAAAAAAAGTTATATTTAGAAAGTTGGTTAGATTTTTTTTTTATAGTTAATTTGATGGTTATGAAAAAAAAAGGGTAAATTACAAATACCCCCCTCGAAGTTTGGTGAAAATACAGGTTCTTTCATGAGGTTTGAGAAATTACAAATTGCCTCATGAGGGTCAAATTTTCATAACAAATTAGGGGAAATTAGGGGGGAATCTGTATGAAAATAAAAATCTCAGAAGGTAATTTGTTATGGAAATATAAACCTCAGGGGGCGGAATGTAATTTCTCAAACCTCAGGGGGAAATTTATATTTTCACCAAACCTCGAGGGAAGTGTTTGTAATTTGCCCAAAAAAAATATGAAATGATTATACGTTAAATGCGATATTTTATCTTATTAATTATTTTAATTTATTTTATTTTTTAATGAGCTATTTTAGTTCAACTCTATACCTCAACAGTCTTATCAAATAATTTGACACATATTCTTAAAATAAAATAAAAAAAAAATTATGTAATTTAGATAAATTACACCAAACACTCCAGCAGTATTAATGATTGTTCTCGTTGAGTGTGACCCATTGCATTCTTAGCCTTTAAGATGACATGAAGATGGACAGCACCTATCAAACACTGCCAGCTGTCATGACATATTTCGACCTAAGAAAAATACTTGAGAGCTCTAGGATAAGAGCTCTAGGATAAGAGCTCTAAACCATGCACTAATGACATGGAGGTGTGTGGGGTCCAGCTTGATGTGATATTTTAGCTTAAATTTTTTTTTCAACAATGATAGAGACCACTAATTTTGGAGCTCTAAAAAGACCACTAATGACATGACACTCAATAAAAAAAGAAAAAAAATACAACACAAAGGCCAAAATATCAAATCATTCATGGTGGGCCTACTGCCACATCATTAGTGGTAGCACTAATTAGTGCTCCCACTCATTTTCCTTCTTTTTTTTTTTGGGACATGCCAGCTCAGTAGAGCTCCTTTTAGAGCTCTATAGCATTGTTGTTCGACCTAAACAACTCAAGTTATTTTCGAAACAAAAATATTAGAAATGCTAAAAATTTTATCAAATATTTTATATGAATGTGAAATTCATACCATGTGTATATAAGACATTTAGTAAAAATTTTGATAAATATTTTAAAATATCTCTAATATTATTCTTTTTGACTTGAGAAATGTTAAAAATCTTTAAAAATTTATTAAAATTCATATTAAATATCTCATATATGAGTGTGAAACTAAATCCATATCAGTTTTATGTGAACCTCATATTTATATAAGATATCTAATAAAAAATTTGATAAAATTTCTAACATTTCTACACTTAACCTTGGTATGAAAGACTTGAGGATGAAAATCACAGGCAGGTGAGAGTAACAACTCTCCCGAGTCTCTGTCACTTTCTTTCCACCACTACTTCATGTCAAATGCTAGGAATCAACAAATTCAATGTCACGTCAGTCTGACAGTGGATGGACACTTTTTCTCGCGATAATTCCGACAATGTATCGACCAGAAGGTGAAATAAATACTCCCATAAAATATCGTATAGTGTGGGAAATAAATATTTGACAATGATTTTTTCTTTTATTAAAATAGTCAAAAAAAAATTAAATTAAATTAAATTAAAATAATTAATAATATAAAATATTATTATTTTAAATTTTCTTTTATAATTATCAAATTTATTAAAAAATTAATTAATTTTTTAAATATAATATTTTTAATTAAATTAAAATAATTTTAAAAATTAATTAAAATAGCCAACTCTTCAGCCTAGCCTAAAATAAAGAAAAAAGAAAATATTATAAACTCTAAATGAATTATCAAATCTCTCACATGAGTGTGGAACACATACACATGCAATTTGTGTTGGTCCTACACCCATATGAGAGATTTAATAAAATATTTAATAATTCATTTGAAATTTCTAATTCAAAGAAGAAAAATGGTTGAGACCTCTTAAAGAGGAGTTCTAAGGCCAAGTTTGGCATCTTTAAAAAAATTCAAAAAGTTAAAAAGTCACTATCCTATTTAAGTCACATCATCTTATTTAAGTCACATCACCTCTCTAACACATCACTTCAAACCCAACCCAAATCCAACTCATATTTCATAAAAAGTCAAAAAATGCACTTATTTAAGGGGTACTTACCAATTAGTCCTATTCACTAGACTTATTTACTTACAGATCCTAACTAATAAATTTAACACTATAAAAATAAGAGAGTGATAAATTTATCACTAAAAATTTATTCATAAAAACAAAGAAACTGATAAATTTATCACTATAAATTTATTCATAAAAAAAAAGACTGATAAATTTATCTTTATCACTTAATAAATTTATCAAATAGGACTTAATGGGTATTAAGTCTCCAAAGTAGGACCTATTGGGTAATAAGTCTCCAAAATAGGACTTATTGATAATTTACCCCTTATTTAATCTTTCCAAACTTGACCTAAATGAGTATTAAATTATTTTTTTTTTCTCTTTATATTTTGTCTTTAACTCTTTTTTTCTTTTTTTAATATAATGTTAATTCATTAAAATTATTTTTAAAACAGTTTTATTAGAGCTCTCTATTAAAATTGTTTAAACGAAAAAGTGGCAGAGGCGGTGAGGAGGGATGGATCTCAATCACGTGGAATTATTGCACGACCTTCTGTCAGTCAGTGTCTCATCAGCCACATCCTCAAAACCAAACTTTGAACTCTCTCTCTCTCTCGGGAAAAACTAAAAAAATTGGGTAATTACCTCTCGTGATGTCAGGAGAAAAAATATAAGAAAAAAAAAATTGAGAGCTCTAACAGCTGTAAGGGTGTTTTGAAAACTTGATTTTTAGGATTGGTTTGGGGTGTCTTAAAAAAGTGTATTTTTTGTCTTTTTATAAAAAGATGTGCAGAAAAGTAGAGAGGTAATGTGATGGAAAAAAGATAAAAAAAATAGATTATATAGTAGATGCCAAACTTGGTCTTAGTTATTTTTTTAGTTTTGTAATAAAAGTTAAAAGTTAGCTGGTTTTTAGCCATTCGTAAAAATTATAATTCTACTTTTCATGAGTCAAAATGTGTTACATAAGTGAAATTATAAACATTTTAAATTGAACAGAGATAGTTTGGTTATTTTATTATGATTTGACATCATAAACAAATATTAATAAAAAAAAATCAAAATTTTTTTTTACCAACTTCCTAAATCAGTTGTTTAAAAAGCTAAAAGCTTGGGTAAAAGCTAAAAAGCCACTTTTTATCATATTCCCAAAATATTAGTCTATGTTTGGGAAGTTGGGTTTGAGAATTTTTTGACTAAAAGAGTTACAAAAAATAAAATAGATTTTTTAGCCTAATAAGATAAAATATCACATCTAATTCATAATCATTAAATTTTTTTCCTCTCACAAAAAAGTAAAAAAAAATCAAAAGTCCTTCCTAAACTAGATTTTTTAGTCCCAGTCCAAAAAAATCAAAAAGTCAAAAAGTCAACTCACTTCTCAAACGAAGCCTAATTGGTGTGTGGATTTCGTGGTGTTTTGGAAAGTTGGTAAAAAATTAACTTTTTGGCTTTTTTAACCTATGTTGTCTTTTTGTGGGTAAAAAATGTTAGAGGTGCTGTGATCTAAAATAGGTAAAAATCGAAAAGCTAACTTTTTATTTTATTCCCAAAACACCCCTTCATGCGATGTGATGTGATGTTTTTTGGCTTTAGTTTTTTTTTCTTCTTTTTGTTTTTTATTTTTCGCATCAGTAGTGCTCTTTTAGAATTTCCAAATTAGAGGGATGTATCATTTCAAAAAATATAAATTCATAAAAAGAAGAACAGTATATAAGTGAGAGAAGAGAAAAAAAATTATCAATATCTAGAAGGTGTAAGTGTGTCTATAGTGAGGTATAAATGAAAACCTTTAGGGGTGATACTTACACCCCTATAATTTTTCATTTACATCTCACCACAGATACAATTGTATCCATGTGCTTGTAATTTTTTTTCCTTTTCTTCCACCTGCATATAATTCCTCCGTTAATAATTTTATTTTTATTTTAATTATTAATATTTAAAAATTTTATTATTAATTTATAATTACTTTTTTAACACACCACTGACGTGATACATTCCCAAATAATCGACGAATTTTCCAAAAACTAAAGTGAATGTTTATTTGACTAAAAATATTAGCATAAAAACATGAGGTACAATACAACTCTTGTTTGTAAAAAATTCTCACTTTTAAGTAAATATTTCTTTGACCTTTACTCTATTTGTTAATTGAAAATTTTATAAAGCCTCTTTTAAGAATAAATTATTTTAATAATTTTTTGAATTTTTTGTTAAAATATGAGGTAAAAAACTAATATATTTGAGATAATTTTTTTTGCTTTTTTACCAAAAAAAAAAAAATACAAAAAATAAAGAGAAAGAAATTTTTTTAATAACTTGTTAACTTTTAGATTATTTTCCCAAACAAGCCGGGTAGAAGATTAAAAATAATTAAAAATACATGTGGGTGTACATTTTTTTGTGTAAAAAAACACAACAGAAGTTGTGCCATTGACCTTTTGGTAAATAATTTTCTCACTTTTTACTATCTTGTAATTTCTCCAAAACAAAAATACAATATAAACAATCTAGTTTCATTTTCAAATTTTATTTTATCGATGCAGTAATATTATTTATTCCAATTTTTATCCAAAATTTTAAACAAAAATATGAATGTAGTATGACCCATATTCATTTCAGGGGAAATTGCATATTAGCTTGTTTGAGCAAAAATATTTACAAAATTATAGGAGTGTAACTCATTTCGGTGTTACAATAACACAACAAAAATTACACTAAAAAAGATTCTCACATTTTTATAAATATTTTCCTAGCAGCCCAATTATAGGAAATTATACCATACACATCCCCTGATAGGGATGTACCATATACACTCCTAATTATTTCATTTTTTAAAATTATGACTAATTTTCTTTTTTAGTGATGATATTATCTTAGTTAAATATTTGGTTATGACTCATATGATATGTGGTTATGACTTCTTTTTCTTTTCTTTTCTTTCTTTTTAATTTTATATAGTTATAACTCAGAAAATATGAAATTATACTATTTTTTCAATTATAAGATATATATAGTGCACACTTTTTAAAGGATATATATCATTGTCTTTCCTCCCACTTAATAGTAGTTTCCACTTTTATTTTAAGCATGAACTCGTATTATACCAATTCGATTTTAAGCCTGATTTTGGTGAAGTTAAAAAAGTTAGTACTTTTTTTTTTTATTATAGATTATTTTAATAATTTTTAAATTTTTTAAGCTAAAATATGAGGTGAAGAAAGATTGGGACAGTCACATTGACATTGTGTCAATGTAAATTAATTACAAATTAATAAAAAAAATTAAAATTAAAATTATTAATTTTTATAATATATTTCACCTTTTTGTAATTACTTTTTTCTGACCCTACTATCAGGTTATTTCTTTCCAAAAAATTAGTATGTTTTGGATTTTTTTGACTTTTTATGAAAAAACATACAAAAATTAAAGAAGAACAGTATATTCTTTGGTTTGTTTTTCAAAAACAAATTTTGAAGAAAATTTTTCAAAATTTTGTTTGGTTTAGTGATTTTAGAAAAAAAATTCTAAAATTATTTTCTCTACCACACATCAATCAATCACTTTTTTTTCTCTTCTCTCTCCTTCTCAATCATTTTTTTTCTCACACACATCTACTCAATTACAACAGAACATTAAATCATCCCAAACTCCCATACTCCAAAACTATTTTCAAAATATACAACCAAACAAACTAAAAAAAATTTCTAAACTCTTTCTCCAAAATCTTTTTTGAAAATTTATCTCTCAAAACCAAACCAAACACACCCGAGATCTTTGAATAAAGTTTGGGATGATTGTTTAAATAGCAACAACAAAAAAAAAAGAAAAAAAAAAGAAGAAGTTTCACAAAAACTAATAATAATTGTTTTTAACAATTACTAAACACAACAGTTTTTCAAGATTAAAAAATCAATTTTAAAAAAATTAAATGAAAAAAAAAACTTCAAAATAAATTGTCAAACTTAGCCAGCCACATTTTAAAATTTTGTGTAAAATTTTTCAACAGTGTTACATTCACAATTTTTTCTCCACAAATCCCTCTCGAATGACATGACGAGGGTCCCGTTTAGTGTAGTTGTTAAAATAGATTATATATTATAACTTACTAGATTATAGATTATGACTTTAATCAGAAACTGTTAATCTGTTTGGTATAGTTGTTGGATTATATATTTAAATTGCTGAGTAGTGTTTGTTAAATAAGCTGTAAAGTAACTTTTTCAATTAACTTTTATTTTTTGTTAATCACTACTTGTCTACATTTCTCATAAAATAATAATAATAATAATAATCTATAGTCCATTTGGGTCTTTTTCTATTTTTTTAAAAAATAAAAAATAAAAAATAAAAAAATCTAAGAATATAACCGTAAATTAACATGTCCACAGCAGAAGCTGATAATCAGAAGTAAGGGTTGAGCAGCTTCTCAGAATCAGCTTCTTTGAGTTAAAATAAGTTGTTAGAATCAGAAACTGTTTGAAATAAGTTTAACCAAATAATCCAAAATAGCTTTTCCAAAGCTCGAAATTATAAGTTGGCTCAAAAAAAATCCAAACAAACGGCCCCAAGGTTGGCTAGAAGATTTTGAAAGAAGAAAAAAGTGTAGAAGAATGGGTCATTGTTTGTTTTTTTCTTACCTGTTTGTCAGCACTTATTTTCAGCTTTCAGCTTAATTTAAGCTGTTTTGATATGTTTGGTTTAGCTTATGCTTATAGCTTATAGCTTTGTGGAAGTCAGAAATCAGCTTATTCTGTGAGCTGGGCTGGATATGCTTTGAGAATAAGCTGGAAATCAGCTTAAGCTGAAAGTTATAAGGTATAAGCTGTTTGGGCATAAGCTATAAGCAGTCTCCCACAGCTCTGCCAAACAGGGCCATGTCATTCGGGGGATTTATAGGGGAAAAATTGTATGGACAAACTATTTAAAAAAAATTGTCACTTTTTATTAGGGACTAGATTTATTATTGTTTGGGTGTTTAGGAAGATGGTTTTTGGCTGAAATATACAATAAATATAAAATAAACTAAAATAACCAATAAGATAAAATGTCATATTTAAACTATAATCATTTCACATTTTCTCTCACAACCATCAAATCAACTATTGTAACAGTTCAACTTGGCGGACCACTTCAGCGGTCATTTGGTTACTCGAGCGAAGATTCATAGCTCTCAATAGTTTACCATTTTGCAGGCTAAACCGCTCGAGCGGTGAAGTGGTCACTCAAGCACAGATTTCATACTTCTAGTATTTTCACTATAACTTTACAAAACTTTTGGGACCTCGTGTTTACCACTCGAGCAGTGAAAGGATCGCTTGAGCGGTCTCTTTGAAATTGTGTTGGTCACTCGAGCGAAGGAGTGTTCGCTCAAGCGGTCTATCGAGGCAGTTGACTTAAAAAGTTGACTTTTACTCATTTTCTTTCCACTTTTACATATCCTCCCTCTCTCAAACACTATCTTTCGAAATATTTTTAGGTGTTCACAAGCCCGCCATTTCTGGAGTCAACAAATGTGGAAAAACATGATTTTGCCATGTTCTCGTCGTTTCTAGAGTCTCCAAATGTGGAAGGGAAAAAGGTTTTTGGGTGCCTATCGCCCCTCCATTTCTGGAGTCGGCAAATGTGAGACTATTTTCAGCATACAAAATCTATATCTATGTATGTATTTTGAATTACGGCTCTTACTTGGAAAGTCATAGTATATTTACCGCCCCCTGTAAAATTAGGAAATGCTAATTTAAAATTAACATTGCTCATTTCATACTCATGCATAAAGGTATTTATATGCATACATAATAAAATTTACCAAATGTTTGCATTGCATGATCGTGTGTTTTTTAAATAATGTTATAATTTGTTAAATACATTACCTACTAAGTTTTTGCTCACCCCAACACTAACCAAATTTCAAGAAATGAAGATGAAGAGTCCCTCCTAAGTGACTGTTTTGAGAAGAAGAGAAGCCTTGGGATGTGAAAGCGTTTGTTTGAAAGTATGTTATGTATATGGCAGTTTTGGCGATTATATGTTGATGTGTTTTTTTTTTTTTTTTTTTTTTTTTTTTTTTTTTTTTTTTGTAACAAGGGACGAATTCGAGGGAAAGTTCACTTATAACTGATTTGGTTGTATCATTTCTTACTTGTTGAACTTTTTTATTTTGTTTATGAATGAAATGAGACAATGTTGTAAAGCTTGGAAATAGTTAAAAAGGGAAGGAACGTTGTTAATGTTATTTCATTACTATTTAGTCTCGTTCTCGTTGTTGATTGTATATTAGAAATCCGGATGAACAGGATCAAGGAGGTTCATTGCCAGGACGTTACAACTACAAAAAAGATATATCATCCCAAACACACCTTTTTTTAGCTAGGTTAAAATAGCAAAAAAACTAAAAAGTCAACTAAAAGAATTAAGTTTCCAAACCAACCCACAATAAAAAGTTTTAGAATTTGAAACAACATTTATTTTATATTTAAAAAATTTCACATCAATAAATTCAAATTTATATTTTATTAATTTTTATAATATTACTTTTTAAACAAGTTAAATGAGACTGAAACATTGTTCCAAACCTATTATTAAAGCTCGTTTGGAAACTTGATTTATAAGTTACTTATTGACTTATTAACTTATTTGGGTCATATCATTTGATAGTCACAAACTAATCTTCCCAAACTCTATTAAAGTAGTATAGATAATGAGTATGGGTATCGTATCCACAAAAACTATTGTATATTTAAAAACTAGTGTAAATATTAATTTCTCAATTAGTTTAGTTGATAATTGATGGTTTGTTTTCAAAAGTAATTATGAAACCCTAATTGAAATAACAATAAAATGATAATGAATTAATTGGGATTGGGAACTTAGGGGTTTGAATCCACCACTAATTTAATACCCGGAAGTGCAATCTATGAAGAACACAAATGCTTGATTGGAACAAGCCAATTCCTCAACTACAAGTCAAGAATTAGGGAGAGAGATAAAGTTGTGTTCGAAGCACAAGTACGCCCTATCTCAACCAACACAAATTATCTACTCTAAACTAGGGTTCGTGGCACAATCTGTTTAGTCATAGCATAGCCCATTTCAGGTTTCGAATACAACAACATTTTTTTTTTTAAGTAATAAGGAAAGTTAAACAACAACACATATTAGGAAATGAGAGGGTTAATCCCTTTCAAACACAATTCCAACCATATTAGTCACTAGAATGGGCCTTAGCAAAATAAGGGGGTCTGTAACAACCCTCGTACTGATTACCGGTTAACCACTGAATTACGTACTGATTACTGCTAAACCGAACTGATAATGACTGATAATTGGATTAACTGAAGTACTGAATGAACTGATTGAAATCGAAACTGAAATTGAATAAGTTATCTCTGGTATTGCATATCGCATCTGTTTGATTGATTGATTATCTGTTAGAATTTATATGTTTAAACTGCTAATTGAAAGTCTTATCGGCGGCCGAATTAGAAACCGTTTAGTGTTTTGTAATCAGTAGAATATTTGTGATTTTATGATATATTTATCTGAAAAGTGATTTGGTATGTTTAAATTAGATTAAATATTGACTAATTGAGGAGTTTGGCTTATTTACCATTATGCCACACCTAGTGGCCCACTATGTCAACACCTTGACCCCATATTACACTTGACTCAACACATTTGATCAGCCATTCCTTACACTCTAGCCGACCATAGTAGAGAGAAACAAGGGAGAGTGAGAGTTGAGAGATGTATTAAGCTCATCTTGTAGAAATTGCTTGGAATTGGTGTATAACTTGGCATAATCTAGCTTCCTTACCTTGAATTGAGACTTAGGTAAGTGACTTCATCTCCATCTTGTTGTCTTTGAGCCTCATTTTGCATGGTTCATGCCCAATTAGAGAGCTAGGCCATGAATTTGCTCATGCATGTTGAATTGGACCTTAATTGTTGCATGCATGGCCATTTTGGTGCATTTGGGAGT
Source organism: Camellia granthamiana (assembly GCA_036172215.1). Taxonomy (NCBI): domain Eukaryota; kingdom Viridiplantae; phylum Streptophyta; class Magnoliopsida; order Ericales; family Theaceae; genus Camellia; species Camellia granthamiana. The sequence continues at coordinate 25,882,712 of CM069917.1, read as the reverse complement.
TGAATTCATGGTAGATTGTACATGCATGTCCATGCTTATATTATAGTCCATGTTTTCAAAATGTGTTCCAACTATTGAGCTCTTTAGAGCAAAGATTGAAGCTTGAATTTGGTTTAAAACTCATGCATTGCATGTCTACATATTGTTCTTGAAAACTAGTTTGAAAATGAGTTTGATTAAACACCCTTGGGCCTTGATCTCTTAAATTGACCTTTATAACTTGTTATCCTATGTGTTTAAAGGAGTTTTTCCAGAAAATAGCCCAAGAGGATCGAAAACATTGCTTTTGAACTTGGTTTTGAGCTTGGGACTCAAATCTGGGATTTCTAGATTTCTGTTGTCCGCTCGAGCGGAGGAAGTAGCGCTCGAGCGGAGAAGTCGAGCTCCCAGCATCTTGCATTGTGCATCAGTCCGCTCGAGCGGAGAATTGGGCGCTCGAGCGGAGGTCTGGGTGACACGCTCGAGCGGGCGTCGAGCGGAGATTTCACCTATCCAGTACTTTTTGGTCCGCTCGAGCGGGGGATGTTGCGCTCGAGCGTGGACCTTTGTTGCCTGTACGCTCGAGCGGGGGAACCTGCGCTCGAGCGGGGCTCTGTTTGACTGAAAATTCTGGAATTGTTTTCTAAGTGCATTTTCACATCCTCATTCCATCCTAGGCATTCTTAGGCCTAGTTTAAGACATCTTAATGAGGATATAGATGTAGAACACACCGAGGCATAATAGGAAGTTAATTATTGTACTTCCCCAACTGTTAAACTTAGAGTGTGTTCATTTGTTTACTGTTTAGGGTTGGCACTCGGGGACGCGCTCTAGCATACTGTAGCCCAATCTCTGTGAGTAACAGATTGTGTAAAGATATGTTCAAAATGGTTATCTTTTGAATACTGAACAGAACTGTTTACTGAACTGATATTGTTTATTGAATGAATGTATGTCCTGTATTGTGAACTGTACTGTGGCATCCTTAGCACTTATTGATTACTGTTATTGTTACAGAGCTCTGTCGGTTTCCTTGTGGAACCATACTGTTTATTGATTGATGGCCATCACTACTGTTGGGTCTGTTAAGACCCGGTCCTTCTGGACCTACTGTTTATAGGCTATTGGATGTACCACATATGACTGATTGACTGAAATACTGAAAGACTGAAATACTGTTTAATGAACTGTTTTCATTATTGTAAGGACATTCATTCATAACCTCTTTACACTTATTGTTATTCACTGGGCTTTAGCTCACTGTTTATATATATATGTAGGTTCTCAGCAGCCAGACCGGAGCTAGGAGCGTGGGTTAGTCCCCCAGTTTTGTCAAGCCAGCCTATGTGCCTCATTGCGAGGTTCCGAGACGCCATGCTATGGCTTGGGTGTTTTTGTGTTCCCCACCTGTCTCCCGACTGTTTTGTATTACTGTATAAACTGTTTACTGTTCTACTGCACTGTTATCGAGGGATTAAGTCCCCGCACTGAACGGTTGTTATGATTGTATAGACTGTACTGTTTTGAGTTGAATGAATGCATGAAAAATGTTTTTGGCATACAGATTGTCACAGCTCAATGGACACTATTTATTTACTGTATTGGCTTCCGCCAGGCCCTGTACTCTGTTTTACTGTATTACTGTTCAGCAGGCCTTCGATAATCTCGGATTACTGGCTAGTTACGGTGCTAAACCCATAGGGCCGGGTTTGGGTCGTGACAGAGTGGTATCAGAGCGATACTTAACCACGAGTTATACCGCACACACGTGTCCAAATGAGCTATAGGGTGTCCTAGAAAAGTGATTAGGGCATCTCATGAACTTGAAAAGTGTGTGCTTATGACTGACTGATTATATGTTAAAGTGTTGAACTGTTTAAGTGTACAACTGCTTATAATGATAACTGTTATAACTGCTTATAGCGGAATGGATAATGCAAATGAACCTGAATCATCATCCTCTGAGGCCAGAATGGCCAGACTTGAACAAATGATGGGACTGGTAATTGAAAGACTAGATCAACAACAGAACCAATAGCCCCCACCTCCTCCTCCTCCGGTGCAACCGGAACAGAATGTACAGAATGTGAATGCCAATGAGGTGGACATTATTGCACTGACCCATAAGTTCAGCAAGATGAAACCGCCGTCCTTTCAGGGAAGCTTAGAACCGTTAAAGGCTGAAGCTTGGGTTCTTGAGACTGAGAAATTGTTTGAAATGTTTCCGTGCTCCGAAGCCAACAAAGTACTGTTAGCAACCTTCACCCTTCAGGAAGAAGCAAGAAGGTGGTGGATGTTGACCCGTGATGCGAATACTATTGTGACTTGGACTCAGTTCAAGGAGTCCTTCTTTGAAAAGTATTTTCCCCAGTGCATCAGGGACAGAAAAGTGACTGAGTTTGAACAGCTGAGACAGGGCAATATGTCTGTTGCCGAGTACGAGAAGAAATTCACCGAATTTGCCAGGTATGCACCACATATGGTGGATACCGAATATAAGAAGGCCAGGAGGTTTGAAGGAGGCCTTAGTGCTGCTATACAGGACCGAATAAATGTTTTGAAAATGCCAACTTTTGTGGGTGTTCTCGACCGGGCATTGATAGCCGAGACAAATATTGCAGCAGTGAAACAATCTGAAACACCAACAACTGAATGGCATGGTAAAAGACAGGGTTTCAAATTCAAGAAAGGCAAACATAACTCTGCAAACAAGAAACAGAATACGGGGTCAACGACTAGCCCCAGCCAAGGGAGTGGATTCATTCCACCCTGCTCCGTATGTGGCAATAAGCACAAAGGGGTTTGCTACCAGATTTCAGGAGCTTGCTTCAGATGTGGCAAGGTGGGCCACAGAATTAAAGACTGCCCTTCTGCTCCACCAGCTAGTGGTAAAGCTGCACCAAGTGCAGCAGCATCAAATGTAGCACCAAAGCCTAACCCCAAAGCTACCGGGAAAGAGCCTGTGAGGCAGGGCCGAGTATTTGCCCTAGTACCGGGAGATGTTCAGAATACTGAGACCGTTGTGTCAGGTATCCTCTCTATTTGTGCTCAAAATGCATATGTATTGATTGATTCGGGGTCTACACATTCTTATGTGTCGCATGCTTTTTCACGGAAATTGAATAGACCCTTAGAACCTATGAATTACTTGTTAGCTGTATCATCACCTGTTGGAGGATCCATGACATGTGCATATATGTATCCTGCTTGTGAAATTATTGTTGGGGATATGCATCTGTTTATTGACTTACTGCCGTTAAACATAGATCACTTTGATGTGATATTGGGGATGGATTGGTTACAAAAATATCATGCCACCATTGACTGTGTGACGAAACAAGTAGTTTTCCGTCCACCTAGTTTACCTGAATTTGTGTTTAATGGGAGTGGAGTAGTACCTCCTCCGTATTTGATTTCTTCTGTGAAAGCTGTTAAACTGATTAGGAAGGGGTGTAAAGGATATTTGTGTTCCGTACTGACTGTATCTACTGATGATTGTGTTAAAACTGATGTGAATTGTATTCCTATAGTCAGAGAATTCCCAGATGTATTTCCAGATGATTTGCCAGGGGATTTGATTGATAGGGAAGTTGAATTTACTGTTGATGTAATTCCGGGTACACAGCCAGTGTCGAAAGCTCCCTACAGAATGGCTCCAACTGAACTGAAAGAGTTGAAAGTACAATTGCAGGAACTGTTAGACAAGAAGTTTATCAGACCCAGTACTTCACCGTGGGGTGCACCTGTTCTGTTTGTAAAGAAGAAAGATGGCTCACTGAGACTGTGCATTGACTACCGTGAATTGAACAAGGTAACTGTGAAGAACAAATATCCATTACCGCGTATTGATGATTTGTTTGACCAGTTACAGGGTGCACAAGTGTTTTCCAAGATTGACCTCAGATCAGGGTATCACCAACTGAAAGTTAAACCGGAAGACATTGACAAAACTGCTTTTAGAACAAGGTATGGCCATTATGAATTTTTAGTTATGCCGTTCGGAGTCACGAATGCCCCAGCTGCATTTATGGACCTCATGAACAGGATTTTTAAACCGTACCTTGATGATTTTATTGTGGTATTTATTGATGACATATTGATTTATTCTAAGACTGTAGAAGAACATGAACATCATCTGAGACTTGCCCTGCAAACCTTAAGAGAACAGAAACTGTATGGTAAACTGTCTAAGTGTGAGTTTTGGCTTGATCATGTTATGTTTTTGGGGCATGTTGTTAGCAAAGATGGCATTTCTGTTGATCCGCAGAAAATTGAAGCTGTAGTGAACTGGCCTAGACCAACAAATGTGACTGAAGTCCGAAGCTTTTTGGGACTAGCCGGGTATTACAGAAGATTTGTCAAAGACTTCTCCAAAATTGCCTTACCTCTGACTCAGTTGACACAGAAAGGGATATCATTTGACTGGACTGACCAACGGGAATCAGCATTTCAGGAGTTGAAAACTAGACTTGTGACTGCACCAATTCTGACTCTACCTTCAGGTACGGATGGTTATACTGTATTTAGTGATGCTTCTCATAAGGGTTTGGGGTGTGTTTTAATGCAGAATGGGAGAGTTATTGCTTATGCTTCCCGACAGTTGAGACCACATGAAAAGAATTACCCAACCCATGACCTGGAACTTGCTGCAGTGGTGTTTGCACTGAAAATTTGGCGTCACTATTTGTATGGAGCGACATGTGAAATGTATACCGACCACAAGAGTTTGAAATATTTCTTCACACAGAAAGAACTGAATATGAGACAGCGGAGATGGCTTGAACTGATTAAAGACTATGACTTACAAATACTGTATCATCCGGGAAAAGCCAACACCGTTGCCGATGCTTTGAGCCGAAAATCGATTGGGAACCTAGCCTGTTTGCTGACTGGACAGAAAGAGTTGCTTTGTGATCTTGAAAAGTCTGAAATTGAAATTGTTTTGAAGGAACAAGGTGGAACCTTAGCTGCTATTTCTGTTCAACCAGCCTTGATTGAAGAGATTAAAGAGAAACAGCAACTGGATGACTTCCTAAAAAAGATCATCGAAGAAAGAGAGTCTAAACTGAGACCGGGGTACAAATTTGAGAACAATGTACTGAAATTTCAAGAAAGACTGTGTGTACCGAATGACACCGAACTGAAAAGAAGAATTCTGCAAGAGGGCCACAATTCAAAATTTTCTATCCACCCAGGGAATACGAAAATGTATCAAAATTTGAAGTTGAATTTTTGGTGGCCGGGAATGAAGAAAGAAATTGCCGACTTTGTGTCCAAATGTCTTCATTGCCAACAAGTCAAAGCTGAACATCAACGACCTGCTGGGTTATTGCAACCCTTACCCATACCAGAATGGAAATGGGAGCATATCACGATGGATTTTATCGTTGGATTACCTCGCTCCAGAAAAGGTATGGACTCTATTTGGGTTATTGTTGATAGACTGACTAAATCTGCTCACTTCTTACCTGTCAAGACAATTTATAATGCGGACAAATTGGCTGTTATCTATATTGATGAAATTGTTAGACTGCACGGAGTGCCTGTGTCTATTGTTTCTGACAGGGATTCGAAGTTTACATCGAGGTTCTGGCAAAGCCTACAGACTGCATTGGGTACGGAATTGAGGCTGAGTAGTGCCTATCATCCTCAGACAGATGGACAGTCAGAAAGGACCATCCAGACTCTAGAGGATCTATTGAGAATGTGTGTCCTTGATTTTCAGGGAAACTGGGAAAGTCATTTGCCGTTGGCTGAATTCGCCTACAACAACAGCTACCATTCGAGTATTGGTATGGCGCCTTTCGAGGCATTGTATGGCAGAAAGTGTAGATCTCCAATCTGCTGGGCAGAAGTTGGAGACGGGCCGTTGCTTGGGCCCGAAATTGTTTATGAAACGACTGAAAAGGTAAAACTGATACAGCAAAGACTGAAAACTGCACAGAGTAGACAGAAGAGTTATGCAGATGTTAGAAGACGAGACCGAGAGTATGAAGTGGGTGATCACGTGTTTGTGAAAGTGACACCAATGAAAGGCCAGACTCGCTTTGGAGTCAAAGGCAAGTTAGCACCGCGGTATGTCGGACCGTATCAGATTATTGAGAAAATCAATCCGGTGGCGTATCAAGTTGCACTTCCTCCTGAAATGGAGCATATGCATAACGTCTTCCACATCTCTATGTTGAGAGATTATCTTCGGGATCCATTCCATGTGATTGAGCCTACTCGGATAGTGTTGAGCGATGACTACACTTACGAGGAGAGGCCTATACAAATTGTAAACAGACGGATCAAGAAACTGAGAAACAAAAAGATTCCGTTAGTGAAAGTGGATTGGCAGAATCATGGTGGTGTGTATGCCACTTGGGAAAGGGAAGATGACATGGCTAGGCGATATCTTGATTTGTTCCCGCTGAATCCTGTTTTCTTCCAAAACGAAGGTAACTCGAGTTTAGAGGACTAAACTCCTTATAAGGAGGGGAGACTGTAACAACCCTCGTACTGATTACCGGTTAACCACTGAATTACGTACTGATTACTGCTAAACCGAACTGATAATGACTGATAATTGGATTAACTGAAGTACTGAATGAACTGATTGAAATCGAAACTGAAATTGAATAAGTTATCTCTGGTATTGCATATCGCATCTGTTTGATTGATTGATTATCTGTTAGAATTTATATGTTTAAACTGCTAATTGAAGGCCTTATCGGCGGCCGAATTAGAAACCGTTTAGTGTTTTGTAATCAGTAGAATATTTGTGATTTTATGATATATTTATCTGAAAAGTGATTTGGTATGTTTAAATTAGATTAAATATTGACTAATTGAGGAGTTTGGCTTATTTACCATTATGCCACACCTAGTGGCCCACTATGTCAACACCTTGACCCCATATTACACTTGACTCAACACATTTGATCAGCCATTCCTTACACTCTAGCCGACCATAGTAGAGAGAAACAAGGGAGAGTGAGAGTTGAGAGATGTATTAAGCTCATCTTGTAGAAATTGCTTGGAATTGGTGTATAACTTGGCATAATCTAGCTTCCTTACCTTGAATTGAGACTTAGGTAAGTGACTTCATCTCCATCTTGTTGTCTTTGAGCCTCATTTTGCATGGTTCATGCCCAATTAGAGAGCTAGGCCATGAATTTGCTCATGCATGTTGAATTGGACCTTAATTGTTGCATGCATGGCCATTTTGGTGCATTTGGGAGTTGAATTCATGGTAGATTGTACATGCATGTCCATGCTTATATTATAGTCCATGTTTTCAAAATGTGTTCCAACTATTGAGCTCTTTAGAGCAAAGATTGAAGCTTGAATTTGGTTTAAAACTCATGCATTGCATGTCTACATATTGTTCTTGAAAACTAGTTTGAAAATGAGTTTGATTAAACACCCTTGGGCCTTGATCTCTTAAATTGAGCTTTATAACTTGTTATCCTATGTGTTTAAAGGAGTTTTTCCAGAAAATAGCCCAAGAGGATCGAAAACATTGCTTTTGAACTTGGTTTTGAGCTTGGGACTCAAATCTGGGATTTCCAGATTTCTGTTGTCCGCTCGAGCGGAGGAAGTAGCGCTCGAGCGGAGAAGTCGAGCTCCCAGCATCTTGCATTGTGCATCAGTCCGCTCGAGCGGAGAATTGGGCGCTCGAGCGGAGGTCTGGGTGACACGCTCGAGCGGGCGTCGAGCGGAGATTTCACCTATCCAGTACTTTTTGGTCCGCTCGAGCGGGGGATGTTGCGCTCGAGCGTGGACCTTTGTTGCCTGTACGCTCGAGCGGGGGAACCTGCGCTCGAGCGGGGCTCTGTTTGACTGAAAATTCTGGAATTGTTTTCTAAGTGCATTTTCACATCCTCATTCCATCCTAGGCATTCTTAGGCCTAGTTTAAGACATCTTAATGAGGATATAGATGTAGAACACACCGAGGCATAATAGGAAGTTAATTATTGTACTTCCCCAACTGTTAAACTTAGAGTGTGTTCATTTGTTTACTGTTTAGGGTTGGCACTCGGGGACGCGCTCTAGCATACTGTAGCCCAATCTCTGTGAGTAACAGATTGTGTAAAGATATGTTCAAAATGGTTATCTTTTGAATACTGAACAGAACTGTTTACTGAACTGATATTGTTTATTGAATGAATGTATGTCCTGTATTGTGAACTGTACTGTGGCATCCTTAGCACTTATTGATTACTGTTATTGTTACAGAGCTCTGTCGGTTTCCTTGTGGAACCATACTGTTTATTGATTGATGGCCATCACTACTGTTGGGTCTGTTAAGACCCGGTCCTTCTGGACCTACTGTTTATAGGCTATTGGATGTACCACATATGACTGATTGACTGAAATACTGAAAGACTGAAATACTGTTTAATGAACTGTTTTCATTATTGTAAGGACATTCATTCATAACCTCTTTACACTTATTGTTATTCACTGGGCTTTAGCTCACTGTTTATATATATATGTAGGTTCTCAGTAGCCAGACCGGAGCTAGGAGCGTGGGTTAGTCCCCTAGTTTTGTCAAGCCAGCCTATGTGCCTCACTGCGAGGTTCCGAGACGCCATGCTATGGCTTGGGGTGTTTTTGTGTTCCCCACCTGTCTCCCGACTGTTTTGTATTACTGTATAAACTGTTTACTGTTCTACTGCACTGTTATCGAGGGATTAAGTCCCCGCACTGAATGGTTGTTATGATTGTATAGACTGTACTGTTTTGAGTTGAATGAATGCATGAAAAATGTTTTTGGCATACAGATTGTCACAGCTCAATGGACACTATTTATTCACTGTATTGGCTTCCGCCAGGCCCTGTACTCTGTTTTACTGTATTACTGTTCAGCAGGCCTTCGATAATCTCGGATTACTGGCCAGTTACGGTGCTAAACCCATAGGGCCGGGTTTGGGTCGTGACAGAGTGGTATCAGAGCGATACTTAACCACGAGTTATACCGCACACACGTGTCCAAATGAGCTATAGGGTGTCCTAGAAAAGTGATTAGGGCATCTCATGAACTTGAAAAGTGTGTGCTTATGACTGACTGATTATATGTTAAAGTGTTGAACTGTTTAAGTGTACAACTGCTTATAATGATAACTGTTATAACTGCTTATAGCGGAATGGATAATGCAAATGAACCTGAATCATCATCCTCTGAGGCCAGAATGGCCAGACTTGAACAAATGATGGGACTGGTAATTGAAAGACTAGATCAACAACAGAACCAATAGCCCCCACCTCCTCCTCCTCCGGTGCAACCGGAACAGAATGTACAGAATGTGAATGCCAATGAGGTGGACATTATTGCACTGACCCATAAGTTCAGCAAGATGAAACCGCCGTCCTTTCAGGGAAGCTTAGAACCGTTAAAGGCTGAAGCTTGGGTTCTTGAGACTGAGAAATTGTTTGAAATGTTTCCGTGCTCCGAAGCCAACAAAGTACTGTTAGCAACCTTCACCCTTCAGGAAGAAGCAAGAAGGTGGTGGATGTTGACCCGTGATGCGAATACTATTGTGACTTGGACTCAGTTCAAGGAGTCCTTCTTTGAAAAGTATTTTCCCCAGTGCATCAGGGACAGAAAAGTGACTGAGTTTGAACAGCTGAGACAGGGCAATATGTCTGTTGCCGAGTACGAGAAGAAATTCACCGAATTTGCCAGGTATGCACCACATATGGTGGATACCGAATATAAGAAGGCCAGAAGGTTTGAAGGAGGCCTTAGTGCTGCTATACAGGACCGAATAAATGTTTTGAAAATGCCAACTTTTATGGGTGTTCTCGACCGGGCATTGATAGCCGAGACAAATATTGCAGCAGTGAAACAATCTGAAACACCAACAACTGAATGGCATGGTAAAAGACAGGGTTTCAAATTCAAGAAAGGCAAACATAACTCTGCAAACAAGAAACAGAATACGGGGCAACGACTAGCCCCAGCCAAGGGAGTGGATTCATTCCACCCTGCTCCGTATGTGGCAATAAGCACAAAGGGGTTTGCTACCAGATTTCAGGAGCTTGCTTCAGATGTGGCAAGGTGGGCCACAGAATTAAAGACTGCCCTTCTGCTCCACCAGCTAGTGGTAAAGCTGCACCAAGTGCAGCAGCATCAAATGTAGCACCAAAGCCTAACCCCAAAGCTACCGGGAAAGAGCCTGTGAGGCAGGGCCGAGTATTTGCCCTAGTACCGGGAGATGTTCAGAATACTGAGACCGTTGTGTCAGGTATCCTCTCTATTTGTGCTCAAAATGCATATGTATTGATTGATTCGGGGTCTACACATTCTTATGTGTCGCATGCTTTTTCACGGAAATTGAATAGACCCTTAGAACCTATGAATTACTTGTTAGCTGTATCATCACCTATTGGAGGATCCATGACATGTGCATATATGTATCCTGCTTGTGAAATTATTGTTGGGGATATGCATCTGTTTATTGACTTACTGCCGTTAAACATAGATCACTTTGATGTGATATTAGGGATGGATTGGTTACAAAAATATCATGCCACCATTGACTGTGTGACGAAACAAGTAGTTTTCCGTCCACCTAGTTTACCTGAATTTGTGTTTAATGGGAGTGGAGTAGTACCTCCTCCGTATTTGATTTCTTCTGTGAAAGCTGTTAAACTGATTAGGAAGGGGTGTAAAGGATATTTGTGTTCCGTACTGACTGTATCTACTGATGATTGTGTTAAAACTGATGTGAATTGTATTCCTATAGTCAGAGAATTCCCAGATGTATTTCCAGATGATTTGCCAGGGGATTTGATTGATAGGGAAGTTGAATTTACTGTTGATGTAATTCCGGGTACACAGCCAGTGTCGAAAGCTCCCTACAGAATGGCTCCAACTGAACTGAAAGAGTTGAAAGTACAATTGCAGGAACTGTTAGACAAGAAGTTTATCAGACCCAGTACTTCACCGTGGGGTGCACCTGTTCTGTTTGTAAAGAAGAAAGATGGCTCACTGAGACTGTGCATTGACTACCGTGAATTGAACAAGGTAACTGTGAAGAACAAATATCCATTACCGCGTATTGATGATTTGTTTGACCAGTTACAGGGTGCACAAGTGTTTTCCAAGATTGACCTCAGATCAGGGTATCACCAACTGAAAGTTAAACCGGAAGACATTGACAAAACTGCTTTTAGAACAAGGTATGGCCATTATGAATTTTTAGTTATGCCGTTCGGAGTCACGAATGCCCCAGCTGCATTTATGGACCTCATGAACAGGATTTTTAAACCGTACCTTGATGATTTTATTGTGGTATTTATTGATGACATATTGATTTATTCTAAGACTGTAGAAGAACATGAACATCATCTGAGACTTGCCCTGCAAACCTTAAGAGAACAGAAACTGTATGGTAAACTGTCTAAGTGTGAGTTTTGGCTTGATCATGTTATGTTTTTGGGGCATGTTGTTAGCAAAGATGGCATTTCTGTTGATCCGCAGAAAATTGAAGCTGTAGTGAACTGGCCTAGACCAACAAATGTGACTGAAGTCTGAAGCTTTTTGGGACTAGCCGGGTATTACAGAAGATTTGTCAAAGACTTCTCCAAAATTGCCTTACCTCTGACTCAGTTGACACAGAAAGGGATATCATTTGACTGGACTGACCAACGGGAATCAGCATTTCAGGAGTTGAAAACTAGACTTGTGACTGCACCAATTCTGACTCTACCTTCAGGTACGGATGGTTATACTGTATTTAGTGATGCTTCTCATAAGGGTTTGGGGTGTGTTTTAATGCAGAATGGGAGAGTTATTGCTTATGCTTCCCGACAGTTGAGACCACATGAAAAGAATTACCCAACCCATGACCTGGAACTTGCTGCAGTGGTGTTTGCACTGAAAATTTGGCGTCACTATTTGTATGGAGCGACATGTGAAATGTATACCGACCACAAGAGTTTGAAATATTTCTTCACACAGAAAGAACTGAATATGAGACAGCGGAGATGGCTTGAACTGATTAAAGACTATGACTTACAAATACTGTATCATCCGGGAAAAGCCAACACCGTTGCCGATGCTTTGAGCCGAAAATCGATTGGGAACCTAGCCTGTTTGCTGACTGGACAGAAAGAGTTGCTTTGTGATCTTGAAAAGTCTGAAATTGAAATTGTTTTGAAGGAACAAGGTGGAACCTTAGCTGCTATTTCTGTTCAACCAGCCTTGATTGAAGAGATTAAAGAGAAACAGCAACTGGATGACTTCCTAAAAAAGATCATCGAAGAAAGAGAGTCTAAACTGAGACCGGGGTACAAATTTGAGAACAATGTACTGAAATTTCAAGAAAGACTGTGTGTACCGAATGACACCGAACTGAAAAGAAGAATTCTGCAAGAGGGCCACAATTCAAAATTTTCTATCCACCCAGGGAATACGAAAATGTATCAAAATTTGAAGTTGAATTTTTGGTGGCCGGGAATGAAGAAAGAAATTGCCGACTTTGTGTCCAAATGTCTTCATTGCCAACAAGTCAAAGCTGAACATCAACGACCTGCTGGGTTATTGCAACCCTTACCCATACCAGAATGGAAATGGGAGCATATCACGATGGATTTTATCGTTGGATTACCTCGCTCCAGAAAAGGTATGGACTCTATTTGGGTTATTGTTGATAGACTGACTAAATCTGCTCACTTCTTACCTGTCAAGACAATTTATAATGCGGACAAATTGGCTGTTATCTATATTGATGAAATTGTTAGACTGCACGGAGTGCCTGTGTCTATTGTTTCTGACAGGGATTCGAAGTTTACATCGAGGTTCTGGCAAAGCCTACAGACTGCATTGGGTACTGAATTGAGGCTGAGTAGTGCCTATCATCCTCAGACAGATGGACAGTCAGAAAGAACCATCCAGACTCTAGAGGATCTATTGAGAATGTGTGTCCTTGATTTTCAGGGAAACTGGGAAAGTCATTTGCCGTTGGCTGAATTCGCCTACAACAACAGCTACCATTCGAGTATTGGTATGGCGCCTTTCGAGGCATTGTATGGCAGAAAGTGTAGATCTCCAATCTGCTGGGCAGAAGTTGGAGACGGGCCGTTACTTGGGCCCGAAATTGTTTATGAAACGACTGAAAAGGTAAAACTGATACAGCAAAGACTGAAAACTGCACAGAGTAGACAGAAGAGTTATGCAGATGTTAGAAGACGAGACCGAGAGTATGAAGTGGGTGATCACGTGTTTGTGAAAGTGACACCAATGAAAGGCCAGACTCGCTTTGGAGTCAAAGGCAAGTTAGCACCGCGGTATGTCGGACCGTATCAGATTATTGAGAAAATCAATCCGGTGGCGTATCAAGTTGCACTTCCTCCTGAAATGGAGCATATGCATAACGTCTTCCACATCTCTATGTTGAGAGATTATCTTCGGGATCCATTCCATGTGATTGAGCCTACTCGGATAGTGTTGAGCGATGACTACACTTACGAGGAGAGGCCTATACAAATTGTAAACAGACGGATCAAGAAACTGAGAAACAAAAAGATTCCGTTAGTGAAAGTGGATTGGCAGAATCATGGTGGTGTGTATGCCACTTGGGAAAGGGAAGATGACATGGCTAGGCGATATCCTGATTTGTTCCCGTTGAATCCTGTTTTCTTCCAAAACGAAGGTAACTCGAGTTTAGAGGACTAAACTCCTTATAAGGAGGGGAGACTGTAACAACCCTCGTACTGATTACCGGTTAACCACTGAATTACGTACTGATTACTGCTAAACCGAACTGATAATGACTGATAATTGGATTAACTGAAGTACTGAATGAACTGATTGAAATCGAAACTGAAATTGAATAAGTTATCTCTGGTATTGCATATCGCATCTGTTTGATTGATTGATTATCTGTTAGAATTTATATGTTTAAACTGCTAATTGAAGGCCTTATCGGCGGCCGAATTAGAAACCGTTTAGTGTTTTGTAATCAGTAGAATATTTGTGATTTTATGATATATTTATCTGAAAAGTGATTTGGTATGTTTAAATTAGATTAAATATTGACTAATTGAGGAGTTTGGCTTATTTACCATTATGCCACACCTAGTGGCCCACTATGTCAACACCTTGACCCCATATTACACTTGACTCAACACATTTGATCAGCCATTCCTTACACTCTAGCCGACCATAGTAGAGAGAAACAAGGGAGAGTGAGAGTTGAGAGATGTATTAAGCTCATCTTGTAGAAATTGCTTGGAATTGGTGTATAACTTGGCATAATCTAGCTTCCTTACCTTGAATTGAGACTTAGGTAAGTGACTTCATCTCCATCTTGTTGTCTTTGAGCCTCATTTTGCATGGTTCATGCCCAATTAGAGAGCTAGGCCATGAATTTGCTCATGCATGTTGAATTGGACCTTAATTGTTGCATGCATGGCCATTTTGGTGCATTTGGGAGTTGAATTCATGGTAGATTGTACATGCATGTCCATGCTTATATTATAGTCCATGTTTTCAAAATGTGTTCCAACTATTGAGCTCTTTAGAGCAAAGATTGAAGCTTGAATTTGGTTTAAAACTCATGCATTGCATGTCTACATATTGTTCTTGAAAACTAGTTTGAAAATGAGTTTGATTAAACACCCTTGGGCCTTGATCTCTTAAATTGAGCTTTATAACTTGTTATCCTATGTGTTTAAAGGAGTTTTTCCAGAAAATAGCCCAAGAGGATCGAAAACATTGCTTTTGAACTTGGTTTTGAGCTTGGGACTCAAATCTGGGATTTCCAGATTTCTGTTGTCCGCTCGAGCGGAGGAAGTAGCGCTCGAGCGGAGAAGTCGAGCTCCCAGCATCTTGCATTGTGCATCAGTCCGCTCGAGCGGAGAATTGGGCGCTCGAGCGGAGGTCTGGGTGACACGCTCGAGCGGGCGTCGAGCGGAGATTTCACCTATCCAGTACTTTTTGGTCCGCTCGAGCGGGGGAACCTGCGCTCGAGCGGGGCTCTGTTTGACTGAAAATTCTGGAATTGTTTTCTAAGTGCATTTTCACATCCTCATTCCATCCTAGGCATTCTTAGGCCTAGTTTAAGACATCTTAATGAGGATATAGATGTAGAACACACCGAGGCATAATAGGAAGTTAATTATTGTACTTCCCCAACTGTTAAACTTAGAGTGTGTTCATTTGTTTACTGTTTAGGGTTGGCACTCGGGGACGCGCTCTAGCATACTGTAGCCCAATCTCTGTGAGTAACAGATTGGGTAAAGATATGTTCAAAATGGTTATCTTTTGAATACTGAACAGAACTGTTTACTGAACTGATATTGTTTATTGAATGAATGTATGTCCTGTATTGTGAACTGTACTGTGGCATCCTTAGCACTTATTGATTACTGTTATTGTTACAGAGCTCTGTCGGTTTCCTTGTGGAACCATACTGTTTATTGATTGATGGCCATCACTACTGTTGGGTCTGTTAAGACCCGGTCCTTCTGGACCTACTGTTTATAGGCTATTGGATGTACCACATATGACTGATTGACTGAAATACTGAAAGACTGAAATACTGTTTAATGAACTGTTTTCATTATTGTAAGGACATTCATTCATAACCTCTTTACACTTATTGTTATTCACTGGGCTTTAGCTCACTGTTTATATATATATGTAGGTTCTCAGCAGCCAGACCGGAGCTAGGAGCGTGGGTTAGTCCCCCAGTTTTGTCAAGCCAGCCTATGTGCCTCACTGCGAGGTTCCGAGACGCCATGCTATGGCTTGGGGTGTTTTTGTGTTCCCCACCTGTCTCCCGACTGTTTTGTATTACTGTATAAACTGTTTACTGTTCTACTGCACTATTATCGAGGGATTAAGTCCCCGCACTGAATGGTTGTTATGATTGTATAGACTGTACTGTTTTGAGTTGAATGAATGCATGAAAAATGTTTTTGGCATACAGATTGTAACAGCTCAATGGACACTATTTATTTACTGTATTGGCTTCCGCCAGGCCCTGTACTCTGTTTTACTGTATTACTGTTCAGCAGGACTTCGGTAATCTCAGATTACTGGCCAGTTACGGTGCTAAACCCATAGGGCCGGGTTTGGGTCGTGACAGAGTGGTATCAGAGCGATACTTAACCACGAGTTATACCGCACACACGTGTCCAAATGAGCTATAGGGTGTCCTAGAAAAGTGATTAGGGCATCTCATGAACTTGAAAAGTGTGTGCTTATGACTGACTGATTATATGTTAAAGTGTTGAACTGTTTAAGTGTACAACTGCTTATAATGATAACTGTTATAACTGCTTATAGCGGAATGGATAATGCAAATGAACCTGAATCATCATCCTCTGAGGCCAGAATGGCCAGACTTGAACAAATGATGGGACTGGTAATTGAAAGACTAGATCAACAACAGAACCAATAGCCCCCACCTCCTCCTCCTCCGGTGCAACTGGAACAGAATGTACAGAATGTGAATGCCAATGAGGTGGACATTATTGCACTGACCCATAAGTTCAGCAAGATGAAACCGCCGTCCTTTCAGGGAAGCTTAGAACCGTTAAAGGCTGAAGCTTGGGTTCTTGAGACTGAGAAATTGTTTGAAATGTTTCCGTGCTCCGAAGCCAACAAAGTACTGTTAGCAACCTTTACCCTTCAGGAAGAAGCAAGAAGGTGGTGGATGTTGACCCGTGATGCGAATACTATTGTGACTTGGACTCAGTTCAAGGAGTCCTTCTTTGAAAAGTATTTTCCCCAGTGCATCAGGGACAGAAAAGTGACTGAGTTTGAACAGCTGAGACAGGGCAATATGTCTGTTGCCGAGTACGAGAAGAAATTCACCGAATTTGCCAGGTATGCACCACATATGGTGGATACCGAATATAAGAAGGCCAGAAGGTTTGAAGGAGGCCTTAGTGCTGCTATACAGGACCGAATAAATGTTTTGAAAATGCCAACTTTTGTGGGTGTTCTCGACCGGACATTGATAGCCGAGACAAATATTGCAGCAGTGAAACAATCTGAAACACCAACAACTGAATGGCATGGTAAAAGACAGGGTTTCAAATTCAAGAAAGGCAAACATAACTCTGCAAACAAGAAACAGAATACGGGGTCAACGACTAGCCCCAGCCAAGGGAGTGGATTCATTCCACCCTGCTCCGTATGTGGCAATAAGCACAAAGGGGTTTGCTACCAGATTTCAGGAGCTTGCTTCAGATGTGGCAAGGTGGGCCACAGAATTAAAGACTGCCCTTCTGCTCCACCAGCTAGTGGTAAAGCTGCACCAAGTGCAGCAGCATCAAATGTAGCACCAAAGCCTAACCCCAAAGCTACCGGGAAAAAGCCTGTGAGGCAGGGCCGAGTATTTGCCCTAGTACCGGGAGATGTTCAGAATACTGAGACCGTTGTGTCAGGTATCCTCTCTATTTGTGCTCAAAATGCATATGTATTGATTGATTCGGGGTCTACACATTCTTATGTGTCGCATGCTTTTTCACGGAAATTGAATAGACCCTTAGAACCTATGAATTACTTGTTAGCTGTATCATCACCTGTTGGAGGATCCATGACATGTGCATATATGTATCCTGCTTGTGAAATTATTGTTGGGGATATGCATCTGTTTATTGACTTACTGCCGTTAAACATAGATCACTTTGATGTGATATTGGGGATGGATTGGTTACAAAAATATCATGCCACCATTGACTGTGTGACGAAACAAGTAGTTTTCCGTCCACCTAGTTTACCTGAATTTGTGTTTAATGGGAGTGGAGTAGTACCTCCTCCGTATTTGATTTCTTCTGTGAAAGCTGTTAAACTGATTAGGAAGGGGTGTAAAGGATATTTGTGTTCCGTACTGACTGTATCTACTGATGATTGTGTTAAAACTGATGTGAATTGTATTCCTATAGTCAGAGAATTCCCAGATGTATTTCCAGATGATTTGCCAGGGGATTTGATTGATAGGGAAGTTGAATTTACTGTTGATGTAATTCCGGGTACACAGCCAGTGTCGAAAGCTCCCTACAGAATGGCTCCAACTGAACTGAAAGAGTTGAAAGTACAATTGCAGGAACTGTTAGACAAGAAGTTTATCAGACCCAGTACTTCACCGTGGGGTGCACCTGTTCTGTTTGTAAAGAAGAAAGATGGCTCACTGAGACTGTGCATTGACTACCGTGAATTGAACAAGGTAACTGTGAAGAACAAATATCCATTACCGCGTATTGATGATTTGTTTGACCAGTTACAGGGTGCACAAGTGTTTTCCAAGATTGACCTCAGATCAGGGTATCACCAACTGAAAGTTAAACCGGAAGACATTGACAAAACTGCTTTTAGAACAAGGTATGGCCATTATGAATTTTTAGTTATGCCGTTCGGAGTCACGAATGCCCCAGCTGCATTTATGGACCTCATGAACAGGATTTTTAAACCGTACCTTGATGATTTTATTGTGGTATTTATTGATGACATATTGATTTATTCTAAGACTGTAGAAGAACATGAACATCATCTGAGACTTGCCCTGCAAACCTTAAGAGAACAGAAACTGTATGGTAAACTGTCTAAGTGTGAGTTTTGGCTTGATCATGTTATGTTTTTGGGGCATGTTGTTAGCAAAGATGGCATTTCTGTTGATCCGCAGAAAATTGAAGCTGTAGTGAACTGGCCTAGACCAACAAATGTGACTGAAGTCCGAAGCTTTTTGGGACTAGCCGGGTATTACAGAAGATTTGTCAAAGACTTCTCCAAAATTGCCTTACCTCTGACTCAGTTGACACAGAAAGGGATATCATTTGACTGGACTGACCAACGGGAATCAGCATTTCAGGAGTTGAAAACTAGACTTGTGACTGCACCAATTCTGACTCTACCTTCAGGTACGGATGGTTATACTGTATTTAGTGATGCTTCTCATAAGGGTTTGGGGTGTGTTTTAATGCAGAATGGGAGAGTTATTGCTTATGCTTCCCGACAGTTGAGACCACATGAAAAGAATTACCCAACCCATGACCTGGAACTTGCTGCAGTGGTGTTTGCACTGAAAATTTGGCGTCACTATTTGTATGGAGCGACATGTGAAATGTATACCGACCACAAGAGTTTGAAATATTTCTTCACACAGAAAGAACTGAATATGAGATAGCGGAGATGGCTTGAACTGATTAAAGACTATGACTTACAAATACTGTATCATCCGGGAAAAGCCAACACCGTTGCCGATGCTTTGAGCCGAAAATCGATTGGGAACCTAGCCTGTTTGCTGACTGGACAGAAAGAGTTGCTTTGTGATCTTGAAAAGTCTGAAATTGAAATTGTTTTGAAGGAACAAGGTGGAACCTTAGCTGCTATTTCTGCTCAACCAGCCTTGATTGAAGAGATTAAAGAGAAACAGCAACTGGATGACTTCCTAAAAAAGATCATCGAAGAAAGAGAGTCTAAACTGAGACCGGGGTACAAATTTGAGAACAATGTACTGAAATTTCAAGAAAGACTGTGTGTACCGAATGACACCGAACTGAAAAGAAGAATTCTGCAAGAGGGCCACAATTCAAAATTTTCTATCCACCCAGGGAATACGAAAATGTATCAAAATTTGAAGTTGAATTTTTGGTGGCCGGGAATGAAGAAAGAAATTGCCGACTTTGTGTCCAAATGTCTTCATTGCCAACAAGTCAAAGCTGAACATCAACGACCTGCTGGGTTATTGCAACCCTTACCCATACCAGAATGGAAATGGGAGCATATCACGATGGATTTTATCGTTGGATTACCTCGCTCCAGAAAAGGTATGGACTCTATTTGGGTTATTGTTGATAGACTGACTAAATCTGCTCACTTCTTACCTGTCAAGACAATTTATAATGCGGACAAATTGGCTGTTATCTATATTGATGAAATTGTTAGACTGCACGGAGTGCCTGTGTCTATTGTTTCTGACAGGGATTCGAAGTTTACATCGAGGTTCTGGCAAAGCCTACAGACTGCATTGGGTACTGAATTGAGGCTGAGTAGTGCCTATCATCCTCAGACAGATGGACAGTCAGAAAGGACCATCCAGACTCTAGAGGATCTATTGAGAATGTGTGTCCTTGATTTTCAGGGAAACTGGGAAAGTCATTTGCCGTTGGCTGAATTCGCCTACAACAACAGCTACCATTCGAGTATTGGTATGGCGCCTTTCGAGGCATTGTATGGCAGAAAGTGTAGATCTCCAATCTGCTGGGCAGAAGTTGGAGACGGGCCGTTGCTTGGGCCCGAAATTGTTTATGAAACGACTGAAAAGGTAAAACTGATACAGCAAAGACTGAAAACTGCACAGAGTAGACAGAAGAGTTATGCAGATGTTAGAAGACGAGACCGAGAGTATGAAGTGGGTGATCACGTGTTTGTGAAAGTGACACCAATGAAAGGCCAGACTCGCTTTGGAGTCAAAGGCAAGTTAGCACCGCGGTATGTCGGACCGTATCAGATTATTGAGAAAATCAATCCGGTGGCGTACCAAGTTGCACTTCCTCCTGAAATGGAGCATATGCATAACGTCTTCCACATCTCTATGTTGAGAGATTATCTTCGGGATCCATTCCATGTGATTGAGCCTACTCGGATAGTGTTGAGCGATGACTACACTTACGAGGAGAGGCCTATACAAATTGTAAACAGACGGATCAAGAAACTGAGAAACAAAAAGATTCCGTTAGTGAAAGTGGATTGGCAGAATCATGGTGGTGTGTATGCCACTTGGGAAAGGGAAGATGACATGGCTAGGCGATATCCTGATTTGTTCCCGCTGAATCCTGTTTTCTTCCAAAACGAAGGTAACTCGAGTTTAGAGGACTAAACTCCTTATAAGGAGGGGAGACTGTAACAACCCTCGTACTGATTACCGGTTAACCACTGAATTACGTACTGATTACTGCTAAACCGAACTGATAATGACTGATAATTGGATTAACTGAAGTACTGAATGAACTGATTGAAATCGAAACTGAAATTGAATAAGTTATCTCTGGTATTGCATATCGCATCTGTTTGATTGATTGATTATCTGTTAGAATTTATATGTTTAAACTGCTAATTGAAGGCCTTATCGGCGGCCGAATTAGAAACCGTTTAGTGTTTTGTAATCAGTAGAATATTTGTGATTTTATGATATATTTATCTGAAAAGTGATTTGGTATGTTTAAATTAGATTAAATATTGACTAATTGAGGAGTTTGGCTTATTTACCATTATGCCACACCTAGTGGCCCACTATGTCAACACCTTGACCCCATATTACACTTGACTCAACACATTTGATCAGCCATTCCTTACACTCTAGCCGACCATAGTAGAGAGAAACAAGGGAGAGTGAGAGTTGAGAGATGTATTAAGCTCATCTTGTAGAAATTGCTTGGAATTGGTGTATAACTTGGCATAATCTAGCTTCCTTACCTTGAATTGAGACTTAGGTAAGTGACTTCATCTCCATCTTGTTGTCTTTGAGCCTCATTTTGCATGGTTCATGCCCAATTAGAGAGCTAGGCCATGAATTTGCTCATGCATGTTGAATTGGACCTTAATTGTTGCATGCATGGCCATTTTGGTGCATTTGGGAGTTGAATTCATGGTAGATTGTACATGCATGTCCATGCTTATATTATAGTCCATGTTTTCAAAATGTGTTCCAACTATTGAGCTCTTTAGAGCAAAGATTGAAGCTTGAATTTGGTTTAAAACTCATGCATTGCATGTCTACATATTGTTCTTGAAAACTAGTTTGAAAATGAGTTTGATTAAACACCCTTGGGCCTTGATCTCTTAAATTGAGCTTTATAACTTGTTATCCTATGTGTTTAAAGGAGTTTTTCCAGAAAATAGCCCAAGAGGATCGAAAACATTGCTTTTGAACTTGGTTTTGAGCTTGGGACTCAAATCTGGGATTTCCAGATTTCTGTTGTCCGCTCGAGCGGAGGAAGTAGCGCTCGAGCGGAGAAGTCGAGCTCCCAGCATCTTGCATTGTGCATCAGTCCGCTCGAGCGGAGAATTGGGCGCTCGAGCGGAGGTCTGGGTGACACGCTCGAGCGGGCGTCGAGCGGAGATTTCACCTATCCAGTACTTTTTGGTCCGCTCGAGCGGGGGATGTTGCGCTCGAGCGTGGACCTTTGTTGCCTGTACGCTCGAGCGGGGGAACCTGCGCTCGAGCGGGGCTCTGTTTGACTGAAAATTCTGGAATTGTTTTCTAAGTGCATTTTCACATCCTCATTCCATCCTAGGCATTCTTAGGCCTAGTTTAAGACATCTTAATGAGGATATAGATGTAGAACACACCGAGGCATAATAGGAAGTTAATTATTGTACTTCCCCAACTGTTAAACTTAGAGTGTGTTCATTTGTTTACTGTTTAGGGTTGGCACTCGGGGACGCGCTCTAGCATACTGTAGCCCAATCTCTGTGAGTAACAGATTGTGTAAAGATATGTTCAAAATGGTTATCTTTTGAATACTGAACAGAACTGTTTACTGAACTGATATTGTTTATTGAATGAATGTATGTCCTGTATTGTGAACTGTACTGTGGCATCCTTAGCACTTATTGATTACTGTTATTGTTACAGAGCTCTGTCGGTTTCCTTGTGGAACCATACTGTTTATTGATTGATGGCCATCACTACTGTTGGGTCTGTTAAGACCCGGTCCTTCTGGACCTACTGTTTATAGGCTATTGGATGTACCACATATGACTGATTGACTGAAATACTGAAAGACTGAAATACTGTTTAATGAACTGTTTTCATTATTGTAAGGACATTCATTCATAACCTCTTTACACTTATTGTTATTCACTGGGCTTTAGCTCACTGTTTATATATATATGTAGGTTCTCAGCAGCCAGACCGGAGCTAGGAGCGTGGGTTAGTCCCCCAGTTTTGTCAAGCCAGCCTATGTGCCTCACTGCGAGGTTCCGAGACGCCATGCTATGGCTTGGGGTGTTTTTGTGTTCCCCACCTGTCTCCCGACTGTTTTGTATTACTGTATAAACTGTTTACTGTTCTACTGCACTGTTATCGAGGGATTAAGTCCCCGCACTGAATGGTTGTTATGATTGTATAGACTGTACTGTTTTGAGTTGAATGAATGCATGAAAAATGTTTTTGGCATACAGATTGTCACAGCTCAATGGACACTATTTATTTACTGTATTGGCTTCCGCCAGGCCCTGTACTCTGTTTTACTGTATTACTGTTCAGCAGGCCTTCGGTAATCTCGGATTACTGGCCAGTTACGGTGCTAAACCCATAGGGCCGGGTTTGGGTCGTGACAGAGTGGTATCAGAGCGATACTTAACCACGAGTTATACCGCACACACGTGTCCAAATGAGCTATAGGGTGTCCTAGAAAAGTGATTAGGGCATCTCATGAACTTGAAAAGTGTGTGCTTATGACTGACTGATTATATGTTAAAGTGTTGAACTGTTTAAGTGTACAACTGCTTATAATGATAACTGTTATAACTGTTTATAGCGGAATGGATAATGCAAATGAACCTGAATCATCATCCTCTGAGGCCAGAATGGCCAGACTTGAACAAATGATGGGACTGGTAATTGAAAGACTAGATCAACAACAGAACCAACAGCCCCCACCTCCTCCTCCTCCGGTGCAACCGGAACAGAATGTACAGAATGTGAATGCCAATGAGGTGGACATTATTGCACTGACCCATAAGTTCAGCAAGATGAAACCGCCGTCCTTTCAGGGAAGCTTAGAACCGTTAAAGGCTGAAGCTTGGGTTCTTGAGACTGAGAAATTGTTTGAAATGTTTCCGTACTCCGAAGCCAACAAAGTACTGTTAGCAACCTTCACCCTTCAGGAAGAAGCAAGAAGGTGGTGGATGTTGACCCGTGATGCGAATACTATTGTGACTTGGACTCAGTTCAAGGAGTCCTTCTTTGAAAAGTATTTTCCCCAGTGCATCAGGGACAGAAAAGTGACTGAGTTTGAACAGCTGAGACAGGGCAATATGTCTGTTGCCGAGTACGAGAAGAAATTCACCGAATTTGCCAGGTATGCACCACATATGGTGGATACCGAATATAAGAAGGCCAGAAGGTTTGAAGGAGGCCTTAGTGCTGCTATACAGGACCGAATAAATGTTTTGAAAATGCCAACTTTTGTGGATGTTCTCGACCGGGCATTGATGGCCGAGACAAATATTGCAGCAGTGAAACAATCTGAAACACCAACAACTGAATGGCATGGTAAAAGACAGGGTTTCAAATTCAAGAAAGGCAAACATAACTCTGCAAACAAGAAACAGAATACGGGGTCAACGACTAGCCCCAGCCAAGGGAATGGATTCATTCCACCCTGCTCCGTATGTGGCAATAAGCACAAAGGGGTTTGCTACCAGATTTCAGGAGCTTGCTTCAGATGTGGCAAGGTGGGCCACAGAATTAAAGACTGCCTTTCTGCTCCACCAGCTAGTGGTAAAGCTGCACCAAGTGCAGCAGCATCAAATGTAGCACCAAAGCCTAACCCCAAAGCTACCGGGAAAGAGCCTGTGAGGCAGGGCCGAGTATTTGCCCTAGTACCGGGAGATGTTCAGAATACTGAGACCGTTGTGTCAGGTATCCTCTCTATTTGTGCTCAAAATGCATATGTATTGATTGATTCGGGGTCTACACATTCTTATGTGTCGCATGCTTTTTCACGGAAATTGAATAGACCCTTAGAACCTATGAATTATTTGTTAGCTGTATCATCACCTGTTGGAGGATCCATGACATGTGCATATATGTATCCTGCTTGTGAAATTATTGTTGGGGATATGCAAACATCCAGAGGCTTTCAATGCCATCCCTAATCCACTAATCATTTTTCAAATTTTTCCATGTAACACCCCAAAAATGCAAATCATAATTATCTGGATTACCCATGCAAATTATATGATTTAATGTGTGTATATCTATCCAAATTGGGAAATTATCCGTTGAGAATACGACCTTGAAACTAAAATTGACGGCCGAAATGGGTTCAAAAATTGAAATGGGGTACATGGATATGTTCATTGGAATTTTTGGATAATCTGGGAAGTTTAATTAAAAATTGATTTCTTCTGATTCGTAAAGTCATGTTTGGCTCTTATTACTTGTATTGAGTTTAGAGATGGATAATTAGAGCCTAATTGACATTAGTGGAATTAAATTTAATGTAATTGAGATCATAATATGTTGAGAATTAATTTGATTAAAGTGAATTTGTTATAATTTAATTCAAGTAATTAATTAGCCAAAAATGTACTTAAGTATATAGAATAGGACTTGTTTTTCTACTCACCCATTTAGTAAGAAATATGAGAGGTAGTGGGCATTATTGAGCCACACGTAAAGAGAGAGAGAGAGATAGACTTCCAGGGAGGGAATTCAAGAAAGAGGAGGAGAAAGAAAAGAATTAAGGGAAATTAGGCTTGCTATTCACAAATCAACCTCTAAGGTAAGAATTCTCTTCTAATTTCTTGAAATTGAGATGTTACACTCATGAATTTATGGAATTTAAGTTTAATTAAGAAGGAATCAAGCCTAATTGTTGTTTTTATGGAGTAAAATGAAGTAGAATATACGAATGAACAAGATAAGGAAGAAATTGCAAGGATTGAGCTCATATTATGTATATGCATGGTAGAATTGAAGAATTTAGTTCAATATTTTGACATGCATGTTTCATTTCATGAAATTTTTGTTTAACCACTTATTTTCTTACATGATTTCTATGGCTCCTAAGGATTTCAAAAGAATTTCCTCATGGATTTTTAAGTTGAAGCTTCTAACTATATATTTTATGTTTTTACAATTTGATTGAAGTTTTGAGCTTTCAATTGGCAAATTGGGTTTGTTTTTTAAGTTGGAAATTCATGCCTGTATTTTTAAGTTTTCTTGCATGGCTTAAAGAATTTTCCATGAAAGATGAATTTGGAACTCAAACAAAATATGTTCTATGATTTCATACTTTAATTAAAGTTTGTGCTCTTTTAACTGAAAATTTGGGTTTCTTTTGTAATCATGATTTCTATTTGAAGTTGGGAATTCATGATTTTTATACTTGAATATGCTTGAGTCCAAGAAATTTGATCATCTCGTGGACAAATTAGTTTCATACACATGATCTTTTACTTGGTCTCTCATAATTTCAAAGAAATTCTCATTTAAAAGCTTGAATTGAAGCTTGAACATACATTTTATGATTTATAATTGCTTTACATATTTTTGGTTATAAATTGAACAATTGAATTTGGTTATAAACTTATGGGTTGTATTTGATGATTGAAAATTAAAGTTCAAGCTTATTTTTGTGGATTTTGGGATTGAATTATAGAAAAAAGAATGAAAGTTAGAACTGAACGAGAGAAACAAAATAGAAATCAAGTAATCGAATTGAATAGAATTGTAGGAGTATGAATGCAATTGAATTGTTGTGCTTAAATTTATTTGTTTAGGTCGGACGTCGCATCGTAGTGCAACTTTAGCATGTATTTTGAGGAGCCCACTGTGAGTAACACTGTTGTAAAGCTATGTTCACTTATAATTATTTTGTGATTAATAAAAATGTATTGTTTTACTGAAATGATATTGTTTATTGATGAATGATTGTCCTATTTTGCGGAACTGTACTCGTGGCATCCACAGCATATTGTTATTATTATTGTTACAGAGATATCTATCAATTCTAATTCTTGGAACTATTGTTATTGTATTGATGGCCATCAAGTGATCGTTCGGTCTTTAAGACCTATTGATTGTTCTGCTATGGGACGTACCACGTATGACTACTATGAATCAAAATGATTGATATGATATGAAACATTGATTGAGAAATTGACTATTTCAATTATTGTAAGGAATCATTCATAACCCCTTTACACAGTTGTTATTCACTAGGCTGTAGCTTATTGTTTATTATATATATATATAAGTGATCGAGCACTGGATTAGAGTTAGCAACGTCGACCCGAATCCTGTTTTGTCAAGCCAACCATTGTGCCTCATCACGAGGTTCCGAACCAACACGTGTCAAAGCTTGGATGGCTCGAATTCACCCTTTTGATTTGTAATTAAGGATTGCATGTGTTTTATGACTTTTGTTACTACTATTTTGGCAATGAGATTTAATTCCCTATCTCATGTTTTGTTTTGTCTATAAGTGAATTGTGGACTTAAGTGTTGTGCATATACAAGTATAAGAAAGATTATTTTGTTCATTTAAGTTTTCACAGCTCATTGGACGATATATTCTATTATTTATTGGCTTCCGCCAGTCCTTTTTTATTATATTATTGTCATTGTTGATAAGCAGGCCTTTGGTAATCACGGATTACTGGCCGATTATGATACTAAACCTATAAGGGCGGATTTGGGTCGTGACATTCCACAACTCCCGCAAATAGTAGAAATCTTTAAGGAGGTGGCTCATGCTTTCCCTATTAGAATGGCATCTAGGAACCGAATACAACAACAATGAAAAATAAAGTAAAGCATTCATTCATCAATCACATAAATTGAAAAATATAACTCAAAACTCATTTCTAAAACTAAACCAAACGGAACCTAAATATCCATTTTTTAGTTTCCTAATAATTAGCTTATTTAAGCTATATATTAATGTTAAATTTTTCGTTCCCTTTCTACTAGCACCAGCTTGTCTTCAAAATTGTAATCAAATATGATTAATTGTGATAATTGATTAACAGGAGATCTATTTGAATTTTTTTGGAACATGGCATATTTTCTTGGTTTTATTCGTTTACTATATTTCTTAGTGATTCTTGGGCAATACTACGTTTAGTTTTCAAATGTTGATGCTTTATTTGGGAAATTTTAATTTGAGATTATTTATATCATTCTTATGTGTGCATTATTATCTTATTAAACTTTTTTTAAGTGTGTCATTTTTAAAATGTGACAATGAGACATCATTATGAAATGTGTACTATTGTCTTAAAATGTGACAATTGAATATTAAACAATTTTGAAAAATAACTTTCTAAAAAGAGTTTCCAAAATTTGAAAATTTATTTGGTTATATGTTTTGAAAATAGTTTTAGAATTTGTGATGATTTATTTATTTTTGTAGTTGAATTGATGGATGTAAGAAAAAAAAAATTTTGATTGAAGTGCAGTAAAGAGAAAGAGTGATTTTGAATTATTGTTTTTTTAAAAAAATTTTCAATCAAACAAATTTTTGAAATTTTTTCTCAAAAATTGTCTCTCATAAAACAAACCAAACAATGCCGCGTATTAAGGGTTCATTTAGCATTAGTTAATATAGTCAATTTATTTGTGTTGAGACTTTTTTAGCCTCGTTTGATTTTTATTTTAAGACTTTTTTGACTTTTGTGAAAGAAAAAGTATAATGATTATGAATAAAAAATAATATTTTATCTTTTTTACTTATATAGTCTATTTAGTCTTTTTATTCTTTTTTAACTCCAATAAGAAAATCAAACGATTTTTAAAATATAATAATGAGACATAATATGACAGTTACGATTTTTTAATTTAAAATATTATATTCACATATATTTTATTTTTCTAAATGTGAGTATAATCATTTGAAAGATTTTATTGTGAAATAGATTTTTTTGAATTATGAGAATATCTATGGGACCGAGAAGGTTAAAGTCGGAGATATAAGATTTATTAGTCAATACCTCCATTATTTATTTGCTAATTACTGAATTATAGGACTTATGAATGAGTGCTTGACGGGAAATGCTATGGTATGCATCCTTTAGGGTGCCCTACCGTGGGGTGTTTGGAAAGAAAATTTTTAAATTTTTTAATTAAAATAGTATTAAAAGATAAAATAGACTAAAATAGTTAATAAGACAAAATATCACATCAAATTTAAAATCATTTCACTTTTTCTATCACAAACATCATATTCAATTACAAAAAAATCCAATCATTTTTCTAAACATAAAAATTTTAACCTACTAAAATAGTTAGAAACTAAGATGGGCTACTAAAATAGTAACTTCCCAAACACATACCTATTATAAAAATGTATAATTTTATTATAAAATTTTGTAATATCAATTACAAAACATGTAATCTCGCAATAAATTAACATAACAAAATTTTTTAAAATTTTGATATTACAAAAATTTATCGTTTGGTGATGGCATTTTTGTTAAAAAAAATGTTTCATACCATTAATTTAGCACCACTAATACATCACTAATGATGTGGCATCATGTAGACTCCACCACTGATGTGATAATTTAACCTTTATTTTGTTTAATTTTTATTTCTTTACATTACCACCTTATTAGTAGTGTTTTTAAAACTTTAAATTTAGGACTCTAAATCACCACTCTTTTGGTAAACCATAATGAAATTACGTATTTTATTACTATAAAATTTGGTGATAAACGCATATACTTTTATGATAGGGTGCATACATCGAAGCATTTCCCCTGTTTGACACCTTTACTTTTGGAGTGTAGAGACAGTGTTTGGCACTCAAGTGGCAAAGCATGATGAGATCGTTGTAGGCCACTTTACCCTGCCTTTTCTAGTGGCTACGGCATCTCCAATGATATGGCTAAAAAAAATATATCAAGGTGTGTTATATGATAAAAAATAATAAAAATAGGGTCTAAAAATATTTATTAAAATGTGTTAAGAGTTTGTTAATTTTAGAGAATGAGTGGTGGTGCAATGAATGCGTTAAGATATGTGTTAAATATATATATTATATGTGTATATAATAAATAAAATAAATAAATAATTTAGTTTAATTAAAAATTTCAAGCCCAAAATTAAATTTCAAGTCCAAAAAAAAAATCCCAACAAGTAAAAAAAATTTTTGCCGTTGACCGGTCAACCGACCGGACGTCCGGCCGGTCAACCAATAAGACCAAAAAACCACTCCCCTTCCCTAGCTAAAATACTCGCTATAGATAACAAACAACTTAACAACTGATCCTAACACACACCACTGACACTAACACAAATTACTAACACATCCATTGTGGATGCTCTAACAGGTGAGAAATTTTTGTATGTTGGAGGGTACCCCATATTTTTCATGAAATCATATGTTTCGTAGAATCTCTCAAACATTTAATATAAATATAATAAATTTTACTATTAAATTCAATTACAATGGAAAAATATGCCATGTAATATGTATCCTCCAGGCATCCAAAAATTCCTCCTAACATGTATATTAATAAATAAATAATATATAAATAAATAACTAAGGCTGAGTTTGATGATTATTTTTTTAATTAATATATACATATACTTTTTTAGGATGAATTGTTGTTAAAAAAATTAATGTAATTGAAAAATGCTATAAACTCTGTATTTTTTTTTTGTTATTTTTTTTTTTTTTTGGTGTAATTGAGAAATTTTAGTTAAGTGGATTTTCTTGGGGGTCTTCAGTTTTTTGTAGATTTTTTTCTTTTTGGATTCTTCTAAATTAAGACCGAAAAAATAAAAATTTTAATGCAAAAATTTTAAAATTTCACAAAAAATAAAAAAATAATGTAATTTTTTGAATAGTTTCCAAACAGATATCAAATTTTCTTATCATTCACAATTGTTAGTTAAATAAAGGGTAAATTACACTTTGCCCGTTTTATGTTTGATTATTTTTCTACTTTGATCCTTCAAGTATATTTTTGTCCACTTTAGCCTTTTATGTTTTCAGTTTTTTCTACTTTACTCTTAAAGTCAATTTTTGTTAAAAATTAGATAGAAAATGACATATATACAACACATGGTATAATAATATTTTATTACATATAACTCACACTTCCAACATAAACTTAAACTCTAATATAATAATATATATTTTTATGTCATGTGACCGTTATTGTGACATTTTCTGTTTAATTTTGAATAGAAATTAGCTTTAGGAGTAAAGTGGGAAAAACTAAAAAATAAAGGGCCAAAGTGAAAAAAAATAAACTTGAAGGGCCAAAGTGAAAACTTAAAGGCGTAAAGTGTAATTTCACCCATAAATAAATTACAGCCAAATGATTAATTTTTTTAAAACTTAAATTACTAAAAAAACGTAGTGAAAAGTATTTTAATATCTAGCATATAAATATGACATCATGATAAATTTAATCAACACATTTTAAATTATATATTTTTTATAATATATTTTAGGAGAAATTACATTTTAATTGGACAATGAAAAAATAATCTCATTTTCATATGATGTAAGTCCTTGTATATGATACAATTTTTTTTCTGTATTTGGTACAATTTTTTCTTATGTATTAGACTTGCATTAAAAAAAATTCCACCTATATTGTAATTCTTATAGAACTATCCCACTAAAATGCTATTTTATTCTATATTTTATTGATAATTAACATTGTTTTGTTTTTAATAACTCTATTTCTAGAACACTGGATCGAATAATTTGAAGACTAATTCCGCTATCTACTTGCGAGAGTCCAACTAAAATCAAGACAAAACTTTGTGTAAATTGGCTTTACAAAATTATTTACACTTGAAAATTTTTGAATATGAAACCTTAAAAAATAAACACCCTCAAACTTCAAGTCTTATTACTATCACACCAACTTTTTAGGTTATGAAAAATACTATAAATCTTATTTTAACTATTTTAAATGTATTTTGAAAGAAATTATGTGATTAATGTGATATAAAATTCATGTATAAAATAAATTTAAATCACAAAATAATAATTTTAAATAATTAAGTTTGAATTTATAATACTACTGCTAGATTATTCAAGTTTGTTTTGACAACACACACTGTTTGGGAAGGGCTAATTTGGCTATTTTAGCCACAAAACACAAAATAGACTATTTTAATCATAAAAAACTGTTGGCTTTTTGGTTTTCGAAGATTATTTTTGTAATTGCGAGCGTGCTAGCAACGATGAATCAGTTCTTACAAAAAATTAATTGCCAACCAATTATCAGATGATTGTGTTTTAGTTCTTTCAGCCTCAATGAAGAGGACTTTTACTGGTAGCTTGATTTAGGAGAATTAAGCAAGATAACAATTAAATGAAAAACAATTGAAACATTTCATTAAAATGAAAAACTTACAATGATCCAAACTCAGCCTCGTAGAGGTTTACAGCAACAATCTACTACTTGAAACTACTCCTATAAACGAAGTGCAGTGCAGGAATTTAAAGTATAGGAATGTAAAGAAGAGAAAATGTAAGACTGGAAATGTAAAACTGGAAAGGAAAATAAGTAGAATAAGACTGATTTTTGGATCTGAGTCTGGGGGTTTTTTCTGGGCCTTCTCTACTATTTATACTTCTCAAGGATGACCATCGAGCTGCATTTCCAACCGTCGAACTGCTCCTCCATGATCGCTGATCATGTTGCCTTATAATTAGTTCCACTATGCCATCACTTGTAGTTAGGCTTCCCTCCTAAATTTGAATTTAAATGTGAGTAACCGTTGAAGCCACATCACTTTGCATCTCTTTGTTGATCCACTGCTACTCAGATCTCGTAATAACCAATACTAACTGCCACGTGTACGATCAGGATCGAAGACTTAAATAGCCTTCCTGTATTACCCTTATTCTGCCACGCGTCGAATTGTAGTTGGCTTGTACAAAATATGTAGCCAATATTACCCCCCGCACTAATATACCCAATACTTGGTGATATTAGTGGATCAAGGTCTTTTATCCACGTCTTAGAATGTGCATGGGCTTTGCATTTTTCCAGAAATGCAACTGTCATTCATCATCTGCATTAAACTCTCCTTCAATCTTTTGAACACCCCCACCACCTTAGTATTCGAACAGACTGATACATTTTTTATGGCCGAATCAATTTTCTCCTCCATTGATCGAGCACACGAAGAGTCATCTGATGATGCTGTTCCTCCTCGAAAGAATCTCCATGCATTAATTAGCCACCTTTACCCACCTTTCTATATTCAGGTCATGGATGCCTTTGCAAATTATCAACCCTTGGACTACGAACACATTGCCCTTAATCCTTTGATTCAGAAACTTACAAATATGGACATGGGAAGTTCTTTTTTTGACTCACTCTTGGACTACGAACAAACTACTCTCAATCCTTTGATTCAGAAAGTCACAAATATGGACATGGGAAGTTCTTCTTCACAACCCTCTGCATGGGATAAGGCTGCAGCTTATTCTTCCTCTGGGGCTTCTGACTGGACAAGCTGGTCAAAACCTGAGGCCTGTGTTTTAAGGGAGCAAATCAACCATCACTTTGTCGAGTTTACTAACCCTTTAGAGTTTCCTTCCTATGCGCGAAGCTCGATGGTCTATCCTTACGTGCCCATCGACCGTTGACGCAGTTTGGAAGAGAATCTGCTTGTAGCATGGTACACATCCTCCATGCCTACAAATATAGTGCACGCTGCCCGACGACCCGAAGAGGCACAAGGGTACAATCCATCGTTCTTAGCCCAAAAGGCGAAGCTTTGCTCTTCTGACTGGCTCGATTATATTAATGCCCTTATTTCTTTTGCCCTTGCTCCTCCTCCTGAAGTGGAGGCTTCCATACCTTCTCCTCCGCTAACTCCTTACTGGACAGAGAGACTGAGGCTTGCCCTTTCCGCGGATAAGGTCTTTCCACCTTACAAGCTTCCACCTCTCCCTACTCTAGCTGAACGGAAGCAAGCCCAATTCCTGCTTGCGGCCTTCTCTCACTTGCCCTTCAGTGTTCTTGAGGACGAAGTCCCTCTCAAGAACCTTCGATGGGCTTGTGATATTCTGACTCGGGGTCATGTCCTCAATCCCCTCGCCCAAGCAGAGCTTCACATGTTTTTGGACCAACTTCCATTGCTTCTCCACTAGCATCGGACCTCTATAACCACCACTCAATCTTTGGACCAACTCTCGTCCCTTCGAGTTCATGCCCAGTACGAAGTAGAGAACTTCATTGAAGAATTCAAAAACTTCAAGAATAAAGATTATGCGTACTGGGATGACTCGGATATAGACGAGTTGGAACAAGGATTGAGAGAAACAGCATTCGAAATAAAGGCTGAAGAGCTCTTTTATGAAGTGAGAGCACATCAACTTATGCAGCTAATCCTAGAAGAAATAGATGATAGAATAAAGAAAGAACAGAAATTCATTGATCATAGTTGGACCAAATTTCACGATCTTGTTATTTATTCTATTCCCTACTTTTATGAGTTTGAATTTGTACCCAAAGAGGGCCGTTCAATGTAATTGCTTTTGCTTTAATAAAACTAAAACTTTTTCTTTGTTTGGCATTGTTTGATCTTGTCTCCGTTTGTCTTTAAAAGCAAATTTAGGGCTTCGAACTGGACAATCTTATCCTTCGAATCTAGACTCAATCGTTTTAAATGAAACACTAAAAAGAACCAATATGAACTTTTCCAATTTATGGAATATAGCTGACAGTTCTTGCTGATTTTTATTTAGAATCAGTGTTTTGAATTTAATAATCTTACCCCCTAAAGCTTATTTTAATCGTAACCAACATATGGTCATGGTTAGTATGATCAATCAGTCCTAAATTGACCATTTTTGCTTCGAACAACAGTTCATGCTGTTTTAGTTCAAAAGACAATCTCTTTCTGTATATATACAAACCAACTATTGGTTTTGATGTTTCGAACAACAATTCTCATCCTTAAGAGGTCTCAAGTTTTGCTTCGAAGGACATTACTTTAATTAAGAAACCTAAAACAGGTCTTTAATCCCTTTGAAGTAAACAAATACTTGAGTATTCTTACATCTTTAAATATGAAATGTGCTTCAAAGCCGGCTTCTCTGTTTCGAAGCCGTTGTTATTTGACTTTTGGCGCCAAAATCTGGTTTCGAAGCCAAATATTTTACTTCGAAGCTGGCATCAACATCTGGGATGCGTTTTTCCTTCCAAAAGTATCAATATTGAAGGAAATTCTTCGTATTCATACTTTTAGTACTTAACGAATTACGTGATATATCTTTCAGACACAAAGGCTTTTAAAACCCTCTTATTTCATGCTCTGAAATCACTTGCTCGCTCAACACACAAACCCTTTATCTCTACCGATCTTCCACTTCTCTCTACTCCCTTTCCCAGCTTTGTCCTCTAAGAAAGCGTTCTATCAATGGCTTTTTCTTCATTGGAAGTGCCAGTCGTAGAGCGTGCGAGCCCGTTTGTAGCCCTAAAAAGGATCATTGATGCAGAATGTGAAAAGTACAAGGCTGGGGAGAAAAGCGCCATCGACGGACGCATCTTCATCCATTGTCGTCATGTGCAACAAGACTATGTGCTTGGGCCCATATTCAAGGAGATTCTTACTGAGCTTACAGCTCTATATCCACGTCTGGAAGACCATTGTCTCCTTTACGAAGGTGGCCTTGACTGGAGGAACTAGAGGACGACCCCCACCGATGCTGGCCCACGGTGAGACCGGAGTGGCAAGAATGGTATGATCGGGTTGTCCCTGATAGGACTTTGGACCTTCAAGAACTCTGTCTTCTCGACGCCCTCCGACTATCCAGGTTAACTATCTCAGAGGACCCTTTCTTAATTCCTGCTGCCCTGTGCTTTTGGAATTCTGCCTTTAATTTCTTTCAATTCAGATATGGGATGATGGCCACTACTGTTCTTGACATTTGCCATCTATTAGGATTATCCCCCATTGGAACCCCCATTGGACCAGATTATCCTGACCTAGCAGTCCCCTTTTCCCTTCCCTCTCTTAACTCATCCTATAGTGACTTCGTCAAGGCTGAGAATAGAAGGGAGGGTCCTGTGACTAATAGGGAATTCTTTTCTTTCATACTATATTGGCTTTGCAAGTTCCTTTTCTGTACCTCCTCTCAAAGAATCATGCCTGAATTTGCCCCTCTTGCCAAAGCCCTTGTTTTACAGAAGAAGGTGGCTTTAGCTCCATACGCTCTAGGTCACGTATATAGAGCATGTTCTCTTTTCTGTGAGAAACCTTTAGATGCCAATCAACGGGGGCCATTTTGGATTCTTCAGTTTTGGCTTTTTACTTATTTCATTGAGTTACAATCCAAATGCCTTAAATTTTTTGAGCCAAACCCTCTTACTCATGGCATGAGGCTAGCCAATGCTTCACTTTATTCTTCTACCTTTGATTTCTACTTCTCTTTCTTCCACTAACTTCCAGCTTCTCTTCCTTCTTACAGTTTTCGTCCCTTCGAACCCATTACCATTGGCCCATCTTGGTTGAAGAATTTCCTAAGTGATAGGTTCTGTGCTTCACCTGCTCACAAAGATATATGGGCTTCTATTCTAATCCCTGGAGAATTATTCATTAGGACCATGAACCCCAGAGCTTACAAATGCATTGATGAGCCCTATTGTCCTGCTCAATTTCCTAGACAATTTGGCTTCTCACAAGGGTTCCCAATACCTCTCCACCAGCAGGGATTTGAAAGTTCGAAGGTCCAGACTAGAAGAGGCAACTTCTAAGTTTATACAGGACTTGATCGATTTTGAGTATATCCCTTTCCTTCCTCAAGGTAACCTGTTGAAGAGGTACCAAAACTGGTGGGTGACCAATATGGAAGTATACTTGGCCATTTCTCCTCAAGACCTACTAATGGTGTTGGATGTGCCCAAGCCCAAAGGAGCTGGAGTTGTTACTTCTTCCACTGTTCTTACCACTTCAGTTTCTGTGCCTGCCACCACACAGTCTGCTCCTACTACCTTAACTCCTCCTAGAGTTACTCGGGCTGCCTCAAAGAAAGGTATACACCCTTGTTTCTTCTCCTTTTGCCTTCTTTATAATGCTTTTAGCCTTATCTTTAGTTCTTCTTTTGTGAAGGTGGTGCGGGTGCCTCACAGGGAGATTCTCCTCAGAAGACCCAAGCTCTAAATCTTCTCAAAAGCAAACAGCAACAAAAGAAAAGGAGACTTTTACTTGAGCCTGAAAAGGAAGCACCTGAGGTTCAAGTAGAAGAAAACGAAGAGGCAAATCAAGAGCAAGAGTCACCCTTGAAAAGAAGAAAAATAGTGACCGTCCCTTCTTCTGACTTGGTTCAAGATCCCACTCATGAGACAACTGCCAGAGTAGTAGAAGAGGAACTCACTTCTGAAGAATCCGAATCCCAGATTGAAGAGAGAGAAATTGATAAGGAGCAGGCAATACCAGTACAGAGAAAAAAGAGAAGAAAGATGACTGTCTCTCCTTCTGATTTGGTCGAAAACCCTATTCATGACGTAGCTACCAAGGCAGTAGAGCAGGAACATTCTAAGGCCATAATTGTTTTTGAGAGAGCTAAGAAGAGACGGCAGGAGCAATTCTTAAGAGATGAAGCTGCTGCTGCTAATGCAATCCAAAGGGAAACTGCAAGAAGGCAACATATTGCTGAGCACTATTCCCTTTGTAGCTCTCCTATTGTTGCTATCACTTCTGAAACAAGTAACTTCTTTCAAGCCTCTACTGTTTTTCCTTGTCAAATTTTTGGTATTGAGACTTGACATTACTTTGTACTTCTTCTTTTGCAGCCACAACTACTGAGCCTATTCTTCTAATAAGGACTCTCTCAGTTTCAGTTGAAGTTTATCAATTGCAAAATGTAAGATCCATTCAGATAATACTCCCACTTCCTAGGCCTACATTCTCTGTACCCTTCTTGAGACCAAGTATTCTTGCATTTCTTTCTTTTGGTTTAAATCCATACCTCCCTTACTTGTCTTTTGATCTATCTCAATTTAATTCTCTTTCGAGCCTTGCTCTTCCTTCTCCTCCTAAGGAAATGCCAGCTATTACCTTCTCTTCGATGGTAGCTGATTCCCCTATAGAGGGTGCTGGCAGCTCTCCAACTCGCAGTTTATTACCTTTGCCTAGTTCCAGCCCTTCTTCCCTTGATTTATTGGTGGCTAGAACCATAGAGACTGCTGAAGATGCTCCACTCATTTCTCCTATCCCTATGCAGTCCTTTGTGCCTTCCACCAAAGCCCTTTCTGCCTCCTTCATGTCCACGGATGAGGTAGACATTTTTTAAGCAAGACTAACTAGTCTCTTCGACCTGTCTTCTACCTCTCCAATGGCTAGTGATGAGACTGAGCCATTAGTTTTGGCTGATTCCTTGCTATAAATTTTTTAGAGCTCTTACTACTGTAGAGCTCTTCCTCCAGTAGTAAGCCTTCTTCACCTCTGATAGACTTGGACAACTGCCTGGAGCTATTGACATCTTTTTCGAGGATTCCCTTCGAGGCCTTGAAGAGACCTATAATAAGAAATGGCTTCCTTCAGTGATGCAAGATTGTTGAGCAATCTGGTATGACTGTCTCAAGTCATTTATCTCAGGCAGTAGCCACTATTGACTTCTATATCAACATTTGCCATGCTGCCAAGGCTGCAGAGGAGAAATTGGTTAAAGATCAGAGCTTTGTTTCCACAGTGCATACTGAAGTATCAGAACTAAAGGAACAACATTCTTCTGTCTCCCACTTTCGAACTCAACTACTGGAGAAGAAAGCTCAACTTGAGGAGGAGCTATCTGCAGTGAACCAGGCCTTAATCCGAACTGACACCAAACTGCAGATCACCAACCAAGGACTAGCTGACCGAAAGTAGGAAATGACCACAGCCATCCAGTTGTTCTCATCATTTAAGAATAGAAAATCCATTGTAAAAGAACAACTGAGACATTGTAATGATTTCTGGGCCAATTTATGGCAGAATGTATTCAACTCTTTATGAAGAACAAATTCTTATTTATCATTTGAGTATTCTCATGTTCTTGTACTTGGTGTTTATTTTATTCCTTGTATTTTCCAAATGGTTGGAAAATAAGGCATCAAATATCTGTCATTAATCTTTTTGGGATGTATGTATCCATTTAAATTTCTCAAATGGTATGCTCCAAAAGGCAGAACTCTATGAATTTGATATGGTCCTTCCCAATTATGTGACCATTTGCCAAACTTATGACTTTTAATCCCTATTAGGAGTATTGTCTTCCATACCAAATCACCTTCATCAAAGCCAATGTATTTGACTTTTTTATTATAGTTTTTGGCTGCTTTCTTCTTTTGAAAAAGAATGCTATTTAATGCCAGAATTCTAGCTTCATCTATGCTTTCTAATTATGGTATTGTTCAGGATCTAACTGGTATTGGCATCTTACCCTCAAAGACTTAATATTAATTTCCACAGGTAATACTGCATCATGCCCATATACTAAGGCATAAGGAGTGACTCCTGTGCTTGACCTTGGGGAAGTTCTATAAGCCCACAATACATCCAACAATAAGTTATGTCAATCCCTAGGATTGTCTTCCACAACCTTTTGTATTCCTTTTTTCAAGGCCTTATTGGATGATTCAACTTGACCATTGGCTTGTGCATAATAGGAGGTCGAATTAACAAGGCTAATTCCAAACTCTGCCACAAAAGACTTTACCATCTTTCCATCAAATACAGTCCCATTATCAACAGTTATAGTCTGTGGGATACCAAATCTATGGGTTAAATCTTTAATGAATCCAATGACCTCAGTCTGGTCTACAGCCTTGTATGGCTTAGTTTCGACCCACTTAGTGAAGTAATCAGTGGCCACTAAAATGAAACAATGATGCTTTGAAGAAGGTGGGTGTATTTTCCCCATCATATCCATGGCCCATCCTCTAAATGGCCAAGGCTTCACTACTGCATGCAGGTCAGTTATGGGCACATGCCTTATTGTGCCATGCTTTTGACATGCTTGGCAACCTTTTGCATATTCTATGCAGTCTTTAAGGATAGTTGGCCAATAGTAGGAATGCCTTCGAAGCAACCATCTCATTTTCACCCCAGGCTGATGAGCACCACAGATGCCTTCATGAACCTCAGCCATAGTTGTTAATGCTTCTTTTGGGCCTAAACATTCCAGCAATAAACCATCTCCCCTTCTTTTGTAGAGAGCATTACCATACATCATTTATTGCATAGATTGTAATTTAATTTTTCTGCTGGCCTTCGAAGATGGGCCAGCCAAGTACTGCATTATTGGATGCCTCCAATCTTGTTCTTGTAAGTCATTATGGTTGACTTCTAGGATCACATTCCTTTTATTCAAGGGTGGTATTAATTTCTGATATGTTGTTTGGCTTATGTCCCTTTGAACATTATCCCTTCTCTTGAAATTTGAAATTTTCTGAGCCACATCATTAGCTCTATTATTCAAGAATCTTGGGACATGAGTTACATTTGCTATTTGAAATTGAGAAAGCAGATGTAATGCAACAACATAGTATGGCAACATGCTTATACTTTGACATTTGAAAATCCCTTTCACTTGGTTAACCACCAATTGAGAATCTCCAAATATGTCAACTGCATGAACTTGTAATCCAATAAGAATTTCCAGTCCCACTATTAAGGCTTCATATTCAGCTTAATTATTAGAACAAGTAATTTCATCCACTCTGAAACTATGTGTGGTTTCTACTCCTTGTGGTGACTTAATTACTATACCAATTCCAATTAGGCCATTGGCTTTTGATCCATCGAACCACATTTGCCATGGCTCAACACTAGCCATACCAAGTTCCATTATTTCTTGGCTTTCTGTTTGAGATGGATGGTCTGCCAAAAAATTAGCTAAAACTTGTCCTTTTACTGCCTTTTGGGGAATATATTCTAAATGAATTTCTAATAAGGCTAGTATCCATTTGCCAATTCTTCCCCTCAACATAGGTCTAGATAACATATACTTAACCAAATCTGTGGTTGCAATTACCAAGACAGTTGTGGGCAAAAGATAGTATCTTAATTTCATTGCAGCAAAATACAATGCAAGGCACAGCTTTTCTACAGCTGAGTATTTACATTCACAAGAATTTAAAAACCTGCTAAGCTAATAAACAGCTTGCTCCTTACCTTCTTCATTGTCTTGGGCTAAGAAAGCTCCCAATGAATCCTCTGCTGCAACTATGTACAACTTCAAGGGCTTCTCACCCTTTGGTGGCATCAGCACTGGAGGGTTGGCCAAGTAGGCTTTGATTCCTTCGAAAGCAATTTGATGCTCTGTCGTCCACACAAATTCCTCTTCATCTTTTAGCCTTAACAAGGAAGAAAATACTTTAGTTTTCCTTGCAGTGTTAGAAATGAATCTTCGAAGAAAATTAACCTGTCCAAGGAACTTTTGTAATTCTTTCTTACTTGATGGAGGTCTGGCTTCAATGATGGCTTTGGCTTTATTCTGGTCAATCTGTATTCCTTTCTTGTGTACTACATAGCCCAAGAAGTTTCCAGATGATACGCCAAAAGCACATTTAAGAGGATTGAGTTTCAACTTGAACTTTCTTATTCTTTCAAAAGCTGCTTCTAAGTGAAACAGATATTCCTCCATGGATTGGGATTTAACTACAATGTCGTCAATATAACACTCTAAATACCCTCCAATGAGGTCATGAAAGATAGTGTTCATAGCCCTGTGATATGTAGCCCCAGCATTCTTCAGACCAAATGGCATTTTAACCCATTCGAAGGTGCCAATATTCCCAGGACATCTGAATGCTGTCTTGTGAACATCCTCTTCTGCAATGCAGATCTGGTTATAACCAGAGTGCCCATCCATCATTGATAAAATTTGATGCCCTGCTGAACTGTCTACAACAAATCTACTATAGGCATAGGATACTCATCTTTTGGAGTTGCTAGATTTAAGTTTCTGAAATCAATGCATACTCTCATTTTACCATTCTTCTTAACTATAGGCACAATATTGAATAGCCATTCAACATACCTGATTGTCCTAATAAAGCCTGCCTTAAGTAGTCTAAGAATTTCCTCCTTAGCTTTCTGAATCACTTCTGGACTCATTCTTCTTGGTTTTTGCTTGTATGGCTTGAAATTAGGCCTCATAGGGAGCCTATGTTCTACTAACGACCTATCCAATCCTGGTAGTTCATTATAAGACCATGCAAAACAAGCTTTATATTTCTTAAGAACAACCAACAACTAGTTCCTGTCAAGAGCATTCAACCAAGCACTTATATAGATGGGCTGTTGTATAGAACCTTTCCCTAAATTTACTTCTTCCAAGGGGTCTTGTATCTGAGAACTTACTAAAGCTCCTTCTTTGATTCCTTCTAGCTTCGAAGCAATCTCCTTGCTTTGTTCTGTTCCTAGGTTCTTTGATTCAACATCTTTACCCTCCTCCTCATAGACAAAGTCTGTCTATAAGGCTTTTTCTTCCTGTATCTCCTGGACTTTTGTCTCAATATCCAATGCACAGTATTTATTAAGGGCTAAAACCCTGGCCTGTTGCTGCTCCTGCTTGCAGCCAATTATCATGGCTTCTTTCTCTTGCTCCTGCACTTTCTAGACTATTGATTTTACATCCAATGTTGAGAACTTAATTAGAGCTAAAGACTTGGCTTCTAGCGCTTCATCTCTTTGCCTACAACCAGGCATCATTGTCATCTTTAACGACAACCTCTTCATCAGCACTCTCCTGGACTAAGTGCTTCAGGTGTGTCACTTCCTCATCAGCCGTCACTTCGGTTGAGCCATCAGGTTTCCTCAGTATACTGAGTGGTGTCACTCCCTCAATATACAATTTAGCCTCTGCGAAGTCTGCACAGGCTATGAAGGGTTGAGGATCTGCATCAATTTCCTCTGTCTCTCCATTGCCGAAGGCCATCATTATTTTCTGATGCAAAAAGGAAGGCACACATTTGTTAATGTGGATTCAATCTCTACCAAGTAAAGCATTGTACTTAGCATTGCTGTCGATAACGAAGAATGCCGTCATGCAGTCCCTAGTTCCTACACTCAGGTTGATGGGCAGAATTCCCTGAGCCATCTGTTTGTCTCCAGCGAAGCCAGCAATGGTTGTGCTGGTTGGGATTAACCTAGGGTTCCTTTTCCCTAGTTTCTTCAAGGAAGATTTTGGTAGTAAGTTCACTGCTGCCCTATTATCCACCAAGACTTGGTTCAATTGTATCCCATCGAAGAAGGCCTTAATATACAAGGGCTTGACATGCTATGTCATAGAGTTCGAGGGATACTCAAAAGGATATGAGAGGTTAATACTTACCTCTTCTTCACTATCATATTCAGTTTCCATTGGGGTAGCCATTCTGGATTCATCTTGCACGACACTCACTTGTGAGTCTTCACTAGAGACTGGAATTGGGTCAATTTATTGGCCCTCTTGGTTCTCATCTCTAGCTTGGAATTCATGCGGTAGTACGTGTACCATATTCACTGACACTGAGCCAAATTGGATGGCTGGCTGTACCTGTTTCTCCTCTTGGCCACCTTGTTCAGTTACTTCAAAAGCATCCTCCATGCTGCATTCTGGCACTTCATTACTAACAGACTCCTTCGAATGGTCTTTTCCGACTAGCTTTTCAACAAAAAATGTTTGTTCAGCCATAAAGGCTTCGAACATTTCTTCCTCAACCAATCCTTTCTTTTGGCCTAGGCCAACTTCTTCTTTTGTCTCGCTATCACTCTCCATTAAAGCCTTCTCCAATCCTGCTAAACTGGACTTCTCTCTGGCTTTTAGTTCAGAGTGAACTTTGGCCAATTGTTCTCTACTGCAGCCCATTTTGCCTTGTAGAGTTGGTTTTGGA
This sequence comes from Camellia granthamiana, assembly GCA_036172215.1. NCBI lineage: Eukaryota > Viridiplantae > Streptophyta > Magnoliopsida > Ericales > Theaceae > Camellia > Camellia granthamiana. Next base: position 25,839,209 of record CM069917.1, on the reverse strand, counting down.
GTATAGTCTGACTTTGGATTCTTCTTTCCTTCTGCTTGGACCAATGAAGAGCTCTCTCCACTTTCTTTCAGGTCTTTCTGGTACTGAGTGTACCTATGCTGAATCTTCCTCCTTTGTGATCTCGAAATTACTGGGACCATATTTGGTTCCTTTGTTTTTGGGTGTTTAAGCAATACCCAATTGTTTGGGGCCACCAAAGAAGGTTTGATCATCCTACCTTGGTTTCCAACAACATCTCTTTGGGTAGATACCTCCCTAGGTTTGTTCTACATGACAAACCAATCTGGAACTCTAGGTACCCACGAACTTACTGACTCAGATGTTGAACTGTTCCTTTCTTCCTTCGAAGCCAACTTCAAAGCTGGTTGTGAAGGCCACTGCTTGGTTCTGACTTCATGTTTTGGGCCTAACTCAGGCCTTTGATGAAGGGGGCCACTTTTTGTCCTGCGTGAGACTGGTCTAAGGGGCCAATCTCTGGCTTTGATCCCATGAATTGAACCCTTCTCCAGTCTCCTTTCAGAATGACCGCTCTTCATTCTGTAGTAATTAGGTGGCCTGGACTCATATAAAGGTCTCTTGCCTTTAGAATGCATTCTATAGGCTGTTGGCTCAACCATTAATGGCTGCTGCCTACCACTAATTGGATATGGCCTTTTGTTATAAGCATTGGTTGGTTTAGGACGTCTCTGCACATCCCTGTAATATTGCTTCCCATCAATTGGAAGCCCTTTCAACCACTTATAACTCAGTCTGCACCTGGGACACATCCTTTGCATTATAGCTGCCTCTAAAGAATCGTCATCCAGTGCTTCTTCATCAGTGTCTTCCCTCTGGTGTGAGAAACCTTCTCCAATAATTGGTAGATTTCCAGTGTCTTTCTTGATAGTGGTCTGGTTGGCAACATGCATCTGCACATTGACTTCTTCCAATTCTTTCAAGGACAAATTTTGGAAGTCTGGCATAATGACATTGGCTGCCACCTCTTCAATTTCTAGAAATGGATTACTGTCGATCCCCATGGTCTTTTCTGCTTTAGTTGGGAATTTTAAGCTTCCTTTCCGAATTTGTTCTTGGATCTTGTCTCAAAAAACAATACAGTTTTTAGTCGAGTGAGACCAAGAGTTATGCCATTTACAGTATATTTTTCCTTTTAAGTTTATCTGGAGATGGAATTTTGACTCCTTTTGGTAACTTAAGGAAGTTGGCCGCAAGCAAATGATCAAAAATGTCATCTGCCTTAGTTAAATCGAAAGAGTATTTTTATAAAGGTCTTTCTTTTTAAACTGTTGGTCAATTGTTGTATCCTTATGAATTAATGCTTCATAGATCACAGGTTCTTTCCCCACAATCTCTGCTGTATCAATTTCATAATTAGGATCTCTATAATATGTCTTGTACGATACATTATTTCGATCTTGTTCCTCCTCTCGTAATGCTTCGTACCTAGACACCTTATAAGTCAGTTCCACGAAGTCTCTGAACTCAGCCGAGTCAAACTTCTTTCGAAGCCTAAACTCTAAGCCATTTTGAGCCAATCTCACGAATTCTGGCTCTAGTAAGATGACTCTACATTTATTTCATGCCCTTTAAAATCTGGTAATAAACTGGGTAGCCTTCTCATCAGGCCTTTGACTCAATCTTGCCAAGTCTACCATGGAAACCTCTGGCTCCGATTGGAAGAATTAGGCATGAAATGCCTCTTCCATTTGTTGCCACGTTCGGATAGAGCTAGGTGTAAGGTTAATATACCATACAAATGCTCCCCCAGTTAAGGAATTTGGGAATAACCTTAACTTCATATAGTCATTATTAATAAATTTACCACATTGAGCAGCGAACCTAGCAATATGCTCTACTGTTGATTGGTTTTCGTTCCCATAAAAAAAAGGCAAAATCTGGTATCCTGAAACCTCTTGGGTATTCATGTACCCTATCTACCCATTTTGGGTATGGTTTCCTGTACACAGGAGTCTGGACCCCCCGAGCCATCGGTCCACACATCTCTCTAACAATGTCAGTAATTTGGTCCCTAGAGACCATATTTTGTGCCTGCTGAACCACTACTGGAGGGACAAACACAGGATTTGGTGGACAACCTTGTGCCTGTGGTCCTCTTGGTCCATAAGGTGGTATATTTGGGACTGGTTGTCCCTGTGGCGCAGGTTGCTGTTGGGGGTGTGGGTAACCCCTTTGAGCTTGTCTTGCGAAAGAACCTGCAAAAGGTGCTGGAACAGGTGTTGTGTCTCTTCCATTTGTAGGAAAACCTTCCAATCTCCCGGGTATAAATTCGAATAAGGCATTAGTGAACCCCCTCGTGCTAGGTATGGCTTCGAACATGGGATTTGGAATCATTCTTATGCCATTTTCTTGTACTGGGCCAGATCCACCAACTTGCATGGCTTCACTGTTAAGTACTGAGGCATTTTGACCTGCTATAGGCCTCGAAATAGGTTCGTACCAAGACTGAGGTAATGATCTTTCATAGTTCTGATTACTAGTTTGACCATTAGAATGTCCATTAACTTGCATAGGCTGTTTATCTCTAGCCAATCTTTGCTGAGGGACATTTAAAACTTCCTCCATGTGTCTTGCGTTTGTTGGTTGGTGGTTATTCATTTGATCCAAAAAGAATGTTACCCACCTTTCCATCGTGTTCATTAACTGCTGTCCCATGGCATCTACTAGGCCACCCCATAGATTTATTGGCTGAGTAGATGGAACAGTAAATGGTCCAATTCCTTGGTCTCGTCCAATATTATGAACATGTGGTACTTGTTCTGAAGTGCTAGGCTATTCGACCATAGGTTCTGATAAAATGGGAATTTCCACAGGATGTGTTATCACATTATCCTCTGGATTAGGTATCTCTACCTCTCTTTCCACACCTTCTTCCAAGCGTTCATTTTCTCATTGTCTCCTACGTCTAGCCATTTCAATTAGTCCCATTGGGCGTGCCAAAAATATATGTTGGCTTTTTGGTTTTTGAAGGTTATTTTTGTAATTGCAAGCGTGCCAGTAAGGATCAATCAGTCCTTACAGAAAATTAATTGCCAACCAATTATCAGACGATTGTGTTTTAGTTCTTTCAACCTCAATGAAGAGGACTTTTACTGGTGGCTTGATTTAGGAGAATTAAGCAAGATAACAATTAAATGAAGAACAATTGAAATATTTCATTAAAATGAAAAACTTACAATGATCCAAACTCAGTCTCGTAGAGATTTACAGCAATAATCTACTACTTGAAACTACTCCTATGAACGAAGTGCAGTGCAGGAATTTAAAGTACAGGAATGTAAAGAACAGGAAATGTAAGACTGGAAATGTAAAACTGGAAAGGAAAATAAGTAGAATAAGACTGGTTTTTTGGATCTGAGTCTGGGGGCTTTTTCTGGGCCTTCTCTACTATTTATACTTCTCAAGGATGACCATCGAATTGCATTTCCAACCGTCGAATTGCTCCTCCATGATCACTGATTATGTTGTCTTATAATTAGCTCTACTATGCCATCACTTGTAATTAGGCTTCCCTCCTAAATTTGAATTTAAATGTGAGTAACTGTTGAAGCCACATCACCTTGTATCTCTTTGTTGATCCACTGCTACTCAGATCTCGTAATAGCCAATACTAACTGCCACGTGTACGATCAGGATCAAAGACTTGAATAGTCTTCCTGTATTACCCTTATTCTGCCACGCGTCGAATTGTAGTTGGCTTGTACAAAATATGTAATTGGCTTGTACAAAATATGTAGCCAACAAAAACAAAACATTGTAGCCAACAAAAATAAAACATCACATCCAATCCATAATCATTACACTTTTCTCTCACAAAAAAAGTCAAAAAATCTAAAAAGTCAAAAAGACCTTTCCAAACTAGACTTTTTAGCCCAGGCTAAAATAACCAAAAAACCAACCCGCTTCCCAAACTAACCCTAAAAAGCTAAAAGTGAACTTTTAATCTATTTTAAGTCACATCACCTTTTACATAAAACAGGTAAAAAAAATTAAAAAATAAAATAAAATTAATGAGTATTTTGAGAAGATAGTTAAAAGTTACATTTTGGCTTTTTTTAGCTTTTTTGTGAGAGAGAAAAAGGAGTTAAAAATTGAAAAGTGACTTTTAACTCACTTTCCAAAATAAGTCTAATTTTTAACCATCTTCTTAAAATAGCGATCAACATTGTTTTGTGCCCTAGACTTTTCACTGTGACAAAATTTGTGTGTATGTAGCGGTGTTTTAAGAAAATTGTTAAAAGTTATTTTCTTATTTTTTAAAATTTTTTTATTAAAAAAAAGATAAATTAAAAGTTAAAAAGTCACTTCTCACGTCTCAAAAAAACCTGTACTATTATGGAGTCTGCACTGGAGACCACGCCAACCAAAGGACAAAGTCATCCAATTAATATTTGCCAGTACGCATTCTTAAAAGGCAGGTATGTGCTTTATGTTTGTTTGGAAAGGCAGGTATGTGCTTTATGTTTGTTTGGATGGACGGGATAAGAGAGGATTGTAATTTATTGGATTATTAATTTTGAGATATGTTATTCTGAGATTATTTGTTTAGATTAAATTTATATCTTATATTTATTTAATCATGGGATTAGATGTCTAGATTGGACTATTTTTAGTTATTTAATATTTGTTTGGGATATTATGGAGAATGATAAATACTCAAATGACTATTTTATTCTTTTCAATTATTTACTAAGTAATAGCAATATTAAACATAATTTTAATATTTTAATTATTTTTAATTAGATTAAATAAAAATTTGTTTTATTTTATTTTTTGCACAATATTTTAATTATTTTAATTTATTATTTTCAATTAAATTAAATTTATAATTTATATTTTTTATTTAATATGTAATTTTAAATTAACAACAATAAAAAATAATTTTATTTAATATATAAATTAAATTTTCAACAACACCAAAAAAATTTAATTTATAAGGCCATAATTTATAATTTATTATTTTTAAATAAATTTAATTTATAATTTATATTTTTTATTTAATATATAATTTTAAATTAACAACACTAAAAAAATAATTTAATTTAATATGTAAATTTAATTTTTCAACAATACTAAAAAAATTTAATTTATAAGGCCATAATTTATAATTTATTATTTTTAATTAAATTTAATTTATAATTTATAATTTATAATTAAAATTTTTTGTTTAATATATAATTTTAAATTAACAACACTAAAAAAATAATTTATAAATGTTCAAAAGATTATTTTATCATTTTCTAATTGTTTGCTAAGTATTAGCATGGAGGGTAAAATGGACATTTCATAAAATAATCCCATGGATACCAATCCCATGGTTTCTATCCCACCTCCCCCCATCGGATAGGATAGTCACATATTTGTGGGACTAATAGTCTTGGGGGACAATTAGTCCGAAGCGAAAAAAATGAAACAAACAATAGACTATTAGTCCAGTGGGACTAATAGTCCAATTCCACCCCCTAATCCTTCAAAATAAACACACTCTTATTATATATATATATATTTATAAATATTTCGTATCTTTTAAAATTATAATAATTTATGATTTATAAATGAAATTATATTTTTTTCATTAAAAAAATATTGAACCACAAAATATGTAATTTATCACAAGAATACATAATACTATCACAAAAATTTATAATTTCATATCTAAATCATAAATTGTCATAATATTACTCAAAAAATTATATAATATTTGTCACAAAAAATATTAGTACAAGAACATGGGTAACAAATATGTATGTGATATATTCATTCTATAAGGAATGTGTACCAAAGAACTTTTTATTGGAACAATCTTTTGTGTAGAGAAAAGAAACTGAAATAATAAAAATAAATTACTTACGGAGATATTCTTGAATTGGATATTAGAACAACCTTTGATCAAGTCGAGTGTGTGACACTCTGTCCTTAAGACAGATTTGCCACTGCACAGGTGCTTATGGGTTATCGACGTCTATCTTCTAGGATATAATGATCAGAAAACACAGATTGTAGCAACACTACAAACAATCTGCCAGACGAATCAAACCTATGTTCTACAACTCTCTAAAATCTCTACGAACTAATATGAAAAATATATGCAAGACAGAAGAAAAACGGAAGCACACAAATTTTTTGGATTTCTGAAACTGCTGGAAAAGGGTCTGTATTTATAGGCATTGTGGTGCTTGTTCGGAAGGGTAGAAAAACCCTTCGAACAGGTGCAAAGTTGAAATTGTAGGAAAGATAAAGGAAGGTGACCGAGAGGCACTGGTTTAGACAGGAATTTGAATTTCGAATTTGGCGCAAAAAATTTGAATTCATTCCGTTAGAATTTCAAATTTTCCTGTAAGAATTTTAAAAAATTCAAATGAATTTTGTCCAAAAAATTAAAGTTAGAACCTGACCCTAGCACGGCTCACGGCTCAACCAACTAGGTGGCGGTGCGCGTGTGGTGGTTTGGGCCAAAACCCACTTTGTCCATAACTCCATTCCTTACAAAAGTTTGGGTGCCCTTTCAGGCCCAACTCAAGTAAGTCAACCTAAAGCTTATATACTTATATATAAGTTCACTTAAAGTTTCTATGTGGAACAACTAATTTAAGGAAATTCACATTTGATTCTTCAACTTCCTATTTCACGAATCCGAAAACGATGTCAACTTCCCATTCACTTATAATTGGTTTTAACGAATCATCTTCACCATGTAACTTATCATGTGATAAGGAACATGTTACCTCTTTGGACCCACTTCAAAGACGTGTGGGTCCCACTTAAATTTGGGCTCAAAGATGGCCCAAAATAAACCTATAAAATCATAATTTTCCAATAACTTTCAGTTATATAATACTACATTTATCAAATTTTCATGTCATTTATCATCTCACATATCAACATGTAATGGGTTCACCACTCAAATATATATTTAATATAATGTTGACAATTAGATCTAATATAATGTTGACAATTAGATTAACATATTAGATGTTAAGATAAAATGATACAAATAAATGATCATTATGGTACTACTTATGTATATAGTCCCCCCATCATTCACCGGCCGTTCATTAAAAATTAAATAAAATATTTAAATTATGATTTTAATATACATTTTATATATTTCTATACTTTTGTACATATTTTTATATGTATTTTAATAGAAATATATATATATACACACATGTATTGTCATATATTAACACCCGTTGAGTAGTGGGTGGGATCAAAATTTCATTTATGTTAGTTTAAAAGTAAAAACATAGAAAAATATATTTTAGAATATTTGGAAATAAAAAATTATATAAATATTAATATATTCTCAATAATTAAATAATTAAAAACATTATGCTCTATGAATATTAGAAACTTAAAAATAATTTTTTTGAAGACTTAGTTGGAAAATAACTTAGCCATTACAAGAACAAAAAATAAAAAGATTGCAAAATTTAGTTGTAGTAAAAATGATAAAAGAAAAGAAAAAGTTACGTAAAAAAAAAAGAAAAAAAGGAGAATAAATGATTTAATCAATGCTTATTTTATATTCTTCTTTATAATTTCTAGTATTTGTAATAAATTTAATATTTTGTTTTCTTTTTACAAAAACAAACAAACAAACAAAAATAAATATTTTTAATACATGTCAAAATAACTCATTATTCATGTTTTTTGAAAGTCCAATATATTTTGATGGGGGTTTTAGTATTCCACTAGTATTTCATTTTGATTTCTTAAAAAAAAGGGGGGTGGGTGTTTGTGGGACAAAAATAAATATTTTTAATATATGTCAAAATAATTCATTATTCATGCTTTTTGGAAGTCCAATATATTTTGATGGGAGTTTTAGTACTCCACCATTGTTTCATTTTGGTTTCTTAAAAAAAAAAAGGGTGGGTGTTTGTGGGACAAAAATAAATATTTTTAATATGTCAAAATAACTCATTATTCATGTTTTTTGGAAGTCTAATATATTTTGATGGGAGTTTTAGTATTCCACCAGTGTTACATTTTGATTTCTTAAAAAAAAAAAGGGTGGGTGTTTTTTTTTTTTTTTTTTTTTTTTTTTTTTTTTGGGGGGGGGGGGGGGGTTGTGTGTGTTTCACATTTTGATAAAAAAGAAAAAGAAAAAATCCCTAGGCATATATTACTAATAATATCATACATATATTAAAAAAAGTATTTCTCAATTGGATAAATTACTCTAAGTTTTCTTGAAATTTTAAAAAAATTACACCGATTCCCTCTAATTTGACATAATTATACTGTACTCCTTTAGGACGTTAATCCACATAAAACAGTCCCATTCCATCAATTATTAGTTACTAATATGGATTAAAAAAATGATATTAACTTTTTTTCTACGTTGAAATATATTTTTTTTAGCATTAATTATGTTTGTATTTACACGTCATCTGCTTTAATTTCGTCACCTTTAATCTTATTAAAAAAATAATCGATGTAATTATGTTAAATTAGTGAAATTTTATTATCAATTTCATATGTTATTATGTCATTGATTGATATAATTCCTCAGTCATATTTATTATCTATATAATAACGATTTGTTATAGAGTAATGTTATGGATATCAAAGTTTTTATTAAATATTTTATCAAATGTCTCACATGGGATGGATCCCACATAACATTTAGTAAAAATTTTGAGATCTTTAACATTTTCTTTGTGAAATTTTAACGATAGGTATAATTAATGACTTATTTAATAACAAAAAGTTAATAATTAGCATCTTAATTTTTTATGATCATTAAATGAGATATTCAATTCCAGATTTTCTACCACTTGCTTATTATAATTATTTTATTATCAAATTTATCCTCGCTTGAAGTATGTTTTTTTAATGGTAATATTAGGGATACTAAATTTTCTACCAAATAGATAATCAAATGTCTCACATAGGTGTGAGGTTCGTAATTTTGTGGACCCCACACCCATATAAGACATTTGGTTATCTGTTTGATAGAAAATTTGAGATCTATAGCATTTTTTTTTTAATCATGATGAATATTTAAGTAGAAGAATAACACTTTAGAAGTTAAAAAGTTTCCACATAAGTATGAGATCCATATTCATGTAAGATATTTGATAAAAATTTTGGAACATTTAGGGCCTGTTTGGTAACCATTCCGTTTTCAGTTTATATTTATAAAAATTTTAAAAACTGTCATAAAAACTTATTTGATAATTTTTTTTGGTTTATAAATAGTTGTCTCAATTTATAAATTTGAGGAAAAAACGTAAACTCAAAAAATGAGTTTACGTTTTCAGTTTTCAATTTTTTTTTCAAATAATTTATTTTCAATTATTTTTTTTTCAAATAATTTTTTTTCCCAAATAAATTTTTTTTTCAATTAATTTTTTTTAAATATTTTTTTTTCAATTAATATTTTTTTTCCCAATTAAATTTTTTTTCAATTATTTTTTTAATTAATTTTTTTTTTCAATTATAATGTGTGTGATTCCATTGTCATAAATAATTAAAATAAATATAAATATTTTAGGCCTGAACAAACATATTTTTTAATTTATGTTTTTAAAATTTTTTAAACATTTTGTTTAAACCAAACGAGTTTGTAATTTATGTTTTCCTAAAAATAAATAAAAACCAATTTATAAAAATTTTGTAAACATAAACAAAAAACGTAAACGTTACTAAACGCTACCTTAACATTTTTCTTTGTGAAATCTTAACGATTGTCTCACCAAAAAAGTTAGGGTATATTTAATGACTTATTTAAAAACAAAAATTTAATAATTAATATATTAATTTTTTATAATCATTAAATGAGATATTCAATTCCAGATTTTCAACCACTTGCGTTTATTATAATTATTTTACCAGTGATGTTAGAGACCTCTAATTTAGAGGCTCTAAATACACCTCTAATGAGGTGGAAAAGAAAAAAAAAAAAAAAACAGACACAGCACTGCCACATCACTAGTGACACTTCTAATTAGAGGTCCCAAGCATTTTTGTTATTTTATTATCAAATTTACCCTTGCTTGAAGTATGTTTTTTTAATCACGATGAATATTTAAGTAGAAGAATAATAGTTTAGAAGTTAAAAAGTTTCCACCATGTTAAATTTAATGCTGCTCATTTTATTTTAAAAATATTTTGTTAGCACATGAAATTTAAAATAATTGTACGTACTACATAAAAATATATGTAATAAAAATTATATAAATATTTAAATTTTTTTAACATGTGCTCTTAAGACATACATTTACAATATTATTTTCAAAAAATAATAATTATTAATTACAATAAATCTCAAATAGTGATCTTATGAACTGTTTGGTCCTCAATTTTTTCCTTATGAACCCAAAAATCTCATTCTAGTGTGAATTATATAAATAGCCAAAATGTAGGTTTTCTCATAATGTTAAAATTACTAAACGTAACACTTAAAAAAAAAACTCCCTAATATTTAAAAAACGTAACACACTAAAAAATTCTTTAATATACTTTTTCCAAACGTAACACTACAATGTAACGCATTAAAAAATTTCTTAGTGTACTTTTCTCAAACGTAACACTCTAATCAATGTAACACAGTAAAAAATTCATTACTATACTTTTCTCAAACGTAAAAAAAAAAAAAAAATCACTATTGTACTTTTCCAAATGTAACATTTCAATTAATGTAACACACTAAAAAATTCCTTAGTATACTTTTCTCAAACATAATACTCCAATGTAACACGTCAAAAAACCCATTCTCAAACATAACACTCCATATAATACACTTAAAAACTCCTTAGTGTATTTTTTTTATACATAACACTCCAATCAATATAACACACAAAAAATTTTTAGTGTATTTTTTTCCAAACGTAACACTCCAATGTAACACGCTAAACTCCTTAGTGTACTTTTCCTAAACGTAACACTCTAATCAATGTAACTCTAAAAAACTCCTTAATATACTTTTCTCAAAAGTAATAACGTAACATTTTAAAAAACTCTTTAGTATACTTTTTCTGAGCGTAACATTCTTGTGATAACTCAACCCGTATTATGCTTAATTATGCTTGTGATTATGTGTTTGATATGAATTTGCATGATTAATTATGTGATTTATGTAATTTTGAATTATATTTGACGAGTGTAGGAATATCTGTCACAATTAGAACTTTGAACTAAAAATTGAAACCTTTAGAGGCGCCAGAAACCAAGACCAACTTTATATTTGTGTTTAGCATGATTTTTAAAGCCTACTGTGAAATTTGGCAAAAATACAATTCAGAATGACTTAATTGGGTTTCATTAACATAAACCTTAGAATAAGCTCACCTCCGTGGAATTAGCCTAAGTTATATACATAGTAAGGCTTAGTTTAAGTCTTGAGATCACCTCATATTAACAAAACACTTGCTATGGTGTGGGGAGGGAGGGAGGGAGGGAGGGAGGGAGAGAGAGAGAGAGAGAGAGAGAGAGAGCTCCAAGAATTGAGAAAAGAAGCTAAAGATTTGGGAGAAATTCAAGGGGAAAACTCAAGAATTGATTTAAGGTATATAAAACTCAACTAGAACTCTTGGATTAATTCATCTCTTGTTTGAAATCAAGAATTAATTTGAAGATTTAAAACCTAAATGAGTTAGGGTTTTGAGTAGGGAGTTTGTTTGAGCTAAATTCAAGAAATTGAGCCTTGATTGCTTTAACTTTGTTTGATTTGAGTTCAATCTTATGAATACTTCATGAGATAAGCTCTAGATTGTTCTTAGAACAAAGATTTGTGTAAGAATCATCCATGTGTATATATGTATTTTGAACTTGATTATGTGATTCTTGAATTTATAGAAAAGATGAGACCTTGATTTTGAACTTTAAGCAAGATTGAAGTGTTTGAGTTGAAATTACACTTATATAATGTTAGTAGATCATGTTCTTAAGTTAGTTTTGCATGAATTTGGGCTTGAAATTTAGTTTGGAAACTTGGTTTTGAACCACATTTTTTGGCTGTCTGGTTTTGCCCAAACCGCTTGTACGACTGCGAGCTCTGCATGAGCGGAACATAAACGAAAACAAGGGAGTGCATTTTGCTCACTCAAGTGGCTACTACTTCCGCATGAGCGGAACATGACTGCATGAGTGGTGAGGCCTTTCGCACGAGCGGACAACAAAGGAAAATTTTGCTTCCTTTTGCTGACCTTTCCGACCTTCTGAACGTATTTTTGACCTTATGTAAACACTCCGGAAAAATGAAATGATGATTAGAAACCCATTGAAAAAGGATGTGAATCATTAAAAGAAAAGTGTACGAAATGGAACGTATTATTTATAGAATGTGTACGTGTGAAATGTTGTGTAGGTCGTGTGTCGGAGGGAACGCCGCAAGACCAAACACACTATGAGTAATAAGTTTGTAAAGATATGTTCTTAATTATTACTTCGGAACAATATAAATGTTATATATGTATATGTACTTTTGAAATTGAATTATGATATGACATGTATGAGTTGTGATTAATGCTTTACGAATGTTATAGAGTGCTATACGAATGTTATAAAATAAGCGAAAATGAATTATATGTGGGCCCAATGTCGTTTTGTTATAAGTGAGCCCAAGGCCGTTTTGTTGTATTTGGGCTTGAGACCGTTTTGCACATTGGACCCGAGGTTGTTTTGTTATATGTAGATCTAAGGCTGTTTCGTACATTGGACCTGAGGTTGTTTTATTATATGTGTGCCTGAGACCATTTTGTACACTTGGACATGAGGTTGTTCTGTAAAATGTTGAACCCGAGACTGAATATCAAATTTGAGTGTGAAGAAAACTATGGATCGTTTTTACTTCTGAAAACTTATTGTTATGTTAAATATGTTCGATGGACCAAACTCATATATTAACCATTTGCATTGTTATAACTCATTGAGCTTCACTCACTCCCTATTTTATATATATGTAGGTGATCAACAGGGAGATCAGCCTTAGAGTCAGCCTCCAGAACTGTCTATGTGGACCTGTTATACCAAGCCTCCAAGATGTGTCTTTTGGAAAATGCTATGGTATACCCATGTGAGAGATTTAGTAAAAAAAAATTGGTAATTTATTTGGAGTCTCTAGCATAACTCTTGTCTTTTTGATGTTATATTTTATGTTCAGTCTGTTGTTTGGTTTTTCTCAAATGGATTTGTGAATATGTAAACTTAATGTTGATGACTTCTCTGTATATAAGGTATGTTTTGAAATCATGATATGTATATGGAAGTTTATCTTGATCATTTAAGCACTGCTCAATGGACATTATACATAATATTTGCTTCCGCTTAAGGCCCCATTATTAAAAACATTTGTTTTCCTTGTGAGGCCGTAAGTAGTAATGTGATTATTGGCCAGTTATAAACCAAACTTTAAGAGGCGGGTTTAGGTCATGACAATTTCAATCAATGTAACATACAAAAACTCTTTAATATACTTTTTTTTTCTAAACGTAACATTCCAATCAATGTTACATTCTAAAAAAATTTCTTAGTATACTTTTCTCAAACGTAACATTCCAATCAATGTAACACACAAAAACTCATTTTTCCCAAACATAACACACTAAAAAACTCCTTAGTGTACTTTTTCAATAACAACATAACATTTTAAAAAACCTCCTTAGTGTATTTTTTTTTTTCAAACGTAACACTCCAATCAATGTAACACATAAAAACTCTTTAGTATACTTTTTCCAAACGTAGCACTCCAATGTAATACCAGAAAATCACACTAACAGAAATGTAGATTTTCACGTTCGACAACCAACACTTCATCCGCTAATTCCTCCAAAAAGAATCTTTCACACCTCACTTTTCCATTCGCATCCAAAAAATAAATCAGAAAATTATAAAAATGAATAATAAAAAGGCATCCACTTAAATTCAAATGGTACTAAATCAAATAAATATAACTTTTCAAAACAAAAAAGACTAATTTGTTCATTAAAAAAAAAAAATTAAGACTAAATGAATCAATATTCTCTCATATGAGATTTATGAGTAAATTTTCCTAATTAATTTAAAGTGCATTAAATGTGATTATATGACATAAATGAGTTCTTAACAAATGTTTTTACAAATGACCAATAATCTTTATGATACGCATTGTCATAAAAAAAATAAAGACAATACTTTATGTAATCATATTTTTACTTTTCTTTTTTTCTTTTTTTCATTTTTTTTTAATTCCAAGACATAAGTGAGTGCGTCTCATATGTATTTATGAATGTGAATCTCATTAATGTGTCTAGAATTGAAAAATGAGGTAAAAAATGAAATTATGTATAGCATTACACAAAAATAAATGTAACATCATTTCAAATTTATTAGCAAATTTCCTTAATGAATTTTTTAAAAGTAATTCACAACTTATAATGATATACTATTTCATAATAAAAATAATTATTATAAAGTGTGTGGGTCTCGTATACATTTATAATGTAAATCTCATTGCTATCGGTCTAAGATTGAAAAAACGAGGCAAAAAATATAATTATATGTATAATTGCCCAAAAAATAAATGTAACATTATTTCCAATTTATTAACAAATCTTATTAATGAATTTTTTAAAAGTAATTCACAACATATAATGATATACTATTACATAATAAAATTAATTATTATAATATTGTTTATCTATTTAATAAAGTGTACAGTAACGTTGGTGTGCACTTTTTCACAATTTTTTTCTTTTTGAAATTATTATTTTCAGAATACTCCATTTACAGGTGTTTGAGATTTGCTTTTTTAGTAATTTTTTTTTTAACTTTCGTCTTTAGTGAATTTAAAAATAAAAAAATAAAAAAAGTTTAGGCTTTTAGATTCTATTCAAAGAGACGAATCAAAAAAGTTTTAAAAAAAAAAAAAATTTGAAAAAAATCTAAATAAATTTCAGAGAAGACAAAAATAAACAAAAAAAAAATAGTGATTTTTTTTGCTTATTTTGATTTTTTCAATTTTTTTTTGGATTTGTTTTTTAAAAAAATTACTTTTTAAATTCCTCTACACACAACAGACCAAAAAAGGCAAAAAAAAAAAAAAAATGATATACTTTTGAAAAAATGTCATTAAAAACAAAAATAATATATATATATATTGTAAAAACATTAAGATGTGTGTGCATACTTAGAAGTGGTAGCATATACTATACATGTGCGCATACTATGGTTTTAGTGAAATAAGATTGTGAAATATATTATTAAATTTAAAATTTAAAAATTAGAAGTTAAAATAATTTTTGATAGGATACTCGGCCCATAAATTTAATTTCAAATTTTCAAATTTGTTTAGTTAGAAGTCCAATTGCTCACACACACTGTCTAAGTTTTGATAAAATGACCAAAATATCCCAAGTATATATATGCTATACACAAACCAAACCTAGCAAGCAGTCCAGAAATCGTCTTTCTCTCTCTTTCTCTTATCTCTTTCTCTCTCTCAGCTCTCCATCGATCGCCGTTGCCCACCATTTACCACCCGCCTCATCCGCGCCTCCGCCTCACCCGCAGCCCCTTCCTCTGTTGCGGTCAGTCCGCTCTCTCTCTCTCTCTCTCTCTTCCTTCTCTGATACCTAAAAGCTATTGACGATGTATTTTGGTCGATCAATCAGTACTTCAAGGAGTATCGCCACCGTCTCGAAGGTTACAGGGCTGCCATGGATCAAGCAACACTCCTTCCCTTAGATGTATTTAAGAGGGAGGTTTATAACTGAATATTGGACCGAGTTGGTTTAGGACGAAGTTGAAGCCCTTTACTCGGTCAAACATTGAGTGTGCGCTTGATTGAGACCTTAGTCCGGTCAAGTTAGAACGATTGTATATTGTCGATCCGGGGGAGATATGCACTCTTCGGAGTCGGACTAGATTAGTCCTCCCAACGGCTTGGACTGAGCTCATGCTCGGTTATGACTAAGGAGCTCGGTTGAGCCACGATGTGAGGTTATCAAAGAAACTGGACAAGTAGCACAGTTGTTATGTGATGGCGCGGCTCCGTGTTAAGTGTAGCTCGGTCAAGAGTACTATGCGGCGCCACGAGACTGCAGTAAGGGGATTGCACTATCTGTGCGCGTTGAAGCCATTTGGTGATTTCGTTAGGTGGTGTTTAGTTGTATTTGCGCTGACACGTGGGGAAATGGGCGAGGAGAGCAAGTCTACGCGTCCAGAGGGAAATGGACGCAGAAGTGCACGCAGAAGCTATATAAACGATGCTGCACCCCCATACTAATGTCTAGAACATCCTCTAATCAGAACTCACATACCAATCTATCTCCTCTCTTTTCTCTCTCTCACGCTAAGCGTGCTAACTTGATTGTCAGAGGGGTTTTTCGGCAGCACCCTGCCGGGTAGCTCACCATCATTGTGTTCTCAGGTTGATCGGAGTAAATGGCAGCTTGGACACGAGGAGTACAGATTACGTCGGATATTTGGCTCCCGTACAATTGGCGTCGTCTGTAGGAATTCGAAAAACAAAATTTGTCGTCCAAGTTCTTCCGATCAACTTCCATGGCGAACAACGACGATGATCCACTGTCTGCCATTGACGGCGTTACTCCGAAATCCGTTCGGAAAAGAGATGGTCTTCCCACCATTCCTACCATGACTGGTTTGAAGACCTCTCCTAGAGGGCTCTCCAGAGATGTGCGAGACAAACGCGCAAGGAGCACTGACCGCTCGTAGAGTCCCGACGGGCATTAGCAGCGAAGAGAATCGCACGCTCAGCGCCTGGAGCATAGGCTGAGAGACCAAGACACCGTCATTCGAAGGATGGTAGCGGAGATGGAGACGCTGAAGCGGGAGGTCAAAGGGAAGGGTGTTGCTGGAGTGGATAACCACAGTGAGCGCACCCAATCTCATCGCTCAGGCAGCTAGAACCAACGGCGGACACCCTCTCTCTTCATCACCAGAAGTTATGGGATTGGTGACTCTGACCCTCCAATAGAGAAGTCGTGCGCGCAAAACAGCAGTTACCGTCCCTCATGACCTTCGATGACGTTGAGATATTCCTACTCCGCCCATTCAGAGGACCTGAGGGACGTCTTGGAGGAACGAGCGCGCCGGCGGGAGGCGCAAAGGGTACCGACGCTGCAGCGCTTATCCCACGAAGGTCGCGCTAGTAAAGAAGTCGTAATGCCGCCGCTACACCCAACTATACATGTCCCTTTGGACAAAGACTTGGCAAGGCTGAACGCCACCCCCTTCTCCCTCGAGATAGAGACCACACTGCTCCCTGCGGGCATTCATCAGCCCAAGTTTACTCTCTACGACGGAAAAACAGACCCATAAATGCACGTGAGCCACTTTCGACAAAATATGACTAGATACAGGCGTAACAACACACTTATGTGCCTTATTTTCCCATTAAGTTTGGGTGAGTTGGGCCTAAAATGGTTCGAGAGGCTGCCGGAGGAAAGTATAAAAAGGTGGCAGCAGTTAGCAGAAGCATTTGTAACCCGATTCAAAACCAACACCAAAACGCCGAAGGAAGTCGACCACCTTCTGGGCGTCAAGATAGAACCAGGCAACTCCCTCAAAGCATACAACACCAAGTATTGGGAAACCTTCAACGAAATCCTTGATTGCCTGACCAACTTCGCAATCACCCAATACAAGCGCGGTCTCTCAGTCGGACATAGACTGAGGGACTTGCTCACCATAAACCAACCGGCGACCATGGAACTACTAATACAGCACATAAACGAGCACATCTGAGTGGAGAATGATGCTACCGCAGCCACCGCGAAGGCGAATCCGGTGGCAGTAGACAAGAGGGTGGCTGACAAGATTCACATGGTCGGACATGAGGCAAATCGTTTAAGCAATCGCGATAGAGAGTCAGACCGAGGTCGTCACAACTGGGGTAAGAGTCGCCACAACAACCGAGCTAATTATCCCCGCGATGTCGCGGAAGATGCAAAGAGAAAGTTGAACGCCAGAACATACATAACAACAGTTTTCAAAATCCCGATCTACCGCATCCTCAGCAAAATCCGTGACGAGTAGTACGTCCGATTTCCGGCTAAGTTGGGTGATGCACAGAGGCGCTTTAATCCGCAGTATTGCTGTACCTTTCATGGTAAGCGAGGGCACAGTACTGAGGACTGTCTGCTGCTGAAACAACATTTTGAGGAGTTGGTGGCCGCTGGCCACTTGGACCGTTACATTGACGGAGGCATCAAGGCCGCGCCATCATTGAGCCAGCGCGGGTATGCGAGCTCTGAAGGATGATAAAAAAAGTAGAGCATATGAGGGAAGCCCTGTCTATCCAGTCCGCGGTCAAAAGGGGTAAAACCGAGAAGAGAGATATGTTCAGCTTCTCAAGCCGGGATCTTGAACGAATTCAAACACCGCACAATGACGCGCTGGTGGTCGCCCTTCGCGTCAGGGACTTTGACGTTAAGCGCATTCTGATCGACCAAGGTAGCTTGGTCGAAATCATGTACTACGACGCCTTCAAGCAACTCAAACTTAGAGATACAGACTTGGCTCCAGCAACTTTGCCACTGGTCAGTTTCAACTCGCAACCAGAGTGGCCCATGGAAAAGATAATCTTACCGGTCAAAGCTGGATCCGTGGTCAAGCAAGTGGAGTTCTGGGTGTTGAAGGTGCCATCCACATACAATCTGATCCTAGGCAGAGGATGGCTTCACGCCATGCAAGCGGTGGCGTCGACCTACCACCAAGTTATGAGGTTTCCTTCTGCTACGGGGGTGATTGAAGAGATTTGGGGTGATCAGGTCATGGCCAAGTAGTGTTTCATGGCCGTGAATGGGAACCGAGTAACCAAAGGCTTCGTGCAAATGATCGAAGGTTCGAAAGATCAAAGTATCCTAGATGATATGGGCACCAGGGCAGAAGAAAATGCTGTTAAAAACTTGGTGGGGATGCAGATCAACGAAGATAATCTTGACAAGTTCTTTCTGTTGGGATCCAGCCTGACTGCCCAAGAACGGCTGGAGATGGTAGAGTTCTTGGTAGCGAATATCGAAATGTTTGCATGGACACCTTACGACATGCCTGGCGTTGATTCAAACTTTATTTGCCACAAACTCAACGTTTTTCCCGATGCCCGGCCTGTTATTCAAAGAACGCGGAGATCAGCACTTCATCATGCCGAGGTAGTGGCAGAAGAGGTCAAAAACTTTCTTGAAGCAAGGGCAATCCAGGAAATGCACTACCCTCGGTAGATTTCCAACACGATCGTGGTACCAAAGAAGAGAGGAAATGGCTAGTCTGCGTTAACTACATGTAATAACCCCAACCCCAGATTAACGTTAATTTGTGCTTAATTATGCCTAACAATAATTTAGGAAGGATTTGGAACTAAATTGCATGTGTGATTGCGTGATTTTGTGTTTCTATCTGTTCGGTGTAGAAATATCTGTTCACGTTTTAGTTTCGGTTAGCGAATTGAAAGCTTTATCGGCATTCGAACCAGAAATTGACTTGATTTATGTGCTTATTAGAATTTATAGAATTTTATTGTAGGGTTAATTAAAATTCAATTCGGAGCGATTAAATTCGATTAAAATAATGTTATTTGGTCACTTTTGACCAATTGCCACTTAATAGGCCATTTGAGCCCTACTCACCTTCTATTATTCATTTTTGATCACTCTTGAACTTTGAGAGGGAGAGACAAACGGCTGAGAGAGTGAGAGAAGGGGGAATTGGTGTAGGGCTTGAAGATTTACTTCACAAGGAGAGGATTTGCTAGGAAAACTTGGAAACCATCACTAGCATAAGGAATTGAGGTCCCTAGATAAGAATGTTAATCTCTAGTCTTGAAATTTAGTTGATGAGATCATGAATTAATGGTGTTAGGTGGGTTAGCATGTGATTTGGACTTAAAAAGGGGAATTAAGAATGAATTCATGCATGCATGCATGTTCCATAGCATTTTGGAGTTTGATTTTCAAGAATCCTTGCATGCATGTTATAATCCAAGCTTTGTTTAGAAATTCTTCATGTTCCATGTCATAATATCATAGTTGATCATGTTTTTGGGATAAACATTTGCGTTTAGTTATGTTTTGGAAGATTTGAATTCAAGGAATTGCATACTAGTCATGTACATGAGTTAATGTTAAGTTTCATGTTGGAATTGTGCATGATTGATTTACTCTTGGG
Organism: Camellia granthamiana; assembly: GCA_036172215.1. Classification (NCBI taxonomy): domain Eukaryota; kingdom Viridiplantae; phylum Streptophyta; class Magnoliopsida; order Ericales; family Theaceae; genus Camellia; species Camellia granthamiana. The sequence goes on along the minus strand of CM069917.1, from coordinate 25,819,076 downwards.
CCATGATTTCTTGAATTGAAGCTTTAAACTTGTTGTTTTATGAGTTACTAAGGGTTTTTCAAAGTTTTGGACCAGAAAAATGAGTTTTGGAAGGTTGATTGTCGAATTTGAGCTTGGGAGGTCAATTTGGATTTTCCAGAAAATTGACCCACGCTCGAGCGTGAAGCCTAAGTACATGCACTTCCGCTCGAGCGGCGAGAGTCACGCTCGAGCGTGAAATGCATATACCCAGAAGTTTGCATGTTTTATAGTCCGCTCGAGCAAGGGAATCTACGCTCGAGCGAGGGTCTGAGTCTCACGCCGAGCGGAGATCGAGCGTTCGTCGAGCGTGAAAATCACACATCCAGCATTTTTGTCGTGGTTTATAGTCTGCTCGAGTGAGGAAGTCCACACTCAAGCGAAGATTCATTTTCTGCATGTACACTCGAGCGAAGAAAGCCACTCTCAAGCGTGGACCTTATTTCAGCAAATTTTGAGAAAATGTTTCCAAGGCATTTTTGCATCCTCATTCCATCCTAGGCATTCCCAGGCCATGTTTAAGATCCCATAATGAGGATAAGAGATTAGAAGCGCACTAAGAGCCAACGAAATAAGTTTTGTACAACTGGAACGTGTGTTTCAAGTATGTATCTGTTATGTGTTGTGTAGGTCATGTGCCACATACCGTTTGACCAAGCTTACTCCGTCTGTCTGTCTTAAGGCCCACTGTGAATAATAACTTTGTAAAGTTATGTTCAATTATAAGTATTTACTGAGTGATGTAAAATGATCTGTTTGCCGAGGTAATATTTTCTGTATGAATGAATGGTTGTCCAATGTTTTTGAAATGTATTCGTGACATTCTTAGCCTCAAATGATAATTGTTATCTGTTCTGTTACGTCCCTTTATGGGTCAACTGTACGCCTCATGAGCCAACTGTTATGGATCCTTACGTCCTTTTATGGGTCAACTATACATCTCATGAGTCAACTGTATCGTCTCCGTGCACGTGAGTCAACTGTATGCCTTTATGGCCGTCCCTTATGGGTCAACTGTTTCTGCTAGTGCTAAAGAATGTATCACGTAAACTTAAACAAGGCTTATGTTTTCTGTCTGTATATGATCTAGACAAGTTATGGTTTTGATATGAAACTGAATTATGAATTCTAAATCTGTATGGACTCATTCATATAACCCCTTTACTCTGTTATTATTCACTGGGCTTTCGCTCGCAGTTTATATTATGTATGTAGGTGAGCCGGCACATGACCAGGGCCAGAGTTGATGGCCTTCTATTATGTTTTTGTCAGCCAACCGTTGTGTCTCCCGAGGAGGTTCCAATCGAAGTCTAATGCTAAGGCTGTTTTCGTACTCATGCTAGTCTCTGTATGTGTTTTGTAAAGACAGGTCTTGGGATGTAAATACTTTGTAAATATTGGTGTCCTTTGACTGGCATGCTTATGTATATATATAAGTTTTGGAATCTTCTGTCCCATGTATGTCATCACAGCTCATTGGACCTTGTCTATTTTGTATTATTGCTTCCGTAGCCCCTTATTATTTACTAATCTGTCCAGAGGCCTTTGGTAATCCATGGATTACTGGCCAGTTACGGTGCTAAACCTACAGGGGCGGGTTTGGGTCGTGACACTACAAGACGGTCAATCGAGCTTACCCCAAGGACAGTTTTCCCTTTTCTAGAATCGACCAACTGGTGGACTTGACGTCTGAACACAACCAACTCAATTTCTTGGATGCTTACCGCGGTTATCATCAAATCGCCATGTATGAGCCTGACCGGGAGATTACCTCTTTCACAATGCCGAGGGGGTTGTTCTGCTATCGAGTTATGCACTTCAGGTTGAAGAACGTCGGGGCAACCTTTTAAGGAATGGTCACGAAGATGTTTGCTCTCTTGCTCAGCCGAACAATAGAGGCATATATCGACGACATGGTCGTAAAGAGCAAACATGAGGCCGACCACTTATCTGACTTGGCGGAGATATTTCCATTCTCAAGCACCACAAGCTGCGTCTAAATGCGTCAAAGTGTGCCTTCGGCGTGGGGTTAGGGAAATTCTTGGGCTTTCTGGTCACCAACCGTGGCATCGAGGTAGACCCCTCTCAAATCAAGGCCATACAAGAATTAAAGCAACCTAACTCGGCAAAGGACGTGCAACATCTTGTCGGGATGGTAGTCGCACTTAACAGATTTATAAGCCAGTCATTAGATCGTTGTCGCCCTTTCTTCCGAGCCTTGAAGTCCAAGTTTTCATGGGGTGAAGAATATGACAGAGCCTTAGCCAAGCTAAAGACATACCTATCTTCCGCTCCAATCTTGGTCATGCCGAAGCACGGTGAAAAGCTCTATCTTTGTCTAGTTGTTTCTCATCATGCCGTAAGCGCGGTGCTTATTCAGGCAGAAGGCATACAGCATCTACCGATCTTCTACGTAAGCAAAACCTTACTCCCGGCAGAGTCGAGATATTTGCCGCTGGAGAAACTCGCCTTAGCACTGATGATGGCCTCAAGGAAATTAGCACACTACTTTCATGCTCACACGATCGTGGTGTTGATTGAATTCCCTTTGAAAGCCTTGTTTGAGCAAGCTGACTTCTCCGGTCGAATCCTGAAGTGGGCAGTTGAGTTGGGACAATTCGACGTCAAGTTTCCACCCCGAACTACCATCAAAGCCCAAGCGTTGGCCGACTTCGTTGCGGAGTTCTCGCCCAGAATTCATCTAGTTTGCCCGGTGGATCTTACCAGTGCAACCGGGGATAGGTACGGCGGAAATTGCATAACCCTCCATCCAACTGAGTGTTGAAGGCGACGTGGACGTTGCGCGCCCGTCTACAGACCCATCACTTGAAGGCCCACTTCAGCCTGGCAATGCGCCGTTAAATTTTGGAATAACAAGACAACCTATTGGATTCGACGCTGTATCGCCCAAAGGGGATGAAGGCATGTTTGTTGCAATTGTCAATGGCACGCTTGCCGCAGAACTAGCCGAGCAGCCAAGCAATTCTGATCACCTGGACTTTCAAACGTCCCAGGACCCCGCTGAATGTTGGAAGCTTTTTATCGGTGAAATGTAGAAGCTTTTTGTCGATGGCGCCTCAAGCTGACATGGAACCAGGCTGAGAGTGGTCTTGATCTCCCCAAACGGACTAACCATTGAACATTCAATCATGCTAGGATTTCCTACGTCAAACAACGAGGCTGAGTACTAACCGGGCTAAAAAGCGCACTCCAAACGAAAGCATCCGAGCTGAGTACGAAGCACTACTAACTGGGCTAAAAAGCGCACTCCAAACGAAAGCATCCGAGCTGATGGTCTACAGTGACTTCCAACTTGTTGTAAACCAAGTTTCTGGGGAATACGAAGCCAAAGATGGCAAAATGGCCAAGTACCAAACTTTGGTAAGAGAGCAAATCAAGAAATTCCAAGCCATAAGAGTCTAATAAATTGACCGAGAAGATAACGGCCGAGCAGATGAGTTGGCTGGTTTAGCTTCCATAGTCGACAAATCTACCCCTAGCTCTCTTCTGATTGAATTCCTGCCAAGATCTAGCATTGAAGACTTAGAGTAGACGGAAGTTCTCTGTACCGAGCTAGGCCTTTCTTGGATGGACCCTATCATCCTTTTCCTTAAAGAAAGGATCTTGCCGACTGACAAGAAAGAGGCACACAAAATCCGGGTAAAACCTGAGCGGTTTTGGCTCTCCACATCCGGTGCTTTGTATAAGAAGTCCATCACTACCCAAACCCGCCCCTATAGGTTTAGCATTGTAACCAGCCAGTAATCCTTGGATTACCAAAGGCCTCTGAACAGAATAACGTATAATCAAGGGGCTGCTGAAGCAAATATACAAAATACAACATCCATTGAGTCATGTAGATATACATGGGACAAAATAATTTTAAAATTTATAAACATACACATGAAATCACATAGGTACAGTAATTATATACCACCCCATGTACAGATAACCAAAAGTAAGCTGTTCATTAAACAAGGGAAAACAAAGTGTTGAACGTTCAAAAGACATGGTCACACGACTTGACTTGGTCCGGAACCTCCTCGGAAGGCGCATAAGGTGGCTGACAAAACGAAATCCCAGGCCATCAACTTTGGCCCTGATCACGTGCCTGGTCATCTATATACATAACACAAATAGTGAGCGGAAGCCCAATGAATAATGACGGAGTAAAGGATTTAATGAATGAAGTCCATACAAGATTCAGAAATCAGATATATATATTCAGATCATATATAGAAATCAGAGTTCACGCTTAATCATATGTGGTACATCCATTAGCGCTAACAAAATAGATACGGAACAAATACAGAACAGATGGTGGTTATGAGTAACCAGTTCCATAAAGGAACCTCCGGATCCGGGTAACAGATAACAGATATGTTGAGCCCCATGATGAAGCCTCCCGTACGAGTAACAGAGTGCAGACATATTAAGTTCCATAATGGAACCTCCGATACTGGGTAACAGCTAACAGATATCACATAATGCTAAGGATGCCATGAATACATTGTCAGAAATTGGACAATTATTCATTGTATAGAACATATCATTTCAGAAAACAGATCTTAATTCATCATATAAAAAATAAATAAAGTTGAACATAGTTTTACTAAGTTATTACTCACAGTTGGCTTCGGGTGCAGACAGACGGAACAGACTAATCAAATGGTTTAAGGCACGTGACCTACATCAACACATAATGAATACACATTTGAAACACACGTTGGAATATATCTAATTCATTATGTTTCATTTTTAGTGTGTCTCTACATTTACTCTCATTATTATGTCTTAATCTTGGCTTAGGAATGCCTAAGATGTAATGAGGATACCAAAATGTACTTGAACACATTTAATAAAACTGGTTGAAAACAGAGGTCCTGCTTGAGCGCAACTTCTCCCCCTTGAGCGAACATGCATATTGTGAGGGGATGCTCGAGTGTAACTCCCCACGCTTGAGTGTTCCGCAAATTTTGAAAAAGTATTGGTTATGTGATTTTCATGCTCAACGGACACTCGATGGTCGCTTGCGCGTGAGACTCATGTCCCCGCTCAAGCGCAACTCTTGACACTTAAGCGGTCTGCAAAAACATGAAACTTCTGGGAGCATGTAATTCACGCTTAAGCGAACTTCTGGTTGCTCGAGCGAAGATGCAAAAACAAAGGTGGCCACTCGAGCGCAGAATCTCATGCTCGAGTGGAAGTGCAGATTTCACCTCCAAGCTCCAAACTCAAATTCCTCACCTCAAAACTCATTTCTTTGGGCCAAAATTCTGGAAAACATCTTGGTTTGAACTTCATTTCATAAAATCAAGGCCCAAAAACAAGTCAATTGTGCAAAAATTCAACTTGAAATGTAAGAACATGCTATAAACATAACATGCATGTATTCACTTGAGTTCTTAGCTTCCAAAACTTGATCAAATGAGGTCCAATGGTGAGAAATGTTATGAATTCTTCAAACCATGATAGAATTACAACATGAATGTGAGAAAAGCTTTGAAAACAACGTTAAAATGCTATGAAACATGCATGCATGCATGGAATGACTTAGCTTTCTTCAATTCTAGCTCAATTCCGATATGAATTCACCTATTTCACTTGTATTCATGTGCTAAATAACTCAATTCCAAAGTTGTAAGGTTGAGCTCTTACCTAGGCTATCCAATTGAGCTTCAATTAGTCAAAATCTTGAGTAATTCTCTAATTCTCCTAGCAATGGCCTTCTTCACCTCAAATTTGGTCCCAAGTTCTATAGTCTGTCACTCTCTCCCACATTGAGCTTAAAAGATGAGGGAATGAGGGTTTCAAAATGTGTAAGAAGAGATAGGAGTGGCCTTATATAGGCTTGCTTAGTGATAATTAATTAATTGGGCTTAAGCTAAGCAAAGTGACATTAATTAATCTAATTTAATCATTCTAAATCAAATTTCAATTAAACTTACTATAAAATTCTAAAAATTCTAATTAACACAAATACCAAGTCAATTTCTGAACCGGATGCCGAAAAGGCCTTCAATTCGCAGGACAAAACATAAACATGAACAGATCTTTCTATGATGAACATATATAAATACAAATAATGCAACACACATGTAATTAATTCAAAATTTGATCTTAATAACTTATTAGACATATGAAATCATGAATTAACGTTAATCATGGGTTGGGGTTGTTACAAAGTCGTTCACCAATCCATACCTCAAGTGCGTTCACCCAGACAAAGTCGATGCTTTCCTTTACGAGATCTATGAAGGCATGTGTGGAAGCCATATCAGTAGAAGATCTTTGGCCTACCGCACTATTTCTCAAGGATACTGGTGGCCATGCATACAGGCAGATGCACAGAAATATGTGAGGAAATATGAGAAATGCCAGAAGTTTGTCCATCAAATTCATCAGCCAGCCAGAGAACTCTTCACTCTCACAAGTCCTTGGCCCTTTGCAATGTGGGGGCTTGACATTGTGGAACCACTCCCAACCGTGCCAAGCAACCGCAAGTTCTTCATCGCGACGACAAACTATTTCACCAAATGGGTCGAGGCCGAGTCCTTGGCGATAATTAAAGAAAAGGATATAAAGAAGTTTGTCTGGCAGAACGTGATAACGCGATTTGGAGTTCCCAAAGCGTTGATCTCCAACAATGGCACCCAATTTGATGAGCAGTTGTTCAGAGGATTTTATGAGGAACTAAAGATAGAATTCTATAATTTCACACCGGCCTACCCTCAATCCAACGGCCAAGCCGAAGTATCAAACAAGACCATTCTAGATGGGCCGAAGAAAATATTAGAGAAAGCCAAAGGAAAATGGGTCGAGGAACTTCCAAATGTTCTCTGGGCTTACCGAACAACACCAAGACGCTCGACCGGGGAGACGCCTTTCGCCTTGGCATATGGTATAGAGGCAGTCATCCCATTGGAGATCGGTATGCCTACCATTTGCAATGAAAATTTCGAGCCCGACTTGAATGCTGAAGTCATTATCTTAGAATTGGGCCTTGTAGAAAAACGCCGAGAAAAGGCCCTAATCCGTGTCGCAACATATCAACAAGAACTGTCTAGGAAGTATAACAAAACGGTTAGCCCCAGATCGTTCAAAACCGGGATTGGGTCTTAAGAAATGAGATGGCAATACTCTGGTGCCGAGCGAAGGAAAACTAGGGCCAAACTGGGAAGGGCCTTACAAGATCACCGGTCTGGCGGGCAAAGGGGCATACCATCTAGAAGACTTGGATGGCAAAGCTATACCACGGCCATAGAGCACAGCCAATCTGAAGTTGTTTTATTTTTAGTTTCTGTCTTTAAATGTAATTTTTTGTAAGGGCCAAACATTCCCCTCCATTTACCAATGTAAATTCATGAACGTAATAGAAAAGAGTTACTATACATAGCCAATTTCTTGTGATTAGTGGATTAAGCAATGAACAGGAGGCAACTGCCCCCCCCAGGCGAGATGATTTTGCTCAGCCATTAGAGTTAATGAATTTTTCAACTCTAACCTTTTAGTCGGGATGATTTTGCTCGGCCATTAGAGTTGATGAATTGTTCAACTCCAAGCTTTTGCCGAGATGATTTTGCTCGGCCATAGGAGTTGATGAATTATTCAACTCCAAGATTTTAGCCGAGATAATTTTGCTCGGCCATTAGAGTTGATAAATTGTTCAACTCCAAGCTTTTGTCGAGATGATTTTGCCTGGCCATAGGAGTTGATGAATTGTTTAACTCCAAGTTTTTTGCCGAGATAATTTTGCTCGGCCATTAGAGTTGATGAATTGTTCAACTCCAAGCTTTTAGCCGAGATGATTTTGTTCGGCCAGTGGAGTTGATAAATTGTTCAACACCAAGATTTTAGCCGAGATAATTTTGCTTGGCCAGTGGAGTTGATGAATTGTTCAACTCCAAAATTTTAGTCGAGATGATTTTGCTCGACCAATGGATTTGATGAATTGTTCAACTCCAAGATTTTAGCCGAGATGATTTTGCTCGGCCATTGGAATTGATGAATTGTTCAACTCCAAACTTTTAACTGAGATGATTTTGCTCGACCACTAAGTTGATGCATTGTTCAAGAATGTTGCTGTTTGGTTCAACTTTAATTCAACCATGATGGTTAGCCCAATTAATTTACCAAATGCTTGTTCGGTTTGTATTGCACGGTTGTAAGGTAGAAACACAACATTCACTGCAAGAATACTCGAGATATGTTCATAAAAGCTTTCATTAATTGAAAATTTAAGTACAAGAGGAGGGGCTTGTAGCTCGGTTATGAACGTTCTAAGCAAAAAGACGGAGGATTCATGACTAAGCTAGGGGGGAGAGATCGGCGAACTTGTTCCCAGCTCCCTCTGTCATGGCCTCCAAGTTGACCACAACAACTTTTTCTTTGTCGCCAGGCTCCTTCTGGCCGGCCTCATCCTCAGCCTTTTCCTCGGCCTTTTCTTGCAAAGAGTTGAAGACTTTATTGGCATAATAGACCGGTAGAAAGGCAAAGGGAGGAGAGGTGAACACCCCGGTCTCAGATCCTTGGCCAAAATTTTCACAAGCAGCCTTCTAACCAGACTTGAAGTGGATGTCCTTGGTAGCTTCAACTTGTTTGATGTAGTTGTCCTCGGCCGCCTTGAAGCCGAGGTTGTTGGCCTCATCCACGGCGTCCTGCCTCGCCTTCTTTTCAGTCTCTAACTCGGCCTTCAAAGCGTCCCTTTCTTGCTTGGCCCTACCAAGCTGGCCAAGAAGCATGGCATTGTCAGCATTGACGATCTCAAGAGAGGCCTTAGCTCGGCTAAGCTCAGCCGAGACATTTTTACCGGTGTTGTTCAGCTCGGTCACTTTGTGGCGCAAATTGACGATATGGTCCATGATGAGATGTTGTTTTTGGATGGCCTACAAGAAGTAGGAATGAAGTTAGCCCAAGCAAAGAGGTAAACTGAGCAGAGACTTGATGAAATTTTGAATCGTACCCTAGTCATGGACTTGACCATTGATTTCACGAGCCGGGTGTCGGGAACATGATCACTCTCAGTCACATTGCTCGACAGCAGCAACGCCTTCGATAAATCAAAAGCCAAGAGGTGCTCATTGTCTCCCTTGACGGATGCGGTGGCCGGGATCTCTTTACTTCCGGCTTCCACGGGGGAGTGGGCTCGGTACCCTGTACTAGCTGATCAGTGCTTAGCTCGGCCACGAGCTTAGAAGAGGGGTCGGCTAATCGGGCCCGCTTACTAGCACGGCGAGAATCCACAGGTAGGACAGCCGTGGAGGCCAAGGCAATCACAATCCCCGAGCTCTAGCCAACGAAAGAAGCAGGAGGTGGCACGCTCGGAAGCTCGGTAGAAGTGGCAATAATCAGGTTCTTATTCCTGCTCCTCTTCGCCATCTCTTCCTCCTCGGTTAGTCGTATAAGGAGCACGTCATACAGACTTGGGTCAGACGGAGGAGAATGAGCTCGGAGAAAATCTGTAACCTTGCTCCTGCGGGGAGCTGAATAGCGATAAGTCGGGACGTAACTGAGAAGCTCGTGGCAATCTCAGTGCCAGTATCTCAGTCCAGCCCTGATTGTCTCTTTGTTCGGATATTAGTAGTTGGCTTGTAACTTTTCGATAGCTACAAAAGGGAGACAATTAGCTCGGCACAATTAATATTGAAAGAATAAATCAGTAAAAAAGATGGGCTTACAAGAAGAACCGAAGTCCTTGCTGATGTACCAACTGGGCACGTCAGTTGTTTCATAGTTATCGGACACCTAGAAGAAATCGTCATCATGTATGTCCTTGTCCGGCGTGCCGGTCACTAATCGCTCTCTGCCCTGTTTTTATTTTCAAATAATAATTGAAACCATCTTTTGTTTGACCGAGTGTATATTGACGCAAGATCTCGGCCAGGTCCATATTTAAACCCAGCCGGTGGTATAACTCGGCCACGCCGTTTATGATTCTGAAAGTGTTGGTGGATACTTATATTGGAGTGAGCCCGGTGCGTCTCAGAACTCACATATCTAGGGTTACGCTGGGAAGCATAACCCCACTTCGACTATGCTTAGCACGGTGAAGGGTAGGACTCCAGCCTACCCCATGAGTTTATATCCTTTTCACCGAGCTCTAGATGCACATCGGCCGGAATACCGTACTCTTCTCGGAACGCGGCCAACGTGCCCGACATATTAACAAGGAAGCAGTAGTGCCCCATGGGAGGCCAGCTAGTTCAGCACGACAGTGTTAAGTTTGTAAATTTTTGCACGATGGCTGCTCGGTCTTTGAGAGCCCTTGTGTTGGTGTGTTTTGTCCCCTAGGACTCTGCAGTTAAAAACCAAGTATAAATGATAGCGCGGGTGCGCAAACGAGCTTGACTTCAGCCCGGTCACTTTAGGCGCAATAGAACCTCGATCTCGATGGGTGAACTCGGTCGCTCAAGCGGACCAGATATTAGCCGATCGAGCGGCGTAGCACGTTTATTAGCATGGTTCTCACCTAAGTTCTATAAACATGGAACTTGCTCGGTTCACTTATGGTTTTGGATCAAACGAAGGTTTTTAGCCTGGTCGGTCCCAGACTTTAACATGTTCATCACAGAAGATGATGAACAGTGTCAAAGACAACTTTTGCGATCACACTGGGAAAGAACCCTAGCCTAACTCCATTTGAAACCCTGAGACCTACTGTTATCATACCCTAAACTTGTCTATGGAAGTTGAATTTAAGAACATGGCAAGCCCAAAAACACGAAGAACAGTAAGAACAACAGAGGGAATTCGAAGGACTTACGGGGTTTGAGGGCGAGAATTAGAGTTCCAAATAGGAAGATGCTTCCACGCGGCAACGGCGAGGCCGAATCTACTAGAGGGATGCTTCGATGTGGGCAAGAAATGCAGAAAATAAGAGAGGTTGTGTTGTAGCTCTAGATTGCTGGGTCGTCTGAGAGAGAAGATGAACAGTAGGAGAAGAAATGTGAAGGGGCATACGGTGTATGTATAAGAGAAGAGGTGCCAAAATTTGAAACTGAAGAGACGACGTGGGGCAGCTAGGTTGGCTGCATGAGGCCAATGAGCAGAGAACACATGTCTGTGATAAGACCAGCGACAGTCTTAAAAGGACAAGTAGAAAAGTCGAATCGCCAACCGAGCAAGTCATGAGACCAAGCATCAAAGTTAGCTCGGCGAATGAATGAAGATAGATGACCAAGCGGATAGATGACCAAGCGCCGAAGAAGTTAATCCCAGTCATGCTGGCGCGGACAGAATTAAGGGGCAATTGAGAGAGAGGTTTACAACGGAATATTGAGTCGAGTTGGTTTAGGTCGGAGTTAAAGCTTTCTGCTCAGTCAAACATTGAGTGCACGCTTGATCGAGGCCTTAGTCCAGTCGAGTTAGAACGATTGTGAATTACCGGTCCGAGAGAGATATGCACTCTTCGGAGTCGGACTGGATTAGTCCTCCCAATGGCTTGGACCAAGCTCATGCTCGGTTATGACTGAAGAGCTCAGTTGAGCCATGGTGTGAGGTTATCAAAGAAACTAGACAAGCAGCACGGTTGTTGTGTTATAGCATGGCTCCGCGTTAAGCGTAGCTCGGTCAAGAGTACTATGCGGTGCCACGAGACTGTAGGAAAATGATTGCGCTGTCCGTGCGTGTCGAAGCCGTTTAGCGGTTTCGTTAGGTAGTGTTTAGCTGTATTTGCACTAACACGTGGAGAAATGGGAGAGGAAAGTAGGTTCATGCGTCCAGAGGGGAATGGACGCAGAAGCGCGCGCAGAAACTATATAAACAGTGCTGCACCCCCATACTCAGGTCTGGAACATCCTCTAATCAGAACTCACCTACCAATCTGTCTCCTCTCTTTTCTCTCTTTCACGCTGAGTGTGCTAACTTAATCGTTAGAGGGGTTTTCCGGTAGCACCCCGCTGGGTAGCTCACCATTATTGTGTTCTCAGGTTGATCGGAGTAAAGCATAGCTTAGATACGATGAGTATAGATAACGTCGGATATTTGGCTCCCGTACAGTGTTGAAGTCGAACGACGAAGATATCGTAGTCAAGAGGTACGTGACTATGTCATAGTGATTTCGACGCTTATGAGCTCGTCGGGCTGGAGATTGGAGTTAGAGGACTGCGAGATCTCAGTTCTGAGTTCACCGCCGCTACCATATCTTCTACCACCGTCCCTCCTATTTCGTACCCGACCATCGGAGCCGAAAAACCTCTTGCAGATTTGAATACCCTGACCTTAACATTTATTTAGTGATAGAAATGGGTTGTTTGGCGAAGAGACTATAGTCTGGAAAACCAATACCACATTTATTTCACTACGAGATTGTTCTTTGTTGTTGTATTTCTCAGAGATTCAAAAAAAATTTAATTATTTTATTATTTTTTGTTGTTGTTGATAATGATGATAAATAAACAAATTGCAACAGATATGGGGAGAGAAAAGAGATTTGAACATATGTTTGAATTTTTTAATTATTTTGTTATTTGTTGTTGTTGTTGATGATGATAAAAAAGAAGCAGATTGCAACAGATAGGGAGAGAGATGTGAGATCTTAACATATAGAAAAAAATAGTTGAACAGATATATAGAATATAATTTGGTGACTTGGGTTGGGTTGGGTTGGGTTGGGTCGGGTCGGGTTGGGTTTGGTTAGGTTGTATGTATGTATGTATGTATGTATATTTGTGAGTGTGTGTACGTATGAGACAGATCTGGAAAAAAATTGATGTTGATGATGATGATTGCAATAGATAAACAAAAATGTTGACACAAATTTTCAATAGATACAAAAAAAATTGAACAGATAGATAGAATTTAGGGAAAAAATTGAATAGATAGATAAAATTTATAGGAAAACATTGAACAGATAGATGAAATTTTGGAGAAAAATAGAATAGATAGTAAAAAAATTTGAGCAGATAGATATAAATTTGAACAGATAGTTAACGAAAAGTCAAACAAATTAAAAAAATCAAGGAATAAAATTAGAACAAAATGTCTTTTTGGATTTCTCACCAAATTATTTCACAAAGTGTAGACTTCTCACAAACAAAAAATATTCATTAAATCTAATACCTTACATTCTCTTCAGATTGAATTTATCATTAATTTTCTGTTTTTGATATGGATAATCAATACAAAATTGTAGTTTCCAAATTTATTCCCCAAAATTCGTAAGACGGGGTAGATGCTTGGACTTGACCTTTTTAGTGAATTATTTTTTCATCTTTAATGATTAATTAAAAAAAATGAAAAATGAAAAATGAAAATTTATTAATAAATTATATATTCATGACCTATGAATTATTTTAGTCTCCTAAATATTCTTTTAAATTCATAAATCTTATCTCACATTAAAATCTTTCAAATAAAATATACTCACATTTGAAATGTAATAAGATAATAGTGTACACATAAGAATGTCACATTGCTACACTTTAAGAACTAGTGTTTCACCCGTGCTATTGTGTTTACAATTATTTATATATATGTTAAATGTGATTTTTAAATGTCTTTTTTTTTTTTTTGCCCACAAAAAAAGGAATATAACAAATGCAATATATCTTCATATCAATTATTTCATATTTATTTTATTCAAAATTTAAAAATAATGTATGAGCAAAATTTATAACTAAATTAAGGAAAAATTTATTTCTAACGACAATTTTTTACTTCTATATAAATACTTAAAAAAATAAACCTAAAAAAGGTAGTCAATATAATATTATACATTAGATAAAAAAATATGATTAGCAATTATACTTACATAAATTTACTATAGTTTTAATTTCAAATTAAAATAAATAAATAATAATAGAAAAAAACTATGTTAAAAGCATTTTATTTAGCTAGTACCAAATAAAATTTTCTTAGCAAAAAGGAAAGTTATAAAATTTTCTTGCAAATTTTCAAATGTCTATTGTTAAATATTGTATTCTACTTGTTTGTTTGCTTGCTTGTTTTGGAAATTTTGATCTTTGATCTTTACTCTACATTCATTGTATTATTTTATTTATTTTTCTTCTTCTTGTTTGATTTTCACATGATACTTCTTTCATAGTGCATCTCCAAGTGTATTAGTGAAAATATCATACACTTAAAATGCATAAAATTAGAATATATAGAAGAAAAAAAAGCGAGTAAGTAATTGTCCAAAACTAAAACTATTTTAAGAAAAAATAAAAACAAAAATAAATTTGTTTGAAATAGAAAATGATTTACTTATTCATTTATTAATTTTTAAAAATAAACTTTTCAATAAAACAAAGAAAACTATATTAAAAAATACATAAACTAAACATAAAGTATAATACAAAAAATAAATGAATTATAGGATTTTCAAGAAGTGAGACTTACAAATAAATTTTGTAAAATTTTGTCTATTCATATACTTTTGTGTATTTTTTTGTACTTCTAATCCCGAGAATAACATTGAAATAGTCTACACTTCTTACATTAGGTCCATCTAATAACTTTAGTAAACACAGATGTAATAATTTCATAACACAAAAGACAAACAATTGTGAGACAAAGTATCTAAAAAAAATAAAAGTAACGTTCAATGATGATATAGAAGCACACCTAATGTTTTAATTAGAGGTATAACAAGATAAATCACTATGGAATGGGAAAACAACCTTTATTTTTTATTATAACAATTACATAACTCAATATATAATTTTAATATCTCTCATTCTTCCACACGTCCAATTCTCTATCAATATTAAAATGAATGCATGAACCAAAAAAAGAAAATATTTGAGAAGATAAATAGATGTGATTTGAGACCTTTTAATTGCTGGATTCTATTAATTAATAGTTATTAGGTTTCACTGGTCGGGTTTATAATCTTTGCTAGCCATGGAAGCTGAATTCTTTGACTTCATCTATATTCACTTGATAATTTGAGAGTGGACACGTGTCAAACCTTTACACAAACACTTGGCACATTTTTTTAGCACTATTAATAAAATGCACAGTGTAATTTTTTTTTTTTTCACAATTGCAACCTATTATTTTTTTAATAAGAATTTATATTTGTTTTAGATTTTTTTTAATATACATTATTTTTTAAAGATTTTTTAATAAAAATAATTTAACAATCTCATCATTAACCATAGTGTATGGAATAAATTGAAAAGGATGCGAGAGTAGGTATGGAAAAAGTCAAAAATGTTGGGAAATGTAATCAAAACCCCTCCATTGGACCCTTATTTAGTGAAAAAGGGCAACCCAATTTATTTTGCTTCATGAACCCTCTAAGGAGAAAACACATAATTGAGTAAGGACAAAGCAAATTATCATCTTTTTTTTTTCTTGGACAATATTGTCAAAATAACATGTTACTGTGAATCAGCGTAACATGTTACGGTTAGACAACGTAACATGTTACTATGAGAGAGAATAACATGTTACTGTCAAATAGAGTAACATGTTACTGTCAAACAAAGTAACATGTTACTGTTACTGTTTACATCAATTTTAACGGTAATAATTTTTTTGTTTTTAAGAATTTTATAGTCAACATGGATCTTATTTTATAGATCTTGATGACAGAATTCTTAAAATACTAATTTTATTAAAAACCGACAGCTACATCAAAAGTTATATTATTTTAAAGTTTAATATTATGATAATAATGATATGTGTTGGATTTTTTAAGGAAATTTTTTAACGTTTGTCCGTAATGCATTAAAATTTTATTATGGGGGAGTTTGGACCAAATCTCTCAAAAAACTTGTGGGTTGGGAGAAATTAATAAATGTTGAGGTTTTTTTTTTAAATCAAAAAATTAAAAAATTAAGATTGGAATATTGGAACTCCCACAAAGTTTGTGAGTTAAAAACCCTTTTCTCCTTATATAATATACTAGCCTATCACCCGTGCTATGCACGGGATAATTATAGATATTTATATTTGTTTTAGATTTTTTTTAATATATAAATTATGTTTTTTAAGATTTTTTATAAAAATAATTTAACAATCTTATCACTAACCATAGTGTATGGGAGAAGTTGAAAAGAGTACTGCAGTAACTATACACGGATTTTATCTATAATTATTTGTATGAGGGGATTTTAAATGCTGATAAGGGGATTTTGACCAAATCAATAAATGCAGGCATGTGGAAAGACATGTGGATTGAAAAAAGTTGATAAATGCTGATCAGGGGATTTTGACCAAATCAATAAATGCTGAGTTTTTTTTTTTAATAAGAAATTCAGAAAATTCAGAAAATTCAGATTGGGATATTGAAACTTCCACAGCCCTTGGGGTTAAAAACCCCATTTTGCTTAATATATAGTATAGATATGATACATTTGATAAAAGTTTAATTAGATAATAGTGCACAAATAAGGATAAATTACAAATACACCCTCTAAGATTTGATTAAAATATGAATCGCCCCCTGTGATTTTGAAAATTACATTCCACCTTCTGAGATTTTTAATTTCATAACAAATCGCCTATTTTATTAATAAATCATCAAGTCAAGTAACAGTTTCTAATAATGTTAAAAATATGTTTCAATTAATAATTTAGGTAATTTTATTATTATATAGGAGAACAATTATGAATTTCATTTTTTTAGTTAATTATGTTAAATAAAAAATTCTAATAAGGAAGTATTTGTAATTTTTCAAAACACGCAATTTATATTTTAAGCAAACCACAGGCAGTGTATTTGTTATTTACCCCACAAATAAAGTATACCTACATTTGAAACTTCTAAAAAATATAATGAAAGGAGCTCACAATGTACCATTTAAATTCAATGGGACTTAATCACCTTGTTTGGTTTCAAAAAAATGAGTTTTTTTTTTTTTTTTTCTGTATATATTTGTTTTTAGTTAAAAATTTTAATATTTTAAGAATTTTTTTATTTTTTATATACACCTCACCTAAATACACTTAAAAAATATAATATTTATGGAAAAAAATCTTTAAAAATTCATCAAATACAAAAAAAAAAAGAGAGTACATTTTCGTATTTTTGTATATTTATTGAATTTTTGAAATATTTTTTTTTACGAATATTTTACTTTTTAGATGTATCTAAGTTTTGTGCATTTAGAAAGTAAAAAAATTACTTAAAATATTAAAAAAAATTCACTAAAAAAAATGTAAAACAAAAAATTCAATTTAAAAAAATCAATCAAAATCAAAAAAATGTGAATAGTTTACAAAAAATATATATATATATATAAAACTTTCCGGTAGATACTTTTCTAGGATGAGACTTCTAAATTTCCTTAAAAAATCACATTTTTTTGGTTCTATTCAATTAGGGAGACTCGAAAAGTTAAAAAAAAAAAAAAATGCAAAAAGAGTCCAAAAAAGGAAACCCCCCCCCAAAAAAGAGTAAACAATTGATAGCTTCTTAAACTTTTTTTTTTTTTTTTTTTTTTTTGTCTTTAATAAATTTTGTTTATATATATACACATTAGTGGGAACCTGTGCTATGCACAAGACTTTATAAATTAAAAATATATATATTATAAATATGTTAAAGTAATTTAATACTTTGTCCTGTGGTATATGTGAAATTTATAAGTTAATTTTTATATTTATAACTTTTTAAATTATTAGTTTAAAAAAATTATATATATATATAAATATATTTAGTGCAATTTTGATAATTTGTAATTAAAAAATTAAGCCTAATTAAATAAGATTACATGAGTTATGATATACCTCTTCTTGTTATGAAAATAGACAAATTTAAAAATTATAATTAAGACAAACATACAATTTTATTATTAAATATGAAGTGAAGTAAAGTGAAGTGAAGTGATATTTAACAATAATTGATATGATATTTTTGTTATTAATCTAATAATTTAAGTTACATTTCTTTTGATTTTAATTTCATAACTAAAAATGCAATATGAATATAACACGCACACGAATTTCTAGTCTTTAAGAATAAAAAGGTTTTAAAATATTTTCAACCTTTCATCATTTTCTTTTAATTTTTTTTATCTAATTTGATTTTAAATTTGAATAAAAAAAAATTGATTTGATTTGAATTACTTTAACTTTTTCATTAGATATTTATCAATTTTTAAAAGAACTTTCATTCATGTCCCAATTTTTTTTTTTTCATCAATTTTGATGAAAAAAACAATAATTTCCAACGTTTCATCTTTTTAAATTTTTATTAAATTATAATTCAATAAAAAAAATATTAAGGGTTGAAAATTCTCTTAATTGGAATTATATTGACACTTATGACCACATCATTATAAGTCGGATTATGGAAAGTTTTCTGAGGTGTGAAACATTTTTCATTTGAAATTATCCTACCTATTAAAAAAAAGAAAAAATAAAAGAAAAAGAAAAAAATGTGTATCTTTTGGATATGTGTTTATCAATTTTGTTTTGTGGACATAAATAACTGATATTTCAATTTAAAAAATTAAAAAGTATATATAAAAAAAAGATTGGGTTTTTCAGGGATAAAAGAAGCCATTTAACTCCTCTATATACTATTTTAAGATGGACTATTTTAATCACATAAAAAAATAAAAATTATATTTGGAATACAAATATAGCGGTAACAAATTAATTAATATATATGAAAAATTATACTAAGCGTTCATTTTCAATTAATTGAATTCTGATCAACAAACTAACAAATAACAATAATGGTATAATAGGGTAGAAAGAATATAAAAATAAAAAACACAATGATATTTAAAAGTTTTAAATTTATTTAGTTATACAAAAATCTAACGTTATAGTACAATCTTGAATTCCCAATAATTTTTCAAATTTTCTATAAAATGAAATGACAATAAAAAAATGAAAAATTTGATACCCAATGTTTTACTTCAATTTTACGGTTTTCATTAAAAAAACAAAATCTGATCAAAAGCATAGCACAGA
Organism: Camellia granthamiana; assembly: GCA_036172215.1. Lineage (NCBI taxonomy): Eukaryota > Viridiplantae > Streptophyta > Magnoliopsida > Ericales > Theaceae > Camellia > Camellia granthamiana. The sequence goes on along the minus strand of CM069917.1, from coordinate 25,800,185 downwards.
ATAGGCATAGATACTTCGATTGCAACCATCATCACCAATAATTCTTTTCTACCATGTAAACCTGTAAACAAATACATAAATCTCACTAAAATCAAAACCAAAACTAAACCAACAACAGAGAAAGAGAATCACACAGGGAAATAAAATTAAAAAACAAATAAATTTATGGAGTGGTAGGATATTACCCCCAACAACTTAAACCTTGTCCCATCTAATCCGTCAGTTCTTCCGCAGTGCCAGCAAAGTCTAGGTGTTAGAATGACTAATTAGATTATTCTTTAAGTAAAACTTAAAAATTGATTACCCCCCAACAACTTAAACCTTGACTCACCTAATCCGTCAGCTCCTCCGCTAGTGCCAGCGAAATCTAGGAGTTTGAATGACTAATCAGATTATTCTTTAAATAAGGCTTAAAAATTAATTAATTTGTCCCATTAAGTGGTAATTATATTATTAAATCATAATTCAGATTTAGATAATTATGTTATTAAATCATAACTCAAATTTAGATATTGTCATGTCCTTTTTGATATCTATATCTAAATTCTTCTCTTATTTATTCTTGTGTGGTTTCTATTTCTTTATTTTTTTTCAATTTATTTAAGTTGAAGTTATGGATTTCTATTTTTTTTTAAATTTAATTTATCTATGGTTTCTATTTGTTTTTAATTATTATTATTTAGGTAAGTCATGATGTGAGTTAGATATGTGATAGACATGTGAATTTTATTAATTTAAAATATGATGGTGTGAAATAGACTTTAAAGATTTTTATAATTTAAAATTGGATATTGAGCGGCAAAAGAAAGATCTTAACTGAATAAATAAAAATCATATTTATTAATTTTATCTGTTTGTATATCTAATTTTTTTTTTTTTTTTTTTGGTTATGTTATAATATAATATATAAGATATAGATAGATAACCACAATTCTCATGAAAAATATTATCTGATTTTTTGAGGGACAGAAAAGGAAAGTAAGTTTTAATATTTTCTTTTGGAAATCGATGAGAGAAATTACAATGGAGAGATAACATTTTTGTTATCTTTTCATTTGAAATTCATAAATTAAGGATAATTATTATTTCCAAAATAATTAAATAGATATAGAAGAAGTTGAAAAGGGGAGATAATTATTATTTTCAAAATAATTAAATAGGTATGAGAGAAGTTGAAAATGATGTGTATGAGAGAAGTCAAAAAGACTTGGGAGAAGTTAATAAGTGCTGAGTTTTTTATTTTTTTAAATCAAAAAAATTAGGAAATTAAGATTTGAGGTATTGGAGTTCCTACAAGACTTCTAAGTTAGAAACCCCCTTTTCGTTATATAATATATAGATATAGATACTAGGGTATGCCCGTGTCTGAAGGCATGGTGTAAATAATGTTAGGATTAGAATATAATTGTAATCCCAACGCTATTTAAATTTATTTTTTAATTTGACAAAATCACAAATCTATTATAAAATTTATGAATTCTCACAAAACTCCTCACGAAAACTCGCTTTTGCTTATATAATATATAACTAGATAAATAGATGTGCCTAGCATACATACAATTTTCACGGGCATACATACAATACTGCTTTTGCTTCTATAATTATAAGGAAATTGTATATATGCCTAAAGGCACGGTGTAAATAATGTTAGGATTAGAATATAATTGTAATTCCAACACTATTTAAATTTATTTTTTTATTTGATAAAATCACAAATTTATTATAAAATTTTAGAATTCTCACAAAAACTACTCACGAAAACTCGCTTTTGCTTATATAATATATAGCAAGATAGATAGATGTGCCTAGCATACATACAATTTTTACGAGCATACATACAATACTACTTTTGCTTATATAGTTATATGGAAATTGTATGTATGCTTGAAGGCACGGTATAAATAATGTTAGGATTATAATATAATTGTAATTCCAACACTATTTAAATTTATTTTTTAATTTGATAAAATCACCAATTTATTATAAAATTTTGGAATTTTCACAAAACTTCTCACGAAAACTCGCTTTTGCTTATATAATATATAACTAGATGGATAGATGTGCCTAGCATATATACAATTTTCACGGGCATACATACAATACTGCTTTTGCTTATACAATTATATGAAAATTGTATGTATACCTGTAATGTCTTAGTATATTAAGGGCATACAAACATTATATAGAAATACGTGTAAAATATATTGAATAAAAAGAAGAAAATAAAAAAATAAACAAATAGAGAAAAAAAATAAAAACGGGAGAAAATAAAATGAAAAGAGAAAGGAAGGTAGGATCATGGGATCATGAAAGAATGGGTTAGAAAAAGAAAAAGTAAGAGAGAGAAGCGGAAAAATAGAAAATGTACATGTAGAATATTTTTTGAAAAATATATCTCAGCCGTTGTTTTATAATTTGAATAAATCTGAGCCGTCCAAATGTCTTAGTAGGACAAATTCAAAAACCATCTTGTTTTATTATATAGATGTTGAAGATTTATATGAGGTCCAAATTTACGAAGTCTATCGGGTATTCAATATATTTAAAAATAATAGTTAATTGTTCATATTCATTTAATTTGTGGACTAAAAAAAATAATTAATATAATCTCTACTACACACAGTAAAATCTGACTCTTAATTCTGGGATCGCAGACTTTTCCATATAATATAAATAAAAATAAATTAACAAAAAGGAAAAAATAAAAAAAAATAAACAAATAGAGAAAAATAAAAATGGGAGAAAATAAAAAAAAATAAAAATAAAAGAGAGATGAAGGTGAGATCATAGAAGGATGGGTGAAAAAATGAAAAAGTAAGAGAGAGAAGCGGAAAAATAGAAAATGTACATGTAGGATATTTTTTGGAAAATATATCTTAGCCATTGTTTTATAATTTGAATAGATCTAAGCCGTTCAAATGTCCTAGTAGGACAAATGTGTGTAGGACAAATTCAAAAATCATCCTACTTTATTATATAGATATTTAACTTTTTAAATTCGTTTATACAAAATAGACTTTAAATGTAAAAAAAATAATTAAAAAATAATTAAAAAGTGATGAAATTTAATAAAAAAATATATTAAAAAAATCTAGATTGACGTAGGTTAATGTAATAAATAGATATATGAATCTTTGACTAATTAAATAGCATTGGATAGAATCAAGTAGATAAAAATAATTTATATAACTCACTCTATTTAATGAGACTTAAAATTTGATTTGATTTATAACATATATATATATATATTTATATAATTTTTTTTAACATGTATGCCAAACTCATGTTTGTAGAGATAAAACTAGTAAAAGAAAATAAAGTAACGGTGTTTACACCAACTCTAGTACCCACGTTATCTTTTGGGAAGTGTTAATTCGATTACGACGGTGGTTGGTTTTTTGGTTTTTTGATTTTTAATTTGGGGTTTAAATATTTTGTTTACGATAGGTTTTTTGACTTTTTTTTTTTATTAGAGAAAAAATGAAATGATTATGGTTTAGATGTGACATTTTATCTTATTGAATTTTTAGCATATTTTATCTTTTTATAACTAAAATAGCTAAAAAATCAAAAAGTTTAACATGCCAAACGAAGGCTAAAAAAGTCAAATTATTAATTTATTAATTTATTTAGATCACATCATATGTTTATTTATTTTTACATTTTTTTATAATAAGTGAAAAAAATCAATTTTTTTTTACACACCCCTCAAATAGTGTGCACCACATGCATATAATTTTATATTTTTTTAGTCATAACTAAAAAAAATCATAAGAAAATATTACATGAGACATAACTAAAGATCTCAAAATAATGTTATAACTAAATAAGAAAATTGGTTATAATTAAAAATAAAAATGACATACCTAAAAGTACATATGATAAAAGTTGTATAGGATAGAATTCTCCATATTATTTTTTAGGAGAATTATAACACTGTGGATAAAGAAAAAAATTATAAAAATATATAGAGTACAAGTGATTATGTGATACTATTAAAAAAATTAAAAAAAGAAAAAGAAAAAGAAAAGGTGATTATGTGATAAAATATATTTGAAAAATTGTGATAGTGACCTTCGCTTGGCATGTTATACTTTTTGATTTTTTAATTATTTTAGTTATAAAAAAAATAAAATAAATTTTTTAGTTTAATAAGAAAAAATATTACATTCAAATTATAATTATTTTATTTTTTTCCTTATAAAATTTAAAAAAATTAAAAAATTTATCTTAAATAAATTTTATTAACCCAAATTACAATAATTAAAAAGTCAAAAAAAAAATCAACCCACGGCCAAACGAATCTTTATGTAAATAAAAAATCCTGCCCCACTGACATTTTCCTTTTTTTGTCTGACAACTCTTAGTAACGTCCAGAAAAAGCAAGCATGTAGTAGTTTGATTTCAGAGAATCAAATGAATTTATCATACTCATAATCATCATCATTCATATTTCTTTTTCTGTTTTTCTCTCGTCACGTTACGTTTCATTTAATATATCGCGATACGGTCATTTGATATACATTTCAAGGTACTGTCTGGGGTTTCGATTATTTCGGGATCGGTGGCCTAACTGGGCTCCACCTGTTTATTTTTTAATTACGTATCTTCCCTAGCACTTGGCCATCCACAAAAAGTCTGTAATCCAGGCTTATCCTTTAGATTTTTTTTTTTGGGAATGAATAGTTGTGTGATAGAGATTAAGGTCTAATTTGGCATTCTCAAAAAAAAAATTAAAAAGTCAAAAAATTATTAAAAAAATAAAAAGTTAATACTATTCATAATATTTTAATGATACAAAATAAAAATAAAAATATTATATCAAAACAGTACACATCAAAGATCTAAAGCAAAAAAAAAATTTAAAAACAATTTTTTATATGATTGATGGAGACATGCATCACTGCTACACTCGTCCAAACGAAATAAAAAATAAAATAAAAAATTTTCAAATATTGTACCAAACCACGATAGAAAAGAACGGGAAATTTTTTTTTTTCCAACTTTTTACTGTACACACAGATCCGTACTAACATATATGTGGATTTATATGGGTAAAATTGTAATTTTACTAATTTATACAATATTTTAATACATATTTTTTCATAAAAATCAAAAAGTTAACCCAAATAACTATCTTTTTTTCCTCAACTTTTTAGTCCAAAAAGTCAAAAAGTCAAAAAGTGCACTTATTTAAGACACCCCAAACAACCCCTAAATTTGTATAAAATTTTATATATAAAATAAATTTAAATTATAAAATAATATGAAAAAATTATCCGAAAGTCTTATTTAAAAAAATGAGAAATCTATTTAATACTACAAACTTTTGGATACTCTCAAAAATATATTATGTAATTTTCTTCTTCATTCTTCTCTATATATTTGTTCTTCTCTACCTCTTTATCTTCTTAATTTTTGATGACCATGCCTTACTTCTTCTTTTTTTCTTTTTAATATATAGTCATCGACGATCAATGATAACCATTGATTGGGGTTCATAGACGACCACTGATGAAAGAGACGAGTTTCCGGCGAATAAGATTAATAAATCTACTTAAATCTGATGTAGATCTACTCAGATCTGAGTAGATCTACTCAGATCTGAGTAGATCTACATGATATCCGACCAGATCTAAATCAAAATTAGTTGTTGGAATACAATCTTCTCTCTATATCTGTTTCTCTCATTTGATCTCTGAATTTTTCTATCTTTTTCTCTACTATACACTTCTATTTTTCCTATTTTAATGAAGAAAATTTTCAAGTTCTAAATAAATTATTTTTAGAGTTTTAATTACAAGCAATGAAAACTATAAAATTTTACAGTTTCAGTTTTTTGATACTGAAATGAATCATGTTTTAAAATTATAAAATTTTACAATTTCAAAACATTTTTAGAACTGTAAAATTTTACAGTTTCATAACATATTTTCCAATTCGATTAATAAAATAAAATGCTTAATAGGATCATGCTTTGAAACTGTAACATTTTACAATTCCAAAACTTGCTTTTCAATTTAATCAATATTATAGATTATTTGTTTAAACCTTACAAAAATTAAAAAATAATATATGTTTTTTTTCTCATTGTTGCCGTTTGTTGTTGTTGTTGTTTTTTTTTTTTTTTTTTTTCGTTCAGTTTTTTAATATTTAGCATATTTTGCTATATTTTTTTTACTATAATTTCTTTATTTATTCCATTTTTTTTCTGACAATATTTTGGGCATTTCGGTAAGTTTTTGAAAATATTCTTGATGTTTAGCAAACATTCTGGACATTCCGATGACTTCTAATGACGTTCAAAAAACTTTAGCGATACTCTGGCGACTTGTCGGTGATGATGAACATTTCGACGAGTCTCCAGTGATCGTTTGACGGAAATCCGATGGTGGTTCGATATAGTATTGTTTTTAAATTTACATATATATATATAAAAGAATTTTAGGTAACAATTAAAAATATATAAGACTAATTGGTACAAGTATTTTGTCTTGGGACTAAATGGATTTGAACTTTGTATATGGGACTTATTGATAATTGCCCCAAATAATAATTTTTGGATAGTTAAATATGGATTCATAGTATTACTATTTTTAAGATGTGTAAAATACCATAAAATATTCTAAAATTGCCTACTTCATAGCTGTTGGTTGATTTGATCCGTAATTTGAAATTTATAATTTGTTTTCAAAATCGTCCCATCCCATCATAATAGAAATTCATATGCAATTTAAATAAATACAAATAAAACAAAATATTAAACAATTTTTCAAGTGTTAAAAGTGTTCCTTATGTCTTACGTTCAAATCCGAAGTATAGATATCAAACTAAAAACTAATGCGTGAGAGATTTAAGAGTAATTTGATACGAATTAATCTTATATATCAAATTAATCTTATATATATATATAAAATATTATGTAAAATTAGTTAGTATTATATAAATGAAAAATATTATGTAAATTAGTATTATATATTATGCAGATACTTGATAATTGTGTAAAGCTATTTTTCAATCAACTAATAAGTTAAAACTGCCAAAATTGCATGTTGGTTATGGATAAAAAATTTGTCAATCTGCTAGCCACAATTTGGTTTTAATTTTATCTTCAAACTATACAAAATTGCACTGCACACACTCTTATAGTATTTTTCATCAATTTAAAAAACTATCAGTATATTCAGGGGCGACGACATCTAACACTTGATGAGGTCTCATCTAGGGGTGGAGATTCGTCGGGCTGGGCTAGGTCGGGTTCAGTCCAAATTGACACTACATAATAAGGGATTTTGTGTCAACCGAAACTCGGTCCGGCCCTAATATTAGGCCTTTATATCTGCTTAAGCTTGGCCTAAAAAATAATTATAAATCACAAACCCAACCATTGGGTTATATGTAAAAAAAAATTAAAACATTCCATAATTAAATTCAATCACATATTATATTTCTTAAATAAATATACTAATAACATTATAAATTGAAAGATTTTGTGTATAAATTGAAGGATTTCTTAAACAAATACACATCTCTACAAATGTGAGTTTCAATAAAATCAATAAAGATAAAATTTAGATCTCCCAAAAAATATTTTTTATTATATTATAATTTATTTAATAGTGGGGAGAGCCAAGCTGGGTTAAAAGTATAAATCCAAAACTCAACCCATTAATCTATCAGGTTGACAATGTTGACACAACAATCCTATGGGTTAAAAATCTTCCCAAATCCTTAAAAAATAGAACTGGGCTAGGTGAGCCAACATTCCAATATCCACCCTTACTCTCATCCCCGACTCCCCCCTCAAGCAAACAAAAGCTATGAAATTTTTTATTATTTCTATTGATAATATTTTATTTTATATAATTTGGCTCTTTTAAAAATTTAAGGAACTCATCAAATAAATAAAAAAATGTTCAATACAACGGTGATACCAATCAATAACATCTTGTCATTTAACTTTTAATGTATATGTGGTAAGGTAATTATATTTTGAGTGAGGTTTATCATCCACATTGTTGATATGTAATAGCACAGTTCAATAGTGATGAATATATAATTAATATCTCCCATTACAACTATGTGATGAAAATAATATCAACTCAGTTTGGATTTTTTATCTTACATAATTTGTTTTGAAAACAATAATGATCTATAAACACTTTTATAAAGTTACTTATTCACTTGCAAATTTGAGCTAAGATGGTGTTAAATCAAAAGAAAAAATGAATCTTTGTGTTTTTCAAAAAATAATTTTAGAATTTTTTAATTTTTTGCTTTTACGTGTTTGGTTCTATTTAGTAAATTTTGTTCACAGTTTAATCAATTTTTTTTTTCATTTTTTAATGCACCTAATTTAGATTTACTTAAATAGTAAAATATTTTTGAATAAATCTAAAAAACAATCAATAAATATAAAAATATATATGAAAGTGTACTATTTATATATATATTTGTAATTTTTGAATTTTTTTTTTAAAAATTCACAAATTTTATTGTATCTAAATTAAGTAGATTTAAAAAAATATAAAAAAAATGATTACCCCCCCCCCCCCCCCCCCCCCCCCCAACAAATTGATTAGCCAAACAAGGAAAATGAAAATAAAAGAAGTGGGAATTGTTGTCAAAATATATATAAATACAAACACTAGAAACTTGACTTTATCACTTTCATATTTGTGGATTTGCTAGCGCTTGGTATTCAGCATTATCTTCTTTTGCCTCCTTAGATTTGGCCAATGTTGATTGTGCCTTCAATTCCAACTTTTTCAATAAATAAATGTGTCACCTTAAATTATGGAAAATTTATTAATTCATAAGATATTTTTATATTTTAATAAATCTTATTATTTAAATATTTAATCTATTAAATCTTAATTCTCATATTTAATATATTTTATAAACATTTCTACTCTTACAAATATTTTTTAAACGATTAGCAATTTGGTGATATAAATATTTATATTTTTCAATGTGAATATTCATATTGACGTAGGAATGTTCACATTGATAGTGTGAACATCTACATTGACGATATGAATATTTACATTGCCATATTAACATTTACATTGATAATGTGAACATTCACATCACGGAACATTCACACTGGAAATGTGAATATTATTAGGGATATTTTGGTAACTATGACACCTATAGGACTTATTGGAATATAAGAAAATAATGTGAACTAAATGGAACATAAATAGGTAAAAAGAGATTTATGAAAAAGTGCCCCTTAAATTAATGATAGACTAATAAATTGATGATAATATAACAAATGTCAAAAAAATATAATTTTAACAAAAATGCTAGAAATCCCAAAAAAATTACCAAAAATTCTACCAGATGTCTCACATGGGACTCATACTGTATGGATCCTACACTCATATGAGACATTTAGGCCTCGTTTGGGAACATGCTTTTTTAGTAACTTTTTGACTTTTTGGCTAAAATGTGATATAAAAAAAAACTAGTATATTTAAGATGACTTTTCGGCTTTTTACGAAAAGATATGCAAAAAGTAGAGAGAAAATAAATTTTTTGACTTTTTGTATGGGTTGTTGGCTTTTTGATTTTTTTAGTAATTTTTTGACTTTTTAGCTAAAAGGAACACTTGCCAAACGAGACCTTAATAAAAATTTTAGTAGAATTTTTAAGACTTCTAACTTTACTCTAATTTTAATATATGTTTTTACGTATTTTATGTACTTTCACATTTTTGGGCAATCGTTAAAATTTTTATTAATAGTTATTACAATTTTTATAAATAAAAAACCTTAAGGATGAAAGTAAGAGCGGCAACGGACGAGGGTGATTTTTACTGAAAATTATTATATAATTTTGGAGTATCATATGTGACATTATAAATAAAAAATTATTAAATATATTTAGTAAATTATTTGTTATCTCTTAATTATTTAATTATAAATAAAAATTTATTAAATATATTTAATAAATTATTTCTTATCTCTTAATTATTTAACAAAACTAAGTCAATATTGTCTCACCTCCAAATTGTAAAGTTTCTTGATACCTTATTGGTTGCTACATATGATACTTTGAGAACTTATTTGATTGGACAGATTATAATATAAGATTAAAATTATTAATTCTTGGGATTCAAATTTCATTGTTTGGTTGTAATTTTAGTTATTTGGATTAAATTTTTATGAATATTCTATCTAACAAAATTGACCATTTTTTTAAAAATCTTACTACTAATAACGCAAAATAAACATATACATTGCAAAAGAAACACAGACAAAAGAAAATTTTTATGTCACTAAATCAGCTAAATAATCAATCATACAGTAATTTTATAAATTGTTAATTCTCTCACTAATAATCCTACTAAATAAACCGAGCCTACGACTACTAAATAATAAAATTTTTATTATAAAGTTGGCTAACCGTAACATAATGTTTTTCAAGGTCTACGTGTAGCATATTCTCACCTCTAACGGGATAGATTTTCAACAGGTTAGCTTTGACGTCATCACCACATAATAGTAACAATAATAAGATACATTATTTATTTTTGAATGTCGGTACAATGGGATAAGAATTTTTTAGGGCAAAGTGAATGGTTAGACTTGTTGTGATCAAGGCAACAATGGTGGACTTGTCAACCATCTCTCCCTTTCTTGTAATTTACTCTTTCTTGTCTTTTTTGAACAAAATTTTTGAAAGTATTGGTCACTACAAAACCTAGCAATCTTGACATTCCCATTTTTGAATAACAATGTTACAAATTTAAAAAATATTGGGTTAGTTACTCTAAAATGTACTCAACTATTTATAAATATCATTTATTTATTTATTTATGAATTTGTACATATTAATTTACTCAATTATGAAAATCGTACAAGTATATCTCTTTTGAAGGTAGTCTGAAGGAAGTGAAAATGGTATATTTTCATAAATAAAGGGATAAAGTAATATTTGTTAATAGTTGAAGGGGTTTTGGTGTAATTTGTTAGAACAATCTTCTGTGTAAAAAATAAAACTGAAACAAATAAAATAATTTACTTACAAAAAATTCTTGTTCCGAAAATAAAATAGCAAGACTATGATTAAGTCGAATGTGTGACACTTTATCCTTAAGATAGATTTGCCACTGCACAGGTGCTCATGGATTAATGGCATCTATCTATGCAATGATCGAAAACCACAGATTGTAGTAGCACTACAAACAATCTGTCAGGCAAAACAAACCTGAGTTCTACAACTCTCTAAAAACTCTATCAACTAATATGAAGAAAAATGCAGCACAAAAGGAAAACGGGAAAGGAAAAATGGAATGAATGAATCTGTTGGAGGATCCTGAATTTATAGACCCAGAGGTGTCTGTTCGGAAGGGTAGTAAACCCTTCAAACAGGTGTGAAACCTAGAACTGCCAAAAATTGAAAAGAGGCGACCGGAGAGGCACTGTTCTGGGAAGCAAAAATTCAAATTTTTAGTGCAAACGTTTGAATTAATCCGTTAGGATTTCAAATTTTTTCCTGCAATAATTTGAAAAAAATTAAATGGATTTTGTCCAAAAAATTAAGCTAGGACTTGGCCCACAACCCACAACCGACCCGACTCGACTAACCTGACGACGGCAACGCGCGCATATATGGTGGATTTGGGTCAAACCACTTTGTGTATAACTTCCTTCCTTACAAAACTTGGGGTGCCCCTTGTGGCCCATCCCAAGTATGTCAACCTAAAGCTTATATACTCATATAAGCTCTCTTATGCTGTATTTGGTTGGGAGATTTGGAGAGGGATTTGGAAAGGAAAAGGAAAAATGTGTGTGAAACTAGGTGAAATATAGACATATTTTATTTACATTTTACCTACTTTTTCCATTTCCCTTTCCAAATCCCTCCCCAAATCCTCCAACCAAACACAGCATTAATGTTTCTATGTGGGATAGCTAAAACAAGGTAACCCACATTTGATTCTTCAACTTCCCATTTCACGAAATTGAAAATGACATAAATTTCTCATTCAATCATAAATGGTTTTGACGATTCGTCTTCACCGTGTGACTTACCATGTAACAAAGAATACGTCACCACTTGGATGCACCTTAAAAGACGTGTGTATCTCACTTAAATTTGAGCTCAAAGATGGCCTAAAATAAGCATATAAAATCAAAAAAATTTAACAATCCTCTACATTAATGGAATTGACAGAGAGAAAATGCAGCAACATGATGTTTCTAAAGAGAGTACAGAAATCAGAGATATTCAACAAAGGATAGGTCACTTTTGACTCTAAACTTTCCCTTGTGAGACACTATCAGATTTACTAGCTAATTAGTGAACATGATGTCTTGAACTGTTTAGCCATTTGTGTAAATTAAGACAATAGAACGCACACAACATATTTCCAAACACAGTTTGGTTCTCACGATTGTGTTCATTTTGGCCCTGAACAACCTGGTACTTCATGAGTGCTTTAAAGAATTGTAACCCTTACAAAACTCATAGAACCGGCCCAGTTCACACTCATATAGGTGATTCTTATAAAAAGTATCCTACCATACTCCACTAGGTATTCCTAGATATAAGAATCATTAAAAGCATTGCTTATCCTAACATATTGCAGACATCACTATTTCATCATAGAAATTGGTAGAAGTTCAACTCCCCAGTGATTCTTATAAGTCATACACAACTCAGTTGTCCATTTGAACCTAGATCTTGGGATCTCCAGTCAACTAGGTTGGGTTGCTGTTTAAATAGGCTTAAGTCTCATTTCCCTGGATGAATTCTCAACTAACTCTCTTGCTAACCTTTTGGTTAGTAGATCCGCTATATTGTCTTTAGACTTCACATATTCAATAGAAATAATTCCATTAGAGAGTAGTTGTCTCACAGTGTTATATCAATAACGAATGTGTCGTGACTTACCGTTATACATATGACTATGTGCTTTACTTATTGTCAATTGACTATCATGATGTATGCATACAACAGGTAGAAGTTTCGACCACATTGGAATATCTTCAAGGAAGTGACAAAACCATTCTGCTTCTTTCCCAGCTTTATCTAATGCTTTAAACTCTGATTCCATAGTAGACCTAGCAATACAAGTCTGTTTGGAAGATTTCCAAGATACAGCCGCACCACCAAGAGTAAGGACGTACCCACTGGTGGATTTTGAGTTTCTAGTATCCGATATCCAGTTTGCATCATAGTATCCTTCAAGTACTGCTGGATATATAGTATAGTTTAGCCCAATGTTACGAGTAAATCTGAGATATCTTAGAACCCTTATAATAGCTTTCAAGTGCTCTACTCTTGGATTACTCGCATATCTACTTAATTTACTTACTACATAAGCTATATCTGGGTGAATGCAGTTCATCAAGTACATTAAGCTTCCAATAATTTGGGTATACTCTAACTGAGAAATACTTTCCTGTACATTCTTAGAAAGAAACAAATTAACATCAATAGGTGTTCTAGCAAGATGATTATCATCTTTGTTAAATTTGTCAAGTATTTTCTCAATATAATGTGACTGTGACAAAGCATATCATTCTGATGTTTTGGTAATTTTTATACCAAGAATTATATCAGCAATCTCCATGTCCGTCATGTCAAATTGTTTATTCAACATTTTCGTGGTAGTTTTAATCATGCCATTATTACTACCTATGATGAACATATCATCAACATAAAGACATACTATAACATAACTTTTGTTTGTATTTTTAATATAAACACATTTGTCACATTTATTAATTTTAAATCCATTTGACATTATTGTTTTGTCAAATTTCTCATGTCATTGCTTTGGTACTTGTTTTAAACCATAAAATGATTTAACCAATTTACACACTTTCTTTTTTTTCTTAGAACAGAAAATCCTTCTGGTTGTTCCATGTAGATTTCTTCAGTTAACTCACCATTTAAGAAAGTTGTTTTCACATCTATTTGATGAATTTCTAATTTATATAAAGATGCAATGGCAATTAGTATTTTAATGGATGCTATTCTAATAACTGGTGAATATATGTCAAAGTAATTAAGACCTTCTTTTTGTCTATATCCTTTGACCACAGTCTTGCCATATATTTGTCAATTAATCCATCTACTTTCATTTTCCTCTTAAAAATCCACTTGTGTCCAAGTGGTTTACAACCTGGTGGCAAATCCACCAATTTTCATATGTGATTTTGCAAGATGGATTCAACTTCGCTATTTACAACCTCTTTCCATAAATGAGCCTCAAGACTGTATATAGTTTCTTTAAAAGTTAAAGGCTCATTTTCTAACAAAAATGTTAGAAAATTTGGACTAAAAGATTTTGAAATTCTAGCACGTTTACTACGCCTAGGTTCCTCTTCTTCATTTTGATCTATCTCTTGCTCTTGTACTTGATCTCTTTTTTTTTTTTTTATCATGACTAATAATAGCATTATAAAATCTTTTATTAGTATTAGTCTCTTATTTAGTTTTATTAGGAAACACATGTTCAAAGAATGATACATTCTTAGATTCAATAATAGTATTTACATGCATTTCTGAGTGTTCTGACTTGTGAATAAAAAATTGATATGCATTACTATTCTTCACATAACCGATGAACATGCAATCAATAATTTTCGGACCTATCTTAGTCTTTTCAGGACTACGAATAACCACTTTAGCCAAACGCCCCTACACTTGTAAGTATTTGTAGGATGGTACTCTCCCATGTCACATTTCATAAGATGTATAATTCACTTTCTTTAAGGGTATTTTATTAAGAATATAATTAGCAGAAAGTATTGATTCTCCCCACAAGTTTTGAGGTAATCCAAAACTTATTAACTTGATATTCATCATTTCTTTTAAAGTCCTATTTTTTCTTTCAGCAATTCCATTTTGCTAAGGTGAGTAAAGAGCGGTAGTTTGATGAATTATTCTATATTCTTTACAAAAATCACCAAAAGGTGATTCATATTCACCACCTCTATCACTTCTTAGAATTTTAATTTTCTTGCCAAATTGATTTTCAACTTTATTCTTATATTGAATGAAAATTTCCAAAACTTCTTCCTTGGTTCGAATTAAATAAATATAACTATATATAGCATAGTCATCTATAAAAGTGATAAAATATTTTTTCTCACCTCTAGTTTGAATTGATTTAAAATCACAAATGTCACTATGAATTAATTCAAGTGGTTCAGTACTTATTTCAATTGAATGAAAATGAGTTTTAGTTAATTTTGTCTCAATACAAATTTCACATTTATGATTTGGATCAATTTCAAATTTGGGTAAACATTCCATATTAATTAATCTACATAAAGATCCATAATTAACATGTCATAGTCTATCATGCCATAAATTTAAAGACTCAAGGAAGTAAGAAGAAGATGTATTTTTATTAATCATTTTTTATACAATATTCATTTTGAAAAGACCATCATTCATGTAACACTTTCTTACATACATCCCGTTTTTGGTAATTACAAATTTGTCACTCTAAAAAACTAGCTTAAACCCATTCTTGTTCAACAAAGATCCGGAAACAAGATTCTTGCAAATGTCCGGCATATGCAACGCATTGTTGAGGGTGAGTTCCTTTCTAGATGTGATCTTCAAAATAACATTTCATTGTCCTTCGACTTTAGATGTCGAGGAGTTGCCCATGAATAGTTGTTCTCCATTGTCCTCCATAGAATAAGAGGACAACATCTTTTTGTTGGCATAGTGTAACAAGCCCGGGGGGTACCTGCACCAGTTCAACAGTTCGGACCCTCGATCTCTTTGATCTAGTCTCACGAGTGCAATGTGAAACATAGATGAGAGTCCAGATTTGACAACTTCTATAGAAAATCCATTTTATTACAAAATTATTGCCAAAAATGGACTGCGTCATCAGATCTCAAAATCGCCACCTAATATTTTGGGAAATTAGAAAACTCATGACTCGTGCCAAGGCCATTGTTCGTCATAACCAAAGTTGTCTTGGTTTGGAACCTTAGATATGAGAGAGGAAGGTCATTAATTGAACAACCCCACTCACCCGATCAAAAGATCGGCCTTTATTAACCATGATATGAATTTTATTTTCTTTATATGTTCATGTTCTGATTATTTAATAAATCCTAAAATTTACTATGTGAAGCATACAAGTATAGACCATGTCACCCACTTTGGAACAACTTGATTTCATGTAGTTTTGAAAGAGTTTGAAGATGTACAACCCAAATAAATTGAGTTTATCAACATGAAAATCAACATCATTCCAAATTAAGCGACACAACCTCCATCCACTGGCATTCATAGAGTTATATCACATAAGCAAATAGTCTCATGGTAGAATGCTAAACATAGTAAGAAAAACCCACACAAACGAGATGCTAAAGCATAAAAACTTACATATTTACTGACGTCCCTCGAACAGCTACAAAACAAAGTTAGTAAAAACATGCATGATCTTATATACAAAATCCTAATGCAATTCACTCATAAGATGCAACTAAAGATTCGGCTTCTAAGATATGACATGTGAATCATCTCAAGAATATGAGGTAGCGCACATAATCACATAAGAATTGATTAAATCCACAAATGCGAACTTAACCGAATCAAGATGCATGAAACATAGATACAAAGTATGGATATAACAACAAAAATAAATAAATAAAATAAACGTGATGCATATTTACAAATAAGGAAAGCAAGTAAAAGAACGGGATAGAAAGAAGTGGGGCGGGAAATTATTACAACATTTTAAATAAATTATTACAAGCCAAATTAGAGTGGGGGAGGAGAATATTACAATAAAATAAAAACCTCACAATACAATCAAAATAAAATAAACAAAAGAAAAAAAAAAAAGTTTCATGTGCCTTAAAAACCACCGGGAGTTGGTTAACATTGGAAGACAACGCCCTATTGTCCAAAAGAAACTAACTGACTGGCCAACTAGGCCTAGCAAAACCTATCTTATTGCGAAACCAAGAAAAGGAACAAACAATAAATATGTAGGTAGCTCAACTAACCACTACCGGTTAGATTAAAAACAAGAAAACAAATATAAAATAAAAACAAATGCAAACTTATAACAAAACTAACATGAACCTAAAACAAGAGAACAAATATAAAATAAAATAAAATAAGTGCAAACTTACAACAAAACTAACATGAACCTCAAACAAAAAGAAAGCAAATATGAAGTAGAACATGCAAGGTTACAACAAAACTAATATGAGACTAATATAAGAAAAATATAAGTTAGGAAATGCAAGATTACAACATAATTACTATGAAACTAAAACAAAAAAAAAGAAGCAAATATGAGGTAGGACATTCAAGATTACAACAAAACTAATATGAAATTAAAGCAAGTGAATAAAAATAAATAAATAAATAATTATGAGCTAAACAAACCACTTAAATTACAGCAACATACTATGAAATATAAAGTAAGAAAATAAATATGAAATAGACAAACCACTTGGATTGTAACAAAACACTATGAAATAAGAAGCAAGAAAATAAATATGAGATAGAAAATATAAGAAAATGAAAAACTAGAAATTCACCTTCCAAAGAAATATTGAACTTCTTGATTTCCAAACTTCCTCTTGATTACCCTTAAGTTGTGGAGTATGTTGTTGAAATCTCAACAAGAAAGTTCAAGTTTTAGCTTTGGTGAAGTTTTGGGTGGTAACAAAATAAACTCTTTTTTTTATCCAAGTTTAGATCTATTTCTAAAAATATTTTCACTCAATTGGAACAAAATAAACTCCTTTTTTTTTTATCAAAATTTAGATCTCTCTCTCATCAAAAATTTTCACCACCTCTCATAGTTCTAATGTTCTTCTATATATAGGCCCAAAACCAAGACCCTTTCATGTTCTGAAGGGCCAATTTTGAAAGGCCAATTTTGAAGAGCCAAAATCTATTCATGTTTTGAAAGGCCAATTGTGAATAGTCAAAACCTATCCATTTGTTTGAAAGGCCAATTGTGAATAGTTAAAGCCCATTCATTTGTTTGAAAAGCCAATTGTGAATAATCAAAATCCATTTAGTTTTTTGAAAGGCCAATTGTGAATAGTCAAAACTCATTTTATTTGTTTGAAAGACCAATTGTGAATAGTCAAAATCCATTTAGTTTTTTGAAAGGTCAATTGTGAATAGTCAAAATCCATTTAGCTTTTGGAAAGGCCTATTGTTTCAAACTGCTAAATTTTCTGGACAAGAGAAGCAAATGCAGAAAAAGATTTTTGAATAGGTCTCAACTAATTCGGCAAAAACGGAGGCAAAATTGGGATTGAAACTTAAATCTGATTTTTTTGCTGAGAAATTCATAAAATAGCACATTATAATTTTCATCATTGAGTGTTCAGAAGAAAGCGCCCAAGTCTTACGACTGGTCAAAATGGGGTGTCTACAGTTGCCCCTCTTTGACAGAGCTCGGAATCATTTCATGACGTGAGTGAATGTCAAAACCCGAAGACGACCCTTTTGACAAGGCCGTAAGACTTGGGCAAACAAATAAGATGCAATGCAAGTGGTTGAACTAGAAGGTTGCCTACGTATCCCTTTGCAAGGAATCAAACCTGCGTAGTTCAGGGGCAACATGTAAAATGACATGCTCAAAATGCAGTTTGAAAGTTGGACTTACACGCTTCGCGAAGCCAGTTGTTTGAAAATTCATGATTATGCAATGCAATGTAATGCAATGCAATGTTATGGAGTGATGATAAAGATATGAAGATGACAACATGAGAGGAATGATATGAAACATAATAGAGGGTGCATCGCATTAAATGTCATAAGATCACATACAAATGTGCCACAACACAAATGATAGGTGAACTCGAAATCCAAACGTGTCTTATACGAGAAGAGAAAATAATGAACTCGAAATCCAAACTCGTTTCACGCGGAAGGAGGTATAGTGGTGTAACCAACAGATGTTCCTAATCGTATTTCATACGCAGAGGAGGAAGAAAAACATCAAATCCTAGCACGTTTTACGTGAAAGGAACAAAGGTGGTGAAACCAACAGTGTACCTAATCGTATCTCATACGGAGAGGGGGAATGTTTTAATTGGGTAAACATCAAATCCTAATACATTTCACATGAAAGAAATAAAGGTGGTATAACCAACAGATGTACCTAACCGTATCTCATACGGAAAAGGGAAAGGTTTTAACCAGGTAAACATCAAATCTTAACACGTTTCACGTGAAAGATGCAAAGGTGGTGTAACCAACAGACGTATCTAACCGTATCCCATACAGAAAGGGGGAAGGTTTTAACCAGGTAAACATCAAATCCTAACACGTTTCAAGTGAAAGATGCAAATGTGGTGTAACCAACAGACGTACCTAACCGTATCTTATACGAAAAGGAGGAAGGTTTTAACCAGGTAAACACCAAATTCTAACACGTTTCACGTGAAAAGAACAAAGGTGGTGTAATTAACAGACGTACCTAACCATATCTCATACGGAAAGGGGGAAGGTTTTAACCAAGTAAATATCAAATCCTAACACGTTTCACATGAAAAGAACAAAGGTGGGATGTTAATGCGATTGGCGTGGATTTGACATTTGTGGCATCGCTTAACAAAGTTGATACAATCATTCTCCATGGTTAACCAGTAGTATCCTTGTCTGAGGATTTTTCTGGCTAACATTATACTGTTCATATAGGCTCTGCACTCTCCTCCATAAATGGCATCCATGATACGCTTTGCCTCTTTTTCCTCTACACACAGCTTGTGCATTTCCAGATGCCCTCTCTTATATAACTTATCTCCACAAATGACGAATTAAGTGGCCAGATGTCGTATCCCCCTTTTGTCTTTGGTGTTTGCCCTTTATGGGTATGTACCACTTTCCAGAAAATTCCAAATATCAAAGTACCAAGGGTTTTCATCTTGAACTTCTTCCGTTGTGGTTACCATTTCATACGCGGGGGTGTACCTTTGTTTTATAAGGATCGGGCACATCTTGACCCCGACCGGTATATCTATCATTGATGCCAGGGTTACCAATGCATCAGCAAATCTATTGTTCTCTCTTACCAGGTGTGTAAAAGTTAGTTTTTCGAACCTCAGGATCAACATGTCCAAGGTTTGATGGTAGACTTTCATTTTTTCCTTTTTAACCTTCCAATCTCCGTTGGCTTGAGAGACGACCAAGTTCGAGTCCCCGATCACATCCAATCTTATTGCCCCTAGTTCTAAGGTTGCTTCCAATCCAGCAATGCACGCCTCATACTATGCTAAAGGGGATATGGGAATCATCCGGCACTATGAGCAACACGTCTATCCCATAGCCAAATTGATTGGACGCTCCATCAAAGTACAACTTCCAAGTGTCTTCTTTAATCTGCATGACCTCTTCATCTGGAAATAAGTACTCCATATCTTATCTTCCTTCAATTGGGTGATCAGCCAAAAATTCTGCTACGGCCCTTCCTTTGACAGATTTGCGAGTGACATACTTAAGGTCAAATTCGGAAAGCAAAAGCAACCAACAAGCTAGTCTACCGGTAAGTGTTAGTTTCTCAAAGAGATATTTGATTGGGTCTAATCTTGAAACCAGAATTACCGAGTGAGCTAACAGGTAGTGTCTCAACTTCCTGGTGGCCCATACCAAAGCTAAGCAAGCTTTTTCCAAAGGAGTATAGCAGGTCTCATAGTCAAGCATCTTTTTACTTAAGTAGTAAATGGTCTTCTCCACTTTCTTATCTGACTCTTGTGCAAGCATACATCCCATAGTTGATTCGGTCACTAATAAGTACAAGATCAGCGGGTTTTCTGGCTCAGGCGGTGATAAAACAAGTGGATTCTGCAAATACTGCTTGACTTGCTCGAACGCAAACTGACATCGATTATCCCATTAGAACTTCTTCCCTTTCTTTAGGAGACCAAACAGTGGTTCACAAGTCAAGGTTAGCTTTGAAATAAACCTTCTTATGAATTGTACCTTCCCTAGAAAACCCTGCACCTCCTTTTCAGTCGTTGGTGGCAGCATTTCTAAGATGGCCTTTATTTTAGATGGATCAACTTCAATTCCCCGCTGTGTGATCAGAAATCCCAACATCTTGCCCGCAGTTACCCCAAAGGTGCATTTCTGTGGATTTAGCCTTAGCCTGTATTCCCTAATTCTCTCAAAGAATTTCTTCAATGTAATGTAATGGCTTTCTCAATCTTTGGACTTGACAATCATGTCGTCTACATACACATCAACTTCCTTGTGGATCATATCATGCAAAAGAGTGGTAACGACTCTCTGATAAGTGGCCCCGTCATTCTTCAAACCGAATGGCATAACTCTATAGTAGTACGTCCCCCATGGTGTGGTAAATGCAGTCTTTTCTTTGTCCTCTAAAGCCATAAGGATCTGGTTATATCCCGAAAAACCATCCATGAATGACAGTAAGGCATGCCCTGCAGTGAAGTCTACCAATTCGTTAATATGTGGCAATGGGAAATCATCCTTCGGACTAGCCTTGTTCAAATCCCGGAAATCAACACAAACTCGGATTCTGCCATCTTTCTTCGGAACTGGCACAATATTTGCTAACCAAGTAGGATATTCTGATACAAGCAAAAACCCAGCATTGATTTGTTTGGTAACCTCTTCTTTAATTTTCAAGACCCAATCAGGACGAATTCTGCGAAGCTTCTGTTTGACAGATCGGGCCTCAAGGTCGAGAGGGATCCTATGATGTACAATCTCAGGGTCAATTCCTGGCATGTCTTCATAGGACCATGCAAAAACATCTTTAAATTCTGTTAATAAAGCAATTAATTGTTCACGTTCCTCTAAAGACAATGTAGAATCAATTTGGATCAAGCGAGGATCTTTTTTAGTATCCACACTTACAGAAACAATTTCAACCACTAATGGCTTAGCACACCTTTCTTCCTCCCAGTCGATTAAATTTTTCAAAGCCCGAGGAATTTCTTCATCTTCGTTTTTATCAAAATCTTGAAAATTTTGGCCAATGTTATGAACTATGGACACAAAAAAGTAAGCGGAAATCACATCTTCATTCAAAGCCTCAGGCTCACAAGTTGCAACAGACTTAAAAGAGAACGAAAAAGAAGACTCAGACATTTTAGACAAACTTAAATCTGCCTTCAACCCCATAGGCCCACCAAACTCATACTCAACAGCCGATTCAGAACTCTCAATACAACTCTTTTCAAAATGCCAATTTATTTGTGAGCCATTCACTGCATCCATGATGAAGCTTGAACAGTCAGCAGGTACCTCTTCCCTGATCACGGCAATGGTCCTATCCCCCAAATTCATCGGTTCAGCGCTAGTACGCAATTTTGTCAGTAAATCAGCCAGTGTTAGACCCAGGACTTCCTCTGTGCTACTTTCTGAGCTGACTTCTCTGTCTTGTCCGATGTCAATACTAGGATCTATCCATTCCTCGTCACTGTCGGAGAGCTGATGATCGAAGAAGATCTCAAACCTAGGGTATCTCTTCCTCTCCACTTGATCAATCCAGGGCTCAGGAAAACCACAAAAAGGGAAGTCTTCTCCTTGGCGGACAAAACGTTCGTTTAAGGTCCCATGGATTGGCCTATAAACCAGCTCATACTTCTTTCCCGTCTTCTTTACATTGATTCTCTCTCTTATTTCCTTCTCTTTTTTCTCCCAGTCTTCTACAGTTGGTTCATACCCCAACCCAAATGCATATGGGTTGTGGATTACCTTAGTTGTCTGTGTGGTGCCTTGTCGGCCACTTCTTTCCAATCCAGATCTTGGGATGTATCCTAGCTTGTTCATCATATAAACTGAGCACTCAGATGTGTACCCTCTTCTTTTGCCATGATTGTCTACACTAGCCGTGCTTCTGCCAAGGTAAAACCCGAGAGAAAAACATCTTCACTCCCATGTTATACTTCCAGTACTGGTGTTGTGACTTCTGGAGGAGAGTGGATCGTAGAATTGCCAAAAACTGTGGCAATCCCTCCATTGTGTGGATACTTCACCAACTGGTGTACGGTTGAAGACACTGTTCTCATCTTATGCAACCAAGGCCTGCCCAACAATAGGTTGAAAGTTGCCAGGACATCCATGACATGGAATTCTGCCTCATGCTCAGAGGGACCAACTAATATCTGGACCTTGAAAGTCTCCATAACATTCCTGCTGGTGTTGTCATATGCTCGAATAACTTGGCTTGTTGGCGTGAAGTCAACCGGTTTTAACTTGATTGCATAAGAAGTCATTGCTAGGCACACATTAATGGCTAAATCGGTATCAACCAAAACTACTGGAATCCACTTCTTTCTACACTCCAAGGCCACATACAAAGGCTTGTTGTGGTCAACCCCCTTAAGTGATAACTCTTTGTCTGTAAATGATAACATAGAGGTCGTGTCTCCAGGTGTGATGAAAGATACTAACTGATCCGACGTTGTCTCAATGGATAGCTTGGCCTTGTTTAAGTCTAACAACATTGCTTGTCGATATTCTCGGGAAGCCATAAGAAGACCCCAAATGGAAATGTTTGCTTGGATTCTTTTCAGTTGTTTTAGAACTAGGTCTTCTTCTGCCTATTTCTCTTTCTCTTTCTCTACCTCTTTATCTTTGCCAGAGGGCTCTCTTTGGTCTGGATGTGGAGGCTTGAAGTAGCGTCCACTCCTGGTCAAATGATCAATTTCATTTGCATACCAAGTCTCATCTGGCACATTGCTTACCCATTCATCATCAGTGTGGGCAAGCTGTATGTCATTATCATCCCACCATTCGCCTTCGTTGACCGAAAGGCAATTATCTAGCGCTGCTTGAATCATTTCCATAGTATGCTCTGAATGGCTTTCTGGTTCTTCTTCTTTTCCTCTGGAACTCTTTCGTTTACCACATTCAACAAGTTTTCCAAAATCAAGTCACAATTCATCATCTTTTCTTTCAATTTCCTCATCAGAAGCTTCATCACCACTTGACCAACAGTGACTATAATTCTTCGGTTCCCACCATCCCATCTGTACATTCCCAAGGTCTAATTCTTCAAAGAAATAGAGATTAGCCAAGTCCTCCTCTAGGTCAGCCAAGTCATCCAACCCCTGTTCAAGTACATCCTCTCTGACAACATTGATAGAAAATGAGTCAGGCAAATCAACCTCAAGCTTTAGTTGACCACTGGAAACAATATACCGACTAGGATTATACTTTTTCTCTGATAGTTTGTCCGCTACCACCATAGAGATTTTGGGTTTTGGCTGGGTTAGAGGTGTATCCATCATACACAACTCGGTGCCTTTAGGAATATGTACCTCAGGTTTTGGTAAATAGGTGGGTGTGATATAGATACTGGGGGTTAAAGGTGGATAAAAGTGTATGGATGAGGTTAAGATGAGGAGGTGGTGGAACTCTGTCATGGGGTGGCAACGGGTTGGCAGTGACGTTGGGTTTTGGTGGTTGTAGAGAAGCTATGACTTTATTGTCTATGAGATCTTGGATCTCATGACGGAGATGAAAGCAACAGTCTGTGTCATGTTCGGGTTGTTGGTGGAAAGCACAGTGTTTGGTGGGGTCATGTTTGGCTAGGAGAGGTTCGGGAAGAGGTCGGGGGTCCAAAGGCTTTAAATACTCTCTTTTTGTCAAGATTTTCATTGCGTTGGAGAGTGGCATATGGAAAGGGGTAAATGTTCTGCTTGGGGCTCGGGTTGTGTTTTGCGGGCCAGCATGAGCAAATGGGTCGGCTATTTTAGTGGTAGTGGCAACCACGTTGATTTCAGATGGCTTTACAACTGTGCTACCACTGGTGGTAGCATTGGAACTACGACCAAAAGGCTTCCGAACAGGCTCCTTATCCTCCACAATGATTCCATGTTTGATAGCAGCCTCTATCTGGACCCCTATCTCATTTACGGACGAGTCAAACCCATAGGCTTTAAGACATCAGAGAACAGGCGAATATGCACCATTGGGTCGCCGGAGCCATCAAACCTATCAATGTGTGGCATTTTGAACCGTTCTGGTAACTTCACAACTGTCTCAGTGTACCTGTCTTCGATGTCTGGGATTGAATTGACTCCTTGTGCCTTTTTGAAAAGTTTTTCCAACTTGGCCAGCTTCAACATAGTTGAGTCAGACTTAGGTGCTTCAGAGGGAAGGAGCCCTCCCACTGGTTGTGGAAGAGAAAATGATCCTCCTGAAGTTTGTGCAGGAACCCTCAGATCTTCTGGTGAGTTAAGTTCGGTAAACTCGTTAGCTGGTGGAGGTGGATGAGTCATCGGAGGTGGTTGAGTAATGGACGCCCCAGATGAGTGTTGCAGTTCAACAAGAGTATTGCCTTGAACGGCAAGAGTAGTGCCTTGGGCAGCAATCGTAGTGGCAACGGTATCCATGCTCCGTTAAAGGGCCAATAGTATGTCTGCTATATTTTCTGGAATCTAAGCTATCACTGATTTTGGTGAGTTGAGTGGTAGTGATCTGGCAGGTGAAGAAAGGGTATCCTGGACAGTTAATGAAGCTTTTGTTTTTCTTCGTGTAACTGGTGGCAAAGAAACTAACACTGGTTGACCCTGAACCAAATCTGCACTTTTGCAAAGTCTACTAACGCGAGTCCACAGAACTTGGGGGATATCAGACCTTTCGAAAGCTATAGTGCTCGACTACCTTGCTGAAACAAAATAGGAGCCCTAATCAGAATTTCATTAGCATCCCAGCTCAACTGATTACTGCTAACTCATGTTGAAAAACTAAACTCAACCCCACAAACTGAAATGACTGAACCACTCATCTGAATCTGAGAATTCCTATACATTGCACATAACATATAGCAAGAAAGAGAGCAAACACCCCTATGGGGGCTAGGGTTACCCTGTCCTAGATTTGAAATGATCTAGGGTTTCACTATTCAAACAAGCGGCATCATACATCCTAGAAATGGGAAAGCATCTTGTCCTAATTTTGGAAGGTACTATAGCTCATTATATACACAAGGTTAACTCTACTCTAAGGGTTGAAGTCAAGGTGACGTTACCAAAAAGTCCTTTGGGTCATAACCAATGAAGATCTTAGGAAATCAGAAGAGTCAATATAGCCTTTATTCAAAGTCTGAGAACCTTCAGATCTCAAAAGATTATAACACAAGGCCTCTAAAGTAACGTAGAGATAGGTGTAGTGTCACAAAAAGTATGCATGTGCTCCCACCAGTATCTGGGCAACACAGGAACTTTAAGTGCACCAATGCATGCAATGCAATAAACATATAATTAAAAATAAAAGTCATATCATGGAGTTCGAGTCAAGGTTTCATAAAATCCCCAGCGGAGTCGCCAGAAACTGTAACATGCCCGGGGGGTACCAGCGCGCATTCAACAGTTCGAACCCTTGATCTCTTTGATCTAGTCTCACGAGTGCAATGTAAAACATAGATGATAGTCCAGATTTGACAATTTCTATAGAAAATCCATTTCATTACAAAATTATTGCCAAAAATGGACTGCGTCATCAGATCTCAGAGTCGCCACCTAATATTTTGGGAAATTAGGAAACCCATGACTTGTGCCAAGGCCACTGTTTGTCATAACCAAAGTTGTCTCGGTTCGGAACCTTAGGTATAAGAAGGAAATGTCATTAATTGAGCACCCCCACTCACCCGATCAAAAGATCGGTCTTTACTAACCATCATATGAATTTTATTTTCTTTATATGTTCATATTCTGATTATTTAATAAATCCTAAAATTTACTATGTGAAGCATACAAGTATAAACTATGTCACCCACTTTGAAACAACTTGATTTCATGTAGTTTTGAAAGAGTTTTGAAGATGTACAACCCAAATAAATTGGGTTTACAAACATGAAAATGAACATCAGTCCAAATTAAGTGACACAATCTCCATCCACTGGCATTCATAGAGTTATATCACATAAGCAAATAGCCTCATGGTAGAATGCTAAACATAGTAAGAAAAACGCACACAAACGGGATGCTAAAGCATAAAAACTTACATATTTACTGACGTCCCTCGAACAGCTACAAAACAAAGTTAGTAAAAACATGCATGATCTTATATACAAAATCCTAATGTAATTTACTCATGAGATGCAACTAAAGATTCGATTTCTAAGATATGACATGTGAATTATCTCAAGAACATGAGGTAGCGCACATAATCACATAGGAATTGATTAAATCCACAAATGCAAACTTAGCCAAATCAAGATGCATGAAACATAAATGCAAAGTATGGATATAACGACAAAAAAAATAAAAAATAAATAAACATGATGCATATTTACAAATAAGGAAAGCAAGTAAAAGAACGGGATAGAAAGAAGTGGGGCGGGAAATTATTACAACATTTTGAATAAATTATTACAAACCAAATTAGAGTGGGAGAGGAGAATATTACAACAAAATAAAAACCTCACAAAACACTCAAAATAAAATAAACAAAAGAAAAATAAATAAATAAATAAAAAGTTTCATGTGCCTTGGAAACCACCTAAAGTTGGTTAACATCGGAAGACAACGCCGTTTTGTCCAATAGAAACTAGCCGGCCTGCCAACTAGGCCTAGCAAAATCTGTCTAATTGCGAAACCAAGAAAAGGAACAAGCAAGAAATATGTAGGTGGCTCAACTAACCACTACCGGTTAGATTAAAAACAAGAAAACACATATAAAATAAAAACAAATGCAAACTTATAACAAAACTAACATGAAACTAAAACAAGAGAACAAATATAAAGTAAAATAAAATAAAAGTGCAAACTTATAACAAAACTAACATGAACCTAAAACAAAATGAAAGCAAATATGAGGTAGAACATGCAAGACTACAACAAAACTAATATGAGACTAATACAAGAAAAATATAAGTTAGGAAATGCAAGATTACAACATAATTACTATGAAACTAAAACAAAAAAAAGTAAATATGAGGTAGAACATTCAAGATTATAACAAAACTAATATGAAATTAAAGCAAGTGAATAAAAATAAATAAATAAATAATTATGAGCTAAACAAACTACTTAGATTACAACAACATACTATGAAATATAAAGTAAGAAAATAAATATGAAATATACAAACTACCTGGATTATAACAAAACACTATGAAATAAGAAGTAAGAAAATAAATATGAGATAAAAAATATAAGAAAATGAAAGACTAAAAATTCACCTTCCAGAGAAATATTGAACTTCTTAGTTTCCAAACTTCCTCTTGATTACCCTTAAGTTGTGGAGTATGTTGTTGAAATCTCAGCAAGAAAGTTCAAGTTTTAGCTTCGGTGAAGTTTTGGGTGGTAACAAAATAAACTCTTTTTTTTATCCAAGTTTAGACCTCTTTCTAAAAATATTTTCACTAAATTGGAACAAAATAAACTCTTTTTTTTTATCAAAATTTAGACCTCTCTCTCATCAAAAATTTTCACCACCTCTTATAGTTCTAATGGTCTTCTATATATAGGCCAAAAACCAAGACCCTTTCATGTTCCAAAGGGCCAATTTTGAAAGGCCAATTTTGAAGAGCCAAAACCTATTCATGTTTTGAAAGGCCAATTGTGAATAGTCAAAACCCATCTATTTGTTTGAAAGGCCAATTGTGAATAGTTAAAACTCATTCATTTGTTTGAAAAGCCAATTGTGAATAGTCAAAATCCATTTTATTTGTTTGAAAGACCAATTGTGAATAGTGAAAACCCATTTTATTTGTTTGAAAGGCCAATTGTGAATAGTCAAAATCCATTTAGTTTTTTTGAAAGGCCAATTGTGAATAGTCAAAATCCGTTTAGTTTTTTGAAAGGCCTATTGTTTCAAACTGCTAAATTTTCTGGACATGAGAAACAAATGCAGAAAAAGATTTTTGAATAGATCTCAACTAATTTGGCAAAAACGGGTGCAAAATTGGGATTGAAGCTTAAATCTGATTTTTTTGCTAAGAAATTCATAAAATAGCACATTATAATTTTCATCATTGGGTGTTCAGAAGAAAGCGCCCAAGTCTTAGGGCTGGTCAAAATGGAGTGCCTACACATAGATGTGACAAGTAGCACCAGTGTCTACTCATCATTCTTTGAGATTTTCGACAAGGTTGGTTTCAAACACTACGGCTGAAAGGTTTATGTCATCAACACCATTGGAGTTTCGGTCCACTTTGGTGACATTGGCCTGAGCAGGTTTCTTACTTGAACTTCTTTTTTCTTTGCGTTTGCTACGACAATCTTTGGCCCAACGTCTTTCTTTGTCACAGATGTAGCATTTTCCATTAAACTTGAATTTCTTGGTTTCCCTTCCCTTAGAGCCTTGTGAGGAACTTTCTCCGGTATATTTTCGTTTCGTTGCTTTTCGTGCATGTTCCACCACATTAGCCTTTGAATCCATAGGATTATTTCCAACCCTTTTCTCATAAGTCCGGTTGTCTTCCTCAATTCTCAATCACACAATTAATTCTTCCAAATTCATTTCTTTGCATTTGTGCTTGAGATAGTTCTTAAATTCCTCCAATCCTTGTGGTAATTTTTCAATTAGGGTAGTGAGTTGAAAGGACTAGCTTAGTGACATGCTTCTGTATGGATGCCATGTAGGATAAGTGAGAGATCCTGAACTTGGCTAATCACAGTCTTTGAATCAGCCATCACAAAATCTAAAAATTTGCCCACCACGAATTTCTTTAAGCTAGTATCTTCTGTTTTGTATTTTTTCTCTAATGACTCCCATAATCCTTTACCGTCTTGATAGGGCTATAAATGTTGTACAATGTATCATCAAGCCCATTCAAGATATAGTTGCGGCAAAGGAAATCTGCATGCTCTCAAGCATCGACCACAACAACCACTTGTCGGTCGGTTTCATCCTCTTTCAGTACAGGAGCATCTTCACGAAGGAAACACACCAGATTTAATGTCGTAAGATATAACAACATTTTCTACTGCCATCTTTTAAAGTCAGTTCCTAAGAATTTTTCTGATTGGCACAACAGCAGGATGGATTGGGGTAGTCGCAACACCGGTCGGATTAGAAGTTTCGGTAGCCATTGAATTCTAAATTATAAAACACAATTTTCATTAGAATTGTATACTACACAGAAAATTAAACCAAAAAACACAGAATATAATTTTGTAAAAAAATAATAGAAACAAAGTCGTAACTTTTATTTCAAAGTAATTTGAAAATAAACATTTATTTAATCAAATTAACTCCACACAAAATATTATTTCTATAAACTTCAAAAATTAAAATACTGAAAATCATAATTTTAATTAATGAAAACCCAAAAAATTATTTCTGAAAACTCAGAATTAATTTTTGACGAATTATACACAGAAAATAACTTATGTAACAAAACTAAAAAGAAATTTTGAAAGGAAACAAATGAAAAATTCTGTATACACAATCTATGTCCCAAGATACATGATCCCAAGATACATGATCGAAAACCACAGATTGTAGTAGCACTACAAACAATCTGTTAGGCCAACCAAACCTAGTTCTGCAACTCTCTGAAAACGCTCTAAACTAATATGAAGAAAAATGAAGTATAAAAGGAAAATAGAAAAGGAAAAATGGACTGAATGAATCTGCTGGAGGGTCCTGAATTTATAGGCTAAGAGGTGTCTATTCGGAAGGGCAGAAAACCCTTCGAACAGGTGTGAAACATGGAATCGCCAGAAATTGAAGAGAGGCGACCGAAGAGGCACTATTTTGGAAAGCAAAATTCGAATTCAAATTTTGGTGCAAATGTTTGAATTAATCCGTTAGAATTTCAAATTTTTTCTGGCAATAATTTGAAAAAAAAAATCAAATGGATTTTGTCCAAAAAATTAAGCTAGGACCCGACTTGACCCACAACCCCCAACCTGCGCCAACTCGGCCGATGGGTGCCAACGGCGAGCGTGTGTGGTGGACTTAGGTCAAGCCCACTTTGTCCTTAACTCCCCTCCTTACAAAAGTATGTCAATCTAAAGCTTATATATTCATATAGGCTCTCTTAATGTTTTTTGTGGAACACCCAAAACAAGGTAACCTACATTTGACGAACAGGTGTGAAACATGGAATCGCCAGAAATTGAAGAGAGGCGACCGAAGAGGCACTATTTTGGAAAGCAAAATTCGAATTCAAATTTTGGCGCAAATGTTTGAATTAATCCGTTAGAATTTCAAATTTTTTCTGGCAATAATTTGAAAAAAAAAATCAAATGGATTTTGTCCAAAAAATTAAGCTAGGACCCGACTTGACCCACAACCCCCAACCTGCGCCGGCTCGGCCGGTGGGTGCCAACGGCGAGCGTG
This sequence comes from Camellia granthamiana, assembly GCA_036172215.1. NCBI lineage: Eukaryota > Viridiplantae > Streptophyta > Magnoliopsida > Ericales > Theaceae > Camellia > Camellia granthamiana. Next base: position 25,768,949 of record CM069917.1, on the reverse strand, counting down.
TGTGGTGGATTTAGGTCAAGCCCACTTTGTCCTTAACTCCCCTCCTTACAAAAGTATGTCAATCTAAAGCTTATATACTCATATAGGCTCTCTTAATGTTTTTTGTGGAACACCCAAAACAAGGTAACCTACATTTGACTCTTCAACTTCTCATTTCACGAAACTAAAAACGACGTCAACTTTCTATTCACTCATAAATGGTTTTGACGATCCGTCTTCACCGTGTGACTTGCCATGCGGTAAGGAACACGTCACCACTTGGACCCACGTCAAAAGACGTTTGAGCCCCACTTAAATTTAAGCTCAAAGATGGCCAAAAAAACAGCCTATAAAACCAAAAATTTCCAACATAATTAACCCAAAAATATTTTGAAAAGTGGTCATAATATTAAGAAAAATATATTTGAGTATTCGAAGAAGATTTTTCTAATTTACTCCCCATGAGATAGCACGTTATATATTAATTTTTGATTTATCACAGATTCAATTATATAAATTTGAACTCCATTGTCATGCCATTGTAGGTGAATTGTGTGTTTTAAACTATGATTCAATTATACAAATTTCAACTCCATTATCATGCCATTGTAGGTGAATTAGTCCTCTAAGATCAATTATGTGAACAAACGTCATTTTAAATATGATTCACAATTTATTGATTTTGAATTTGTATCATACACATCTTTTTCTAGATACTTTTCATACTACTATTTTTGAGGTTTTTTTGTTATTGAATTCGAAGGTACAAATAGTTTGAAAAGTGGTTTAAAAAAATGAAGAAAAAATTTGTAGATCAAATTCATTTATGTGCGATTCATATTATAATAAATTGAATTTAAAAAAAAAAAAAAGAAGTCTAAAAAATGGTCAAAATTCAAATAAACTATTTTTCGCCCTACAAAAGTAAAAAATTTGTTTGATTTAGTTAAATAAGTAACTTTTTTTATTATTATTGTTATTATTATTATTATTATTATTTGGTGAATTTTTGCATATTTGTGTAAAGACAATTTTGCTCTCAATATAAAGTTAAAAAAATATTAGAAAAATATTTATAAAATCCCACAGAAATATGGGAAAGTTATTTGATGGTCTTGGACCATTGCTCCACATTATTCATATTGTGACACATGTGCAACTTGTCTCTAAGAAATCAACACAAAAATACTTAGTCTTACTATTTAAACTAATAAAAATCGTATTAAGGTGCCACATGTGCTTACCTCAAGAACACTACATAATTTTTCATATATATAATTCATAATACGTTTAAGAAAAATGTTTGAAACTCTTAAAAAAGTTGTATCAATTTGACTCACAATAATATGATAGGATAAGTGTCAATTTTGATTTGTCACACATTCAACTATATAGAGTCCAACTCTCACTACTAAAAAAAGTACTTTTCGCGACTACTACAAGCCGTCGCAAATAATGAAATGACAGTCGCAAAAAACCTTTTGCGACGACAAATGCTGGTCGCGAATGTAAGGGTGACAAATACTTTTTGCAACTGCAAAACAGTAGTCGCAAACTATTTGCGACCGCCTAATCTACTTATGGCGACTAATGTTTTTCCATCACAAAAAATAAATAAATAAATGCCTATAATGTATTAGCGACCATCTCGTTATTGTCGCAAAAAAAATATAAAAAAAATGCCTACAATGTTTTAGCAATCTATATTCTCATATATATATATATTCAAATATTATATACAATAAATTTAAAGTGATATTTGCAAAAATTCTAATACTTATGTATTATTTTCCATCACTTCCCTCAACAAAATTATCTTTCTTCAAAAAAAGAAAAAAAAAAGAAAAAGTGTGCATACAAAATATAAATTTCTATACATGCAAAACAAATATCTATCAATCATCCTTAAAAGTATTTATACAAAATACTAATATATTCGAGTACTCAAAAAAAAAAAAAATATCTCAGTTTAGCTTTCAATATCATCCACTCAATTATATCAACTACTCCCTCAACACTACCTGCAAAAATATACATATATATATTAGTTGACTAACTTGGATACCAAAACAAAAATGGATACAAAGAGCACATTAATTGACAAAATCATCAACTCCAAGAATATTGAAAAATTACTTGAACTCGATTATCTTCTAATTTAGCTGGACAAATCAATGATGCTAATTGCGCAAAGAACACCCTGCAACAAAAATTGTAAGAATTTGAGTCAAGAATTTTTTTAAGAGTAAGCAACTGTGCTACAGCACCAGTTTAACTATAACTAAATTCATAACACAGAACTCATAAATTAAATGCACGACAAATAAATGATCATATAAACACATAAATTATTGTTAATTTATATTCCATCCCACTAGGGAGCATTCTTCCTTAATTGGGCTGCCAAATGAGTCCTGTATTTGGATATATTAGGAATAAAATTGGCCATGTAATTTACAATACCAAGAAACTGTTGGACCTGCTTGTATGTAAGATGTTCATTAAGGACAATTTGTGAGTCTAACCATCACATCATACCATATAGAAGCAAAAACTAGATGGTAACACAACAGTACCTTTGACTGCTTCATGAACTCATTCATAACCCTTTTGTAACAATCCTCACAAATAGCTGGTGGAACTTGTACACTCAATCTAATCTGAATATAAAAAATATACTCAATTACAAATACATATAAAGCAGTACTTATACAAATATACTCTGATTAACAAGTGTACACTGGCCAATAAATGTAGAAGGACTATAGCTCGACTTTTTTGCGTCCCCTTTCGGAAGTCGAAATAAGCCTTACAGTTTGGACTCTCGCGATTCTGAATCTAATCTCACAAGTGCAATGTGAAATTGATAAACACCAAAGAGTCCAAATCCGGCAAATCTTTTGGAAAATCGATTTTGAATCAAATTGCCAAAAATAGACTGCTTTGCCAGATACAGAGTCGTTACCTAAATATTTTATTTCAGAAAAATTTTAGAAACCCATGACTCGTGCCAAAGGCCACGTGTCCGTCATCACTAAGATTGTCTCGGCTCGGGAACTTAGGTATGAGAGGGGAAGGTCATAAATGAATTTGAGCACCCCCGCTCGCCCAATCAAAGATCGGCCTCTATTAATCATGATATGAATCTTATGTACATTATATACTCTTGTTCCGGTTTATTAGGCTAGCATTACTATGTGATGTGCACACACACAAGTATAGACTAACTTTGCAAGAATTGGAACATTCGATCTCATGTTTGTTTTGAAAATTGTTTCGAATATGTACTACTTGAAAAAGTGATTGCATATGAACATTCCTCAAATTATTCTAATTCAAGCAACAAGCCTTCATCCACAGGCATTCAAGAGTTATAGCATTTAAGCATTTAGTCTCATGGCAAGCATGCTAGGCATGCCAACAATCACACGCATGCGACATGCTAAAGCGAGTAAAGGCTCACCTAGTACTTCAAGCCAAAATAAACAAAAGAGTTAGAAAAATGCATGATCCTAACTTTATGCAATATGACTAATGCAACACATACAATATGTAATCAATAGGTTCGGCTACTAACATGACATACGAATCAATTAAATAGCATGCGGTCTAAGCATGTATTCAAAGAAGTATTAAACAATAACAATGCAGTTAGAATTATGCGCCGAGCCTCGGTGCATGCAATACAAATGGATGCAAACATGAAGAATGCTAAACAAAACGTGATGTCCCTAAACTAACCATCATAAGTTAGTAAATAAAAGGGAGAAAGACGCGGGGTTGGAAGACATACACATTATTACATTGCGCTCTCACGAAGGAGAGTCCGAATAAACTAAGTTAATTAACTACCTAATTAAAGCTAAGCTAATTATTACAACAACAAAAAAATGAATAAATAGCTAAACTACTTAACTGATTAATACAACCCAAATTAATTGACTATTCTAGTTAACTAACAACGAAATTGAATAACTAGTTAACTAACTAATTAATTACAACACTTTATAAAATCAACTAGCTACAACTAATTAATTACAACAATGTAAACTTAAACATGCTCAGCACACGAGGAATGCTCATGCATATGCTCAGTTTCCACCCAAAAAGCCACTGTTTTGTTTCCGGAGAGCCTCTGTTGCACAATAGAACACTAACACTGTTACCCGCTTCCAGAATAACTCTGCTTTGCCTTACAAACATGCTACTAAATTTTGCATCAGTGGTCGGCCGGCCAGTGATGAGGCCTACCGACCACTAGTGATAACCGGCCGGCCATCAAAGGTGGCCTTCCGGCCATGGAAAGTGGCTTGTAGGCCATTGCTGCCTAGTTCACCTTACTGCAACAAAGAACAAATAGAGCAATGCACAGGGTATTTCAAGGGTTTGTTTGCACAACTAACCCTTCTTTTCATGAACACATTAAAAGAGTAGCAAGTTTAAGCCATAAACCACCAACTCAAGCAATTTCATTGCATGATGGCTTGTGAACCAAAGTGTGCAAGTTCTATAAATGCAACAAAATAAGACTCTCAAAACCACCTCCCTATCATGAATGATCAAGGGAAGTAGCGACCTTGGAACCTTGAATCATTTCATCACTTAGTGAGTATGAAATGGTTCAAGTTTCCATGTGTTCAATTAACGTCCGATTGAACACAAACAAATTATTATCTTTCACCATTTTAGTCCCAATTTTAGTTACTTAATTTTAGATTACTAACCATCCTTTAATCAATGGAGTCCAAAGGGTGATTTTAAGTCCTCTAATGGAAAGAAGGCTCAAACCAAGAGTTGTCTTAGGCATGAAAGATACATTATACCATTGGTAATGAACCCCCTAAGGGATTAAACCATTAAGCATGACATCTCCATCTCATGCTTTAAACAAACAAGTTGTTTGAACCACTTTCAAAGCAAAACAAAAAGCCAAGAAAGGAGGGAGGTTGCAGAGATTATTAGTGCTGAAAATGAGTGAGAAAAGCATAAATAAATGCTATCAACTCAAATAAAATGGTGACTAAGGCTTAAAACATCAAGCTCATGAGGACACTTACATTATAACCATACAAAACAAAGCTTAAATGCAATCAGCCCAAAACAGTGCTAAAACAAGTCTCATACGGTCCTAAAACATGCTAGGATTGAGCTAAAAATAGCTAGATTAACATGCTAAAACATGGCACAAACTAGGCTACTAAGCAAGACGCAAGGAGGGGAGGCTAACCCCTCCAAATTTGAACTTCAAAACATGATTTTGGCCACTGAAAATGCTCTGAAAATCAATGTTTAAAAGCTAGAAAAAGATGATGTAAGGGTGGGAAACACAAGGGCAAATGTGGGAAACACAAGGGCAAAGACCTCCAAAACAAGATACAAAGAAGGATGGAACACCCCTTAACCTTTAATGGCCTTAAAACCCAAGCTTCAGCCCAAAAACAGTTAGAAAACAACAAGAATAATAGTAGAGAAAGTAAGCAAATAGGCAAAGCCTTATACCTTTTGAAGAGAAAAGCAATTCCAAGCAATAAAACCAAGCAAATACACCCTCTAGAGCTCAAACAAGCCTCAAGGGTGCCTCAGCTCAAAGATGAGAAGATTTGGTTAAGGGTGTATAGGCAAAGGTTAAGGATTTGTAGACAAAAGTGTAGGAATTTGCTAGAGAGAAAGAGAATTGTAAAGAGAGAGGAAAAATTTTGATCTCAAAATTTTCTAGCCTTAAAACATGAGAGGGAGGTCTCCTCTATATAGAAAACATGAATTCCCTACAAGGATATCCAGCCCTACACATGGGGATAGATGCATGCATCTGTGCAAACAGTTGGCACAGCTGTCACAAAAAATCTGCAAAAGAAACTGGTGGCCGGCCTGTCCCCTGCCGGTTTGAGCTCCCATCAACAAAAAGTTGAAAGGAGTTGCCGATGTAAATGCTGCAGGGTCTGAGTTTTTCCTTCCTTGGTTCTTTAGCCTTTGGCTGGGCTTCTCCTTCCCTGTTTGGACATCGTTCATCTCGGCTCAACGGAGCCCGATGTTCGATGTATTCTGGCGTGAACTCGGCCACGAAATCGGCCAAGACTTGGCCCTTAATTGCTGTTCTCGGCTTGAACTCTAGGTCATATTGGCCCAAAACTACGGCCCATCTTGCTATTCTTCCAGTTAAGTCTCCTTGTTGCAACAAGGACTTCAGTGGGTGCTCTGTCAGAACCACTATCTTGTGAGCCTGAAAGTAGTGGTTTAGCTTCTTTGAGGCCATTACCAAGGCCAGCATCAATTTCTCCAATGGTAGATACCTTGTTTCTGCATCGGCCAAGGTTTTACTCACATAGTAAACAGCTTTCTGCTCTCCCTGCTCTTCTCAGATTATCACAGCGCTTACTGCGTGCTCTGAAACTGCTAAGTATAGAAACAGCTCCTCCCCAGGTTGAGGTGTTGAGAGGACTGGAGCCGTGGTAAGATATTTCTTTAGGTCGGCCAGAGCGGCTTCACATTCCTCTGTCCATAGAAAATCCGCGGCCTTTTTCACCAGGTTGAAAAAAGGTTTACATTTGTCCGAACTTCGGCTTATGAACCTGTTTAGGGCTGCGGCCCTTCCAGTAAGCATTTGAACCTGTTTTGCCGACGTCGGACTCTGTAATTCCAGAATGGCCTTGATCTGGTCTGGGCTGGCTTCAATGCCCCTTCTAGTCACTAGGTATCCCAAGAACTTACCGGATCCGACTCCAAACGCGCATTTTGATGCGTTTAGTCGGAGCCGATATGTTTTGAGTATGTCAAAGACCTCTTCTAGGTCAGCAAGATGATCTTTTGGTTCCTTGGTCTTCACGACCATGTCATCAATATAGACTTCTACTGTTCGGCCAATCAAGTGTTTGAACATCTTGGTTACCAGCCTTTGGTAAGTTGCTCCTGCATTTTTCAACCCAAAAGGCATGACTCTGTAACAGTACAGACCTTTGGGAGTGATAAACGCTGTCTTCTCTTCATCCGGGGGGTACATGGCTATCTGGTGATACCCCCTATATGCATCCAAGAAGCTCATTCTTCCATGTCCCGACGTGGTGTCCACCAACTGGTCGATCTTTGGCAGAGGGAAGCTGTCTTTGGGACAAGCTTTGTTCAAGTTTGTAAAATCTACGCAGACCCTCCACTTGCCATTCTTCTTCTTTACTACCACGGTGTTTGACAACCATGTCGGATAATTGGCTTCTCTGATGGCCTTGGCCTCCAGAAGTCTGTCCACCTCCTCCTCCACTGCTTCGACGTGCATCAACGTCGGTCTTCTGGCTCGTTGTATTACAGGTTTGGCCGACCTGTCAACGTTGAGTCTGTGACATGTGACCTCGGGGTCAATACCAGGCATTTCATAAGGTGTCCAGGCGAACACCTCAATATTCTTCCTCAGAAAGGCTTCCAGCTCCCTTTCCTCTTCTTCGGCTAATCCTGTGCCGAGAAGAAAGAAACGTTCTTCATCGCCCTCCTGGACGAAGATCTTCTTCAATGCTTCTTCACTTTTCTCGGTCGGCTCCTTGCCGACATCATCTAGGACCTTCATGTCCTCTTCTTCAACTTCTGCCTTCTCTGGTTCCCGAATGCTGCAGGTTAACTTCATTGCTGCCATGGAGCAATTTTTCGCCTGCAACTGATCTCCTCTAACTTCCTCAATCCCATGTTCTGTTGGGAACCGTAGCAGTTGATGCAATGTTGAGAGAACTGCCCCCATTGCATGCAACCACGGCCTCCCTAAAATGATGTTGTAAGGCGAGGGCGTGTTAATCACAATGAATTCCGTCTTGATCTTCTTCGTGCCTGCTTGTACTTCCAAGGTTGTTGCGCCTAATGGCCATGTCGGCGTTCCATTGAAGCCGACCATCAGGCCGTTCGACTGATCCATGTCATCAGGGTGAAGGCCTAGCTCCTTGTAACATCTGACATACATGATGTCGCAGGAGCTGCCTTGATCAATCAAGATGCGTTTCACCTGGCACTCCCCAACCTGGAGGGATACTACCAAGGCATCGTTGTGCGGGTGCTGAACCATATTTAGGTCGGCTTCTGTGAAAGCTATCATCTGCCCTTGGCATTCTTCAGGCCGAGGTCTTTTTAGTCCGACCTGGTTGACGTGCTGCAGGTGTCTTACCCTCTGTGTCTCCCCCCGTATGTCGTTTTCATTCACCTTTGAGTGGATCACATTAACCACCCGAGGTCCGCCTGCCTGTGGCTGCTGTGCTGGCGGTGGCGGGGCTGCTGGTGCTTGAGGCAATCGTGCCTGTTCCTCCCTCGTTTTGGCCTCATCCACAAGGTCTCTCAGATGGCCTTGCCTCACCAAATCTTCTAAGTGTGCCTTAAGGGCTCTGCAACCTTGAGTTGGGTGCCCCTCCTCATTGTGGTAGGCACAACGCCTACCAAGGTTTCTTCCCATAAATTCTCCTGGTGCTCTTGCCGGCGCCCTGAAGTAGGGCTGATTCCGAATTTGATCAAGGACTTTGTGGAGCGGAATTCGGAACACTGTTGTCACTGCTTGCTTGGCCCTCAACTCTGTCTCCTGTTTGTTGGGTCCGTTGTTACCTCGGCCTCGTTTCGGCGAGCCGTTGACTTTTTCTGTCTTTGTCTCCTTGTTCCCCGAGGTATCTTCCTCGGCTCGTGCATACTTCTCAATTCTCGCCATGAGTTCCTCCATGCTCTTTGGCAGGGTTTTCGCCAAAGACTTCCGCAGCGGACAGTCATCCTTCAGGCCGTTCTTGAAAGACACGACGGCCACCTCCTGGTTGCATTCAGGTATCCTGTTGAACACCTCATAGTACCTCTTTGCATAAGCCCTAAGGCTTTCGTCTTTGCTGATCTTCAGAGCCATCAATGCATCCACCCTCAATGGCTGAAGTTTATTTGTTATGAACCTGGCCACAAACATCTCGGCCAGGCCTTCCCAATTCTTCACGCTCCCCTTCGGTAATTTGTGGAACCAATCCGATGCAATCTCCCCGAAGGATGAAGGGAACACTTTGCAGAGCAACGGCTCGTTCCCACTATATAATGCCATTGAATTCAAAAATAATCCAACATGGAAGTTAGGGTCTGACTTACCATCATATATTTGGAACCTCAGCATACTGAATCTTTTCGGCGCGACGAATCTGTCCAATTCCACCGAGAATGGTGTCCTCGGCTTAACCGAGGAGGTCACTTCGACTCCGGCATTCTCTTGCTTCCTCTTGAGGTAATCTCTCAAGTCTTCTTTACTTCTCCCTGCAGCCCGGCTGTCTCCAGACTTTAGCCTTTTTGGCGCACTACTCTCGGCCTCATGGTGGCCCCTTTTCGACCCTTCCCCGCAGGATGCATCGAAGCACAATATCCGCCCCGGAACATGCCGATGTTCTTTGGGGTCTGCTTCCCTCTCGCGATATGTCCTTCGGGACTCCTCTCTTCTCGGCTCTTCTCGGCTGACTTCCCTGGAAGGTCGGTGAGAGTGCCTTCCACTCCTCGTGTGCTGTGGTGCTTGGGGGATTTCTTTCTGCCCCTTCTTCTGGGCGTTCGCTGCTGGCATTGGTGTGTCCTGTAGCGGGTAGGGCGGCTGCATTACGTTATTTTGCATCATGAAGTTGACGACCGATTGAAGGTCTGCCAACTTGTTTGCCATCTCCTTTACTTCTTCGTCCCTCCTCAGGCATCTGTCTTTCCAGGTCTGGAGGTCGTCCTCATTGTAGTATTTTCCCCGATCCGCTTTCTTTGCTGTGTCGCCATCTCGGCCGACGCTTTTCTCTGCGTGATTCTGATCACGAGTTTCTTCGTTGTGGTTGTCTCCTTCGACATCAAGGTCGATAGGCCTGCCACTCCCAGCGGGAGCGTCGTCCCCAATCTTTTCCTTCTGCGTGTTACTGGCCATCTACTCTTCTTTCATTCCCACAGACGGCGCCAAATTGTGTGAGTGATTTTCCGATCACACTGCCCTCCTTAGTGAATCAGCTGTAGAACACAGGCAGAATAGATGGCTCCCTGCAATCTGCACAGAAAGAAAAGGCTCCGGCGGTGGTTCTTCCACCCGGGGGAACTCCGACGATCAAGTCAGTCTCAATATCTCTCAAAGATAATACAAGTGCTTAATTTACTGCTCAAAACTACAAATTGCGTACCTTAGACCCGCCGGGGGTGCCCTTCTTTTATAGTCTCTTTCTGTCCTAGTCCTACTAGAAGTCTCACTTCTATGGACTCTCATTCAATACTTACTCTTGACTCTACAAGAGATAAGGATAGACTCCCTAAGAATACTATCCTTATCCATCTTGAAGTCTTTCTTCATTCTAGGACTCTTGCCCCTTATCTGATCATCTCGGATTCCGATATCTTCGGCGGTAACCCCGGACTCCTGCATTCTCGCAGATAACCTCGGCAACTCTGAGATAACCTCGGCGTAACTACCACGACACGTGGCACCTCGGCTGACACTTCGGTGTCATCTCGGCCACGTGTTGGTATTCAGAAAATACATCCCCACAACTGCCCCCTAGGTTTTATCACCTCGGTATTCTGAGATGATGGAACCTACATTTGAACTTCTTTCTCGTACATCGGCTTAAGAACTTATAGCCGAGATCATCTATTCCAGGCCGAAATGTCTTCTTTTCAAGAACAAGAATTCACACGAACTCCCCCAAGTGCATGAGCTGTCATGCATCATTTTTCAACCGTTCTCCTAACGCGTTTTACCCTTATTGGTCTGTGCTGGGGACGCGCCTGTAGGCCGTCTTTTCTCTGCTTGCGCCGTCTGACGCGTGCATTGCCCTAGGCACAATAATTACCCTATTTTTGCCGCCGTTTCACCTTTTGAACAAAAACATTTGCCTCTCTCTCTTCATTCTTTACTTTTTGCATTCGAGTTTTCACTACTTTCTCTCTCTCCGAACCTTCCCAAATCCGCCATTGCTCTTGCTCTAAGCTCTGCAACTGGTTTTATTCCTCCATTCTTGCGAAGCTTTGGCCACTGTTGCCCCTGTCGTCTGATCTCGGCGATACTCACTCCGGCCTTCATCTTTTCTGGTAAGCAACTGGCTTTTCTCCTCTAGTTCTTGATTTTTTCTGGAACTTCTTGCTACTTGACTGTTCTGCTCACTATTTGATTTGTGAATCGTTCATCTGAGTGTGTATTATTCCCTGGTTCTTGCATATGTTATGAACACTTACACTGTTGCACCTCTTGTTCTTGGTCTTCCACCCTTTGTGTTCTTGAATCTGAGGTTTCGTTTTTGCTTTTCTGTTTTCCAGATTTCTGTCCTTCATACTCGTTCTTCGTAGATTTAGGTTTGGGATTTGTCTATAGAACCTTTAATTCTTAGGGAAAACTGCAACAATCTTTTGCCAGTATTCACCTAGGTTTAAGCCGAGGTACCAGTAACCCTTCAAGATCACACTGTTTCTATAGCCAAGTGCCTTTGCTCCAAAAGCCATGGGTATGTGGAGACACAGAGTAAATTCCCCAACCAAACTCGAATTCTTTAGGCAAGAGTTCTCTATCCCTGCCGATGTTCACCTTAGGCTAGCTGGGGATGACGATTCCATTATGCCTACTGACAATACAATGCCCTTTCCCGTTATAGCGTTTATTGAGTGTGGACTCCGGCTCCCACTTAATCCCCT